>CM053581.1:348894934-348921114 GCA_028627135.1 Pseudochirops cupreus
TGCCTCCCTGAGGGCCCCGTGGTGGTCATGGTCTCCCTTCTTGGCTAGTCCAAGTCTGTTGACTTCTCAGTCCTGCCTTAAGGACCCCAGGAGGCTTAACTCAGGATTTAACACCAGGTTACTCCAGGTCCCCAAGGGCGTCTTTACGTCCCTATTTCTCCCCCCTCACTGCACGAACAGTGAACTAAGATATAGCTGTTAATGCGGTAGCTATTTTTTTAAACTTTTAATTTTATTTCCTTTTAATCTCTAACATGCAAGGAAAATAGGAGGTTTATAATCAAAGGAATCAATGCAGGTCAAGAATTTT
Source organism: Pseudochirops cupreus (assembly GCA_028627135.1). Lineage (NCBI taxonomy): Eukaryota > Metazoa > Chordata > Mammalia > Diprotodontia > Pseudocheiridae > Pseudochirops > Pseudochirops cupreus. Next base: position 348,895,245 of record CM053581.1, read on the forward strand.
GCAGAATGACGTAGTGAAGAAAGCTTTGTTTTAGGAGTCAAAATGACTCCTGGTTCAAATCTTGACCCTGTTATTTATTGCTTATGAGGCTTTGGGGGGCAGCTCGAGCACTAGGCCTGGAGTCAGGAAGACATGAGCTCAAACTTGGTCTTAGACACTTATTAGCTGGATGACCCTGAGTATGTCACTGAACCTTGTTTTCCTCAGTTTCCTCAGCTGTGAGATAAGCTGGAGAAAAAAATGGCAAACCACTCTAGTGTCTTTGTCAAAAAACTCCCGAATGGGCTTATGACGAGTCAGACATGACTGAAAAACAAATGTGGGCTCGGGCAAACTAACTTCTGGGCCAGTTTCCTCATTTGTTGGATGAGAGGATTCACCTCTGAGGTCCCTTCTGGCCCTAAACTGAGATCCTCAGAGCCATAAAAAGTGCCGGAATCCTTCCCATTCCTACTTATGTCATCTCAGTGGGGAAAGGCTCCTCTAATCCAACGGTGGCCTGAATAGGAAATATTCTATAGCACCAACAGCACAAAACATTGGAATGAGGTCCTTGGATCACCTATTTAGAGCTAGGAGGGAATTTGTGACGCCATCAAGTTCAATCCTCACATTTCATAGGTGAAAAAATGAGGCAGAGAAAAGTTAGGGTCACACAGCCAGTAAATATCCAAGATGAGGTTTGAACCCTCAGAGTCCCACAAAGGGCAATTCATCAGATCAGAGATGGAGAACTGGAAGGAACCTTAGAGACCACTGAGTCTACCTCCCCTTTCATTGTACAGATGGGGAAACTGAGGCAAAGCGACTTCCCCAGGATAAAGACAACTAATAAATGCTGGGGGTGAGATTTAAACTTAGGTCTTCCTGACTCCAGGTTCAGTGGATTGATCACCCAGCATCATAGTGAGACAAACTGGCAGGCTTTATTTATTTATTTATTTTTTGTTCAGTCATTTCAGTTATGTCAGATACTTTGTGACCCTACTTGGGGTTTTCTTGGCAAAGATCCTGGAGTGGTTTTTCATTTCCTTCTCTAGCTCATTTTACAGATGAGGAAACTGAGGCAAACAGGGAGAAGTAACTTGCCCAGGGTCACACGGCTACTTAGTGTCGGTGGTCACATTTGAACTCAGGTCTTCCTGACTCCAGGTCCAGTGCTCTAGCCACTACACCACCTAACTGCCCAGGCTCTATTCCTCTTCTCCCTCAAGTGGAGACCAAATCAAGAAGCCAGATTTTCTTACCAGCTCCAAAATAGAAAGAGCTGGCAGTTTAAGGAAAACAGTTCGTTACCTGCAAGAATCAACTTCCCCTCATGAAGGAGGTGTCTGTTGGCTGGTGACAAGATGTTTTCTGCCATGTGTTCTTTAAACATGTGTTTCAGGCACTTCAAAAACAAGAGAGAGACTCATATAAAGCCTGTAGAAGAGGAACATCCCAACCACATCATCTGAAGTTAAAACCTTAGGATATTCTGGAAGGGGAAGGGGGAAGGGAACAAGAATTTATTAAGTGCTTGCTCTATACTGGACACTGTGCTAAATGCTTTACAAATGTCACCTCTTGGGGACTGTTGACCAGTGGTCTTACAAATCCAGAAAGAAACACACATCCAGTAAATCCTATAAGCCATCTGCCTTTCCTATATAAGATAGCACTTAGATGGAAGTCTTACTACTGGCCCAGAATTCTCACCTGCAGAACTATAACTAGGACAGGGCACCTGGGGCTTTATTCCAGGGTACCATATTAACAGGGTGCTGGTAGTACTTGAAGTGCTTTGGTATGCTGGAGTGGGATCCTCCCCCACTCCACCCTCTGTAAACAGTTCCCTAGCAGTGACATCATGCTAGTGTTCCAGGAGGACATAGGACCATAAAACCAGAGTGGGAAGGATCTTCAGAAACCATCTAGTCTAGGAATTTTTAACTTTGTGTATGTGCCATAGATGACCTTTGGTCATGATCAGGTGAAGCCTATGGACCCCTTCTCAGAATCATGTTTTTAAATTCATAAAACAAAATAAATAGAATTTAAAAGGAAAGAAATTATATTGAAATACATTTATCAGATTACTTTAGGAAAAACACAAGTTTATGGACCCCAGATTTTAATCCTTATTCTAATCTAATAATCTAATTTTACAGATGAGGAAACTGAAGCCAAAGGAGGTTAAAAACTTACCTACGGACTTCAGATACTAAGATATAGAGGTAGGATTTGAATTCAGGTCCTCTATTTCCAGAATCAGTTATCTTTTCACTATACCACATTCCTTCCCAATTCCTGTCTTCCTGTAGTAATGTGATGTCCCATACCACCCAATGAGGGCATCTCTCCTGTAACTTGACTTAGACATGGTTTGGGGTGCTTGCTCTGGGTCTAGAAATTCCTGGAGACAATCCTGTCTATTTCACTTCTTGGTAGCAAAGAGACGAATGGAGAATTTTCCTCTAGAAAGATAAACTCACAGGAAGGGATGTCAATCTCAGGGGGCATACCTCTGGTATGAAGAACCTTTTATCTCGATCCCAAAGTGGAGGCCACACTATGATCTCCTGGAGGTGCCGAAACTTTTGGAAATTGTCAAGCCACTTCACTTTTCCTTCAAGGTCACCTAAGAGAGGAGAAAAACCAGACCTTTTTACATATGCACCTCACATCCAAGGGCATGGTACATGGTGCTACTTGAACTTCACAGCTATGTCTGCCTAAGCCACTCCCTGCTGGCTTCTCGGCATCTTCAGCAACTTCAGAACATTGATTGCTCTTTACATGCCAAAGGAAGAAACTCAGTGTCTAAACTTAGTCTCTTATTGAAAGCAGTAAGTCTTTACTAATGCAGTTCAGCAAATGGGAGATGAATTATGTATTGTTACTCAAGTAATACTGGTGTAATTCCATAGGGCCTATCCATTCTCCCTTGGGGGAAAACATTGCCCCAAATTAGAGAAATACAAATATTGGAGGTAGTGAGAGGTAATGAGGCAATTGATATTTTTATGTTGAGGGGGATAACAGGTAGAAACAAATCCATTATTTTTTCCCTTATGGGTTTATATTCTCAAGAATCCATTCCTATTGCTTTTAAAGATATGGGATGATGTAAACTCATTTGGAGAGATGGAGACCCATTGACCCATAAGACTAGTGGGAACTTTTAGAGACTGCTTCATCATCCTGGTGAGATGAAACCACTTTTAATGGATAAAACTATACTTGACATCATATCAGATCGATAAGAAATCATCCTATATTGAGGGGCTCCCAGAGAAAGGTCTGACATCTCCCTCAAAAACCTGTCCCAATCCTTCACATGAGAATATTCTTGTAAACTACTGTATATAACATCTCAATAAATTTCTTTTTATTCCTTGGCTGGATGAAATTGATTTCAATCCCTCGGACCCTCCAGAGGTAGAAAGGGAAAACAAATTTTCAAGATTAGAAAAAGAAAGAATTTGCTACTTTTCATTTGCAGCTCTCAAAAGGGAATTAATGATAAGAGCAACAGCAACTTTGCATAGCAGTTAATGGGGAACTTTGGAGAGCTATATCCCACTTGAATACTCCTGAGGGAGACTAACACATAACACACTTAGCATAAATCACTCAGAATGTCTTCATTTTATTCAGAATTTCCCATTATGGAAAATAGAAATGAGAATGCAAGCCATTATCATGCTTGGTTTAATTCAAGAATTTTTTTAAATTCAGTAAATATTTATTAGAGGTCTACAATATTCAGAACCCCATTCTAGGCACTGGGGTAGGCAGAGAATTTAGTTAAGACCTGGTACACACAAACTAGAAGGGGATAAAACTCAACTGCTTACAATACATAATATTATCCAAGTTCATTAGACAGTTGTAAGACAGACACTTATACAGAAGAGTCTATTGCATTTATCAGGGACCTACTATATGCCAGGCACAGTGCTTAGACTTACTTAAGTCTTAGTTAAGATAGTGTCCATGCCATGAGATGTGCTTATGGAGAAGAGAGAGCAGTTGGGTTTGACTGCAGTTAGATGCAGAGAGGGGAGTGTATCTGAGAAAGGGAGGGCAGCTCTATCCTGCAGAAGGATTTAGGTGCCTTGGATGGTTAGTTCACATCCTGAGACTTTGGTCAAGGGTAAACCAGGATTTGAAATTGTTTGCATGCCAGCTCTGGACTGTAGTGACCTAAGCAAAATGACAAAGCAGGTTATATCCTCAGGAAGAACTGTGGATGCCTACTGGCTTTGCAGGGTTTTTGCTTGGAAGTTATAAACAAAGTACTGCCAATTCTCTGGGAAGTGATGTTTTTCCTGCTTCCATTCACATCTGAAAATCTGAACTGGGGATCAAACCATCTGGGTAATGTGGTGCCTGTGTTCTTCCGGGGGTTAGAGAGGATGTGACTCAGGCCCATTGTTCTGAGCATCTTTGATTCATAAAGAGATCAAACTTCCATCCAAGTTTCCTAGCTCCGAGGAGTTCCCCTTCTTGGAATGACCTCACGTCATTGGCTTTCTTTTCTAGGGAAAGGTGAGCTCAAGAACCAGGATTGAGTTCTCTGTCTCAGAAAGTAGCAGTCTAGAGTCATGGAAATAGAGCTCTTGGCTTGGAATTGGGGAGCATTGGGTTCAAATCATCCCTCAAACACTCCCTTTGTCTCCCTGAACCTCTGTTATTTCCTTCGAAAAAAATGGAGGGAATGATCTCTGGAATCCATTGGATCACAGCTCTAGAGACAGAAGGAAACTCAGAGGTCTTTAAATCCAACCCCCTCATTTTTTATATGAAGAAATTGAGATAGCAAGGGGCCTCAAAGACTATCTAGTCTAACCCCTTTATTTTAGACACACGGATGCTGAGATCTATGGTCAAAGTCAGGGATTTAAGGTGGGAAGGGACTTGTGAAATATGGAAAGTTTGAGAGATAGTGTTCCTGGGAAATTGACAATTATTTTGTTAATTATGGCTAGAAGATAAATAATAAAGGGGTCATTTGGCTGTCTCTCCTAAACCAAAGATGGATCATGGCGACTTCTCGATGTTCACATATATGCTCTTGGAAGAGTGGGTTTTCCCAACAGGCAGCAATCAGCTCTGACTGGCTAACAAATAATGAGAAAGATGAATATTGTAATGAGAAGTAGACCTATTTTAATGAGGTTCTGGGGGATGTGACGGTGATTATGTCACTTACTCCCAGACCACTCCCAGCCTTGGGCACTCTAGACAAAGCAACTACCCTCCTCCCTGCCACTCCCAAACATGGGTAGAGCACAGGAGGCTGAAATTCACCCAGATTAAATTCTTTGTAAAGTTTTTCTAGTTGGGCGGGCAACAACTTAGTCTAGATAAGATGGTCTAGGTAGGGTAAATTTTGGTGCAAGTTTGGAGGTCTCTGAAAAATTGAGCTTTGAATGAGGAAATAGAAAAAAGGAAGAAAAACCTGGATCTCCTCAATAATTGGTTATTTAATAATAATTTCTCTCAGACTTCAAAGACCATCTAGTCCAAACCATTTATTTCACAGGGGGGGAAATTGAGGCTCGGATAGATATAATTTACTCAAGGTCACACAGATAGTGAATGGTAGAGTCAGAATTTTTTATGCAGGTCTGCTCATTCTACATATGGTGTTCCTTCCACAGTAATTCTATTCTTCCCAGTCCTACAGGGCTCAAGCAGCTTCCTTTTATCACAAGCTCCTGGTACTTACGAATTGCCTTCTCTACTTTTTCCTTTAGGGAGTAGATGGTAATTTTCTCCCTGGCATCTGTACTCCTTCTCCAAATGTTCTTCAGAAGCAGCGGGTACCTAGTCAGCCGGTGCAGGGGAGTCACCAGCAGTTCAGGGAGATGGAGTCTCTTGCACTGGTCATGCCTCTCACACCACTGAAGAACACAAAATGGGAAGGGCAGTTGATCAGAACATCCCTTCCCTGCCTGGCTGCACCTGGAAAGAAGTTCTTTGGAGCCTCCACTGATGGAAGGCAGACAGGGGGAACATCTAGTTTTTTCTACTGGTGATAGACTATCCCTCTAAGAGTATCCTAGCACCTACAGGTCACTCTTTGTGTTATTCTAGAAAGATGAGCTGATCACAGGATGCCAGAGATGAAAGGGACCTCAGAGGCCATCTACTCCAGTGTGTTCATTTGACAGATCAAGAAACTTAGACCTGGAGAGGTGACTTGGCCAAAGTCACTCTGCTTGTAAATGAGACTTGGGACTGCAGTCTAGGTTTTCTGAATCCAAAGTTACTGCTCTTTCCCCTTCACCAGCTGCATTACAGATGCATAGTACCTGCTGAATGAATATCCGTTGAATCAACTTGAGTTAGTCTGCTCAAGAGTCCCTTTGTAGCTGTGGTCATTTTCTGAAGCAAATGAGAAAGCCCCCAGAGTATGTGACCCTATATTATTGTGGAACAGTAGACCTGAAACTTTTAGGGGAAGCTAGGTGGGGCTGGAGTCAGGAAGATTCATCTTCTGGAGTTCAAATCCAGCCTCAGATACTTACTAGCTATGTGGCCCTAGCAAGTCATTTAACCCTGTTTCACTTGATTTCCTCATCTGTAAAATGGGCTGGAGAAGAAAATGGCAAATCATTCCAGTACCTTAGCCAAGAAAACCCAAATGGGGGTCACAAAGAGTCAGACACAACTGAAACAATGGAACAACAGGCGACCTGAAGCTTCACATTCTCTGGCTTCATGTCTCCATGGTTTTCTCTAAGTATGCAGAAGGGTTTGCCAGTGCTGGCTCAAAAGCCTTTTGTTTGGTTTCATTCTAGGAGAGGGGATGGAGGTAGGGAGGGGAGGGCAGACAGGAGGAGGAGTGATCCGAGGCTTTCCAGAAAAACCCAACCCTTCCCTGCAGCTGCGAGAAAGACTTGGCCAAAAAATCGCCTTGGACACTTGAGTGGAGGAGGGAGAAAGTCTTCTGCTGTTTGTTGAGCTGATGTGCTGAGAAGCCCTCTGTGGATTCATGGGGCCACAAGAGGAGAGATCTTGGGGAGAAATCTGAGCCTTCCTTCCTTCTCTTTCACAGCATTTCAAGGACTTGACAGCTCCAACCAAGGCCATTAGAGTTTCCCAAATTAGAAACAACATCATCCTGCTGACAAAATTCTCCCTTTGCTTTGGCTGCTAGACTGCAGCATTTGCTCAACCTCCCAGGCCAGGGGTGAGAGACTCATTGAACAAGCCCCCCATCCTCAACTGACTTCCACCTAGTAAGTTTTTAATGTTATTGCTGACGATTGTCAGTAAGAAAGTCTTCCTGTTTCCTACTAGCACATGGCTCTGTTCTCAAAGAGTTCACATTCTAATGAAGGGGACAACATGCAAAAAAACTTAGACACATACAAGGTATAGACAGAGAAGATGGAAAGCAATCTAAGAGGTGAAGGCACTGGCAGGTTGGGAGCCCAGGAGATGCCTGTTGCAGAAGATGTGATTTAGGCTGTCTTGAAGGAACCAAGGCAAGCGGGGAGGAAGATCAGTGCAGGCTTCTCTCTGCTCAGCTGGCCCTTTACCACATGCTCAATATACTCTGTCCCCAGATGTAGTTCTGCTCTCTTCTCCCCCCTTCCTGCCCATAGGTCCTACATGTATTTCCAGACTTATCTCGGGCCTTACAAAGGACTGAAACAAGACAGTCCCAGTCAATCAACATGCATTAATTAGGCACAGACTCTAAATCAGGCAATAGGCTAGTTGCTTGATCCTACCAGTTCATTGGAAAGAGTGATAGATTTGGAATCAAAGGACCTGGGTTTGAGTTGAGGTTCCACTTACTATCTTCCTGGGGAGGGGAAAGGATGGGAAAATGGGAAGGAGAAGAGGAAAAAAGAGAAAGAAGGGGAGGGGAGAGATTGTGGTCTATAATTCAGGAGACATTTTGGATTATATTCTCCCCATTCCCTGAGACATTATTCTTCTTCCTTCCTTCCTTCATTCCTTCATTCCTTTGTTCCTTCATTCTTTCCTTCCTTCCATCCTTCCTTCCTTCCTTCTTTCCTTCCTTCCTTCCTTCCTTCCTTCCTTCCTTCCTTCCTTCTTTTACATTCCTTGCTGTACTTCAGTTAATTATCTGAATTCCTTTCTCCTCAAATGCACTAAATACAGCTACTATCAACCTCCATTTTCCATCAGCCTCAGAGAGTCTTAGAACAAGGAAGGAAATGCAGAAAGAAGAATCAAAGCTCACATCACCTTTAAATAGATTCCAAAGTCTTCTCTCTGTCTTAAGCTCTCGAGATAGAAGATGGCAGAGGTGTAATTCAGGCAGTAAATCTGGTGGCTCTGACAGAGGCGCCCTCGGAAATGCTGTAAGAGCAAAATGCAGAACCTGAGTCCCGTGAGCAAACAATCCATGACAGTGGGAATGCAGAATCACAGAGTGGACAGAGAACTGCTCTGAGTCCTGGGTCCAAGTCCTGGCTGTGTGGCCCTGGGTAACTCATGGCACCTCTCAAATGACTCATGCAATTCTCTAAGCTACGAATTAGAGAACAGTGGCTAACCTTGCTTACTGGGAGTTCTTTCTGCCAATTAAACAAGTCCAGACCAAAGAAAACTCCAAACAACCTCACCCTCAGATTAAAATGGTTGAAAAAGTCAATCCTTCCCTTACATGAACTGATGCTGAAAGAAGTGAGCAGAACCAGAAGAAAATTTTACATAGTAACAGCATCGTTATGCAATGACTAAGTTTGATAGACTTGGCTCTGCTGAGCAATGCAGGTATCTAACACAGCTCCATGACTCGTGATGGAAAATGCTGTCCATATGCAGAGAAAGAGTCACAGAGTCTGAATGCAGATGAAAGCATACTATTTATGCTCTCTCTCTCTCTCTCTCTCTCACTCTCTTTCTCTCTCTCTCTCCCTCCCTCCCTCTCTTTCTCTGTCTGTCTCTGTCTCTCTGTCTCTGTCTGTCTCTCTCTTTTCTCTCTGTCTCTGTTTCTGTCCCTCTCTGTCTCCCTCTGTCTCTCTCTGTCTCTGTCTCTCCTCTCTCTGTCTCTCTGTCTCCCCGTCCCCCCCCCCCGTCTCTGTATCTCTCTCTGTCTCTCTCTCTGACTCTCTCTCTCGCTCTCCTCATGGTTTCTCACATTGGTTCTAATTCTTCTTTGCAATATGACTAATGTGAAAACTAAAAAAAAGAAGAGAAAATATTCAATAAATACGGCTTTTTACCTTAAAAAAACTCAGTCCTTCCATTTGCTTAGTAAATGTTCATTTAAATGTTTGTTATGCTGAAGCACTGACAAGAGAGTCAAGATGGCCAAGTCCTGGGCTGGGAATTAGGAAGATGATTCATACCTAGCCTTAGGCATTCATTTCTTGTGGCCCTGAATAAGTCACTTAAGCTCAATGATCCTCAGGTACCTCCAAAGGATGTATCTAGGGAGACAGTACACTGCCATGGTAAAGATGTCACAACTTGGTTCCTTGCCCAGCCCTGCCACTCTCTGTCTGTGTGACTTTGGGCAAACAGTTTCATCTTTTTCGGTCTCAGTTTCTTCATCTTTGTAATGGACTAAATGATTGTATCTCAATCTGTGATCCCATAATCTACTATGTCACAATGGGTGATGATCTGCCTTGGTAGAGGGAGTTCTCACACCAGGAATGTGAGATGGAATCACAAAATCTTTCCTGTACTGGCACAAAGTCTAGGCACTTTCAAAAGGCACTGGGTGGAGATATAAAAGATAAGACATGGTTCCTTCCTTCAAGGAGTTGAGGCTTTGGGCAAACCCATCTTCCATAAATTTAAGTGGACACGTGAATATGGTTTCATTTTCATGATATGAAAATACTACTGTGGGCAACGACAACTCATATTTCTGTAAGTGTCTGAGTTTTTGAAGGCACTCACTAGAGTGGATAGAATGTTGGGCCTGAGTTCAAATCTAGCCCCAGATGCTTAAAAGCTGTGTGATTCTGGGCAAGTCACTTAATCTCTGTTTGCCTTACTTTATTTATCTGTAAAATGGGGATAATAATAGCACCCAGTTTCCAGGGCTGTTGTAAGAATCAAATGAGATAATAATTGTAAAGCTCTTAGCGCACACAGTATGTGAAATAGAAATGTCAGCTATTATTATTTTATTATTGATTATATATAATATATAAATATTAAATAATATATAATATATAAATATTATTATGTTTATATAATATATTAATTATTCTATTAACATTATCATTAACTGAATTCTGTGGACCCCATTTTTCCTGATCCACAGAATGACAAGGCAGAATGAGATGATCTCTAACGTCCTCCCAATGTCCATAATGTCTGTAATGTTCTACGGGTTCCCTTGTAATAGACAGCTCTGAGACTGAGGCCAGTGACAATCACATGGTAATAGAGGCCAATTTAATCAAGCCTTGGGCAAATTGCTTTGACTTGAGCATTAGGGGGAAGGAGGGGATGACAGGCAAATGGCAAGACTGGCAAGAGCAGGGAACGGAGGATGGTGAAAACCAGTGCAGTCCCGGTTTGAAGCTTGGCATCATCCCTGTCACCTATGGAGAAGTCAGGGGGCGCTTAATATCTTCCCTCTGTTAATGCCAATTTCTGCAAGTTTTATTTGCATTTAGTTACTTGTATGTTGTTGCCCCAGTTAGATTATAAGTTCCTTGAGGGCAGGGGCCATGTTTTTTTCCTTTCTTTGTGTATACAATGACCGACACATAGTAGGTACTTAACAAATGTTTGTTGACTGACTAACAGAAAGGAAGGGAATTATTCCTATTCCATGATTTTAGTCTTTAAGCATTTGGAGTCTGAGTAAAGGCAATGGTATTGAGTGCTTCATAGGACTGTAGATTCTGAGTTGGAAGGGACTTAGGACATCATTGACATTAAGAGTCTTTCATTTGATGGTTAAGAAATCAGAGGCTCAAAGAGGTAAGTGCTGCCTGTTGTTGCACATGGCATTATTCGCACCCAGGTCTACCTTACTCCATGTGAAGCGCTTTGTCCTCTACTACAGCCTTGCAGCCTCTGCCTCCAACATCCTTATTTTTACAAAATAACATACTTCTTTTTTTTTTGAGGGGGGGAAGGCAAAGCAGTTGGGGTCAAGTGACTTGCCCAAGGCCACACAGCTAGTTAAGTGTCAAGTGTCTGAGGCCACATTTGAACTCGGGTCCTCCTGACTCCAGGGCCAGTGCTCTATTCACTGCACCACCTAGCTGCCCCAAGATAACATCCTTCAAATTAGCAGAACTGGGACTGGAATCCAGGACCTCTAATTCCTAGTCTAACCAATCATTAAATTAATCAAAAAGCATTTATTAAGTATCTACTGTATATCTGGCCTTGTGATTGACCAGTACTCTTTCCACTGTCCTAACTGCCTCCAGTTCATCAAAGATTATTTAAAAAAAATAAAACTTTAAATAAGATATTTAAATAACATAAATATTTAAATATTAATTTATCTTAAGATAAATATTCTACACTCTTGGGTAGCTAGGTGACTCAGTGAATAGAGAATTGTACCCAAATTCAGGAAGAACTGATTGTAAATCCCACTCCAGACATTTATATTTACAAGACCTTGGGGAAATGAATTAATCTCTCTGCCTCAGTTTCCTCACCTGTAAACTGAGGATAATAACTAGCAGCTACTTCACAGCATTGTGAGGATCAAATGTGATAATATTCATAAAGGGCTTTGCAAACCTTAAATTGTTACATAAATGCTAGTGATTATTATTACGTGTGTGTGTTTGTGTGTGTGTGTGTGTGTGTGTGTGTGTGTGTGTTCTCAGCATTTGCTTAGGAAAAACCGAGAATATCTTTTCAGTTAGAGTTATGGTTTTTTTTTCTTTTTTTCTTTCCTCCTCTACACCAGACACAACAAGAAAATCACCAGGGGGTTTGATGGATTTGAAGTTTTGTTTTGTTTCGCTGGGAGAAGCTGCCACTTTTCTCAGAAGACCAAGCAAACCATGTAATTAGTGAGCTCCAAACTCTTGCCCTGAATATTGCTCAAAATTGAAGTCATTTCATAAACGGAGAGATGTTTTTTTCTAGGCACTCAGATCTGTGTGTTAATAAAATACACCCCAAAGATGAGCAGGGTGGGAAGGTGAGCCTGTCTGCAGATTTCATTTGGTGGTTTTGATCAGGGAGAAGGGGGTGGGGATGGGGTGATTTCTCCCCCCTGCCCCCACTCTAGAAAAATCTAGGAATGTAAATAATTCTCAGGGAAGAGGGGAAGGGTCTACACGGAGACTCCATAGTGGGAGTGCTGGGGATGTCAAAGCCTCTTTCAGATACTTTACCTTGGAGAGCACAGAGATGAAATCCATGGAGGATGCAGAGCCAGATGAATTCATGTAGTCCTTGATGGTGCTGAAAAAACAGCTCAGGAAACTGAGACTGACCTGAGAGCAGACAAAGGGATAGACAATGACCTTGACCTTCGACCTGAAGCTCATGCTCCAGCGATTTACATTCAGTGAGTGGAAGTGACCCTTCTTGATGGTTTCTGCCGAGACAACAGTGGGATGCGTGATGGACTGATAGGAATCAGCCCTCTTTGATCTTCTTCTGGTTTATTTATTTATGAGTGAGAGATCTATTTTAAGAGAGCTCATTCACTTAGGAATGCAGTCTTTTGATGTGTGATGGAAATCTTTGGGATGTGTTTCTAGTTACTTAAATATTACTTACATATGGGGATATGGAATAAGCTCAAGAAAAGGGGGAATTAATACTTGCGGTCTTGTGTAATGGATTCTGTCACACATAATGGAATTATATTAGACCTGAATGCCAAAATTCCCTTCTTGCTTTCCTAAATCTTCCCATTTCCAGGATGATGGGGGCAGGGGAGGGGCAGGCAAACTCTTTCCTCCCAAGTTTTCTAAACCCAACCCCGTACTTACTTAGCATCGGATCCCACTGTCAAATCTCAAGACTTAACTATTCAACTGCTTGTCCACAGGTAAATATTTATTATAATACTGCTCCCATAGCAATGAATGAGTTTCATATATTGTATATTCCCCTGGAGAATGCAAGCTTCTTGAGGGCAGGAACTGTTTCATTTATATTTTTGTATTCCAAGAAGCTAACACAGTCCCTGGCACTTAGTAGACTCTTGGGCAGATTGCTGTTGCTGCTCAGTCATGTCCGACTCTCTGTGACCCCTTCTGGGGTTTTCTTGGCAGAGACACTGGAGTGGTTTGCCATTTCCTTCTCCAGATCTTTTTACAGATGAGGAGACTGAGGCAAACAGGGTTACGTGGCTTGCCCAGGGTTACACAGCTAGTATCTGAGGTTGGATTTGGATTCAGGAAGATGAATCTTCAACGCTGTGTGCACTGTGGCGCCTCCTAGCGTTCCATTCTGTATTTAGTGATGGACAGTAAACTTGCTCGCACAACAAACTTGTTTGAGACTCTGCTATATGCAGGATATTGTGCTGGACAGCTGCCCTCAAGGAGCTTCCAGTCTACAGAGGTTATATAACATACATATAGTGTGTGTACTACTACAGAGGGAACTGAGGAGGCAGACAACTTTGTTATTGGTTTGAGTTTTGCTTTTTTTTTTGAGAGAGGAAGGCAGGACAATTGGGGTTAAGTGACTTGCCCAAGATCACACAGTTAGTGAGTGTTGTGTCTGAGGCTGGATTTGAACTCAGGTCTTCCTGACTCCAGGTACAATTCCCTATTCACTGAGCCTCCTAGCTGTCCCTCTTTGGAAAGTGTCTAAACTGCTAGAGCTAGAACTGCCTGGGCCTGGAGTGCCTCAAATGGTGCCTTTAATCCTAACTGTGTGACCCTGGGCAAGTCATTGAATGTCTTTAGCCTCACTTTGTAATATGAAGAGGTTAAACTCTCAGTCCCCTTCTAGCTTTAATGCTATGGTCCTATGCAGTGATGTGCTAACTTAAAATGTGTCTAGTGTATTTTTTTCCACTTTACAGAGCTAGTTGTTAAACATTTACCAGCATATCCATAATGCTATGCCCTTTAGCATTCAACTTCATTGCTTTGCTAGAAGACATTGGGAATTGCTGCTCATCCTTGTATAATGATGCAAGCTGAAATATTGTTTGTATATCTTGTCTTATTGATAACTTTTGTTTTGTTTAAATAAATGCCATTTTAAAATAAACTTGTCCCTCCCCTCCTCCTGTCTCTGTAATCCCACTCTTGCAACAAAGAAAAAAAAGATCAAGCAGAATTAATCACACATGCCAGCCACATCTTGCAACCATAGTGTTACTCATAAGGAGTTGTGGAATGTATCAATGTTTAGCTTGCTAGAATTCTATCCACTGGAATGGGTAAAAGCTTAACATCTACAAGTACTTTTCATGAGTTGTAACAAATTATCTTTGTGTCACAGGTTGCCTGGAGTCAGTTTTTTCCCATCATTTCCTCACCTGACTTAACTCTTCAAGGTTTGCAAAAAGTCTCCATAAATCCACATCCAAGAGGCATTCATAGTTTTGCAAGTATTTGAGTGTATTCATAAAGACCTAAGAAAAACCCCAGAGAAATGCCCATTATTCCTGCTTTATACATCTGAAACTTCCTTTTGGGAGACTGTTACATTCCATCTTCCTTTGCATTGCCTTATAAAATCATTTAGAAGTGCAATTTTCAGGATTTCAGAAAGTTACTGCAGGCAAATGGTTCCTTCTGTCTCATTCAGTATTATGGACTATATTTCTGATCCTACTCTTTGATATGGAGATCTGGATGCTAATGGGGGCTGGCTGATGGTCTTGTCAAGGAAAAAGGGAATGGGTTTTATGATTTTAGGTTCCTAGCAGATATCACCTGAGATTTCTTCTTGTACCCATCACAAAGAATAAAACCCAAAGAACATAGTCTTGCTTTCTCTTCATTCCCTTGCCTACAAACTAGGAAATATCCTCTCTGCAGATGAGGCTCAGAGTGATAACATAACTACTCAAGGGTCATGACCCCAGAGTAGTAAAGTCAGGATTTGAACCCATATCCTTTGACTGCAAATCCAGTTTTTCTTTATTGTACCAGTGCTCAAGGGAATGAATACTACAGCAAGAATAAGTAGCAGCCAGGGGGTTGTCATTTCAAACCACCGAATATATTTTGTGGATTCATGTGGACCTTATTTCACCCAATTAATGCAATGGGGTACTATAGACCAGGATGTGAATTCAAATTCCTACCTCTGACACTAAATCTGTGTTCATGAGCTACTTACCCTCAGTTTCCATACTTGTAAATGGGGTTTACAATGTCTAAAGTACCTATCTCAAAGGGTTATAAGGTTTAAATGAAATAATGCATATAAAACACTTTTGTTGTTGTTTAATCATTTTTCAGTCTCATCTGACTCTTCATGACCATATTTGGGGTTTTCTTGGCAAAGATACAGAAGTGCTTTGTAATTCCTTCTCCAGGCATTTTATAGATGAGGAATTGAGGCAAACAGGGTTAAGTGACTTGCTCAGAGTCATGCAGCCAGCAAGTGCTTGAGGCCACATTTGAACTCAGGTCTCTCCGATGTACCACCCAGGTGACCTAGAAATTATTTTATGAAATTTAAAGTGCTATATTAATGTTTGCTATGATTATTATGATGCAAAGAACACTGGAATTGAAGGGAAAAGACCAGTTTACAAATTTTTTTTCTACCATGGACAACCTATGTGGTCTTAAGCATCTCATTTTGCTTCTGTGGTCCTCAGTTTCCTCAGATGTTAAATGAGAAATTTCAACTGTCTTCTGAGTTCCATCTTTGTTAATGTGGTGATGAGAGCAAACTGCCTCTCTCTTCTTCTTTTACTCTAATGGAATACTTTACCTTCAGGCAGAAATATATCAGGGAAGCAGCGAGAGGAGCCAAATCCCTTGAATTCACTGATCGCTGAATTACACTGTCCCTAAGTCCTAGTATGCAGACACAAATCCTGCCCTTTATGTACTGGCAGGGATAAGAAAGAAAAAGATAAGAAGAAAGGACTCTTCTCCTTCCCCTCCCCCGTCTCCTTTAGCCTACTCTTACAAATGAGCTGGTAGAGATTTCTGTTGAACACTTTTCTGAGTGAAGAGTATAACGCCTGTCATTGTTTCACAATAAAGTACTTTGAGTTTTTATTGTATGGCTTAACAGAAAGAGTACTGGATTTGGAGTCAGGGCCTGGATTCAAACCCCAGCTTGGCTACTTAGCCCTTTGTGACATTGGACAAGTCACTTTTTTTTTCTTACTTCTCCAGTTTCTTCATCTGTAAGATGGAGGGGTTGGACTAGATACTCTTAAAAGTTCCTAGCTCTAAATTGGAATGAAAAGACAAGGAGACGGTTTGGTGTAGTGGAAAGAACTTGGGAATTAGAAACACAAACCAAAGTGTGAGGCTTAGTCGACTTAAACCACATCTGGCCCTAGACAAATTTCTTTACCTTTCTGAGTCTCAGTTCGTCATCTATAAAATGAAGGATTTAGATGGAGTGACCTCTATAGTCCTTTCCATCTATAATATTCTGTGACAGTAAGAGAGAAGATGAAAAAGACCAGACTTCTTTTCTCTCAAAGACTCCATCAACACCATCTTGAGGAAACATGGTACAGTAGAAAGTACTGGATTTCAGTTCAAAGGAGCTGGGTTCTGATTCCAGCACTTTTGCTTACTTCATGCGGGATACATCCCTTTTCTGTAAAATGTGGGAATGAAGCCAGATGACTACAAAGGGCATTCCAGCCTTAAATCTATGTTGCTATCATTGCTTTCCTCTTCTTATTAATGATATAACACTTCGATTTTTACAAAGTTTTCTAAATACATTAGCTCATTTGCTACCAATAGGAAGCCTGTGAAGTAGGTATTATAGATTGTTAGCCCCATTTAACAGATGAAGAAACTGAGGCTCAAAGTGATACTGTTTATAGTATATGGCATTCTATTTCCTTTCTCCATGCCTTTGCCCAGGCTGATCCACCTGCAGGAATGCTCTTTCTTCTCATTTAAGGATAGACCTAGACCTATAATGTCATTGGGATAGGGAACTCCCAGAAGAGAAAACTTCCTTTACCAGGCCAGGTTGTTACCTTCTCTACAATTTATGGCCTCGGAGAGTTACCTTGAGGGCAATGAAAGGTTAAATGACTTGGCCAGGAATACACAGCCAGTATGTGTCAGAGGAAACCAAATCTTCCTCATTCTGGGGCCAGATTTTTAATCTCTCTGCCACACTGCTTCAAATCTCTCTTTGCTTTCAAGGTTTAGATTATGTAGTTTCTTACAAAGGATCTTCCTTCATTTCCTCAAGTGAACGTGTATGCAGTGCTTTAAGGTTTTCAGGATGCTTTTGTACCCTCACAACAACGCCAGGAGATAGGTGCTATTATCTCCATTTGGCAGATGAAGAAAGGAGGCAGACACAGACTAAGTGCCTTGCTCAGCCTCACACAGCTCGTAAGTGTCTGGGGTTGGATTTGGACTCAAGTCTTCCTGACTCTAAGGCTTAGTGCACTGTGCAGCACCACCTAGCTGCAGTTGTTAGAATTCTCTCCTCAAAATTATTCTGGATTATTTTCTGTATTTTATATTTCCCAACCCCAGCATATGTTGTCTTTTCCCACAGAACATGATATTCTGAGGTCAGGAAACGTCTAATTCCTATCCCTTAACACAGTGCCATGCCTACTGGAGGCACCAGAAATTCTCTCCTAATTTAATGCAATTACCTACCTCTCTAATAGCAAAGCCGACTCCCAAGGAGCTAAATGAACATTTTGAATTCGTTAATGAAGCAAAATAGAGCATTACCATCTTGAGAACTAGCAAGTGGTCTAAATAATAGGTGCATTCACTGGTGAAGAGTTCCCACACAGCTTCCTGCTGCTTTCTCAAGTCTGGTGGCTCACTAGGAAGCTTTTCATGTCTTTCCAGAACTTCTTCCCAGGTCTTATCCTATACATAATGAGAAAAAAAGAAGAAAAGTCTTTCTTTTCACCTGATTGACCTGACTTGCTGTTATTTTGGGATGGCTGTGGTGGGGGTCATGGAGGTTCAGGGGACTTGCAAGAATCCATTAACAGATAAGAGAAGAATAATTTGCTCTGGAGCTAGAGAGAGTGAGTTCAAACCCTGCCTCTGCTACTTATCCCCTGTGTGACCTTGGGCAAGTCAATCTCTCATAGCCTCTGTTTCCTCATCCAGAAAATGAAAGTTGGATTGGATGGTCTCTGAGGTCCCTTTCAAATGGCCAATGATTAACTTTTTTTCATTGATGGCCCATAAATTGCTTGTCAATTTATTTCCCACAACATGTGGCTTAGTCATTTTTCAGCCGTATAGCACAATGCCTAGTCCATTTTCTGTTCAGACATTTTAGTCAAGTCTGACTCTTTGTGACCTCATTTGGGTTTTTCTTGGTAAAGATATTGAAGTGGTTTGCTGTTTTTTTCTCCAGCTCATTTTATAGACAAGGAAACTGAGGCAAACAGGGTTAAGTGACTTGCCCAGGGTCACATAGCTAGGAGGTATCTGAGGCTGGATTTGAACTCAAGAAGATGATTTTTCCTGACTCTAGACCTGGAGCTCTTTCCACTATGACACCCCTTTAAGTCAAAAGGGATATTTGAAAAAAGCTTAGCACATAGTAGGTGCTTAATGCCTGACCCCTCCCTCCCTTTCCCTCTACCTTTCATAGAATCAGAGCATATATTTTTGTTGAGTTGAAAAGAGTAGTTGAGTTTGTAATGCTACTACTTGCCACATCAGAACTAGGTGGCATATTTTGTTTTTGCACTGAACTGGTACATTTTGTTGGTACAGGGAACTCTTCTATCAATGCAGATCAGAACCTATCCTACAACTTAAAGTCTTAGAGAGTTGCCTGGGGGTATATAAGCCTTTTATATTGGCTTTTGGAGTGAAAGTGAATTTAATTCATTTTGTTTTGAGGTCTCTACCCGTGTTCTTCTCAGAAGCCTCTTCTGGGCGTGGGTATACTTGAAGTCTATGCAATCAGAACTTAAATATTGCAGAACATTTCCAGTTGGGAGGACTTCAGGTACGAGTCTGATAATGGCTCCAGTATATTAATCACCTGAAGATTAGGCTAAGTAAGGACAGAGACACTCATTGTCAAGGGTGGCAGTAGGTTGGTGAATTTCTTTGACCTCAGCAGCTCAAGAAAGCCACCTACTGAGGCATGGAGGGATTGAGGATGAATGTGTTGGTAGAGGGAACACTCACTGATGAAATCTTGAATCCCGGATGCATTGGGGTATTGGATGGGGGTACTCTGGGGAAATTCATGACATGCCTTAGGCTATATTTCAATACTTTAACTGGCTGAAGATGTATTCATCACGAAAACCAGGCAATCCTAAAATAAGTACTGGTAGTCCCTGTTCTTGGTCCTTCAGAGCAGGCTAGTAGAAGCCAAGCACCACCTTAATTTGAGTGGGATTCAATTTAAGAAAGGAATGAATGGCATACAAAGGGGCACCAAGGAGACCCATTTACATGAGTTGATACCTTTAAGCTGTGAAACTCGTATCCACTGCAGTCGGAAATCTTAATGGTAGAAAGGCAATTTTTCAGGTCAAATGCTTGCTTTTGTTTGTCTTTGCTCTGCTTAAAAAAAACAGAAAAGAAAACTCTATAGGTTAATTCCTTAAAGATATAAACAACAATGGTAGCTTCAATTTTTTTGTTGTTATTCCTTGAAATCTACCAAGCCTAGTGTAGACAAGTTGGATTTAGAGTGGATGGACTGTTGGAATTAGAATGAGGAAGCCTGGGGCCAAATTAATAGCTGTGTGACTTTGGATAAGTCATTTATCCTCTATGGCTCAGTTTTCTCATCTGTAAAATTCAATTCAATAAGTAATTATTAACATCTTGCTATGAACTAGAGAGAGGTAGCCTTGTATACTGAATATAAAGAAGGCAGTAAGATATGGGTTCAAGCCCTGTCTCTGACAGGTCCACATACCCTTGAGTTTTTCCTTGAATGGAACTACCCTTTTAAACAGCTCAGTTTTGCAATTTAAGCAGGAAGGATGTGGCAAAAGAAAAAAAATGTATGAGAGTCTTAAAGCCAATTTGACTGCATTCCAAATAAGCATTCATCAATGATCATTTTTCAGCTTGTTTCTTTGTCTCAGCATGTGTGCTGCTGGCAGAGAATCTAAGCAGCCAGTGGGGGCAAGGGGAGTCAGTCACATTTATAATATCAGATAAAATTGGGAACAAGTTATCATCTCCTGTCACCAGCATCAATAGTGACTCCTCTATGAGGGCCTGCTCAGATTTTCCAAACCCATGAAGATTAGTAGGAAGGAAGATAATGGGTGTTCTCTTTGATGCCAAAGAAGGAAGTATTTTTTATTCTTCCTTAGTCACCAAAGCATTTTGGAGTGTGTGTGTGTGTGTGTGTGTGTGTGTGTGTGTGTGTGTGTGTGTGTGTGTGTGTGTGATCCTACGGTATTTGAGGTCTATACTTTTTGTTGATGTCTGAAACCATAGCAACCGAACTGTTGTGGAAACCAGTATATCAAATGAGAAAAGAAACCCAGTGAGACAATAGGCCGTAGGAGTTGTGGGGGAGTAGGTAGCAGTTGGCAGATCTTGGGTTCTGCAATTATTAGAGCTTCTGAGAACTTGGCAACCCTGAGAGCCCATGCCAGGAGGTCCTTTGGTGAAGAGGGCACAAACTGCTCCCTTCCTCCAGTTATGTTAACTCTTTCAGAGAATTAGGTGACTGTGGAATGGTCGTTAACACTGAGGACTAGGCTCAGAGTCAGTGCATTTAAATCCCACCTCTGATACTTACTAGTTATGTGACCCTGGACAAATCATTTAGCCTCTCTGTGCCTCGGTCTCCATATGTGTAAAATGAGTGAGTTGGTCTAAATCCTTTCTGAAGCCCTTTCCAGTTCTAAATCCAAGATCTCATAATCTTAGAATATATTTAGCTATATTATCATTTCTAAGGCTATAATAAGCAGTGAGTGAGTGAGTGAGTGTGTGTGTGTGTGTGTGTGTGTGTGTGTGTGTGTGTGTGTGTGTGTGTGTGTACTGCACCTGTGATTTGCTGTGGGGAGCTCCTGGTGAGGAAACTCTACCATTGCAGATCAACAACTGTCCTACAACGTACAGTCTTAAAGCTAGGATCATGGAATCCATGAACTTAGCTCTTTAATATTTTTTATGACTATAGTTCAATAGAATTTGCTTCTTTGTAATCATGTATGTTTTATTTTATTCATTTAAGAACAATATTTTGGTCCATAGGCTTCACCAGACTAGCAAATAGATCCATGACATACACAAAGACTTAAGAACACCCATCTTTGAGATTTTCCCTGGCCATTGAGAGGTGTGTGCAATCAGGCAGTCTCAACAAAGACTTGCTGGTTGAATGACTGATATGTCAGAGGCAGGACTTTAACCCATATCTTCTTGACTAAGGGAATGGGAAAGAGGGTCTCTAGCAACTTAACAAAACTGTTACAGTTCACCCCAAAGTGCAGTTTTGCTCTTAAACTAACCCAGGGAAATTTAGAGTCCTGACCCCACCACTTCCCAGAATCTCTAGCTTCCTTCTAGATTTGGTGCCCATGCCACCTCCCAAGGAGGCATGTTGACCTTCCCTACTGCTAGTACTCAGTCCTTCCTGAAATCAGCTTGCATTTTCTATGTACATTTTGCATCTTCCCAGTAGACTGCAAACTCCTTGAATGCAGGGACTTTCTTTGTGTACCCTCATTGCAGGGCACATAGTAGTGCTTCATAAATGTTTGTCAAATTGAATCCACTATAGCTGGGGCTTTCATGCTATTTTGAGGATTGTAATTATTACCCAAGAATGAAATAAAGACCTTTATTCTCAGACTTATACCTTTTATTCACACCTTTCCCACACATTTAACATTCCATCATATGTTATTCAGTTGTGTCTAACTCATTGTGACCCCATTGGGTTTTTCTTGGCAAAGATAATGTAGTAGTTTGCCATTTCCTTCTCCAGCTCATTTTACAGATGAGGAAACCAGGGTTAAGTGACTTACGCAGGGTCACACAGCTAGTAAGTGTCTGCGAGGACAAATTTGAACTCAGGAAGATGAGTCTTGACTCCTGGCTCAGTATTCTATCTAGTGCTCTACTTAATTGCCCCATTCTGTTGTATACTAACAGCTATTTGGAGTAGTGGATAAGAAAGATTGTCATCAGGAAGACTAGACATTAAAACACTAGCTCTGTGATCTTAGTCAAATCACTTAACCTCTGTGCCTCAGTTTCCAAAGCTATAACATATTAAATGCTTTGGAAGTCTTAAAGTGCTTTGTAAATGCTGATTTCTATTAATTATTATTTTATTATTATTATTTCCCCCTTATTAGATTGTGAACCCACAAGAAAATAGTGACTATGTCTGCTATATCTTTTCCCTCTAGTACCTACAAAACTGCATTGGTGCTTAATAAATATTTGGTAAATAGAATCAAATATGTGCCAGGGATTTCTGACAAAAACTAGTGAAAAATCTTTATTGAAAAACTTAAAGCAAGATTGTATTAAGAACTATTGGTTTTGACAAAAGGGTTTAAGGTGAAGCATCGTTTTAAGGTAATGGAAAGTTAGTTCCATGGTAATAGTTCCATTGATAAAATGGGATGTTTCCCCATATGTAAAACAATGGGTTTGGACCAGAGGATATTTAAGGTTCCCTGAAACTTTTAACTTATGATGCTAAAAGTCCTTGCTTTTCCAACTGTACAGTGTTATTCTGAGAAAAGGACTTAGAAAACCTCAAAAAAACTAGGAGTTCTTATGGTTCCCCTTTAATGGTGCCATCTTACCTACCTTTCTTTCTGTTTCATTTTCCCTATAAAAGGAATTAATCCAATTGTTGCTTGGGATAATGAACTCCATATGTGTATCACACTTCCCTAGCTTCCTCCCTTAATGCAATCTAGGTTTTCATGTGGATTGATAGTGTGGGGTAGCAGGTAGGAAGCTGAATGTGGAGCCAGAGGACTTGGATTTTTAATTCAGGCTTTTCCACTTATATTGTCTGAGTGACTTTGGACAAGTCACCTAACCTTGCTGGGTCTCCTTTTCTTTATCTGTAACAGGAAAAGATTCAATTTATCAGTCATCTATTGAATAACTGCCCTGTATTAGGCATTGTGCTAGACCACTGGGGCCTCAGAGACAAAATCCCTCAAGGAATTTACATCCTATTTGAGAAACAACCCACATGAAAATAAGCATATGAAAAGTAGATTCAAGTAATTACAAGGTGATTTTGAAGTTTATGGGGGTGGGTCAGAACTGGGGACATCAGGAAATATGGAAAATAAATAAATAAATAAAAAACCAAAAAATGATGCAAACACACACTACAACCCAATGATAATGATCTCTAAGGTGGTGGAGTGCTAGAACATTGTACTTAGAGACAGGAAGATGGTCCATCTAGTTATACCTCAAACATTTATTAACTATACACCCTGGGGGAGTCACTTTGCCTCCTGTTTCCTCATGGGCAAAAGGGGCATCGTGATAGCACCTGCCTCACACAATTGTGAGAATCAAACAAGACAACATCCATTAAGTGCTTTGTAACCTTTAATGTGCTACATAAATGCTAGCTATTACTATTATTGGAGAAGCATGGAGAATTCATGTACTTGGTACCTATTATGTGCTAGGAATACAAAGATAAGATAAAAGCCAGTCCCTGCCCTCAAGGAGCTTTTATTCTACTAAATTTGGGATCCTATCCTTTCTTCATAAAATGAGGTTAGACTAACTGATCCCTACCATCCCTCCCAACTAAAAATCCCATGGTAATTAATCAGTTTTCAAAGTAATCAGTTGTTATTTTACTATTTCTCTTCCCATATCCAGTTAGTGTGTATACAGACAGAGCAGCTAAGACAGGGTTAGTTGTATAAGCTGGTAGACAGGTCCATTCTTAATGAAAAAAAAATTCATTATCCTCTTATTCCTTATTATAACCAGTAGAATTGGTGGTGCCATTACACATCTTTTTATTCCCACTCCTCCAATTGCTCCCTCTTCTTTCAGTTGCCAGAAGCCAGCTGTTCTTGCTCTTGACTACACTAGCCCTTTTACCCCCAAAGCAGAAGAAAAAGAATTTGGACCATGGCAACCCCTCTTTCAAAGGTGGCCAGGCTCTGCTCTAGCAAATAAACATGCTACCAGTGTCTTGAATGAATACACTTCTGAACAGATTTAACAGAACACAACCAAGAACTCATTCAAGCCCAGCTCACTTTCCCTGAAATAGAAATGCATTTCTGGAATCCCTCTTTGGACTAGCTCATTAATTTGGCAACACTTTAAAACAACCCAGTTCTACCAACAACTCACACAATGACTCCCTATAATCCAATGAGCTGTTGATGACAGCATATGTAGTTACAGATTTAGAAAGTTAAAGCATAACAGTACGGGAGGGAGGGGGCATCCCAAGGCAGGGGAAAGAGCTTCGTTTCTGGTAGGGTACTTTAATGCCTGGTATTTGGTATTGTTTCAATGCACAAAGCCCCGTTTGGCATGCTCTCTCACCCACACCACTTCTACAATCTCATTTACATTTCACCTGCCACCTGTCTCCATATAAAGAGGAAGAGCTGGAAGAAACCCTTCAGCTGTTGGTCCTTTGTCTTGAACTGCTGGAGCTTTAATTAAAAGAGGAATTATATTAAATGACACTCACCATGCCTTTCTTGGAGAATGGCCATCTTGGCTTTTTGGGTTCTGGTAAATGAAATGAAAGAAAAGGTATTATTCTGTAAACAAGTGATGGATTATCATGAGGCTCTCTGAAACTTTTTCTTAAATAATGAGCCAAACCAAAATTTTCCTGTTTTAATTCTGTTTCTCTCTTGAGGGAACAAAATGAGAATTTCGATTTGTTCAAATTATGTAATAAAGTCTGACCTTGGAGTTATGGAGATCTGGGTTTAAATGCCACTTCTGATACTAAACAAGGGACTTTAGCAACGTCATTAAACAAGATACTTGCTTAATGTCTAAAAAGTGTCAGGTTGTTCCTCTCTAAAATAAGAGTGTTAGACCAAATGTCCTCCAAGGTCCCTTCCAGATCTAAATCCATAATGCCATGATCTCAGTTCTGCCATTTGCTATCTCTCTGACCACAGACAAATCCTTTAGCTTCTGTGGGATTCAGTTTTACCATTTGAAAACAATGATGAGATAAGATGGTTGAGATATCCTTTGTTTCCCTGATGGTTCAGTTATAAATCTATAATGCTATAATCTTGGCGCTTTGACTCACTGCCTACATGACTGTGGGCAAGGCATTTAATCTGTCTGGGCTTCAGTGTCACCATTCATGAAATGAGATGACCTCTAGGGTCCCTTCCAGTGAGACCACCATCTTATTCTGTCACTTGCTATCTATATGACTATGGTCAAGTCATTTAACCTTTTGTAGGTTCCTATAGATGAGAAGGCTAGATTTGATTTAGGTTCCTAAGGAACCTTCCTTCCAGGAAGGAAGGTTCTTTGCATAACTAAATCTATCATCTTTCAGACTGAGTAGGAATTAGGGTGACCTTATTAGAATATCATCATCCTTTGTTCAGAAGAAACTTCCCTTTGTTCCCTAAGGTATAGTACAACAAATTCAGTAACTGATCAAATGCACGAAGTCTTAGATGGGAGGACTTTGTGAGGTCATCTGATCTGGCCCCCACTTTTACATAGGCTGTGGGGAACCTGTGATGTCAAGGCTACATGTGGCCCTCTGTAATGCCAAGCAAAGGCATCTTCCAAGGTTTGGATTACCAGCATAGTAAACCCCATTTATTCAGCAAACATTCACAGAACAG
>CM053581.1:348921614-348957838 GCA_028627135.1 Pseudochirops cupreus
GAAAACATCAGCAAGGCCCTCTTCCAGGATTTCTGTGCAGGTACCACAAGAAAATCCTTCTTCAGGGCTTCTGAACCAACAGCCAGGTTTCAGGACCTCTACAACAGCAACACTGTCCTTCACCATCAGGTGAATCTGGCAAAACAACATCAAAACAGACAGACAAAATACCGGCATCACAGCCATGCCTCCTCCGTTCTTGGCAGTTCCGGGTGGCAGTTCCAACGGGCTCTTAGCAGTCTTTCTCTCAGCAACTCAGGCTCAACGATACTGGACATTGCTCTCCCAAAGTCCTTCTGGCTTCCTCTCAGCTTGGGCCTCTCTCCCAATTCACAGCTCCTCCCAGTTCAGCCCCCTCTCTTCACATCAACAAGTCCATTCCACAAGTGGGATTCACAAGCTCTGGGTTTTAACACTCAACCCAAAAAACCAAGTCAATACAGGGGCATCTCCAAATTCCATTACCAATACACCCTCTAGGTCCTCAAGTGTGGACCTTTGACTGAATCCAAACTTCACAGAGCAAATCCCGCAAAGAACAAATCCCACAGATTTGTTCTGTGAAGTTTTGATTCAGTCAAAGGGCCACACTTGAAGACCTAGAGGGCCACATGTAGCCTTGAGGCCATAGGCTCTCCACCCCTGAACCATCCCAACATAAATGATTTGATATATGCTGACAAATCTTGGGGCCCAAGGGACTATATAAACCAAGCTCCATTCATAATTTGGAAAGAATACAGAATCAGTGAGAACCAAAATGATATTAGGACACTAGCTACTTTCATCTGCCTGGAGATGTTCACAATGTTGACTTCCTTTCAAGGAGCTGGAATTCTAGGTGGACTGAGAAGGAAGCCATTTAAGACCAAGTAGGAAAGCTCTGGCTCACTGTTTCTTGTATATTGCCCTCCGTACCTGGATGGATTTCATTGGGTATTACTGAGACAGCACTGCAGGCATTAATGGGGCCTCTGGAAAGGCTGAGAAGAGACTCCTGGGATCAGCTGGCATGAGCTAACAGTTCATTAAATAAAATGGATGAAATCGGCCCTGCTTACATTCCTCTCTCCTTCTAATCAAATTCATCAATTGGTACCATCTTTCAATTCAGTAGAATGAAGGTAATTATCTGGGCTGCAATTTATTGCTAATGACATGCCTCACAGTGTGTTTTCAATGGGGCCATTGGGAGGTATTTGTCTCACTGAATATCCTCCCTTTGGCTTTGGCCATCTCACTGGTTTTTATAAAGAGGAAGGTGAGTTCCACTTCTTCTAGGCAAGCATTAATGTTAACTGCTTATTACCTGGTGTTTTAAGGTGTTTGGCTTAGCATTTGTTGAGTCCCACTAAGTGCAATTTTTCTTCTAGAGTGAGCAAAATAACTTTTCTGTGTAATTATGATAATGGACCAAGAAAACATATCTTTGAGTCTCTGCTAACATGTGAAGTCCTGACCTTTGGATGGCTCAAGAAATAGAAATTTTCAATTTGACATCTCTTATCTTTAGTCTTCCATTAATTCTTAACGCCATCTTTAGCTACATGCTACTGTTTGGAAGAAAACACAACATTGGATCCATCTCTGATTTTGGACATAATAATCAAGTAAATGCTGACATTCCTTCTGGAAAAGTTATGTTAATTAATTTGCTGCCCTAAGGATCAACTCATCATCTCTCTGACTTCCTATCCCCAAATCTCCATCCCTGGCCATATTTCACCTATAGGTATTATCTCTCATTATTAGAATGTAAACTCACTGAGGCTAGGAACTGTCTTGCTTTTATATGAGTCCCCAGCCTGGTGTCTGGTTTCTTTCATTCATTCATTCATTCATGAATTAGACTGAGTTGCTTGAGGAAAGGAAACATCTTTTCAGTCATTATTTCAGTGCTAAGATTAGAGACTTGTTGACTTGAACTTTCAGTTATGCATCACAGAGGAACTGTGGTACAGTTTATTCTTTAACATTTCCAAGATCAGTAATTCCATTGGCGTGGGTACTTCATATACTAATGCAGGTTGCAACCTTTCTATGTCTTTGTGAGTTGCTATGATAATAATAATTAAAAAATCATCTTGTAGCCAATGACCCTTTGTGAAGGTAGGATGGATGATTCTTCTATGACAGATATACAGTCAGCATTTGACCATACTGAACACTTTTCTAGCTTTTATAAGACTCTCCAGAGCCTATCCTCTCTTGTTACGGCCTTCAAGAACCAAGGGTTCACATCTATGTCATGAGGAAGCATCAGGGTGGGGCTTCAATGCAGAATTTTTAAATGAAAATTAAATGCTTTAAAAGGCTTACAAAAGGGGATTCAGGAATACAGAACATGGCTATGGTTATCACATGTATATGGGGAAGCATGGTCCAATGGAAAGAATATTGGATTAGGAATTAGGAGACCAATTCTAGTCCAAGGTCTGCCATGAGCCAGCTGTGTGGGCTTGGGTCCATCCCTTTGTCTCTCTGTGACCTTTTTCCTCATAAAGAAAATAAGGGAGTTGGGTCAGGTGATTTCTTAAGTATTCTAAGGTTCTATGATTTGTATACTCTCAGATATATGGGTGACTCAACTTGAAGATCACAGTTATACTTTTTTATGTGGCTGGACCTTAGGATCACTCTTTTCTTTCTCATTTTACAGATGAAAACACTGAGGTCCAAAGAGATGGGATGGTTTTTCCAGGGTCAGATAGTAGTGAGTGGCAGATCCAGGTTGTTAACATGGGATGTAGGCAAACAGACCTGTGCCAAGATCTCTGCATCTTCCCTAAGATTCTCTTGGTATCAGATGTAGTAAATGTTTGATCATTTCAGTTTCACAGATGGCATGACCATGGGAATCTAGCCTGAAGGAACTTATAAGACAAAGGATGGAGGGGTTGATCCTGGGACCATAGAATCATAGACTTGGAAACTGAAAAGGGCAATAGTGATCTTAATAATGCAACTTTTTCACTTTACAGATGAAGAAACTGAGGCCCATAAAGTCTAAATGTTTTGTACAGGGTCATACAACTAACAAGGGTCCAAGGGGGCTTGGAATCTAGACCTTCCTATATCCACATCCAGCAGTTATACTATACTGTCTCTCTAGCATCATGACAGTAGTGGCAGTGACCGAGGGTTGGTCTTTACAAATGGTTCATCTCATTCCCTCTTCTCTCACTCACTACCTGTGTGAACTTGGGCAAATTACTTAATCTCTTCGGACATCATTTTCCTTGTCTGCAAAATGTGGGGATTGGACTCAGTAGAATTTTCCAGGTCAAAGATCCTCCATACCCATTTGGGTGAACTGCCCTGTCTTACAGAGACATTCCCTGTAGCTGATGGGCTAGTGCTAAGTCAAATGGCTGATTTCCAATAATATGAACTGGCTTTGCTAAGTTTAAGCCCTGTGGTTCTTACTTCAAAAAACCAAAACCTTCTGACAGTGACCTGAATTCAGCATCAAGGCTGGGTGGCACAGGTAGCTGGCCACTCCATCTGGCACCAGGAGATCTCCAGGGAACACCTCAAGTCCAGGTAGGTTCACGACCACTGAACTTCTCCTGTGCTGGTACAACCTGTACCCAAGACAGGAAAGGGGAGAGTTTAGTACTTTGCTTGCTGGTCCAGGCTTTGTCTGAATAAAAAACAGATACAGTTTCTTCAGGAGAAATGATAACACAAATCAACCCTGCTTCTTTTGATTTAAAAGGGTATTTAAGATGAGCCTAAATTATGCATATTTATGCAAATTATTGCAAATCACCCTGCGGATGAAAGCATGGTGGTATGATACTTGGATATCAATGTTCCTAAAGCTGTTGTTTCTGTTAACATATTTTATGGAAAGAAAACAGATAAATACCATTAGAGATGTTTATGCCATAAGAGACGATTCTCTTCCTCTTCTCATTTCTAATCAATCATAACTTTTCAATTGCTCTTAATAATGAATTCACAAACAAAAGGATGACATATTTAAGACATCGGGTAGGATGATATTGAAGGACAATTGGATACAGTCTTAGTGACCTGTGGGCTAACTTCCATCACTCTCCCCCTTTCCCCCCATTCTCAGAGATTAACAGGGACCCATTCACTCTGTGAATTGCCAGATGCCTTGGCATCTTGAGTGTTTTTCTGGTCTCTTGAGTATAGTGAAGGCTGTTCGGACCTTCCAAGGTATTTCACTGGCTCAGAAACAATGCTTTGAAACTGGTCTCTACAAGTATGGTTTCTTCCTCTTCATCAGGACCTTAGGAAGTTACTTTTGAGGTTATTTTTTCTATGATTTTTCAGATTTGCTTCAAAGAAATAACTTCATGAGCCCATGTGTGTAAGAGATTCTGACCAACAACACTCACACAAGATTGTTCTAGCAGATATAATCCTAGATCACATAGGATACAAACACTAATCTCCCTTTGTTGTTGTTCAGTTGTTTTCGGTTGTTTCAGACTCTGTATGACCCCAATTGGAATTTGCTTAACAAAGATGCTGGAGTAGTTTTCCATTTCCTTCTCTGGCTCATTTTACAGATGAGGAAACTGAGGCAAACAGGGTTGAGTGATTTGTCCAGAGATATACAGCTAGTAAATGTCTCACTTGAGGAAAATAGATTTAGATCTCAAAGGACCCTTAGAGGTTATTTAGACCAACCTTTTTCATTTAACTGATGAAGCAACAGAGGCCCAGAAAAATTGACTCAGAGTCTCATGGGTAGCAACTGTTAGAGGCAAGGTTTGAACCCAGGTTCTCTATCTCAAAATTCAGTGGTACCCCCTCCCTCCCAAACCTCGCTTCCTCTGATGAACCAAAAAAAAGGACTTTTTTGGGGGCAAAGTTTGTCTCTTGGATTGAAGGTATCAGAGTATAGTGGAATAAGACCAAGATATTGAATCAGAGCATTTCGACCCAAATTCTAGCTCATCTAACTTAACTCCCTGTGTCCTCTTGGTAAATATTGCATGCCTCTGGCCTTTAAGCTTCAGTAAAGCATATGAGCATGTGTAGGAGAGGGGCTGGGGAGAAGTCAGATTGCAAAGTTGGAAAGAGGGAGTGGTGAGGAAGTGGGAGTATTGAATAAGGACATTTTCAAGATTAGCAGTGAAGGAGAGAAGAGAAATGGACTAGTGGTGAGAGGGGTGGGGCAGGGATTTTCAAAGGTAAGCAAACCTCTGTCCTTACTCTCTTCTTCCTCTGTTCTGAACATGTAACTGGGATTCTTAACAGCTATCTCTCAAGCCTCCCATGAAGGGAGGGAGGAAGTTTCCCTTTCTCAACCTTCCCCGAACTCCCCATCTCTGGTAGCTGTTTAGACATGACAGTGAGACCATATGTGAAACTGCATCCCCAAACTCTTAACAGCCTCTTCTGATAAATAGCATTTGTATAATGTTTTCAAGTGTACAAAGCATTTTGCATATGCTAACTCATTTGTCTTTCTTCCCCAGAGTCCAGGAGACTAATCTGTACTCTTGAAAGAAAGAGTTTTCAGATCTAATGGCTATCTTGGGTGTTTGGGAATTCATGGATGCCTCTTTTGGTGCTGGCTGATTTTCAGTAGATAATCCTTGAAGCTATAGCTTCTCAGATAAGATGATTGCCAACAAGAGGATAAGCCCAAGTCATGCCCTGACTGGCTAAAAGACATGGACCTTGAAAGAGTTGCTTGGAAAATGCTGAACTGAGGTGAAGTAGAAATGCCTGTTCAACAGTTCCAAAAAGTGTTTCATGTTTTGATGTATGATCCTGGGCAAGTCACAACCTCCCACAGCTCAATTGCCTCACCTGTTAAATGGTGATGTAATAACCTCTACCTATGAGTAGTTGTGAGGATCAAATGAAGTAAAGTACACAAAGTATTTTGCAAATGTCAAAGTGTTACATAGGGGCAGCTAGATGATGTAGTGGATAGAGCACCAGAGTAAGGAGGACCTGAGTTCAAATTCGACCTCAGACACTTACTACTAGCTGTGTGATCCGGGGCAAGTAACTTAACCCCAAGTGCCTCAAAAAAAAATAGTGGCACACAAATACCAGTCTCATTGCCACCATCATCATCATCATCATCAGTCTCCTGAATTGACAGGAGTTATGAATTATTGTGTCATGTTTTAAGTATTTGTCAGTGTGTCTTTTGTATTTTAAGCATTTGTTTTGTGGTTGAGGAAATAGCCAAGTCTAACCCATACCTAAGAAGGCATCCCCTAAAACAGTGGTTCTCAACCTTCCTAATGTTGCAACACTTTAATATAGTTCTCATGTTGTGGTGACCCCCAACCATAAAATTATTTTCATTGCTACTTCATAACTATAATTTTGCTACTGTTATGCACCATAATGTAGATGTCTGATATGCAGGATGTATTTTCTTTGTTACAAATTGAACATAATCCACAGATTGAGAACCACTGCCCTAAAACATCATCCAGCTTCTGTCTGAGGTCATCTCCTCCTGTGAGGAGGAGCCCACAACATCCCCCAAAGCATGCATTATTCTTTTAGACTATTCTTAGTTATTAGGAAGCATGTCCTTACATTGAAATTACATCTGCCTCTCAGCTATCTTCATTGCTTCTTTACCCTACTTTGAAAGCCCATGAAGAATGGGAGAAGTGTCTCAGTACTAGAGAAGGGCAAATGTTGCCTTATTTAAAAAATATGGAACTTTTAACACTATAGAACAACGAGCCTGTATATGATTCCTGGGAAAAAACTATAGGGTTTTAAAAATTACCATTAAAAGTTTGATTTCTGAAAATTTTGAAATGGAAGTGATGATCACAAAACCCAGCACAGGATCTTTAAAAGAACAGGGCATGTCAATCTTCCTTTTTTGATAAGGTTAGCAGACTGATTCATCAGGACAACCAATCAATTAACAAGAGAAAGTGATGGAGATTCAGTACTGTTTAGAAGGAATTGTCCTGGAATTTGCTGCCTGGGTTTGTACAGGGAGATGGAGTTATCTCTAAGTAGGAAATGATGGACCAAACAAAGAAAGGCTTTGGTCATTGCTTCTGGCTGGAAATTCACTACTGATCACGTTTCTGCCATTCCCAAAGTTAAAGTCATTATAGAAATGAAACACTTTAAAGGTTTCACGGACCAACTTAATGAATTTAGAGACAGAAATATATATTTTTTGTTTTATTCTTCCCCTTTGATTTCATCAGTGCCAGGAATTTCTGGGAAGAAACTCCATCTACCAACACAGATTGGATTTAGAGCTTCAAAACACCATAGAGAAGAATGTCAGACACATGGTTTGCCACACTGTCCAGTGCCCCCAACCAGATTAAAATGTAATTGGAAAATGTTTAACAAAATAAATAAAAATATAGTACATCGATAATGTGGATTTGTGGTTTTCTAAGTCAATCTGCAGCCTAGGCACCACTACCTTAGAGGTCACCTAACTCAATCCTTTTTCAGATGGGAAATGGAGTAAATGACTTGCTCAAGGTCACTTGACTTGACTGTCAATTGACTGAGTCAGGATTCAAAGTCAGGTCTTGTGCCGAAATTCAGTGTTCTTTGTAGTCCGCCACATTTCTAGTTCTGGATGTATTAGTTACCTAGTGGCCTTCAATGTAGATGAATAATGTGTGGGATAGTGGGGGAGTGGTTCTCTATTACCTCTTGATATTTACTTATCTTATAGGGAGACTGAGATAGGAAATCAATCAATCAAGAAAAATTTATAAGGAGCCTTCTATATCCCATGCACTATGGTGGGCACTAGAGAAACACACACAAAACTGAAATATTGCCTTTAGAAGTTTACATTCCATTTACATTCTATTACATTCTATTAGAATTACATCTCAATAGAAGAAAGTATATACATATGATCAGAGGATTCCAAGTCTATGGCCTTTAGGGACCTCAGAGGCAATCTAGTCCCCTCCTTGTCTTACATTTGAGAAAACAGAAGTTTGGAGAAGTTAGTAGAAGGACTGCGATTTTAGAATTTCTTGAAGGGCCAAGCTGCGTTGATTGACACATTTTAAAAATTTATAAGGTAAAGAAAAATGAGACAGTATGATGAAGTTTTTTCAAAGTAAAATTATAATATCTATATGAAATTATTTACATTTAAAGGACATTTGCACAGGTAGGATGCATTAAATGATTTGGCCAAGGTCATATAGGCAGTATGCATCAGGGTTAGAATTTGAATCCAGGTCTTCTGCCTCCAATGTGCCCCCCCCCCCACCTCCCCCTTCTCCCTTTCTCTCTTTCTCTTCCTCCTCCTCCTTTCCTCCCTCTTCTCATACATACATACACACACACACACATAAATATATACAAATATACATATACGCAAGCACACACATATACATACATACTTAGATATGCACATCCATACAAATATACATATGTACACACATATATACTATCTATCAATGCATCCGTCTTTGTATGTATGTATTTATCTATCTATCCATCTATCAATGTACCCATCTATCAATATATCCATCCATCCATCTATCTATCTGTCTATCTGTCTGTCTGTCTGTCCATCCATCTGTCTGTCTATCCAGCTATCTATCAGTGCACACATCTATCTTTCTATCCAACTATCTATCAATGTATCCATCTATCAGTGTATCCATCTATCTGTCTATGCATCCATTTATCTTTCCATAACACAATGCATACATATAGACACAAAATAAAACAAAATAATTTTGGGGAATAGGGCATTAGTTAGGAAAGAATCAAGAAAGACTTCACATAGTTGGTGCTTCAAGCAGAATTTTGAAGGAAACTAGAGTTTCTTAGAGGAATGGTCTAATCATTTTGGTCAAACCCTTGGGAAACATCTATAACACTAATGCAAAGACAAGAATCTTCATTGTCTATTTTTTTCATTTTGGTTGGAAAACATATCTAAGAACCTGGTTTTTAGGATTCAATTCTGAGGTTCAAATCCTACTTCTCACACTTGTTAGCTGTGTGATCCTGGGCAAACCCCTGAATATCTCTGAACCCCACTTTCTTCGTCTCTAAAATGAGGAGTTGGTCTAGATGGCTTTGGAAGTCCCTGCCAGCTCTCATTCTATACTGTGAATCAAGACAGGTCCTAAACCCAAGTGTGTGAGCAAGACTGCCAGTCATCAGGGCTCTCTGTCATGCCCCAGCTCTCAGATGAAACCCCCTCTCACCCCTCGCTCACAGACCCAAACATAGCCCACTTTCACTGACCCTGAGTTGTGCTGCAGGGACACTGACAGATCAGAGCGGACAGTTCCCATGCTACCGGTCAGGATCTCTTGTTCTCTGTCCCAGAATCACCAGCTTCTCTTTTCTTTTCTCCTTTGCTGAAATATCTAAGCTCTGATGTGTGGGTGGGAGAGTGCCACAATTCTGGGAATCTAGGGAATGCTTCCCCACCCCTGCCTAGTACGCATGCCTGGACACACACACACACACACACACACACACACACACACACACGCACAGAAAGATGTCACTTGAGGATCAGCAACAAAAAGCATCCCCCACCCCCCAACACTTCTAACCAAAAGATATGGCCCTCAAATACAATTAGTAAGGGAGGAATTAGTCCTTGTAGATATTTTCCAAGAAAATTATGGAGGGAAGAAACATATTGTAAAGGGAAGGGCATTACATACAATGAGAGGAGCTCTGGGTTTGGAGTCAAGGGGACCTTAATTTCAAACCTTATCTCCCTTCCTATGTGTTGGGTACCCATGGGCTCATCATTTCACTCATCTGGAGATCAACTTCTCTATCTGTAAAGGGAGGGAGTGTTGAACTAGATCAGAGGTTCTTAACCTGAGGTCTTTGGACAGATTTCAGTGGTCTGAGAATTTGAATGGAAAAAAATTCTATCTTTACTTTTGCTAACCTCTCATTGAAACTGAGCATTTCTTTCCTTTATGAATATAGGCAACATAACATCATTCTGAGAAGGGATGCCATAAGTTTCACCAGATTTCCAAAGAGGAGGACTCTGACACAAAGGGTTCAACATGCTGTGGATCAGATGATCTCTAAGATCCCTTCTACGTCCACAGGTGCACTGGATACAGTTCACACCAGTTTGGGAGAGTTGGATGTTGAATTTTCAATGTGAGCATTTATACCTTGGAAATCAGCAAATGCTACACATCAGGGATTGATTTATTGTTTTGTTGATTATCTTAAGAAAATGATGGAGAAAAATATTTATAATGTAGACCCTAGCTGGACATTGAAGAAAGTTAGTTATTTAAATTGTTGAAGAAATGGAGTGAATACAAATACATAGAAATGGGGAAGGGCTAGTTAAGATCAGGGAATAGCTAGTAGAACTAGACCAGATGGAATATAGGGTGAATAAAGAGTATGGATACAAGAATAGAGAGATATAGGTTGGAAATTAGGTGAGAGCTAGATTATGTTGTTCAGTAGTTTCACTCCTGTCCCACTCCTTGTGACCCCACTTCATGTTTTCTTGGCAAAGATACTGGAGTGCTTTCCCATTTCCTTCTCTAGTTCATTTTACATATGAAGAAACTGAGGCAAACTAGATTAAGTGACTTGCCCAAGGTCATATGGCTAGAAAGCATTTGAGGCTACAGTTGAACTCACATCTTTCTGACTCCAGGCTCAGGAGCTCTATCCACTGTGCCACCTGGAAGGCCTTAAATTATAGACAAAGCATATATATTTTTTTTAACCAATAAGGAGCCATGGAAAGTTTTTAAGCAGGGACTGACATTGTCCTAATTTTTCTGCACCACCGAAGATTGCTTTGGCAGATTGGAAAGGGGGAGGTTAGAGGTAGGGAGACCTAGGTAATGAGAGCAGGACCTAGGGTGGTATCAGTCTAAGTAAAAAAGAAGAAAATGGTGTGAGAGATAATGGAAAGAGAAGATTGGCCTGACATGACAATTGACTGGACAGATAGAGGTGAGGAACAAGGAAGAGTTAAATATGACTGACATTTTGAGCCTAGGTCACTGGACTTTAATTCAGTAAGTAGTTGTGAAATATGTATTACATGGTAAACAGTGCATTAGGCATTATGGATACAAAGACATTAATGAAACAGCCTCTGTTCTCAAGGCTCTTTTTTCCTACTGGGGATGTGATCAAGAGAAGGAAAGATTGTTAAATAACATGACTAAGGCTACACATTTTAATTTATATCATTTAGATATTTATATACAAAATTATATATAATGCTTGTATTCCATTTTGACCAACAAGTTAATGCAAAGAGTACATATTATTATGGTCAAAATTTTGTCCATTACAAATATAGTTAAATCTAATTTTAAAAGTAATGTGGGGTATAAGGGAAACTATGCTGGATTTGGAGTCAGGAGTCCTGGATAAAAATATTGACTATTCACACATCACCTGTATTACACTTAGGTCTTATTCTCACCTTCCCCTTTGCCCCCTTTCCCCCCCATAAAATGAAGGCATTCAAAGACTTCCAAGGATCATTCGTTCATTCAATAAACATTTATTAAGTATTTACTTTTAATATTTCTGCTTTTAACTATAAAAATTTATGTGCCAATATATGGTCAATTTTTGTAAAGGTATCATCAACTACTAAGAAAAGTGTGTTCTTTCCTATTTTCATTCAGTT
This sequence comes from Pseudochirops cupreus, assembly GCA_028627135.1. NCBI lineage: Eukaryota > Metazoa > Chordata > Mammalia > Diprotodontia > Pseudocheiridae > Pseudochirops > Pseudochirops cupreus. The sequence goes on from CM053581.1 coordinate 348,933,238, forward strand.
CTTTGCAGATATCTATCATATCTAGCTTATCTAAAATTTTATTCACTTCTTTGACTTCTTATCTATTTTTTCATTTGATTTATCTAGTTCTGAGAGGGGAAAATTAAAGTCCCCCACTATTATAGTAGTACTATCTATCTCCACCTGTAATTTATTTAACTTTTTTTTTAAAATTTAGATATTATAGTATTTGGTGCATATAGCTTCAGTACTGGCACTGTTTCAAATACCTTTTATCAAAAAGTAGTTACTCTGTTTATCTCTTTTAATTAAATCTATTTTAGTCATAACTTTGTCTGAGATCATAATTGCTACCCCTGTCTTTTTGTATTAGATAAGGGGCAGTTATAGAGTGTTGAGCCTGGAGTCAGGAAGACCCATCTCCGTGAATTCAAATCCAATCTCAGATGCTTACTAGCTGTGTGATCATGGACAAGTCACTTAAGCTTGTTTGCCTCAGTTTCTTCATCTATAAAATGAACTGGAGATGAAAATGGCAAAGCACTCTAGTATCTCTGCCAAAAAAAATCTGAAAGAGAATCATGGAGAGTAGGACATGACTTAAAGGAATCAGCAACAACTAGTATTTACTATGCATCTCCTTCTCTGCCAGGTTCTGGGAATACAAACACAAAAATGACATCATGGAAGCCCTCAAGGAGCTTACTTTCTATTAGGGAGCTTCAATATGTCGAGAGATTACAGCATTTAGGCATAAGGGAAAGAGAACGGATCTGGGATTTCATTGGTGTAGGGAATTCCTAGGTGAGTAAACCCCTTCTACTAATGAAGATCAGTATTTTCTCTGCAACTCATATTCTTAGAAACCTGCTGAGAACACAGAGAGGTCAAATAGTTTGCCTAGGGTCACACAGCCATTATGGGCAGAGAAAGGATTTGAATCCAGGTCTTGCTGACTCTATATCATACTGCTTCTAATATAGGATATACACAAAATCAACCCAAAGTGATTTGGGGAACATAAGGAAGGCATTAACACCTGGGAACATCAGAAAAGGTCATTTTACCTTCAAATATGTGATAACATTCATTGTGCTTTACCTGAAGAAAGATATAGATATTACTGCAAATACTGCAGATAGAAATTTAGGCTCTTAAAGGGCCTCTGGAGTTAGCAGCTATGTTGCTCAAGGGATGCATTCTCTCAACATAGTCATCATAGAAGGAAAAGTCCTTCTACTTACTGACATGTTCAGAGTTTTTCAGAGGTACCCAGGAAACTAATGACTCTGGGCCAAATTTTACAGCTGGTCCCTGTTTCTTCTTTTCACCTCTTTGACATCTCCTCCCTATTCTTATTTCCCCAGGAGCTCATTTCTCTTAAACTACTTTGTGACTGTCCAAAGTTTCACCCACTCTTCCCTTCCTGGAATCAAAATCCCCAGTCTTTTGTGAATTCATATGAAGTTGTGAAAAACAATCACCCTTCTCAGGTGACATTTGCATTTCAAAGAAGTCTGTAAAACTAATGTTCAAATTGGAAAACCCCAATGTCACACACTATTTTTGCTTTCCTAGCCTAGGTAAGTACTGAGAAACTATGTGGTTTAGTATTGCAGATTGAGAGTCAGCAGAGGTCTGGTAGCCCAGATGTCTCATTTTACAGATGAGGAAACAGAGGTTCACCTCAGAGAGGTGAAGAGTTTTCCTGGTTCCTTGTGGCAGAGAATTATGAGAAGTAGACTTCGGACCCACCCATTCCAAATCTGTTGTTTGCCACTGGAGGGAGGCTCATTATTCATTGAGTGCCTACTTGGCATTGAATTCTTTCGCCATGGTAATCTATAAAACAAAGAAAAATTAAAAGAATAGGCAGCTGGATTGTGATTGCAGGATCTCAGATGGACTTAGAGCTAGAAGGGACCTGAGAAGTCATGAAGTCTAACCACCATATTTTATAGGTTAAGAAACTGAGATTAAGTGACCTGCCCAGAGTCATAAGTTACAGATGTGGGATCAGATCAGGTCTTCCTGATTTCAAATTCAGTCATTTCTCCTGGACTGCCTCTCAAAATACTCAATTCCATGGACTAGGAATCAAACCTGGATCAGTTGCCTAAAAGGCAGCTTTGCTTATTCCTATACCACAAGACAATGAGCTATTGTTAAGAATATACTTGGAAAATTGCATTGGTGGCGACAGTGTCAAATGCTTCAAAGAAATAAAAAAGAAGTGTGAGGAAAAAGTCATTAGATTTGGCAATTTAGAGATCACTGGCAACTTTGGAGAGAGAGAGAGAGAGGTCTCAGATGAGCAACAAATTTGGAGGTCAGACTGCAAAGGATTGAGAAGAGGTGGAGAAGAGAGAAAATGGAGGCATTGAGTATAGATTGCTTTTTCAAGAAATTTAGCTGAGAAGCTGAGGAAGATATAGGATGATAGGTTAGCAGGGAAGGCAGGATTTGGTGACTTTTTTTCAGGATGAGGGAGATGTGCATGTGTTTGCAGGCAGCAGGGAAGGAACTGATATGGTGATAATGAAAATTTAGAGAAAGAAAGGGCATGATAGTGGGGGGGGGGCATTCTGCTAGAGATGACAAAGAGAAGGCATCCAGATTTCATAAAGAAGGGTTAGCCTTGGTGAGAAGGGCCACTTCATCAGAGAGAGGAGTAAGGAAGAGTGGAATATGATGTCAAGAGGACTCTAGATGAGGAGGAACAGAGAAGAGGTAGGTCTGGTGACTGACCTTGATTTTCTGGATAAAGTATAAGATGAAATCCTCAGCTGAAGGGGTAGATGATCGGTAGATTTGAAGATAGTTTGCATTGTGTTGAGTTGGAGAAAGAATCAGTTATAGAAGAGTAGTATTGCCTTGCTGCAGCGAGGACCCAGTTGAGATAACATAAATCTGTAGTAGCCTCAATGGGTACCACTTTGCGCCTGAGAGAGAGAGCCCTCCACAGCATGAGTTATGCTGCTAGCAGGGTGTTCTGACATATCCAGGAACTTTCTGTGGTGGTGAGATCTCATATTTCAAAGTTGCCAGAACAAAGAGAAGGATCATTTAAGGTAAAAAGTTCAGCCATGAGAGCAGATATGGCAAGGTAACCAGCAAGCAAAAATAAAAGAGATATTTCCAATTCATCGCCATTTGGAGTCAAAGTGTTAGGATCCAAAGGAAACACAATCTAAGGTCAGAGTATAGTTCATGAAACTGGTTAAAAACTAGGTCTAAACTCATAAGAAAGGCAGATTTTCCAATGTGAGTTGCTGAGTGTGGTTTCTCTGTTGGTGTTCTGTTGACCCTTCATATTTGGGGCTAATCCTGACCTGTGACTCTCAATGAGTTTCAGCTGTTGAAAATCTTCCTGGTCCACTTCTCTAGCATTTGCTACATGGGAAACAGCTGTGCCTATGAAGAACAAGCCATACATGCTTTAGGAGAACATGGCATATGATAATGCGTGCTTACCTTGCGCTTTTTTTGATGGAAAAATAATTTCGATTAGTGATACAAGGTAGAACACAAGGTATGGTAGGTTCTACTAAACTGGAAAGACCCTGATTGTTGTATTCCTAACAGACTATATCTGCTGCCCAAAGAATCAGCCTAGCCAAGTGTGGAGGAACTGTTACCAGTAGACTGACCATGAGATGCTGACTTCATACATTCATAAATCTAGGGCTAGAAGGATCCTGAAGGTCCATCTAATACAACCCTCTCATTTTACACATGGTGAAATCAAGGTCCAGGGAGTTTCAGTGAACCAGATATGACCATAAATCAAGAAAGGGAATGGCTCTCAAAGGTCATATAGTTCAACCTCCTTATTTTACAGATGAGGAAAACAAGGTCCAACAGGAAGCAAAGCATCAAGGCAGGATGGAAATTGAGATCCTTTGACTCCAGAACTTAAGTTCTTCCTGCTTGACTGATGTTACTGCCTTCTCTTAGATTTTGGTAATTCACCATGATAAAAACACAAAATACTCTTTAGCCCTGTGGAATCTCCACAGATTTCCACAATGACAATGGGAGAGTTGTGAGTGGGGTTGGGGGAAAGGGAGGGAGAAGAAAGAGAATGCTAAGAATGACAACTTTCAAGTCACTTAAGAAAGATAATTAAGAGAGACAGGATGGGATGGTCCAAAGCAGGGCTCCTCAAAGTTTTTCCACTCGACCCCTTTTGCTCAAGAAATTTTTATGTGACCCTGGGTATATAGGTATATAAAATAGGTATAAAAACCAAACATTTATAGATAATAAATCATAAAGAAATTTATTTTAAAAAATTCTTTGAGATATATATAATTTTACCATTCATTAAAGATGAAAGCAAATTTGCATACTAATGAGATGGATGTGCTTATTTTTGCATAAAGAATTAAATCTTGGAGGAATATTTAATACTGATATTTTGGTTGTTATGCATTCAGAAACTTTTTACTGTTGCCAAATTTTTCGTGACCCCCACATTCAGTTATGCAACCCCATATGAGGTTGAGACCCACAGTTTAAGAAGCACTGGTCTAAAGTGAGACAGCCTTGGGATTATGAATCAAGCAAGCATTTATTAAATACCTACTGTATATAATGTTTCTGCTGGTATACCAGCAGTGGGGATACAAACAAAGAGTGAAACCATTTCTACTTTCAGGGAGCTTACATTCTAATGAAAGTGTGGACTCAAGTCCTAACACATATTGACTGTATGACCCTGCACAAATCATTTAACCTTTTAATGTCTTGGTTAGTTTTCTAAGCCTAGAAGTTGCAGATTAAATGGAGATCTGCTTTGGGAGTGAGAGTTTCTTCAACAGTAGTTCCCTGGACAGAATAGTGAAATCACAAGTCCAGAAACTGCACCCCCTCTCCAAATGCTGAAGGTACTCTGTGAAAATTTTCTCCAACAAGTGATTCATGCACCACTAGGTATCCAGAACCACATCTGCATTGACAGCTTTTCTATAAATGAAACCAAAGATACAAAGAAATTGCTGCAAAATAGGATGATAGTTCTTGGAAAAATGAATAAAGAAATTGATGGGAAGTGAGCAAATGAAGACTTTTATTTCAGTCACTGATATTTATTAGCACAGTTTGTCTATGCCAAGCACTGAGCATACAAAAGCAAAACTGAGACGGTACTTACCCTCAAGGATCTTATATTCTATGGGGGAGAAACCCCATGTTTGCAACTAAGTGAAGACAGATTATATAGACAAACACTAAAACTGCAGAAATCTGGGGAAGAAGGATACTTGAGCTGAGCCTTGAATCTAGCCAAGGGCTCCAAGGGGGCAGGGATAAAGAAGGAAAGCATTGCAGTCATGTGAAGCTTCTCTCCTTTGAGCCTGACGCGGAGCTAGATCCTTAACTAATAGTTGTTGACTGATCAAATCATCATGGGGAGGAAACCAGAAGAGCAGAGGGAAAAAAAAAACCCAAACCTTAGGCAGCAAACACTTCACGTTCTTGCCAAGCGGTGAATCATGGCAGCCAAGAGCAACAATGCTTTCGAGCACAAACTTATTTACAAAATATTATGGGGGAGGATGAAGGCAGATTACAATTTTTCACTAAACCATGAAATACATTGGAGGGAAAAACAAACCTACAGAAAACATGGCAAGAAATCCAACTAATGGAATTATCCCAAGAGCATTTCTAGATGAAGCTAAAAGGACACAAAATGCACCAAATCTGACTATTTCCACAGTAATCAATTCTCATCATTGATGATACTGGCAGGACCACACGTGAATCAGAAGTGGTTGCATTATTTGGATTCATGCCCTGTATTTCCATTGAGCTAGAATCAATGACCATATTTTGCAAAGTTATAACTTCGAATAGTGCAACTTCAAATAATGCATCCAATTCACAGGAGTCATTATTCACACAACTCAAACCTAGCTTAGTATCAGAACAGTTTGGTGAAGAAGTGACAACGACATTCAAAAAGTGAACTCAGGAAACAGTTAGATCTGGCCACAGAGGAAATCCTATGCAATTGTATAGACAGTAAGGATTTATTTTTAAAAGTTTTTTTTTATAGATGTTTGTTTTTAACAACTTTATTTCCAAGAACATTTCCTCCCTCCTTTCCCCAAAGAGCCATCCAACTATAATGAAGAACCAACCAGCTATAATAAAGAATTAAAAAAGAGAAAAACAAAGACCATTCATCAGAACTAACCAATACCACAACTGCTTCTAAGAGCACATAAAATGTTCTAAATTCTTAGTACTCCATCTCTGCAAAGAAAGAGGACTGGATCTGTGATTTTCTGGAAATAGGAAACTCCTGAATGAGCAAACTCCCTAGGCCAATGGAGGTTAACACTTTCTCTGGACCTTAAAGTCTTGAAGAGTGTGTGACCCTCGGCAAGATACTTATGTCTTCTAGCCTCAATTTCCTCATCTGTAAAATGGGAAGAGTAGCACCTGACTTAGGGGGTTGTTATGGGGACCAAGTGAGATAACAGATGGAAAGTGCTGTGCAAACTCTTAAGTGCCATAGCAGGGCCATCTCCAGTTATTGTTTCACCACTGGGCTCCTAAGACTGTGGAGAGAGTGAGGCTGATGCTTTGGTGCAGCTCAGCCTCACTTGCACCCAATTCCTTTGCAAATCAGGACATCTCTCTCTTGATGTTGTTGGTTCTCTTCTAGACCTGAAGGACCAACAGCAGTAGCTACTATGAGGCTAAATGGTTTGCCCGTGCTCACATAGCCACCCAGATCTTGTGGGCTTTGGAGCTAGCCCTCTATCCACAGTGAAACTCTTCCTCTCTGCCAAGAAGGGAGGAAGGCACATCTTCTTTAGGACCAGCCTTGGTGATTATAATAATACTTGGGTCATTTTTTTTGGTCACAGTTTTTAATTGTTTTCTCAAGATAGCTCAGAGTGTATGATTTCCAAAAGAATGGAAAAGAGCATGACTAAAAATAAGAAGTATCTTCTAATGAAAAGAGTCAGCTTAGAAACTGGGAAGACCTAGGGTCAAATCCTGCCTCTGATAACCTACTGGCTGTGGGAGTCTTGGAAAGTCACAGAACCTCTCAGTGCTCTAGTTGACTCTCTAAAACTGTATAAATTGCCAAAGAGGTACTGACCTGGAGAGGTGGAAGGATTTCCCCTACCTGGGAGTACCTTATACTAATAAAATCTCAGGTCTAGTTCCTATTCTAAAAGGTAACCAAGAAGATAACAACTAAAGACCCAGGTTGCTACTTTCTAATCTTTCTAAAATCTTTATGGGAATGGTCTATACATTTATCTAGCATGACCTCAATGAGGAAATAAGAAGGGGGCAGCAAGCCTTACCAAGATCCTTCTCAATAGCAGAGGGCATCTTCCAAGGCACACAACTGACCCCTCCAGTTCAGGGTACCAAAGACCCTACTGTATATATTTATTGTTGATTACAACACAGTGCTTGACCTGGTAGAGAAATCCAGAGCCTTAAATGCCCTCCTCATCTGCTAAGGTGCATCCCACCACATGTTAAGATCAGACAAGTGGCTTTGACAGATGTGGTCAGAAATGACTTTTTTGCTGTGATCCTCTGACTTCTGTGACAGAGTGTCTACTGCTGATCATGCTGGCCAGACACATATACTAGGAAGAATATTGTCTGCCTTAGCCCTTGCTTGTTGAATTTCCTGTCACTCTGGATGAATCCCAGGTTTTTTGTTTGAGAAAGACTACTTAAAACTGTGCATACCCTTTGACCCAGCAATACCACTTCTAGGTCTGTATCCCAAAGAGATAATAAAAATGGAAAAAGAACCCACAAGTACAAAAATAATTATAGCAACTCTTTTTGTGATGGTCAAGAATTGGAAATTGAGGGGATACCCATCAATTGGGGAATGGCTAAATAAGCTGTCATATATGCATGTAATGTAATACCATTGTTCCATAAGAAATGATGAACAGGCAGAATTCAGAAAAACCTGGAAAGACTTTCATGAACTGATGCTGAGTGAAGTGAGCAGAACAAGTAGAACACTGTATACAACGGAAATATTGTATGATGACCAGCTTTGATAGACTTAGTTCATCTCAGCAATGCAAGGATCTAAAACAGCTCCACAAGACTCATGATGGAAAATGCTTTCCACATCCAGAAAAAGAACTATGAAGTCAGAATGAAGATCTATTTGTGCTCTCTCTCTCCTTCTCTCTCTTTCTCTCTCTGTCTCTCTTTCTTTCTTTCTCTCTCTCTCTTTCTCTCTCTGTCTCTCTGTCTCTCTGTCTCTGTCTCTCTGCCTCTCTGTCTCTGTCTCTCTCTCTCTCTCTGTGTCTCTCTGTCTCTCTGTCTCTCTCTGTCTCACTCTCTCTCTCTCTCTCTTTCTCTCCCCCCCCCCCAATTTCTTCTTTCTTGTGGTTCCTCACATTGGTTCTAATCATTCTTTATAACATGGTTAATGTGAAAATATGTTCAATATGAATGTATATATAGAGACTATGTTAGATTGCATGCCATCTTCGGGAGGGGAAGACAGGGAGAAACTTTAGAACTCAAAATCTTATGGAAGTGAATGTGGAAAACTAAAACTAAAATAATATAAAAACAAAACACCCACCCCCCAAAATAAAAAAACAAACAAACAAAAAAGAAAGACTACTGTGGGGTATCCAAACTCCTCTGATCAGTATATAAAACCCTCTGCAAACCTTCTAGCTTTATTGGCTGATTCAACATAACTTTCTTCAGGCATTTCTACACACTAAACCAGGGGTGGGGAACCTGTGGTCTCAAGGCCGCATGTAGCCCTCTAGGTCCTCAAGTGCAGCCCTTTGAACCCAAACTTCAAAGAATAAATCCCCTCAATAAAAGGATCTGTTCTGTAAAACTTGGACTCAGTCAAAAAGCCACACCCAAGGACCTAGAAGGCTGCAGGTTCCCCACACTTGTACTAGACAAACTAATATATTTGCTGTTCCATCTCTTACTTCTGTTGCACAGCCTGCTTGCCTTCCTCAATTCACCTTCTGGAACTCCCAGTTCCCTTCCAAGCTCAATGGTCAAGCATCAACTTATTCAAGATGACTTGTTAGTGGCCTGTTCTCCCCCACCCCCACACTTTGTATTTATTTTGTTTATACCTTACATTTATTTATCTCTCAACTTCATAAGCATTCATAGTGTGGGGAGGGTGTGCTAATACATACCTGGCTGCCATTAACATGGGCTTTCTCATGCCGTGAATGGTATGCTAGGTTGGTATTACAGTGAATGTCACTTGAGTCAGGTAGATTTCAATTCACAGCCTGCCTGAGGGCACACTTACTAGCTCTGTGACCCTGGGTAAGCCACTGAACTACTTTAAGCATCATTTTTCCTCATTTATAACAGAGGGCTAATACGAATTAATAATTACTCCTAACAATTAATTATTAACATTGCACTTACTTTATAGTGATATTGTGAAGATCAAATGAGATTAAATGTAAAAAGCTTTTTGCAAACTCTTGAGAGCCGTAGAAATGATAGCTATTATAATTGTGATTATAAATGAGTTAACTAGATAAAGGGCTTTGCCACTCTTAAAGTCCTCTATTATTATAACGCATGTCTGTGACAATCATATTTTTCACCCTAAGAGAATGTAAGTTTATTAAGGGCAGGCATTGACCTACTTTTTTTTGTATTGTCTTCTCCTAAAATAGAGTTTGTTGATTGAATGATTAATGGAACCCTCTTTCATGACAGGTTTCAATTCTCAGATGTCTTCAGGTCTAGCAGCTCATTTTTCCAGATTAAGCAGTCTGGTTTCACCCCAGTCCCCATGTAGCTATGGATAGTTTAAGCACCTTAGGGAATCGATTAACCAATAAAACAAGCATTTATTAAGTGACTGCTTTGTGCTAGACACTGTGCAGGGTGCTGTGGATTCAAAGATAGAATTGAGCCATTGGCTGTCCTCAAGGAGCTTCCAGTCTATCAGGGAAGAAAAGAGAGGTCTAACTTGAGAAAGGTGTGACCTACACAGTCTTGGTGAAGGTAACAATTTCCATGGCAAAAAGACTTTATGAGTAAGGGTATGTTAAGGTTGGAGCCATCGTGAACCACCTTTTTATTCATCCAGAAACCTTTTTAGGGGTCAAGATTTCATTGAAAAGTTTTGGGGTATTAGAAGAGATCTATGTGTTATATGGCTGAGGTAGAAGAACACAGTTCTTAAAGGGGGTGTTCGAGAACGATCAGTCGGTATCAGAGGGTCCTTGATGAAGGGAACTGGAAATTTTTGCTGACGGCTTTCTGTTACAGAGAACTTTACAATGTTATAATTGATTAAGAGTATAGAGCCCATATAATCAATTCTGTTTACTTTTTGTCAAACAACAACAAATGCTAAATGGCTTGGTAAAGCAAACAGCCTACAAGGCTATACTCAAATGGAATATCTTTGGGATCTGGAACAACAACAACAACAACAACAACAAAAAAAACAGCCACAAAGATTAATCTATTCAACTGTCCTTTGAAAAGCAACATTAAGTAAGGCCTAAACCTATTGCATGTTTGCCAAAAGGGTTCATAAGTATCATTTTGAATATCCTGTGCAAAACTAAAATGGAAGAGGGATTCCCTATAGATGGTGGAGTTTTATAGATGCCCCTAGTCATGAATGGCATCACACTGAAAGTTTCAGAACATTTGAGAGCCTTCTCAATGATATCCTTAAGTTACTTAGAAGAAGCAAGGTAGTACAGTGGTTAAAGCACTAGATTTAGAGTCATGAAGACCTGACTTCAAATGCTGCCTCAGAAACTAACTAGCTGTATAACTTTGGGCAAGTCATCCAACCTCTCACCTTTGAATTCCTTACCTGTAAAATAGGGATAATAATAGTTTCTGTCTCATAGAGTTCTTGCGCAGATCAAATAATATATTTAAAATGGTTTGCAAACTTTAAAGCATTATGTAAATGTTAGCTATTATCAATATAATTATCAAAGGAGATCTCCTTAACAATCCATACAACAACAACCAAGTGGATGAAGAATGTCTGTTGGCCAGATTATTATTACATGCAGCTGAATTGGCAGTCCATTGAGTTACGCCATTAGTCTGTCTGTCTGTCTGTCTATCTATCTATCTGTCTGTCTGTCTATCTATCTATCTTGTAAAGGAATTGCAGATGGGTACCAAAATGAATATGAGGAATAGAGAGCAAAAATCATATTTGGGAAATTATCTCATATTTTCAGTCATCTTAAGTTCTCTGCTGCCAAACACTTAGAAGCATGCTGTTTTCATCCCAACAGGCTGTATTGCCATTGGGTCACATGCTTTAACTTGGGGGGACTACAAGGGTACCTTTATGGCTCTTCAAAGTCCTTCCTTAAGTATCAACTATGGTCTCTTGAAATACTACCTTCTGGTAACAGGGCAGAATCTCAAAATGAGTATGATAACAAAAATGCCACTCAAGTTGTCTCTATTATCATAGACTCAACTCAACTAAGAATAACTCTGATCCCTTGTCACATAAGAATGAGTATTAATTGCTTTCACAAAATATCAGATACCTATGGAAGGAACATGGATATATGTTCCATATACTGTTTCTGTATAGATTACCACAGTAGGAAAGACATTGCCATATTCACACTGGGGCAATAATGACTAGGAATCATATGAGTCTTACTTTAATTTCTGATAATTCAGATTGCTAAAAGATGCAAAGGTCCATCTTTAAAGTTACTTGCCCTGATAACAGACTCTGGAAAATTGAAGGATTAGCTTAGATGGTCTCTAAGGTTCCTTCCAAATCTAGATCTATGATCCTATAATTTCTGGCCAAGCTGAACCCTATATGCCATCAAAATGGTGGCACAATGCCCCTATCTGTGAGAAGTATGTCTCTCCTATATCTCAGTGCTGAACCACACAACTACACTCATTGGTGCCACAATCGCTGGCCTTGGTGCTGACAGCCATTTTGGTAACAGGGCTACTACAGATGCCATCATTTAACAGTTATTATTAAATAGGGAAGAATACTATGCTAAGTGTTGAATGAGATACAGAGGCTAGGAATAAATGTTCCCACTCTCATAGATCTGGAGTTCAGTGAAGGGAGGAGGAGGGATTGAACCAACCAACAGAGATTGCTAGAAAGATAGTATTATGTGATAAATACATGAGGGCAGCAAAAAAGTAACTATGTGCTTTTACTAATTATGTGCTATGTGAGCTCTCAGTAGAAAAGGCATTACCAAGTGGGGAGATTAGGGAAATCTTCATGGACTAGATATCATTTGAATTAGTCTTTGAATGATGAATAGGGATTCACCTGATGAAGAGAAGGATCATAAGATCAAAGATTTAGAGCTGACAGGGACCTCAGAGGTAACCTAGTTTAGACATCACCTTTTACAGAGGAAACTAAGTCCTAGAGAGTTTGAGAAACTTGCCCAGTGTCATATAGGTAGGCAAAAAGATAGTTGGCAGATCTTGGATATAGAACTAAAAGGGATTGTAGGAGCTGTAGAACCCAAGCTCCTTAGAACCATAGATTTGTTAGAAGGGATCTAAGAGATTATTTTGTAGATGAGGAAATTGAATCCCCTGGAGTTAAAATTATTTACCTAAGAATTACACTGGTAATGGAAGAACCAGGATCTTAACTGAGGTGCTCTGAATCAAACCCAGTAGTCTTCCTATGCTATTATAGTACATACACATTATGCATATTTAATGTACAAATAATAGACTGAGCAAAGGCACAGGGACATAAGCAAACATGACACATTTGAGAGTCAGAGAATAGTCCAGTTTGACTGAAGCACAGAGTTTTTATGGAGGGAAGTAGTTTAAGAGAAGACCATAACAGTGGGATGGTACCAGGTGCTGAAGGGATTTGAATGACAAACAAGAGGGTTTGAACTTTATGGAGGAGGCAGTCCAGAACTATTGAAGATTTTAGAGCATTTAGGTGGCATGGTTGTCTGAGAAGGATGGAGGCAGGAATACCAGATAGGAGGCTATTATGACATAATAGGTGGGTGGTAAGGAAGATCTGTATTATGGTGGTGGCTCTGGGAATTGAGAAGAAGGATGGGTATGAGAGATATGCTTGAGGCAGAGTCAATAAGATTTGGTAGTAGATTGGATATGAGAAGTGGGTGGGAAGGAAGAGGATAGTATTGCCATAGATAAAAATAATGAAGTAAGAAGTAGGAAATTTAGAGGGAAAGATGATGAGCTCAGTTTTGGAAATGTTAAGTTTGAGGTGATTGTGGGACATCTACATGAGCTGTCTTATGAGCCACTGAGGACGTGGGTATGGAATTTAGAAGAAAGATGAAAAGGTTAGGGGCTGTGTATGTGGCTCTACACATATATGTATATGCATTTTATATGCATATGCATATGCATTATATATATGCATTTTATTTATACATATGCATATATGTATGCAAATATATACTATGTGCATATATTTGTGTATTCATATCTTGTCTTAGATATTCACTAGTTGTATGACCCAAGGCAAATGGCTTAGACTCTCTGTGCTTCAGTTTCCTCATCCAATGTCCTCCAAAGTCCCTTTTAGCTCTTAATATATGACCCTGTGATACAGTTATGGACCTCAGTGGTCATCTAGTAAACTCTATATCTGACCAAAATTCCCTTCTAAGACATACTTGTCAAGAATTCATCCAACTTCTTACTTGAAGACCTCCAGTGATGAGAACCTCCCTTCCTTCAGCTCATGCCACTTTTTTATAGTTCTCAATGGTAAGACTTTTCTCAAGTAGAACCTAATTTTGCCTCTCTACAACTGTGAGTGACCTCAGTAAAGAAAAAGAGGAAAAGGAATAGGAAAAAAGAGAACAGCAAGTAGGATGATTTAGAGCTGGAAGGGGCCTTACATGTTCATGTTGTGTCTACATATTGGTTTCTTGGCAGTGCATTAATTGTTAGAAAGAGCTGAGGTATTTCTAGCAGTTTTAGTATCCAGTGGAAAATTCATCCTCAATTTAACTTCATAATTTATGATATGAAAATCATCCAAGAAGTAATTAAGACAAATTCCATAGAATGGGAGAGATAATTTGGTAATTTAATGGGTTAAGGGCTAGAATCCTAGAGCTCCTGGAGACCATCCAACTCTTGGCATTTGGGGTTCATGCTTTTCTACTCTACTAGAGAAGCTTTGTCAAGTGCTGCTCTTTTGTGCAATCAAAGGGAAGAAAGGTAGCAAACCCTGGGATTATTATTGCTCTCTTGATGGGCAGGAGAGTTACTGGTCAGCAGGAAAAGAAGGGAGGGAAGAAGAAACCCTGTGGAAGAGAAGAGGGCAGGAGGGTTGGGGATTTTCTCTATGGGAGAGAGAAAAAGAGGAAGTGACCAGGTTATAATCCCTTGAAGTCAGTCAGCATCTGAACTCAGCTGATGGACTCATCATCTCATCTCTGTCCTTTAAATATCTTCCTAGTTTTCTGTTGTGGGCGCAAAGCACCAACTGCCCAGATCAATTTATCACCTGATCTAAGATGATTTGGCTTTTTCCTTTAAACAATATAAAATAGGTCAGCATAAAGTCATTGACCTTTAGGCCCCCAGTATTATGCTGGAAAATATTTTTCTGGATGTTTTTCTTTGAGGGAAGAAAATCTGGTTGTTCCATTATGGTTTAGGGAAAGAACCAGTGCTATCTTTTGCAAAGGTGAGATTAGAAGATGCTTCAAAGGCCATTTGCCCATGACTCTGATGGGGCTGTCTTACTTCCCTAGTGGCTTCCAATACCCCTTCTTGTGTGTTTCAAGGCAATGTTTCTCCAGTTGCTTATTTGGATACATTTGGTTTTTGTCTCCATTTCTTTCTGAGTATTTTCTTAGAAACCTGCTGAGTATTGTCTCTTCTTACATAAGCTGTATGGCTGGCTCTAGGAGGGAGTAACCCTGGCCACTGAACTACAATTTTAGGCAGCTGGGTGGTGAAATGGGCAGCTAGGAAGAACAGCGTAGAGCACCAGGACCCAGCAGAACTCAAGTCCAATTCTGGCCTCAGACACTTACTAGCTGTGTGACCCTGGTCAAGTCACTTAACCCTGTTTGCCTGTAAAATGAGCTGGAGAAGGAAATGGCAAACCACTCTAGGATCTTTGCCAAGAAAACTCCAAATCAGGTCACAAAGAGTCAAACATGACTGAAAGAATTGAAGAACAGGTGGTAAAATGGGAAGAGCATTCAACCTGACTTCAGAAAGATCAGAGTTCAAATCTTGCCTTAGACACTTACTAGCTGGGTGATCTAGGCAGGTCACTTAGCCTCTGTCTGTCTGAGGACTTCACCTTCTCCAGGGCCTAGTTTCTTCATGCTTTCTGTAGACCCTCTAAAAATAAATCTACTCTCAAAGAGGCAATGTGACATGGAGGATGGAGCTGAGAACTTGGGTTCAAATCCTGCTTCTGTACAATGGGGATAATAATAGCACCTGCCTTGGAGGGTGGTTGTGAAGGTAAAACGAGATAATGTTTTAAAGCAGTTAGCAAACCTTATGGAATTATATAAAGGTGAACTCTTAATACTATTATCCAAAGGGCTCACTCCCTCATCTCTCCCCACTGCCTGCCTGATGTACCAAATTCCCAGATACTACTTTATTCCTTTGGCTTAAAACTTTGCTCCCTTTTAAAATACAAATAATCTAGCAGTAGAGTGCTAAACACATGAAGAAGAATGCGTGCTTTAAGCCTTATTACTCTTTCTGCCTCAATCTTTCACAAGTTCATAGAACTAGAAGGAGCCTTAGAGGCCCTTGAGTCCATATCATTGTTTTACAGATGAGGAAACTGAGGTCCAAAGAGATTAAGGAATTTATCCAGGTTACGCAACAAAAAGTATCTAAGGTGGGATTTGAATCCAGGTCCTGAGCTCCATCTTCTATTCACTTTGCCTCTTTAAGAGCAGATATTCTTTTTTTTTGAGAAAGGGTAGAGAGAAAGCATGAAACTAGACCCTGGAGAAGGGAAAATGAGTATTCACTGAGGAGAGACAGGGTACAGAAAGGGGCCATGGCACCAAGAACATGTGTTGTCAATCCCAATACTTTCTGGATAACAAGAGCAAAGCAAAGCAAAGTCACTCTGGTGTTACAGCAGGTAAACAGTAGGTTCTTGAATTGGTGTTCAGACCCATTGGCTCTGAAAATCAGAACCATCCTTAAGTCTTCCCTCTTGATTCAAAAAGCAGCTACTGTATGTGCCAGGTACCATGTCAAGTTTTAGGAAATCAGCTTTACAAGCAAAGCCATTCCTGTCCTCAAGGAACTCATATCCTACTGGATGTGAAACACCACCATTTCAAATCCAGAGGGTCCTACTCAACCATGAGAGCAATGGTGGAGCCCAGTGTTAAGACAAGGGTGGCTAGGTGGTGCCATAGTGCATAGAGGGCTGGACCTGGAATCCAAAAGACTCATCATCATGAGTTCAAATTTGACTTCAGACACTTACTATTTGTGTGACCCTGGGCAAGTCTCTTAAACCCGTTTGCCTCAGTTTCCTCATCTGTAAAATGAACTAGAGAAGAAATAGCAAACTACTCCAGTTTCTTTGTCAAGAAAACTCCTAATGGGGTCATGAAGTGTCAGACACGACTGAAAACAAATGAACAATAACAAATTTTAAGACAAGTGCTCTGGGCCAAGGGTGCTAAGAGGCACCAAGAAATTGCTGGGGGTGATAAAATGCTGACATGCAGGGAGAGAGGTCTTTCTCAACTACAGGCACTAGTTTAGGGGCAAGAAACCCATGTCAGTGCCCCCAATTCCTCTTGGGTGACAAAGGCATAGAAGAGAAAGCCAGAGTGGTGCTGCATCACCGATAAAGGTGAGCTCTCTTTTGTAGATTCTCCTCGGTTTAGCTTTGCCTCTGGTGTTACTTCATTTGCATTTATACGCTGTTGTCCCTTACAGACTGTAAGCTCAAAGGCAAGGACGGTTTCATTTATTTCTTTTTTTGGATTCTCAGCACCCAGCACAGCCCTTGACACGTAGTAGATGCTTAATGGAGACTGGTGGATTTATTATTAGATGGCAGATTTAGCAAACAAATGATTGTCGTGCTGAGATTCTGCTACAAGTGTCTCATGAATGCTTGCTGAGTGAATAAATTGAAATGTCCAACATTGTCTTCCCCCTTGTTAGATCGAAAAGGTTGCATTAGACAGTCTTCAAGCTTCCTTCTTGTTCTGGCATGTTCTGATTTAGACATGGTTTTCCCTCTCTAGCTCTTTATCTCCTCCTTCCCCATTCTTCCACCAGGGCCCTCTGGGCATGACCTTTTTGACAGCAGAGGGTATATACACATGCCCTTTGGGATGTGAAAAGAAACAGTGAGACCAGCAGCTTGTCTTTGTATTTATTTATATAGGTTCTCTTTATATATTTGATATAAACTCATATATGGTATGTACATGTTTTCTTCCCTATTGTAAATCCCATATGAATAGAGATTTTTCATTCATTGTGTTAGCATAAGAAGAACCCAGTGCAGCATAAGTGATTAATAGGTGAATTGTGCTCCATTTACATTTATACTTGGAATCTCATTTATTTATTTATTCACTTATGTACTTGCTTAGAGGCAGGGTCTTCCTATCTCATGCAGGCTGGGAGTGCAATGGCCACTTGAGGGTCTGACCCCAATGCCAATTGCTCCTTAGGGAATCTGGTGACATCCCACTCCCAGGGGCTTACCCTGTTGGTGCCAGACTTAGTGTAGATATACCATAGTTTTAGCCTGACTGTGCAGCTCAGAATTCTAGAACTTGACTTCAGCCTCCCCAGCTGCAGGGAATATGGGCACATACCTCCATGCTTAGTCTCAGAATATCTTTTATAAATACATATTTCTAGCCCTTCACATAGAAAAAAGCCAACTAGATGATGAAGAGTGCATTGCCCAGATGGCACTATGGCAGTGGATGGGAAGCCCTTTGGTTAGACCTGAGGTATTGAACACACTGCTCTTTGGCCACAGCCCTGCAAAGTAGCATCTGAATCAAATGTGTGACTGAATCAGATTAAAATATAATTAGAAAATATTGAATAAAATAAATAAAAATATGATAGAACATTAATAATGTTAAATAGTGGTTATCCAAGTCAACATACTGCCTGCAAGGATACTTAAGTACCCATTAATGGTCCCATTTCTATTGAGTTTGATACCAGTGAGTTAGACCACCATCTGTGAATATCTGGCAGGCCTTACAGATGGACAATGACCCTTAGTAAATGCTTATTGACCAAGGAACTGCATTCAGATTTGAAGAGGAGAAGGAAGGGGCTAAACTGCATTTGGGAAACTGGACAATGCTTTTAATTATTCCAAACTATTTCTGATAAAAAATGTTCCAATGCCAATATTTTCCTGGTAATATTATTATAGTTACAGATGAAGAATTGGAGCAGGATAAGATACTTGAAGATTAAAAAATGTGAGTTGCCCAGAGTACAATGGCGGGCCAGCACATAGTAGTTGTGAGGAGCCCGCCTTACTGCATTTTGTTGTTGTTATTCTGTCTTTTCAGTCGTGTCTGACTTTTCATAACCCTGTTTTAGTTTTCTTGGCAGGAATACTGGAGTGAGTTGCCATTTTCTTCTCCAGATCATTTTACAGATGAGGACACTGAGGCCAGCCAGGTTAAGTGAATTGTCTAGGGTCACACAGTTAGTGTCTTGAGGCCAGATTTGAACTCAGGAAGATGAATCTTCCTAATTCCAATCCCAGTGCCCTATCCACTGTACCATCTAGCATCCACTACTGCATGTTACTAATGATTAATCACATACAACCTTATACAGGATAAAGAGACATTATATAATGAGGTAGAGGAGTCAGCAAGGTAGGATGAAGAGTCACAGAGGAGCAGCCTGAGTGCTATGGTTATTACCTTTATCTAAGATATCTATCTCACCTCAGCAGAGGTGTCAAACTCATGGCCAAGGGGCTGCAAGCCCATTACAATGTAATTGGGGAATGTTTAACAAAATAAACAAAAATTAAATACAGTGTAGACAATGTTAATTTGTGGTTTTCTAAGTCAATATGCCTCTGTGAGACCCAGTTCTATTTGGGTTTGTAGCCATGGAGTCCTAGGGAAAGGTCTCTATCACCGTGGGGAACAAGAATTGTGCAGTATAAGAAGACATAGGTGGGGAGTTACCAGACTGACCAGTATCAGGGTGGGGAGTTACCAGATTGATGAGATAATAACAGACACTTACTGCATATAATGCTTTAGGTTTACAGTGTTTTATGTGTAAGATGAGGAAGTTGGCCCAATGACAGGGAAGTTGTTTCTACCTCTAAATCTTTGGACCTATATCAGGAAGTCCAACACTCTATCCCTTCACTGGACAACACCAGCCTTCCAACCACAGAGACATCAAAGTATCCTTTGAGATCTTTGCACATTTTGTTTTGTTTTTTTAAAACCAATAAGCCCCACCACTCAGGGTGTAGGAATTAAGACAGAGTAGTTAAAATTAAATAGGTGATAGCATCTGTCTGATGATCCAGAGGCATGTGGGACATAAATCCCCATGTACGAGCAAAGGTAATGATTTAGCTAACAAAATAACCTTCTACCATTTATAATGAGCTACCTGTTTCCACTTTCATGGAGACCAAGACTTATGAAATGACATCACAATTTTTTTATAGCCTTTCCCCCATCTTTGGCAGCTGGATGGCACAGTGGACAGGGTGCTGGGCCTCTCTCTAGTCAGGAAATGAGAGTCCAAATCCTCAGACATTTACTAGTAGTGTGACCCTGGGCAAGTCACTTAACTCCCATCCACTTCAGTTTCCTCAACTGTAAAATGAAGTAATAGTAGCATCTACCTCTCAGCACTGTTGTGAAGATGAAATGAAATAAGAGCTTGGCGTGGGCGTTAGTACACAGTAGATGCTTATTAGTTGCATGATTTGGACACCTCAACAGAATTGAAATTTTAAAATTCCACACAATTTAAAATGAAAAATCAGAAACAAAATAATATTGACAGTTTATATAAATATATACACACCTGGACTGGTAAGAGTCTTCTCCCTAAAATGAAAAGAAATGTCAGTTTTAATCAAATTTAGTCATCTAGATTATGAAGTAGGTATTTTGAAAGAAAAACCACATTCCCCTTAATCAGAATGATCGAATCCAGATTTTGGTTAGAGTTGGAATTTTCAAAAAGCTTTTTAAAAGCCTGTTTCTAAAGCATGAGTGTGACTATGGCACTGCTTTGCTCGGTAAACTTTGGGTCCCCAGTTAGCAGGAGGACGAGATAAAATCCTTTCTGTGGCATTAAAAGCCTCCCCAGTCTGGTTCTGCGCTGTCTGGGCTGTCTTATTTCACTACTTCTCTCTTCTAACTCTCATTCCAGTCAAACCACCCAGCCTGACTGCTGTTCCCAGGCATATCATCCCTTTCTGACCTGCAGTCCATCAAACAATAAGCATTGTTCTAGCACCTATTGTATACTAGGTACTATGCATATTTAGAAAGGAAAAAAAAAAACCCAAACATTCCCTGCCCTCAAGGATCACAGATTCAGAGCTAAAAGAAACCTCAGGGACCATTCTAGTACAACCACCTGATTGTACAGAGGAGCAAAGCAAGGGCCACTCAGGTTAACTGACCTGCCCAAGGTGCACAAATAATCCTAAGCACCAGAGACAGCATTTGAACTCAGGTCCTCTGAATCAAAAGTCAGTGTTCCTTCCATTACAATGTATTGCCTCCCTTGGAATTTTTCTCTCCTTGTCTCTACCTTATAGAATCCCTGTCTTTCTTCACAGGACTCAGCTCAGCCGTGACTTCTGAAATCAGTCTTGTTCTGATCCAAGTGCTAGTATCCAACCCTAAGCCATCCTCTGTATATGTTTGTATGCCTGTGTGCTCCTCCACCCTCACTCCCAGTGGAGTAGAAGCTACTTGAGGGCAGGGACTGTTTTCATTGAGGGGAGGGGGGAGAGGAGGGGCTTTGTTGATGATGTTCGGGGCAATGACCAGTAAATAGTCAATGTTTAAAAAAATAAATACCTGCTTGTCACTTGTTCCTCCCAATTCTATCAAGGTACAAATGGATGCCACAAATCCAGTGTGAATCTCCGTGTTTGTCTTGTTGTTCACCCATTTTTCAGTCATATCCAGCTCTCTGTGACCCCATTTGGGATTTTCTTGGCAAAGATCCTGGAGTAGTTTGCCCTTTCCTTCTCAAGTTGATTTTATAGATTAGGAAACTGAGGCAAACAGATTTAAGTGACTTTCCCAGGGTCTGAGAAATCTGTCTGAGGCCAAATTTGAACTCAGGAAGATGAGTTTTCCTGACTCCAGGTCAGGCACTTTATGTGCTTTGGTGCCACCTACTTCAGTGAAATGCTATAGACTTTAGGTAAGGCTGGGTCATGGCTTACTGCCCGCTATGTCACTGGGCAGGTCGGGACAACCATGGATTCATGGGTACCATTAAAAATGGAAGCAGTGACTAAGAGCAGAAGTCTAGGCCTAATGGAACCTCTTCCTGCTGGGGTCTCTCTGCTTTCTCCAATGTTGGTATTGTACTACCCGTCCCTTCCCTTTCAAAAAAGTGGACTGTTCCTCCCGTATACTCCAAAAAACATATGTGCTTGAACCATCTTTGCTTCCCAGAAGATGAAATCACAGGACCATAGACTCAGGGCTAGAAATGACTTTCAATGTGACCTACTTCAACCTGCTTGTCTTACAGGTGAGGAATGGAGCCCTGAGAAATGAAAGGCTTATCTCCATATTATCCAGGTAGTAACAGGGACTGGCTTTGAAGCCAGGTCCTCTGAGTACAAATGCAGTATGCTTTCTGCCATATCTCAGCACAGTGCCTGGTATATAACATGTACATAATGCATGTTTATTGACTATGCTGCCCCCTGGGAAGGGGCATAGTTAGGGTCTACCCAGGGGCAGTGAATCATTGAGTGAAGGTAGACCCAGGAATTAGTGATATGGGCTTATTTAAATTTGAACAGTTTTCAAGGACAAGGCAAAATACCTTTTGTCTCATGCTGATTTACCTGATTCCATTTGTCATGGGTCATAGATCCAAACTGAGGCTGATGTTCTTTCCCAGGTAAAGAAGCATAGTTGGAGGGGGCCGTATTGTTGGTCTGTGGCCCATGGCAAGCATCACTGTCTACAAGGCTGTTTGTTGGACATGGACAACCGGTTTTGGAGTCTGTAAAATTGAACGATGCCATTGTTGTTTGCAAGTGTGAAGTTGCTTTGGGACTGAGGTTCAAGGATGACAGAGACTGAGAGCAAGTCTTGGGGCTTCTGTGAAGACTTCCATAAAAGGAGCTCAGAGAACCCAGGCCACCCTTCCCACCCCAGTTAGAGGTTTCCAAAGGGTCCTGATGAGGGGGCAGCTGAGAGGCGTTGCTTCTGAGCCTCCTCAAGGTAGGAGAAGTTGAAATCCGCCCAGGGGCTTGTCTATCAAATTGGAAGAGGCTACCCTGACCGCTGACATACTCTGCTGAGGGACTCCTTGGAGACTTGTGAGGAGAACCCTGATGACCTCTTCTCTGAATCAGTATGTTGGAAGACTCTTTGTCCTTCCTAGAGGCAAGGCCCACATTTTCAGAGAGAGCCCACAGGATGCTCTCTGAATCGCTGTTATCTGAAGAACTTCCACTGTGATCTACCTTCTCGTTTTCCATGTTCAAGTGAACTCCTTCATTGTCAGGAGAATGCTGTTGCATATTTTTTTAACAAGATGGACCAGGATCTTGGAATCTGTTGTCAATAATGGAGAGTCAGATTAGGGGATATGGGAGAACGCCTGGAATTTCTGATTCACCACCAGTGCTAGATGGAAAGATAAATAGTAAGATTACCATCTCAATAAAAAACACCACCACCATAATTAACTTTCAGGATCCTGCCATTTTGATCTAAACACTATGGTTATTCAAGTTTATTTACTGCTTATGTTTCATTCCTTCCTATTTCTAAGAAGAAAGCTTTATATAAAGATACTTAGGAGGCTTCTTGGAACTCATATTGCTGATGATTCCACTGCAAATGAATAAAGATGGATTTGATTTCCCCTGGGCTCTGATGTTGTGGGGTTTTGTTTTTAATGCAGCACACCCTTCCCCTCACCAGTGCATCTCAGGGACACATAAACAAAGAAGCCAGGAAACTTTCCTTTGGGTTTAAGTTATGGAAGGCTTTAGAGATTATGATGAAAAGCATTTCTAAACACATTTGAGATCTTATCAATCCTGATTTTAGGAAAATAGTTTGAATAGACCCCCCTCTCCCCACCAGTTCACCAGATGTTCTTCATCCTTGTATAATTAGAGGTTTCCAATGATTATTACTTACTAAGCCATTCTTACCCCCATTCACTTACCCCCCATTCACTTACCCCCCATTCACTTACCCCCCATTCACTTACCCCCCATTCACTTAACCTCCAACTAATCTAGGAAGAGGTATATATCCTGTTCACAAAGCAAAGTTTAGCTCAGGGCATTTTTGAAATGGCTTCACCATTTCTGTTACACCACCATGTCAACACACACAAAAAAAGAATGATGCATAGAAAAAATTTAAAGAAGATAAAAATTATTCCAAGAGTCGATTCTTGGCTACATTCAGACCTTGATGGGATGAAGTGAGCCCCTATCAATGCCTGAAAAAAATGTACTATTCCCCCCCACTTTGGTATATAAACAGGGCTGGGGAACCTGCAGCCCCGGGGCTATATGGCCTTGAGGCTGCTGGGTCCCCACCCTGCAGAACATAGGACCATAGATTTAGAGCTGAAAGGAACCTTGGAAATACCTTGTTCAATTCCCTCATTTTACAGATGCAAGTTGGAAATGGCTTAAACAATTCAACAACAACAACAAAAACCTTTAGAATACATACTTGGTAGCACCTATTTTATCAGCTTGAGAAGACTTTTTCTCCCTTTCTACTTCATAGTTTGCAGACATAATTCAGATGGAGGAAAATGACAGATAAAGTATCATTGTAGGATTTAAACAGTGAGTATAGTTTACTGGAATCTTATTGTTTAACAACCTGAAATTCCTATTGTTCAGTTTGTATTTTAGTGTTCTGAGCTGAGGACTGTCTTTGAAAGAATTTCTGATCTAGGATTTTAAACGTGTATGTGTATGCAAACATATGTATATGTATACACACAGATATATGAAAACCTTCATACTCTGCCTGGTTTCAACTCCACATATCCCTGGTATTCCCCCTGACCTTTCCCGATTCCTTTTGTGTGCTGCCCCTCACGCCCCACCCTCTGCCACCATTAAATTGTAAGCTCCTTGAGGACAGGGACTATCTCTTTTTATTAAATGTATCCCTAGCATTTAGCACAGTGGCTGGAACATATACTAGTTTGATAAATGTTTATTGGATATATACACATATACATATATATTCATACACACATGTATATATACCTGTATCTACCTATCTACCTATCTATCTATCATCTATCCATCTATCATCTATCAATCTATCTATCCATCTATCTATCTATCTATCTATCCATCTATCTATCCATCCATCCATCTATCTATCTATCATCTATCAATCTATCT
>CM053581.1:348958338-348987577 GCA_028627135.1 Pseudochirops cupreus
ATCATCTATCTATCTATCTATCCATCCATCTATCTATCCATCTATCTATCTATCTATCTATCTATCTATCTATCTATCTACATACACATAGGTATACACACAAAGATACATATAGGTATATGTTGCTGTTCACTTGTTTTAGTCATGTCCGATTCTTTGTGAATCCATTTGGGGTTTTCTTGGCAGAGATACAGGAGTGGTTTGCCATTTCTTTCTCCAGCACATTTTACATATGAGGAAACTGAGGCAAACAAGGTTAAGTGACTTTCCCAGGGTCACACAGCTAGTAAATATCTGAGGTCAGATTTGAACTCAGCAAGATGAATCTTCCTGACTCCAGACCTGGCACTCTATGCACCTAGCTTCCATATATAGATATATATGTACCTGTATGTGCATATGTAAGTATATCTACATATATATATACACACATTGCAATACATATACATATACCTTTTGGTGGGTGAGAACTGGCAAACAAAGGGGGTTAAAAAATTCATATCCCCTATTTTTCATTTGTACCCAAGCAGTTCCCGAGGGGCAAATTGAAAACCACAGCAACTTCTTCCCATTCCAACTATTAAAAGGAACACACAGAGTGTGTAAATATTCATTTTTGAAAACTTGATGATTTCATTAGGAGATGGGAAAGGACCCTGTTCTCCATCTGAAGAAGTGACTGGACTTGAGACAGAAAGTCCTTTCCCGTGGCTTGCCTCCCCAGAAACTTCATTCTTTTCCTTCTTTGCTTGTCTGCATTCTCCACATGGACAATGCCAAAGGCACTGGGCTTATTTATTTAGGCTTCATGTCATGTTTAGTTTTGCTTTTCCAAATTTGTTTAACAAATAGGTGTGCTGATAGCCTGAGTGCCTGGGCTTGTCTTAACTGCCTATTTTTGCCTTAAAGGGAGTGGTTACTGTGTATAGGAAAAAAAAAGACAATACAACAACCTAGACATTAAGTCTTAGGCTGGGAATACAGTCCAAAGTATGCTGATTTTGGGGTCAGAGGGACCAGTGTTTGAATCTCAGTGACTATGTGACTTTGGACAGGCCATTTTATCTCTTAGGGTTTCGGCATCTTCATCTGAAAAATGAGGAGATTGAACTAGATGACCCTTCAGATCCTCAGATCCCTTCCCGCTTTGTCTACAATCCTATGAAGGGATTATTGGGTCCATCCTCATTATTAAAAGAAGGGGAAACTGAGGCTCAGAGAGGCTGAGTGATTTTCTCCAGGCCTAATTATTAGCGAGTCACCAAGCTATGACTAGAACCTAGGATTTGAGATTCCAAGTCCAGATAAAATCCTTCCCTTTATTGGTGAGAAGAGATGATTGCTTTGGGATGTTGATGATATATTGTAAAGAATTTAGATCATAGACTTTTTTAAGCCGGAAGGAAGCTTAAAGGCCACTGAGTGCAACCTCTTCATCTTACAGATGAAGAAACTGAGGCAAAAGGGTTAAGTGACTCGCCCAGGGTCACACAGCTTATAAGCGTCTGAGGTTGGATTTGAACTGTGGAGTCTTCCTGACTCTAGGCCTGGTACTCTGCTCACTGCACCATCTAGCTGTCCCTGTCTCTTCTGCTTCTTAAACTGTTTAAGAAATGCTGATAGGGGTCAAGAGTGGGAAAAATTTAAGAAAATCTCTAATTTCTGGATAAGACATTGATCGTATCAGTGGAGGAAGTTTTAAAATTTTCTTGGACTAGAACCTACCTGGGGGCAAAGAAATTTTGTTTTTGTGTTTGCATCTGCAGTGACTGGCACATAACAGGCAATGAACCAGTTTTGTTGACTGATTTAGGGGAGTTCTGCACATTACTGAAACCATAGTGCCTCCTTCCCCCAAAAGCTTAGAGTGCTGGGCCTAAAGAAAGGAAGACCTGAATTTAAATCTGGTCTCAGATACTTAATAACTGTATGACTCAGGACAAGTCACTTAACTCTGGTTGCCTCAGTTTCTTCATCTGTCATATAATCTGGAGGTGGAAATGGCAAACCACAAAGGTATCTTTGCCAAGAAAACCCCAAAATGTCAAGAAGAGTCAGATACAACTGAAAAAAATGATTGAACAACAACAAAAACCAGTCACTCCTGTGTCTTCCCTGGATCTCTGGAAATCCATCTTACTCTCAAGCTGCTTTGACTGGAATGCATCATGTTATAATGAAAAGAAGTCAGAGCCCCTGGCTTCATATCCTGTCTCTGACACAGTATTTGCATTATGTAGAACAAGTCAGACAGCCTCAGTTTCCTCATCTGTACAATGAGACAGCAGAATGTAATAGACAGAGAGGAGGATTTGGTCAGAAAGACCTTGATTCAAATCTTGTTCCAGACACCCACTAGCTGTGTGATCCTGGCCCATTCACTCCAACTCTTTGGATCTCAGATTCCCCCTTTGTAAGAGGCAGAGGTTGGACTGTATGACCCTTAGTATCGCTTTTAGCTCTATGACTCTGCCACAAGATGGTATCTTCTTATGCAAGAGCTATGATGTTGTCTTTGGATGGCTTCTGGAGCATCATCCATCTTTCACCCCTGGAAGGATCGTATGGACTTAATAGAACATAAACCAGGCAGCAGGCTGAGGTTGTGGGGCTCAGCTGAGAGGGTTGCTCCTTCTTCTCCAAGGCCCTTTCCAAGCCTCTGTGGAACACCAAGGAGAAGCAGGGCATTTGGAATCAATCAGGACTCTGACAATGCATCTGAAAGTCAATAGAATCTATCTGATTTTCTCAGCTGTTCCTCAGAGATCTCCCCCCTCAGGATTTTCAGAAAAGAATAGCAAGGCCACAAAAAAATGAAGTCCACCTACCTTGCTGATCCTTAAGCAGAAAGAACACAAACATGGACACTATAGTACTCCGACAGAGAGAGAGAGAGAGAGAGAGAGAGAGAGAGAGAGAGAGAGAGAGAGAGAGAGAGAGAGAGAGAGAAGCTGTCTCTCTGTTCCACAAGGCAAGCTACACCAGTTAATGATTCACTAAGCTCTAAGATAGGTCTATAATAGGTAACCACACCAATCACAGCCCGAAGCAATAGACTGAGACTACCTATAGCAGAGTGTCAATAGAAGAAACATTATCCCCTGACCCCCTGACTTAAATACCTGCCAGGTGGGCACACTCAGAACACACCACCAGCCCTGGTATCTCCTGATAGCCCAGGGAGTTTTCAGATCCAGAGTGAACTGCCAGGCCCAGGCACTGGCCACAGGTAACCTGCTCCACCACGGACACAGCGGCTGCTGCCTTGCTGAATGCAATCAACCTGGATGAGCTGTTGAAATGAGGAACCAGCCTTTTCCCTTCTTAGATACCACTTTAGATATTTGTTTATGAGAAAGGCCTCAGGGAAACGACTCCAGATTCCAGGACTTAAAAAAAAAGATCAGATGATTTTTATTATTCAGTGGGTGGTAATAGCTGTTACTAATTAAAGGGAAATGAGAGGCAGTGTGAGCCAACCTGGGGATCAGGATGACTTAGGTCTTGCCTCTGACTCCTATTGACTGAGTGACCCTGGACAAGTCACTTAACCCCTCATTTTCCCCGGCCATTATCTTTAAGAACTAATTCTGGTTGGTAGAAAGAATTTCTCACCAGGGATCTCCTCAGGTCGCTGAAATTGAACTATCTCTGCCCCTAAAAAAATGGTCAATACTGGGTGGGAAATACTAGTCTGACCTTGTATCTCCCCATATTGTGTTCTTAATTATCAGTGCAGTCAAGTCTTAATCATCAGTCAAGGGTTAAGCTTGAAAAGAGAGATGGTTTTGGGTTTGGATCCCATTTATTCTTTGTAAGTAGATAAGAGTTCTGGATTCAAAGTAAGGCAAAGCCTACGTAATTTGGATCCCACTTATTCAGAGATCACTATAATAATAAGAGCTATCATATATTAATAATAGCATCTGTGCACGTGTGTGTGTGTGTGTGTGTGTGTGTGTGTGTGTGTGTATGTAGGTATATCTAGATAGATAGTTCTATTGATCACAGCTAGATGGCACTGTGGGTAGAGTGCTTGAGCCTGGAGTCAAGAAGACTCATCTTTATGAGTTCAAATCCAGCCTCATACACCTACTTGTGTGTGACCCTGGGCAAGTCACTTAACCCTGTTTGCCTCAGCTTCTCCATCTGTAAAATGAGCTGGAGAAGGAAATGGCAAACTACTGCAGTATCTCTGCCAAGAAAACCCCAAATGGGGTTATGAAGAGTCAGAAATTACTGAATGACAACACATACACACATACACACAATATACATATACATGTATGTAATGTATATAACTTGTGTGTGTGTATACACACACATACTTTTGATCTGCAAAGTGCTTTACAAATGTTGGATTTGATCCTCACAACCACCTTGGGAGACAGGCATAATTATTATCTCCATTTTACAGGTGAGGAAACGTGGTCAAAGAAATAAAGGTAGGATTTGAACTCCGGATTTCCTGCTTCTAAGCCCAGTATTGTCTCCACTGACCTACTTAGCTTCATGTATAATGATGATGTTAATGCTATGGAGACGATGTAGTATAATTCTGCTTCTGGAGGCCAAATGCCTAGGACAGCTAAGATGTTTGGAATGAAAGACCATCAAAAGATAGAAATCAAGCAGAACAATTGCAGATGGCACAAAGGATGAGGTCAATGTCCCTATTACCCTGTCTGCTTCCAGAGTTATACTGAGGATGCTTTAAATGAGTCTATAGAAGTTGAGTCTGTGGGAGCTCACCTACCTGCTGATGGCCCTTTCTTCTTCTTCTTTTGCTTGTTTATCACCGTGTCCTATCTTCTAACTATGGGTGCACCCCAAGGCTCTGTCTTGGACCTTCTTGTCTTCTTTCTCTCCACCCATTGGGTCTTCTCATCAGATTCCATGGGTAAAAAACAAATCCTAATATTTTCATTCAATTCCTGAAAGCAACTATTTTATCTGCCTGTGCAATTGTCCACAGAACTTTAAACATAAAAGAAGAATTGTGAGGTAGGGACTTGTTCCAGGAATTTTTTTCCCCTGAACTCTGTTCTATGGGAATGAAATAATATGAATGAGAATTATGAGCATAATATAAGAATGAAATGATAATAATGATAACAATCACAGACAGAACTATTGCTCATAATTACCTGCATATAACTTTGACCTGCAAACATTTAAGAAAAAGGTTTTTTAATAGATGTCTCTACACTAAATATTGAAACTTTGTAGAATGAAGAGCTTCCAAAATTATAGGGACCTGCTGGAAAGAATCATAACTATGTGGGACCAGAACGATCCTGCCTGCTACTAGAATTGTCCAAAGGATGCTTTCAGAAAGCTCATAGAAGATGAGCATACGTTCCAGTGCTTTTATTTAATTATCAAAACCAGGAATTTTTTCCACCTGTACAATAGTTTTGTAAAACATTAAAGATGAAAGAAGAATAACAAGAAAGCTACATGTCCCAGTACTTTTGATATCTAATTTCCATTAAAAATGTTGAACAGAATAAAATAACAACAGTGACAATGATAAATATGGAGGTAAGGATGATGTAGTAGAGAGTGAACCAGCTTTGGACTCAGGAAAACCTGGTTCCAATCCCACTCCAGACACATACTGCTTGAGTCCTTGGCCAAGTCACTTGACTTCTCTGTACCCTAAGCAACTCTGAAAACCTGTAAGTAGCAGAACAATTATTGATCTAAATTGATTGAGAACGTCTTCCCAAAAGAAATTCTAGCATCAATGAAATCACAAGTATGGACCAAAAGAATATTGAAAATAGCAGCCACAATGTAATGATAATCACATTTTTTTAGAGAGCATCTTAAGGTAAGTGCTTTCCTTACAACAGTCTTGTGAGGGAGATGTGATCATTTCCAATTGTATATTTTTGTACTATTTGTGAGGGAAAAAGGATTTATTAAATATGTAGGTTAAAAAAATCTGGAAAAAGATTACATGCCTTCAAATTATTATTCCATATGTCTCCTCCCTCTCACATCTAGACTCTTAGAAAAGCCTGTCTTACCTCTCCTTGCCTTCATTTCCTGCTCTCCCATTCTTCAATCCTTTATAATTTGGTTTCCCATCTCATTTTTTACCTGAAACCGTACTCTCCAAAGATACCAATAACATCTTGTTGGCCAGTCTCTGTCATTGCTGACCTTTCTGAAGCATTTCACTCTGTTGACCATCGTCTGATCCTATTTTCTCTCTTCCCTATGGGTTTTCAAGACATTTATTTTTCTCAGTTTACCTATGTGCCTGACTGCCTCTTCTTAGTCTCCCTTGCTTGTTCATCATCACCATAGTCTACCCCTTAACTGTGGATGTACCCCAAGACTCTTTCTTGGACCCTCTTGTATTCTCTTGGTACAGTAACTTGGTGATCTCATCAGTTTTCATGGATTCAATTATCATCTCCATTCCAATGACTCCCAGATCTATATATCTAGCCTCATTCTTTCTCCAGAGCTACAATACTGCATGATCAACTGCCTACTGGACATTTTGAATGCATGACATTTGTTGGGTTAATAAGAGGCCCCCAAGACCACAAGTGCTAGAAGGTTCCATACTCAGCTTCAGGTAACTTCATTTGGAAGGTATGATATTGGAGAAGATGTGAAGATTGATCAGTCTGGGGATGGGTAGAAAAGAGGGCCTTGCAAATGATGGTTTCCAGGCTGGGTGCCTGAGTGACTGGTAAGGGTAGGTCAGTCCTGGTTCCCTCCACTCTGACCCCCTGCTCAAGCTGAACTGACTACTTCACAAGGTGCAACCAGCATGGGACAGGAATGGGGAGGGGATGCATCAGGGTCCACTACAGTGTCACATATAATATTGGTGTCTGCTGAAAGGACTTCCTTTACATATCAGTACATGAGCATGGGTTGATCATAGGATTATAGACTCTGGGGATGGAGGGACTCTAAATGTCATCATCTAACCCCTCATTTTATAGAGTAGGAAACTGAGGTACAGAGTGGTTAAGTGACTTGTCTAAGGTAGCACAGTCAATAAGTATCTGAATTAGGATTTGATCTCAGGTCTTCCTGACTCCAAATCCAGCATTTGATCCATTATTCATGCATCTGCTGCCAAATGGATAATTATGTCTTCCTGGGCTAGTTCATCATTGACCAGAGAAGGGGTTCTCAACCTTCCTAATGCTGCAACTCTTTAATACAGTTCCTCATGTTGTGGTGACCCCCAACCATAAAATTATTTTCGTTGCTACTTCATAACTGTAATTTTGCTACTGTTATGAATCGTAATGTAAATATCTGATATGCAGGATGTATTTTCATTGTTACAAATTGAACATAACCCACAGGTTGAGAACCACTGGACTAGAGGGATCTCTCCAACAAGAAATGGATTTAACAGGCAGGGATATCCCATGCTAAGTCATGACACAGGGTCAAGAGGGAACTGGCAAATGCCATACAATCAGAGCTGTAAAGATCTGGATCATGTGCTAGGCAATTTTTCCCATTTCCAATGGAGCAAAAGGTTATAGATATTGGAATGGACAAAGGCTAAGATAAGTCAGAATGGCCCAAGGCCACCAGCTCTCTGAATGACTGAAATGCTCTTGTTCCCTTCCTCTGTCTTTGGGAATCCCAAGAGTTCTTCAAATGTAAGCTCTTGTGTTGTCCCTTGTAGGAAGTCTTTCACGATCCCTCTTCATGGTGGTTAGTGCTTCTTCCCTCCTTTCCCAGCTACTGCATATTCACTTTGCCTATTTTTTTTAAATTTTACTCATCTGCGTATTTATTTTCTCCAGTGAATGTAAGATCCTTGAGGGTGGAGACAATCCATTTTTGTCTTTGCATCCCCATCACTTAGCATTATGACTGGCACAGTGTAGACTTTTAATACGATCATGAATTGAACTGAATTGAATTCTGCCAAGGTCCATTGCCCTTGTTGGCACCAGAGAATTCATTTGTTGGTCATCTCAGACATGAGGGTTGGGGGAGTTGGTACCAAAAGTCTTGAACTGTTCAGAAATCCTTCCATATTGTCCAACAGGGGACCATTTTCTATAAGCCAGGGGGCAACATAATGTGAAGGCTGTCCCCATTAGCTGGAATATAATGGAGCCTCCTGTGATCTGGGCTATGGAAAATAGTTTGGGCTAGAGGCAGGAGTATGATAGAGCCAGCTCAAACAGGCTTGCAAAAACTGATTGTTAAATATTCATTGTGAATAATTATATATTCAAGGAGACATAAATGTCAATACTTCAGAAATGGCAACTCACAAAACTGCTTGCTTGGTTGTTTTGTTAATTTTCTAGACTCTAGAAAATGGTAGAGGAAATGTCAAAAATGGGGATTAAATGTAGAAGTGCATTGTGGTTTGCAGAGAGATATTTGTTAAACATTTACCAGCACATCACTAGCTAAAGGTTCATGAGCACCTTGCCCTGGGCCAGGAACTCTAAGAGATCTTCTCCTTGCTCTGGCAAAGGAATTTGAAAGATTCAGAATGTTCTCAGTGGGGAGGACAGTGCTTTTAGCTGATTAAAACTACTGCTAGAATTCAGATGAACATTGGAATGGAGCCAGTTCTTCAGAGATCTGCTCCAATTGTCGCTGTTACTTCCAAGTCTCCATGGTCCCTGCTGGAGAACTTGGAGGGGGTAAGGGGTTGAGTCATCATCTCCAACAGGGAGTGGGAACTTTGTGTTAGTGATATTCCTCCAGTTTAGACCACAGTTGCAGTATTATGTTCATTTCTGCATGCCATATTTGAGAAATGTAACACTCCTGCCCTTTCTGTACAGTCCCAGTGATGAGGAAGGCACATGAGGCGGGGATAACCAAGGAAGGAGAAATGGGGGAATTTTAAAACTGGAATGTGAACTTGGGGAGAGATACTGGGGAAATATAAAACAAGCTGATAATGACCTGGGAATACCTCTCGCCTTGTTCTGTGGAGGGACCATGATATCTAGGCAACTTATGTCCCATGAAGAGAACCCTTTTGTACATTTCCAGTGTTAAAAGTATAAAAATGGGATTGAATAAAGGAATCTGTTAGCAAATGATGAAATAAAGCTAGAGATTGAGACATGGAGATATGATGGCTTGGAAGTGAAATTAGAGCCTGCAGTACTCTGCTTACTCAAACCATCTTTAGAAGACCTCTAGACCCCTGCCCACCGAGTGTGCTCTGAGTTTCTGCCCTGTATTGTTGTGAAACTGATCCATGATTCTTTGGGGGCCAGTTTTGTTAGTGGAAGCCACTGTTTGCTCTTAGCTAGGGTAAATGGGCCCTGCCTGCCACTTGGGGTGATGGTGGTGGTGGTGGAGGTGGTGAGAGAATCTGGGAATGTGTGGATTGGAGTTTGAAATTAATATTTATTTTACCTTGATTAAATGCCTTTCTGAAATTCTCACATTGAGAGAGGAGGATCAAAGAACCCCAGTGCCCTCTGGTGGATAAGAGTGGCAGTAGGTAGGGGCCTTTGAGATAATCAGATTTGATTTGAAGTACGGATACTTTCTGGACCAACATAAGAAGCTGTCTTTATCTCTGAAGGGTGGGAGCCAATGGGTGAGTGTAGCCAGGTAGATGAGAACCTAAGAGAGAAAGAGAGTGCCCACTCCCGAGTGCTGTCTGGAGGTGGTGGTGGGATACACATTAAAGGAATGATATTGATAAGCTAGGACATAACGAGTAGAGAGTAATTAGGATGATGAAGGACCTTGAAAATATGGCTTATGAAGATCATTTGAAGGAACTGGAAATATTTGACCTGAAGAGAAATCTTGAAATATTGGAGCACCCATCTAATGGAAGATGGATTAGATTTTTTCTTTTTGGTCCCAGAGGGCAGAAACAAAAACCATTGGTAGAAGCTGAAAAGAAATAGCTTTAGGCTTGATATCAATAAGATTAAAAAAAAATTTCAAAGAGTTAGTTACCCCAAGTAGGATGAATGGGATTCCTTAGGAAGTGGTGGATTCTTCTTCAGAGGAAGGGTTCAAGCCAAAGTTGGATGACCACAGACTGTCAGATATATAGTAGAAAGGATGTATGGTCAGGCATAAGTGACTGTAAAGGACTTAGGAGGTCTCTTCACACTCTGAGGTCACCTAGCCTAAAGGATCACCTTCTCCTGGGAAAAGAGAGATGTGATTGTAAAACCTTGTCTAGGGCATATTAGGAATAGGGATTCTTTAAGTACATGTCTCCTTTCTTCTGTACTTGCTGTTCTCTATGCCTGAGATGCCTTTCCACTCGCCTTTATACATTAGCTCATATACCACCCTCTGTGAGAGGCAACTCCTGGTCCTTTTGTCCCTTCTCAGATGACCTTCATGTGCTCTTTGTATGTCTTCTAAGAACTCGGTCACTTGTGAGCTCCTGGAGGGCAGTTTTTGTCTTTCTTTCTGTCCCCCTCACCTTAGCCCAGTGCATATGACATGTAGTTGATGGTTATGGGTTTGGGGGAGCAGTGGTGAGTCAGAAGGCAGAGTGGGCTTGGAGGACTGTGGTAGCATCTTTGCTCTTCCTATATGGCCCCAGGGATGAGGAAGGCACTGGAAACAGAGGAATGACCACAGCAGAGGAAATGAAGGACTTTTGAAAATGGAATTTGAAAACAGAAAACAGGGGAATATGCCCCAAATGGTCAGGAGGCGTAGTGCAATAGCTTTGACAAAAAGGAAGTTTTTCCGAGGAGACTTTGCCCTTTGATATAAGCAGCGTGACTCATGTACAGCATGGTCCTGTGGTCATGTGCATATGGATGTATGCACTTTGCCCAGCAGCCTGTGGACCCTTCCTATCAGCAATAACAGGCCAAAGACATTGAATGGGAAGAGGCAGTTTGGGGACACAGGGATAGAATACTGGACTTGGAATTGAGAAGACCTGAGTTCACATTCTGCCTTAGATACTTACTAGCTGTATGACCCTGGATAAGTCACTTAACTGCTTCATGCCTCATCTATAAAATGAGGGAAATAACATCAGTCTCAGGGTTGTTGTAAGGAACAAATTGTGTATGTATATACATATATGTATATACACACATGTACACATATGTATATATGTATATGTACATCTATATTATACTTTGCAAACCTTTAAGTGTTATAGAAATTCCAAATATTATCATTTACTCTTTTCAGAAATAGCTTTTCTTAAAACTTTGGACACATCCACAGCCTATGGATGCTGTCTAAGGTTTACTTTGAATTCAATTCATTTATTCATTCATAAACAAGCATTTATTAACAGTGTTAACCACAGTAGACACTGTACTCCATGCCGGAGACTCAAATACAAAACCAAAGCAGTCCTTGCCATCAGGCAACTTCTTGTTGCTGTTCAATTGTTGACTTGTGTCCAGCTCTGCAGACCGCCGTATGCCATATTGTTCAGGGAGTTTTCTTCACAAACATACTGGCGTGTTCACCATTTCCATCTTCAGTGGGTCACCTTTCACCAGAATTCTCCACTATGACCTGTCCATCTTGGGTAACCCTGCACAACACAGCTCATGTTTCATTGCCAGACTGAAGAATTTGCATTTTGCTTTAGACATACATAAGAGAGAGCCACAAAAGATTTTTGCATCGAAGAGTGATGTGGCCAGATCTGTGTTTCAGGAATATTATTGTATTAATATTATCAATATAAAATAACAGCTTTGTGGAGGATGGATTGGAGAGGGGAGAATGGAGTCAGAAAGACACATCCAGACACTCTTCCAGTGGCCTGAATAAGAGGTGCTAAAGGTCTGGAATAGGGCCGAGGTCAGAACATTCACAGAATTGATTTGTGCCATGCTAAGAGCATTGATTGTTGCATGTATGATGCCTGATAACCTTTAAATAATCAAGGTCTATTACATCGTGTAAAAGTAAAAATAAGCATGCATGATTAAGGAGATGGGGTTTGGGGCCAAATGTCACTGAGTATTTTCTTTAGATCCTTTATATCTTTGCCCCCTGCTTTGTGCATCATGGCTTAGAGTGTAGACCAGATTTATTCCTAGGAAAGTTCAGTGGACTTGCTCTGCACTATTTCTCCAAAGGGCCATTGATATGACATTTTGGTGACTGGGCTTCAGAACATAGAAGGATTTTTTCATGGAATCTTAGCAAATATAATCCAAGCTGAAAGAGTAAGTACAGGTATCAGAGGCACTAAGGATACTGGCATGTGGTTAACCTAACAGAGGGTAACATAAATATGGATGTAATGAGATTGAATTAGCCTAAAG
Organism: Pseudochirops cupreus; assembly: GCA_028627135.1. Classification (NCBI taxonomy): domain Eukaryota; kingdom Metazoa; phylum Chordata; class Mammalia; order Diprotodontia; family Pseudocheiridae; genus Pseudochirops; species Pseudochirops cupreus. The sequence goes on from CM053581.1 coordinate 348,970,593, forward strand.
TTCCCTTTTTTAGAACATGCTTAAAGTGGTCTTTCCTGGTCCAAGGAAACATGTAGAAACTTGGGGAAGGTGGGGGAGGCATGGGGTGTTGAAGGGCAGACAGCCTCTGGCCATGAATGACTCATTGCTAAGGGTTTTGCAATAAGAGATAATGAAGAATCAGACGGGGAAACTGGTGATTTAACAGATGTACAAGAAGTGTGTTTTTTGAAGATGAGGGAAGGGCAGTTCCTTCTCTATCCTGATATCAAGGAGCCTTCCTTGCCATACCCTACGTCGAACATGGACTTAGCTAGGAAGGCTTGTGCTGGGGACTTAGCTGCCTTGTCCTTGTATTTGTTCTTTCCTGATTATAGGCAAATAAATATCCAAGGGTGGATGTGTCAAGGATTGGAGTCCGTCTTATTGGTTAAGAATGTTTGGAGGTTCTGGTTTGGAACTGGCTCACAGCAGGGAAATCTTCTGTATTAGAGACAAGAGAGTTGGCCCAAGCCTGGTCTCTTTTTATCAGCAGATGCATAAAGGGACCAGTTGAACAGTGCTTAGTTGAGGTGAAATGTAAAATGCATGTTTAGCAGTTTAGCACAGTGCTTTACATTCTGATTAAATATTATCTTCTCAGCAGATGGTACCATAATAGTTATCATTTGTTTTAAAACACAGTTATAAGCTACTGAACATGTTCTATTAATATAAAAAGCATTTTAAAAATGTTTTGTCAAAGATTTTTTTAAAAAAAAGCTTTTTCTTGTATGTGTAGGTATAAATTACTTGTCTCATACTTGATTCCTAATATACCTTGGGTGGTTGGCTGGTTGCTGTCCTTTGTTCTTGAAGAGGACCAAAATGACATCACTAGGTTAGAATCAAGTCACAGTGTATCTGACTGGCTGATCAGACCAACACAGGCTTGGAATGCTTCACACAGGTTGGGCACAACTAGTCCATGTGAACATTTGGGGTGGATTCTCTAAATCTGCCCATCTTGCATTCCTTTTGAGCTACTTCAATTCTACACCCACACCATGTTTAGCCGTCCTGTGCCAATGTCTCCCATGTCACACAATCAATTCCAAAGTTCTTAAGAGAGATCTTGAACGTGATCTTATATTACTTTTTCTGGCTACCATGTGAGGGCTTGCCCTGGGTACTTTTTAAAAGACTTCTTCCTATTTTGGAGAACCCCCAGAAATGGGGGCTATGATGTAATTTGCTATAATTAAAATCATTCCAGAGATCATTTGCATGGGAGATTTAACGAGCCAATGAGACTAAGAAAGAGGATCCTTATCTCTCTCATGAGAAACTGGCTCACCAGAACTGAACCCAGTCCATCCTGTATGGCCGGGTCTGGAACAGGGACTGGGGCATGCTACACTTCCTGTCAGCTTAGTTCTTGTCACAGTACTGGTGCTGGGTAAATGATAGGAATAGGGGCTGGAGTTATGATTTCATTGGTGTTGGTAACTTCCCAATGAGGAAACTTATCAAGACAGACTTGGCACCTTATAGTCTTATAGTTCCCTAGTGTACTGAGAAGATAAGCGACTTGGCACAGGAGTGTCAGAGGCAGGTCTTACAAGCTCTAAGGCATTTCCTTCAATCTTCCTCTGACTGGGACTCGACGCTATCCACTAGAGGTGTGTGGTGGGGTAGGGAAGGGGATGCAGCAAAATCTGGTGTTAGAAACTAGTGAATGAGGAGAATTCCCCAGAGAACATCTATCATCAAAGCAACTGCTCATTCCCCAAGATAAAGTCACCCAGAGCCTACGGAACATGCCTTCACTTCAACCCATATATAAGGACAAATGCATGATGTTCAGTCTGGCCACTCGCCACTTTGCTCTTTTGTGAAAGCTCATTGCTGGTACCCCACCAGGCTTGGACCAGATCCCCACATCCCTACAAACTACTGACAGAAACATTGAAGGCCTAAGAGTCAGGGATTGTGCCATAAGCTTCAGTTTTGATTGCCCCTGCAGAGATTTTGTGTAGCCATAGAGTGATGGAATGCTCTATTTAGACAAGCATTTAGAGACTTGACTATTTAACAGTATTTCTTAGTCTATCAAAATCTCTCAGGAAATCTTGTGACCTAATATTTTTTGGGCCTCTTTTCCAGCCAGAAATGGTAAAACTAGCATGGGGTGGCCAAATGGCCTCATTTCCAAGAAAAGAGTTATGCTTTGATTCTGCCATCCTTCCTAATTCATCAAGTGGCTCTAAGGTTCTGGACATTCAATTGTCTTTTTTACTTTTCAACAAATTTATAAGGATAGAATGCCATTATAACATCCTTCCTTCCTTTCTTCCTTCCTTTCTTCCTTCCTTCCTCTCTCCCTCCCTTCCTTCCTTCATCCTTCCCTCCCTCCCTTCCTCTCTCCCTCCCCCCTTTCCTTCCTTCCTTCCTTCCTTCCTTCCTTCCTTCCTTCCTTCCTTCCTTCCTTCCATCCTTCTATCTAATATTGCAGTGTTATCCTTTGTGCTTCACATAGAACCTGGAACTTAGTAAATACTTTATCTATTCACCCATATTTCTGTTGAGGGTACCACCATCCTTTCAATCACCAGCATTTCCAACTTCCGCAACATCTTAACCCTTCTCTTTCACTTACCCTCCCCCATCCAATTAAATTCCGTCTTGTCAATTCTACCTCCACAAATTACATTTTTAAATTTAAAAAATCATCCTTTGTTTGTATACCTATAAATTCCCCCCATAACCCTAAATTCATACATAAAAAACCAACCCACAACAATATATGTAATGTTCTGCACTTACTGTCCTTCTGCTTCTGCAAAGAAGAGGGAGTAGGTGTTTTTTCATATCTCTTCTTTTGTGCCAGAATTGTTGTTTGCAATTTCGCAACTGTCATTTTGGATTGTTTCATAGTTGGGTTTATTTTTTAATTGTTTATTGGCTCTGTTTATTTCACTTTACACCAATTCATATAAGTAGTCAGCATTTGTTTTTCAGCACAGTAACATTCCATTCCATTAATGTACCTCAATTTCCCACAAAATATCTTCAATCTATTCTTTTTTGTTTTTCTCACTCACATGACCACATCTCAAAACCAAAGTATGATCATATTTTGCCAAAACTATTACAATAGCCTTCTAATGTAATTTCCCCCTTCAGATCTTTCCAGTTTCCAATCTACATTTCTATGTGGCTTAGCAAATGAATCTTCTCAAAGCAGAGATCTAACCCTCTCCTTCTCCTGCTAAAGAATCACAAACTAGTTCTCCTAGAATAAAATACAAACTCGACTGCTTGACATTTATAATTCTTCAAAGTGTGGTCCCAGCCCACCTCTCCAGACTTATTTTCCATTAATCTTTTCTTCAGACTCTTCATTCTATTCAAATAAGCTTATAGTAACCAAGGAATGGGATATAAAAAGATAGCTAAGTTCTAGGGATCCAAATGCAAACAAAGAATACAGTTCCTGCCTTATAGGAGCTTACATTCTGTAGGAAAGGTGACAGACCAGGGGTGTGGGTGTGGGTGAGGGAGAGACAGAAAGACATGGAGACAGAGAGCCAGACAGACAGACATACACACACACACAGACACAGACAGAAAGGGAGAGAGGGAAGGAAGAAGAGAGAAAGAGAGAGAGAGAGAGAGAGAGAGAGAGAGAGGATACCCATATGGGTAGCTAGAGAAATAGAGATAGAGGATATTGAGAGAGGTAGATAGAGAGATAGATGATGGATAGAGATATATAGATAGGTGATAGATGAATAGAGATATGATAGATAAAAGACAGATGATAGAAATAGAGAGACAGATGGATAGCTGATAGAGATAGGTAGAACATCTATGAAAAGTTCTTATATTTTAGGCATTGTGATAAGTTCTAGGCATATGAACCCAAGGAGGCAAGATAATCCTTACCTTCAAGGAATTATATGCTAACAGGGGAAGATTATACATAAAGAGGAGCTAGAAAGTAGGAGGATGGGTCCAAGCAAATCATGGAGTGGATAGAAAGTGATGTAGAGTCCTGGGCTTTGGAAGTTTATGCAAAAGCTGATCTATCAGAGCCAAGGGACTTAGGGACAAAGACAAAGTGGAGAGAAGGTTGAGGTAATGGTTTGAATAGAGGTTGCATGACTGGAGCAATTTACCAGTCATGACTGGTAAATGTCAAAAGCCCAAACACAATAACTGCTGAAGGGCCTTCACTCTACTAGGGTGAATGCATTTAAACAAATATTTGTAGTATTTGAGGAAGGGGAGAGAAGGATGATCAGCAAAGGCTTCCTGGAGGAGACAGTACCTGAACTGAGCCTTGAAGAGAAATGAGGATTCTAAGAAACAGAAGCAAGGGGGAAATGCAAGGATAGCCTGCACAAAGGCATTGAGTTGGGAGATGGAAATAGGGACTTAACAAATGCTTTTTGAATTGAATTAAGTCCGATTCAATGAGAAGAACCTTTATACCCATCCTGATGTTAAGAGCCTTCTCGATGAAAAGACAGAGATCATAGTATTATAGAGCTAGGAAAGGACCTTGGAAATCTTGTCCAATCATCATTTCATTTATGCGGAAAGTGAAACTCCAATATATTAGATGGGTTGCCCAAGGTCATAGAGCTCAAGTGGTGGTCAAGACTAGAGCCTGGGTCTTCTGAGTCTCTTGGGAAAATCATGAATGAATCAGATGAGGACTAATCTATGACAGCAATGGAAATTCCTCACTTGGACAACACAGATAACTATATTTAAGGTAGTTAAAAGAAGGGGCTATATTTCATTCATCTTTCTATTTCTCCCAATACTTAGCACAATGCCAGAGAATTAGAGAATCATAGAATTTTAAAGGAGAGGAGAGATATGGCTTGGGCTAAGCAGTTGATAGGGTGTTGATTTTAGAGTCAAGAAAGATATGTCTTCAAATCTTCCCTCTGACACTGTCTGTGGGCAAATCATGTAACTACTTCAGGCCTTGGGTTCCCCATCTGCAAATCTGGAGTAATGGATCAAATGAGATGATTATATAAATGACTTTGTGAACTTAAAAATTCTGGATGAATATCAGCTGTCATCATGCAAAGAACCAGTCTAGTCTAACTCTAAAACAAGTAAGCATTTATTAAGAAACTCCCACGTGCTAGGCACTGTTCAAAAACAGACATAACAAATAAAATAAACCCTACTCCCTACAAGGTAACATTCTCTTGGGGTTGAGTGGGGGAAATACTAGGTACATGTGCGTGTGCACACACACACACACAAACACACACACACTACAAGATTGTTAGGGAAGGCACTGGTAGTTGGAGAGGGATTGGGAAAGGTTTCATGGAGAAACAGTGGAAGGAAGTATGTCTTGAAGGTAGAGAGGATTTTTATGAGGCAGAGGTGAGGAGAGGATGGCCATTGCAAAAGCACAGAGATGAGACATGGGTTCTGTGTGTGATTGGCTGGACCCATAGAGCAAAGGAGGAGAGTATCACACAACGAGAGGCTGGAAAGACAGATTGGGACCATGTTGTGAAAGTCCTTAAAAGCCTCCCTCTTTTAGGGTTCCCATTTCCAACACCCTGAAAGATTGTCAGTCAGATTCTGTTAAAGTATTTCCAGATATGGGAAGACAATTACTTTCCAAGGTGGTTCATATTTTGTTGGACCACCCTAATTGTTGTGAACCATTCCTTCTATTGAGCTGAACTACATCTCACTACAAGTTTTATTGGTCCTAATTTTTCTTTCTTAAGGAATACAGAATTAGTTTGCTTCTTCTTGCTCACAGTCATTCTTCAGATATGTTAAAACAACTATTGGGTGTTGTGAAGTTCTCTCTTCCAAGGCCAACGCCCTCAACTCTCTCAATAGTTGCTCATATGACATTGTCTCTAGCCCAGTGGATTGCCTTGGGGAGATGACATAGTACTTGGAATGACTGGAAGCTTCCCCCCAAAATGATGACCCATGCTTTAACACTGACATTCCCTTCCTGGGCTACTATATATCTGTGAAGCAGATGTCTCTGATGAATGAAGGTTTCAATTCACCCAAAAGGCAAATGAAAGGTTCAGAATGGGTATGAGTGGACTGTAGCAGATACCCAGTCAGGAACTGTGCAACAAAAGCAGCATAACATGAATTATTGAAGAAATGTGTGGTTGGAAAAAGAGGTGTATTGGTCTTCTAGTATGGGTCAATGGTAATTGTTCCATTGGTATCTGCACTTTGGGTCAAGAGACCCAGAGGTCATCAGGTCAGAGCTGCAAAGCCCCTTGATGGTCATCTAGACCAACCCTCTCATTTTATGAATGAGGTCTATTGATGGCCCAAGGTCAAAACAGGTAACAGGTAGCACATCTAAGAATCCAGGTTTTCTGATGCCAAATCCAGGATTTTTGACACTTCATTGCACACAGCTCTTCAAAGAAAGGCACCCAGGATGCCATGGGTGTCATTTGTATAGAATTTCTAAAAGTTTAGTTGATAGATAGCTGGACTTGAAGTTGAGGAGATCTGAGTTGATAACCTGCCTCAGACACTTACTGACTGGATAACCTATCCACTTAACCTCCCTGTGACTCAATTTTCAAGACTGGATTTGAACTTCATCCAGATTTCTTTTCCTTGTTATAGTTGTATTCTGCATGGAGGATAGTGACAGCAACAGGTCCTGATAGTGACGGTGATAGGTTTCCATTCTAAAACTTGGCATCATCATTTAAAAAAAATTTTAAAGTCATTTCAGAAAACTATATTAAGACTTTTGGGACACCAGGTACATTTTCTCATATGCTTCTTGTCATGGAAGTTTCACCAACTTCTTGTTAAGGCAATTCCCTCTGCATTACCATTGATTCCATCCCCTCTTTCCCTATCCAGGACCTGACCCTAGAATCACAGAGTTGGAAAGGACAGTAAGGGCCATCAGAATCCTGTCTATTGGATTGCCCAACAAGTGGTTATCCAACTTCTTCTTATAGATCTTCTGTGAGAGGGAATCTATTGCCTCCCAAGACAGCCTGATCTGTTTTGTGAGTGTTCTAATTTTTAGACTTTACCCTGACATCAAGGCTAAGTTGACCTCTTTTTACCTTTTACCCATGGCTCCTGATTCTGCCCTTTGGGGCCAAGTAAAAAAAAGTCTAATCCTTCTATCACATGACACACCCAAGGTGGAGGAGGAGGTGATTTAGGAAAATTATTTGGGCTGTTGAGTCCATGATCATAGCTAGATAGCTGCCTAGGATGTTTTCACTGTCATTGATTTTTCATTGTCACAAGGTAGAGGGTGTCATGGATACATTGTCTCTTTTGTGATGGACTCTCATGCCTTTAAATGTCCTCCTTCCTCTCTTCCCCCTCTTAGAATCCTTAGTTACCTTTTCAAAGCTTCCTTTTTTTGACCCCTCCTACCCAGCTGCTATTGCCTCCCCCTCGATATTCCATTTTATTTACTTACATGCACACATGCTATTTCTCCTCGAATAGAATGTAAGCTCCTTGAGGGCAGAGTGTTTATTTATTTGATCTTTTTATCATCAGGGCATAGTACTTCTAAATCATAGTTTTATGGACCAAGCGAACTTCCTCTACCAATGCAGATTGCCAGCCACCCTGTGATTTACAATTTCAGAGCTGACCAGAACCCTGAGGAGCTAAATTCCTTTTCCAGGGTCACACAGTCAATATATATCAGAACTTGAACTCAAGTCTTCTAGACTCTAAGTCCAGTGTCCTATTCATCACACTCCATTGCTTCTGTATAAGTAAATACTGAAAAACATAAAACAAGGGTATGAAGCTATGTCAAACTATGTTTTGAGGGTCCTGGAGATGCTTAAAGGGTTTTTTAAGGGAGGGGCACTCTCACAAGAAAAGGAAGAACAGGTCTGTTTTAGAGCAGAGTTTGAATTCTTTGTGGTAAGTAGGTACTTGTTCTTTATATATGAGACTGGTCTTCCTGGGCCACCATAGCAGGTCATGTGCTTTGAGTTACAACATTCACAAAGTCTTGGGAGGCAATAGATTCTCCCTTATGGAAGGTCTACAAGCAAAACTTGGATGAGTTGGGTTATTCCCACTCTAGCTGGGCTAAGGATGAATTTGCACTGAGTCATTGACACTCTCTTGTCCAGTTTTCCTTGTGACCAATTTCCATGGCAGATGGTCAAGGCTAGGGGTGAAGTCTATGACATTCAATTTTCCTCCATGTCATGAAACTAAAATCAAATTTATTGACAGGTACTACCATTGGTGAAATGACAGGAGCTGATTAGACTGTTATCTAGTACCACTTAATAAACTCTTTTTTTCTTACTCCGGAAGAAGATACGCTGTTGCTGGATGTGTTTAACTTTATTCTATAGTTGTCCAGTAAAGGTAAATCAAGTTTTCCCTTTCTCTCTGCTGAGATACAGGATAGCTAGAACAGTATAGTGACTGAAGAAGCTAATTAATCTAATTCTCCATTAGCTAAACAATATTTTTTTTAAAAAAGTATTGTCATTTATCAAAATACCATAGAACTAAAAGACAACTTAAATATAGAATGAAGAAAGTCTATATTACATAAAAGAGGTGAGAAACAGAAAAATTGTGCTTAGAAAAACTAGGTGGCACAGTGGATAAAGCATTAGTCTTAGAGCCAAGAAGACCTGAGTTCAAATCCTGCATCAGACTCTTGATAGCTGTGTGATCCTGGGCAAGTCACCTAACCCCATCAGTCTCAGTTTCTATATCTGTACAATGGGAATAATAATGGAACCTACCTCAGAGAGTTGTTAGGAGGATCAAGTGATATAATATTTGTAAAGTGCTTTGGAAACCTTCAAGTGTTATATAAACACTATTATTATTACTATTGCTGCCCATTATATATAAAAAGGTGGTCCCAGCCTGCTATCAACAGGATGCTGAGAGTGGTGGGGATAGGCTTGAGTTGAGCCACCCACACTCTCTCCTGGTCTCTGGTTAGCAGCAATACATATTTCTGAGATTATTGACCATTGCAGGAGATGAAATCGGTGATTCTGAATGTTCTGATTAGCTCTGAAGCCCTCATGATTGATCAGACCCTGAAGACAGTGTCACTAACTACTTTGGGTATCAACCCCAGATAGAGCATGGATGCCATAGCAAGTAGGATTTTTTTTCTGGCACTTTCTTGCTTGATTGTGATTGAGAGATTGTGGAAAATATCCACTGATCCAAGAACAAATCGGTCCTCATCCTTCTTGAGGCACCAGCAGTGTTTAACTCTGTTTAGTTACTTCTCCTACTGGATCTTTCTCTTTCTTGGGTTTTCAAGACATTGTTCTTTTCTGACTCTCCTCCTACCTGTCTGACCACTCCTTCTTAGTCTTCTTTGTTGACTGATCATCCACTTCAAGCCTCATAACTGTGAGTGTACCCAAAGCTCTGTCCTGGTCCCTTTTCTCTGACTTCCTTCAGATCCCAACTAAAATCTCACCTTCTACAGGAAGCTTTCCCCAATTTCTCTTCATTCCAGTGCCTTCCCTCCATTAATTATTTCCTATTTATCCTGTACATAGCTTGTTTGTGCTTATTTGATTGCTTGTATCTCCCTTATTAGATTGTGAGCTCCTTGAGGGCAGGTGCTATCTTCTCTTTCTTCTCTGTATCTCTCTCTTTCCCCCTCCCCTCTCCCCCAGCTCTTAGCACAGTGCCTGGCACAGTCAATATTTAATAAAGGTTTATTGACTGACTCAAGGGATCCCTCAGCCTTAGCCTCCCCATAGCAGGGGTTGAAGACACTCTGTACCACTCCCAACTAGAGGCATGATTTGAACCTAGGTCTTCCTGGCTCCCAGGCCAGTGTTCTGTTCAGTATGACACATTGAATAAAGTCAATATTGGTTAGAAGATGTTTCCATACCCACAAAATCAGAGGTACATTGGAAAGCTCAGCTTCTGAAATGCTTAATCCCAGTAAGAAAACAGGAAGGTCCCACCCACAGTCCATACACCCAAGGGCTTTAGGAAGAGCCCAAGAAGATGGGAATGATCTGACTTACCCACTTCCAGTCTGGGGAACATGAAACTTGTGAGATTTAAGGTCTTCATCTCTCCCTAAGTCTACATATTGATTCCAGATCTGAGTCTCTCCAGAGGTATGTTCCAGAAACAAATCCCAGTTCTGGGTATATTCAGTCATTTAATTTTCTATGTACAAGCTGTACTTTCACTCATTTTTTTTTTTGGAAAAAATTCTCTAGAATCTGCCCGTAATAATAACTATCCCATTACTGAGCATCTCTGCTGAAGAAGCTCCAGGCTATCTACTCAGCACTGTTACGGTTAGAATTATAAGGAAGAGAAATGAGAAAGGCAAGAAGAGAATGAATACTGATCATTTGGCAGTATGTAAGACTGGACTGGCCTCATGCAAAAACTAAAAGACAATTCATCACTAGGCTTATAGGATGATATGGGAGGAGAGGAGATGGCAAATGAAATCTCCCTTCCCCCTCTACTCCACCCTGCCACATATACGTTGGCTTTGAGAGGAAGTCTCCCTAAGTGACACATCTCATATTGAAAGAATCCAAATTCTTCCAGAGCCCAGAAGGCAGGTTCAGACTTAGCTGTATTGTTACCAGACACTGATTCTGATTTTAAAGCCAGCAGAGGATGCCATCTGCAGCAAGATAGGAGAATTTCTAGTCTCTAACAGAGAGTAAAATGAGTCTCTAGCTTTTACTGCATCTCATAGTGAAACATGGAGCACACTGTCACATCACCCTTCATCAATGGGGTACTAGGAAGATTCTAAGATCTGAGTCATTCCAAATAGGAAGTGACTTGCAGGGTCACATGGCTGATTCCTTTTGTCCCCTCTTCCCGGAGAATTCCATTCCTGTCTTGCTCAGCCTGGTCTAGCCCAGTTGAGTGGCCAAAAGTCTGTCTGCATGTCAGCTAAATGTTTCAAAGTATGGGTCTGGGGTCAGTTGACAGAACAACTGGTAGTAGCTAAGACTTGTTCAAAATAAAGAGGTTAGCAACAGATTGGCCAAGACAGAGGGCAGAGGGGATTACTGAAGAGTCAAAGTGGAGGATGAAACTGGGGGTAAGGATGATGAGAGAGAAGGATGGAGGAGGAGAGGAAGGAAGAAGATGGAGAAGGGAGAAAGGAGGACAGAAAAGGGAGGAGGGCATGAAGGAAGAAGATGGGAGAGGCAGATGGAGGAAATTAAAGAGGCCTCTGGTTAGGGCAGAGACCCTAAAGCAGTTTGCTCTGCTCACTTTGCCTTGGAACATCTGTGGGCTTTTAAGTGAGGACACACAGGCTTGGTCCTAGCCTCCACATCTCCCCAATGGCTCACTACTGCTGGAATTGCTGGCTCCACGCCTCTTTCTTCTGAATGAGAGGCAGCTGTGCTAAGACGGTCAATAGACAATTTCCTGTTCTCTATTTAAAAACATTAACTTTTGAGGGAATAATATTATTTTTAAAAAGGTTTCTCTAAAGGAAACTGATGTGAGCCAAGAGCACGTTTTCCTTTTGTGTCCTGGCTAGTACCTACATATTACATGGTGGCCTTGGTACTGCCATTCTCCCCCCACCCCCACAATAGATGTACAATGAAAAGATCATTGAATAGGAAGTCAAAAGCACTGGGTTTGACCTTAACATTATCTCTTAACTGACTGTATGACCTTTGGCAACTAACTGCACATCTCTGGGGCATAGATTTACCATCTCTAAAATTGGAACACACCTATATGATTACTGATATCCGACTTTGTATGGTGTTTGAAGATGTTAAAAGGGCTTTCTTCACCAGAGCATTGAATTTGGAGTCAGAGAACTCAGGTTTTTTTTTTAATTCTGAACTTAACAAACATCTACAATGCCCCCAAGGGTATTTACAAATACAGAACAGAACAGAAAAAGATTTAGCATGAAACTAGAGATTTATATGAATTATACTTTACTGTTCTTTTAAAGAATATAATAAATTCAACCTACAGCTCTCAAAATTATCCTGCTTGTCTGTGTCTCCCTTCTGTTCTGTTCTCCAAATTAAAAAAAAAAAAGCTATCTTCCTTACCCAGAAGACCTGGGTTTGAGTCCAAACTCCATGGCTTATGTCTACATGGTCTTTGGCAAATCACTTTGCCAATTCGGGTTTTGGTTTCCTCTTTTGTAAAAAGAGGAGATTGGATTCTTTGGCCTCTGATGTTCCCACCATTTCCAAACATAGTACCCCATGATCTCTTCCAGTCCAAAATCTGTGACTGCATGATCCCATAATCCCTTGCAGTTTTAAATCCTATGATCCATCTGAGTAAGACAGGGTGTTACAGAAATACATTTGTAATCTTAATGTGGACCTTAACTTCAGTGATGCAGATTATATATTGTTCTTTTCCTCACTCATGTTCTATTATACAACTGCCCTGGAACAGTGACCTGTCGTGCTGGTGACCTTCCTCAATTTCTCTATACATTATGTGGATACCAGTTGCATACCTTGCTCTCACCATGCAACTAGACCATCTTTTTCTTTTTGGTGGCAATCAGGGTTAAGTGACTTGCTCTGGGTCACATAGTTAGTAAGTGTCAGAAACCAGATTTGAACAAAGGTCCTCCTGACTCCAGGCCCAGTGCTCTATCCACTGAGCCACTTAGCTTCCCACCATCTTTTTTTTTCCCCTGTTTTCTGGGATCATTCCTCCAACCTGGGTTGGCTTTACCTAGCCTTAATCACTGAATGGATATTGCCTGAGTCAAACTGAGACCTGAGAAAGACCTTAGCTTGAAAAGGCCAAGGTGCATCCAGGGCCATCTCCAGTCATCCTGATCTATTTCTTGCCATTGGACCCAGTTGGCTCTGGAGGAGAAAGTGAGACTTATGACTTTGCAGATCCCTCCCTCACTTAAATGCAATTCACGTATGTGTCATGGCATCATCTTCCTGATGTCATGGTCTTCTTCAAGAATGAAGGACAAACAACCTCTGTGACTAGTAGTAGGACCTACCCCACTGGGAACTCAACTGGAAGTGGCCAGTTGGGCAACACAGTTCTTTCTTCCTTCCTTCCTTCCTTCCTTCCTTCCTTCCTTCCTTCCTTCCTTCCTCCCTCCCTCTCTCTCTCTCTCTCTTTCTCTCTCTCTCTCTCTCTTTCACTCTCTCTCTCTCTCTCTCTCTCTCTCTCTCTCTCTCTCTCTCTCTCCCTCTCTCTCTCTTCCCCTTCCCTTCCCTTTGTCCACACAGAATATTATACCCTTACCTTCAGGTGCTCTGCCTAAAGGAACGTAAATTTTAATCGAGGAAACTTCACAAGATATCTTGGGATTAAGGGCTAGATTTCTTTCTTATGGACCATGCCTTAAACCCAAATCACTCTGACTCTCACTGATAGGCCAACAATAGGTTCTAGGCCAAGACGCACTTGGTCTTTGTTTGGACCCTGATTGAAAGTGTTTTGTAAACCTTAGAGGGCTATACAAATACTGTCATTCATTAATTCATTTGCTATTGATTTCTCTGTCTGTTTGCCTGTCTGTCTGTCTGTCTGTCTCCTCTATCACCCATCTCTATCACTGTCTGTGTATCTGTTTATCAGTATTTCTACCATCTGTCTGTATCTCCTCTATCTATCTATCTGTCTCTTCCGTCTGTCTTTCTCTGCTGGACTTGGGATTTCATTGTTTTTTAGGAACTTTTGGTGAGAAAACCCCACCCATCTGTCCATGTAGATGCTTTTCAGAGCTTTGCTGGGGGGTTGAGTGGTTTAGTAACTTGCCCAGATGATCAGGATGAGTCCAAGACAGGTCTTGAACCCAGATCTTCCTCACTCAGAGCCTGTTTTTCTATCCACTAGGCCAGGCTACCTCTTTGAATTATTATTATTAGTATTAATATTACCCATATTATAATATCCAGTCCTTAATTTCACTGGTACTGAAAACTCCCAATTGAGAAATTCCCTAAGCACCTTTTGTAAAATTCTGGAACTTAAAGTCCCAGAGAACTTTCTAGGGCCCTGAGAGGTAGAAGTGACTTGTCTAGGGTGACACAGCCAGGAGGGGTCACAGTCTGATTTAATCCCAGTAGATTTAGTCCCAGTCTCTCTAACTCTGCAGCCCCTCTTTGTCCTCTCCTTCACTTCAAATGTTTTTTAAGTCAATCAATCAACCAAATGAAATAATACTCTGAAAGCACTTTGTGAGAATGTAAGTCCTCAGGTATCTGAGACTCAAGCTAAGCTCAAACATCTTCCCTTTTCCTGTTAGTTCCTCTGAGGAGGCTAGAGATGTATGTGTTGTTTTCCCCCAAGTTGACTGTAAACTCTTAGAGGGCAGGGCATGATTTGCTTTTGTCTTTATCTTCTTAGTGTTTATCACAGGACCCAGCATATAGTAAATACTTCATAATTTCTTGTTCGTTGGTTGTTCTATTATCAGAGTGAATGGGATGGTATATTATCTCTAAGGCCAGGGGCCTGTGATGTAGCAAATCTTTCTCTGGAGCTTCTGATTTCTACTCATGTGATTTAAGGAATGGAAACATTAGGTCCCTGAATCCACTGACATCAGGGCAAAGTACAATGAATACCCTTTGAGAGAACACATTACTTAAGACAAAGGCCAAGCTTGCGTGGCTAGAAATAGCACTTTCCTTGGATTTGCCTCTCTCTCTCCCTCTCCCTCTCCTTCTCTCTCTCTCTCTCTCTCTCTCTCTCTCTCACTCTGTCTTTGTCTCTTTATCTCTGTCTGTCTCTGTCTTTCTGTCTGTTTTTCTGTCTCTCTGTCTCTGTCTTTCTCTCCTGCCCCTCCTTCCCCTGTCCCCGGTCTGTCTCTGTTTCTATCTTTCTCACACATACACCATACCATTTACATGACTTATTTTTTCCTCTTTTCTCTTCCTCTGGGTAGTTACATGACTTTTAACTTGTGGCTGCATCCCATAGATAAAAATTGAAAACCCGGAGTGTTGGGAAGCCACTCTTGCCTGTAAAACCTCTTGGGAGATCAAAGGACTGGCTACTGTTTGAAAGTAAAATCTTAGAGGCCAAGAGCCTTTGGTGGAGGTCAGCAAGGCAAAAAGTAAAAGCCCAGGATTCCTTTGATCAGCTAAGTTGTGATGTGATTTTGTGGGAGAGAAGTGGGGAACTGGCCACAAGCAGAGCCAATCAATGGACCTAGGGAGGCTATGGGCACAGAGTCCCGTGGCTGGGTGAGATCTCCCTTCGTCATTCCCCAAAGTCATCTCAGACTCCCTGGTGTGTACTTCAGCCCAGCATAGCCAAGGCAGTTTGACAGTTTTCTAAATCGTTGTATTTTAGTGCTGAGAAGGGCCTCAGAGATCATCTCCCCCAAAGCTCATTTTGCAGATAAAAAGACTGAAATGAGAAGAAAGGAGTGATGTTGCTTTTTGAAACCTTGCCAGCCTTTCCTACAGTGTCATGGCTAGGAGGCGTCTGCTGTGCACTTCCTAGGATTAATGAGAGCAACAAGTACTTAGCTATTGCTTTGCTTTACAAACAACATCTTTTTTGTGTGTGTCATGGATAGTTTAGCAAAGTTTAAGTATCCTTCTCAGAACATTGTTAAAAAAAATCATAATGGAAGGAAATACTAAATTTCAGTTAGAGGTTAGTGCAAAAGAAAAAAAGATGTAATCCCCCCCCCCCTTCCAAGTTCCTGGATCTTCTGAAATCTGAGTTTTGAATTACAGAATGCTAATGCTGGAAGGGACCTTAGAGATTGTTTTGTGAAGGTACACAATGTCCTCAAAATGACAGAACTAGTAAGCCTTCCCTGTGAGATTTCCTCCCATTTATGCCATATATACCATGGTTGATTGCAAGTTGTCTCTCACATTAAAATGTGAACTTTTTCAAGAGCTGGGATTGTGTTTCCACTTTTCTCTGTATCCCCAGTACTTACTTTAGTATCTGTACACAGTGGGTGCTTAATAAATGCTTGTTGTTTTTGATGATGAGTAAATATCAGAGTTGGGACTTGAATTTAGGAAGTTGAGTTCTGTGTTCTTTCCACTACATTTTACATATACTATGGTTCACTGTATGTCCCATAGATCCAGCACTGAGGAAGTATCATAAAGCATCATAAAGCTTTTTTCTACCCTACCCAGAAGCTTCCCATTTCTTCTACTAGCCTGCCATATACAAGTTACATCAGTGTTGAAAAAGAAATAATGAAGTATCATTAATAGAATTACTTGCTCTCTCTAGGCAACTCTGTATGTCAGCTTCTTCAGGGAGTCTTTCTCTCCCTTTATGGATCTGAAGAGAAGCTTTTCACTTGAAACTGGTAACCAAAAGACCAGAGCCTTTCTTCTCTCAAGTTGTTGCTAATTCCACCCCCTCACACAGGCACTACCAATGAGAAGAGTACCTTGAAAATGACCTTTGCGGTATGGGTTACATACTCACAATAGATTGCATACTGCATGGAGGAAGAGAATGGTGTCTTGTCTAAATTTAGTATCTCTACCATCTAGTACCTATCCTAGTACCTTTAAAATTCATAAATAATATTCATTTAATGTACCTGACAGAACTATCGGGAAGACCAAGTGAGTTAATATGTTTAACATGCTTTTGAAAATCACAAAATATTAAACCTCTTTCCTTCTTTCCTCCCTCTCTCTCTCTCTCTTTCTTTCTCTCTTTTTCTTTCATTCCTTCTCTCTTTTTCTCTTCCTTTCTTCCTCCCTCCCTCCCTTCCTTCCTTCTTTCCTACCTTCCTTCCTTCCTTCTTTCCCTTTTTCTTTCTTTCTAAAAAGAATAATAATTCTTCACTTGCTGAAAGGATTATGGCAAAGTAGAATGAGCACTGTATTTATTTTCAGAGGACTTGGCTAAAACTCTTGGTTCTTCTACTTACATAAATAATCTTAAGCAGATCACTTAAACTCTGTCTCTGTTTCATTATTGTTAAAATGAGGAATATGGTAGGAGAGAAACCTCTTTTACATGGACCAGGCTGGTTTCCCTTTAAGGGTCAGGAG
>CM053581.1:348988077-349007770 GCA_028627135.1 Pseudochirops cupreus
AAAAAAAACAAGCTAAAAATACAGAATAACTCAGAAAGCAAAAGTATCTGGGGTCATTTAGTATGGTGCTAAACTGTCCTACATATCCTCAGATGACATCGGAAGGCTGACATAAATGGTGCAGGGGGAAAGTTGCTGGATTTGGTTCTAAAGGTTCTAGGTTCAAATTCTGCCTCTGATTACTCCCTGGGTGACTTTGGGTAAGTCATTTACCTACAGTTATTTCATCTCTAAAAGGAAGGCAGTGGATCACATGAACCCTGAGGTCCCTTCCAGCTTTAAACCTGTGGTCCCACAGTTTTGTAGCCTACTTAAGAAGTTTATTGTCAACAGGAAATCACAACTTTATGAAACTTAAGTGAAAACTAGGTTTATTATAAGGAATGAACATGGCTGTGGAATTGAAAGCAAGCAAAGAGTTCACAGTCCAGACAGAGGTTTTCTTATTTATGACAGCAGTACAAAGGAGGAATTGGGTGGCCAAGAAATTTCTTCTAAAGGGGTGTGGAATGGGAAGGGGAAAGGTGCAGTAAAGGTGAGAAAAGGGTAAAACCCCTCTTGAAGGGCAGGACCAAGGTGATGGCAAAAGCTCTATTCTTTCCCCTAGACCATAAAGGTAAGAGCATCTGCTGACCTACAAGGATCCTGACTGCACACACAACTTCCTAGCCTGGTATTTGCCATCTGGTGCCTGTCTCACCTCCCAAAGACACACAGGAAATCAATACATGTTGGGTGCAAATAATAAATTATGCCAGCTGGGGGAGGGGTTCATCCTTCACACAGTCAAGGTGTCTGGCATGTTCTGGGTCCAGTGCTTCTGGAAGATAGGGTAACTCAAGAAGACAGGTTAAGTTGGATTCAGGGCAACACTCAGGACAAATGATTTGGACTCTCAGACTCATTTTGCAGTTTCCTGCAAAATAAAGATAATTAAAGTTCGTACCTAACAGGTTATTATGAAGGTCAAATGGAAATGAAATTGTGTATGTGTGTTTGTGTGTGTGATGTAGTTCATTTGTTTCAATCATGTCTGACTCTTCATGACCTCATTTGGGGTTTCCTTGGCATAAATACTGGAGTATTTTCCTTCTTTAGCTCATTTTACAGATGAGAAAACTGAGGCAAACAAGGTCAAGGGTGACAAAGTCACTCAGCTGGTAAATATCTGAGGCCAGATTTGAACTTAGGTATTCCTTACTCAAGGCCCAGTTCTCTGTCCACTTCATTTGCCACCTCTCCCTCTCACTCTCTCTCTCCCCCACTTTTCTGGATAGATAGATAGATAGATAGATAGATAGATAGATAGATAGATAGATCTATCTATCTATATCTATATATATATGTAGACACACACATATGGTATAGGCACTAACTTCCCTACTTTGTTAAACAGAGTATACCAAATGACACACACACACACACACACACACACACACACACACACACACACGTACACACGCGTGCACACACACACAGAGTTTTGCAAACCTCAAAGAACTATACCAATCAATCAATCATTCATTAAATCCTACTTTGTACTATCAGTCAACAAGCAATTATTAAGAGTTTATTATACACTAGACACTGTATTAAGGGCAGAAAGACAAATGTCATGTCCTCAGGGAGCTCATATTCTAATGGTGCTGTCAATATGCAAATAACTTTGTATGTATAAAGTATATACAGTATAACTAGGAGGTAATCTGGGAGTGAAAACACTAGTACCCTCTAGAATGAGGTAGAGGGAGGAGGAGAGACCTGGAAAGATCTCCAGCCTTTCCTTGGTGTCAGAAGATGGAGAGAAATGGAGCGCTCTGAGCATGGTGTCAGGAACTAAGAAACACAAGTACAAGGAAGAAAACAGTTCTCAATGTCAAGGAGCAATGTAAATTGTTAACTGTTATTATGAATAACATTTTTTTATTGCAGAGAAAGAGCCAACCTTAACTGTTGTAGAAAGCATCTAAAAGTGTCCATTCTTTATGATTATTGATTATATATAAATAATTCAAATTTAATCGCTGTCATTTCATGATCATCATCATCATCATCATCATCATCACTGCTACTCCTACTCAATATTCAAAAGGATGACCCTGAACCATTGAAAACAAGCAGGTTGTGTGTGGTCTGGCCTGTTTAGGAAAGAAGAGAAGTTAGTGTCTCCAACATTTTGGAAATTTCCATCCCAAATAGGGGAGATACATATGAAATTAATGAAAATAAAATGAAAACAGAAAGTGCTCCCCAGGGATATATGGCGGCTGTCTCCATATGCCAGGCTCTGGTCGACATTTTCTCTTTCGATAACTGCCTCAGAAATGACATTCTTGAAGCTGAGTTTTTGAAAAAGGGCTATAAACTTCTAAAGCTCGCAAAACAGGTGCTATCTTTGCCGGAGTAGTATACAAGGATGGCATAGTTCTTGGGGCAGATACAAGAGCAACGGAAGGGATGGTTGTTGCTGACAAGAACTGTTCAAAAATACATTTCACATCTCCTAATATTTATTGCTGAGGTGCTGGGACTGCAGCGGACACTGACATGACAACCCAGCTCATCTCTTCCAACCTGGAGCTCCACTCCCTTTCTACCAGATGCCTGCCCAGAGATGTTACAATGAATCGAATGCTTAAACAGATGCTTTTTAGGTATCAAGGTTACATTGTGCAGCCTTGGTTTTGGGAGGAGTAGATGTTACTGGACCTTACCTCTACAGCATCTATCCTCATGGATCAACTGATAAATTGCCTTATGTCACCATGGGTTCTGGGTCTTTGGCAGCAATGGCTGTATTTGAAGATAAATTTAAACCAGACATGGAGGAGGGAAAATCCAAGAAGCTTATAAGTGAGGCCATCTCAGCTGGGATCTTCAATGACTTGGGATCTGGAAGCAACATAGATCTTTGTGTTATCAGCAAGTCCAAGTTGTACTTCCTCCGTCTATTTGATATTCCCAACAAGAAGGGAAGCAGGTTTCGCAGGTACCAGAGTGAGAAAGGGACAACTGATATTCTTACTGAGAAAGTCACTTCCCTGGAGATTGAAATATTGGATGAATTAGTACAGACAGCAGACACTTTCTAAAAGGGCTTGCTTGTCAACTCTATTGATCAGAAGGTTTATGGTTGCCCCAGGTCACCTGATGTAAGACAAATGCCTCACTAATAAACAAAGGGTAATAATGTAGCTTAAAAAAAAAGAAAACAAAATGAAAACAATGCCAATTGAAGAGCTAAACTTGATGTTAGAAATTCAGGGAAAATCTGATTCCCAGATAAGTGAGACAATGTACCATTTGGTGGGCGGCTCAGTGAATTCAGCATTTTAACATTTTCTTATTGGAAGGAAAAGTGAGATGGTTACCAGAAAAATTCAAGCAATCAGCCGGGAGGGAATTAGAATGAGCAGAGAGAAAAAAGATTTCTTCTCTAAGCCCACACCACTCCTTCTTACATTATAAATACTTGCAAACTGGGTGTCTGTCTGAAGATGAACACTTACTTCTTCAGAAGCGAAAGAGGAAATGAACACTCAAAGGTGTTGTAACAAAACCTGAGACTGGATGGATCTGATCTATATGTCAAAGGGAATTAGAGAGATGCCTCAAAGTTCTGCTGGATTTGAAATCCAGGAAGGCTGGATTTCAGGAAGGCTCCCGGCATCATTAACAACAACAGAAAAACAAAGAAGAGCCGATGGCTTAGGGAGGAATATTCGAATTTCAATTTTTTGAAAAAGACATGAATGTGATAACAGGAGAATATGGCGAAGTCAGGGAGATAATTGACAATGCGAGGGAGAGAAGTTGGGGGGAAAGGTGATATTGCTTTGAAGTGATGAGTTTCTATTCCGAGTTACTCTCCCGCGATTGCCTCTGATATTAGAAAGTTGATTGAAAGTTTCCAATCTCCCCATCTGTCCCCCAAATATGATTACCTCAGAATGTAGTGTCAAGCACACTACCCTTAAAGTGAAGGGTAGTAGAAAGAGTATTGGCTCCAGGGTCAGGGCACTCAGGTTTGAATCCTAGTTCTGACATTAAGTTTAATCTCAATAAATCGTTCTATAGAGCATTCCAGAAAAAAAAAAAGAGAAAGAGAAAAAAATAAAATGAAAGAGAAAGTAAGGTGAGAGGGAAGAAGGAAGGAAGAAAGGAAGGAAAGAAGGAAAGAAAGAAAGTCACTGAAACATTATTTTTAATTCAAAGAAAATCTAAAAGGATAATACAGATGAGTAAAGAGGTTTGAAAGTTGGACAGTAAATTTATTATGTTTATATTTAATTATACTTAAAAGGGGAAGCAACCAATGCATAACAGAGATTCATGGTTTCATGTGCAATCTTTTTCTTTTCTACTTTGTATATGGAAATGCTCAATCGTTGCTGTTTATTAATTCAAAAATAAAAAAACTATATTAATGTAAAACAAAATGGGGGGGGGGGGCGGACTGGGAATCCTCTTCAAGCAACATAATCTCCTGGAGTTCCTTCTTAATCTCCTGAACTGCTGGAGCCAAATCTACCAAAAGGTACCATAATTATTTTGCGTATGTTTTCTCTCCTAAAAGAATGCACACTTGACAGAGTGAACTGTTCATGCTTTGTATGACCTCTGCCTACCACAATGCTTTGCACAAAGAAGTTGCTTAATAAATATTTGATTGATTGATTCACAGATGCCGACACAATCCAATGCTATTTGGTGAAATAATGATGGCCATCATTCTCATCAGCACTTGTTCTTCACATAGGATTTCTTTCTTTCCAGGCTACCCAGGTCTCAATGGTCCAGATTGCAATAGATTATTGATATAAAAGCTGAAATAATAGCAATAGTTTAGGGTGGTTTTTTTAAACAAGTTTGAAACATAGAACCCCAGATTTGGAAGGAGAGTCATCTGGCCTAACACCCTGAAGAATGTGCGCATACATCCAAGCAAAGAAGAGATAACATTTATGTGACACTTTAAGGCTTACAAAGAACTTCCCATATATTATTCTAGTCAATGCTTATGTAGCCCCCTGTACTGGCCATATGGACTGCTAGTAATTACAGTTTTCCATGCCAAAAATGAAGCTAAAGCATCGAGAGGGCTTTCATGGCACAAAGGGGGCCTAAGAAGATGGAAAAGGCTCAGGCTGCAGATGCATTAGTAGTGGCAGCCAGCAAAGATGCAGCTGCCCTGCCCCATAATTGGTAGCAGCTGGAGCTTTGCCTGCCTAGCTAATGCATTTATGGAGGGATGTGCTTGGATAGAACTTTACTGTGTGCTTGTCTTGAAGCTGCTGGGATTTGGTGAAATTAATGGGTTTCACTTTACATTGATTTTTGAGGTTGATGCTAGATGTAGGAGGATGCCCATTTTAAAGATGGGAAACTGAGGCTCAGGAACCTTCACTGATTGCTCACAGTCACCCAGTTAGCAAATAGCCTTTCCTAGGCTGCAAATAAATCCTTGCATTTAGTTTTGGGGACACAGTAGGGTGAGTTGCATGCAGGATACCATCCTATCATATTACCTGTTAACAAGCTTAGTGGCCTCTCTCTCTCCATATGTGTGTGTGTGTGTGTGTGTATACACACATATACATACACACATATATACACAAACATACATATATGTATACACATATACACATATGTGTGTATATGCACATGTATGTGTGTATGTATAACATTCTAAGTATATGCACACAGATATAATTATAGACATAAACATTTATAAATATGCTTACAAACATATATATGAGTATATATGTATGTATGCATTTTTGTATGTTGGTGTATGAAAGTTACTGAGCGGAAGTATGTTGCCATCCTCCTGGTAGAAAGGTGGTGGATTACAGGTACTGAATGAAGTATAAATTGTCTAGAATGATAAATGTGTTGCTTTGCTTTGCTTAAACAGCACTATTGGAAGAATCACAAAAATTAGTTATGTCAGGAAATCACAAAAAAAAAATTAAAGCCTCAATAAGAAAATTGGAGTCACTGGGGGCTTAAAGAGAGAGGGAGAGAAAGAAAGAGAAAGAACGGTGAGAGAGATATTTTAATTATTTTAGTCTATTTGGACCAATAAAATCACAATCCAAATAAAATAAAATAAAGGATTTCTCTAAGCCTC
Source organism: Pseudochirops cupreus (assembly GCA_028627135.1). Lineage (NCBI taxonomy): Eukaryota > Metazoa > Chordata > Mammalia > Diprotodontia > Pseudocheiridae > Pseudochirops > Pseudochirops cupreus. Next base: position 348,994,211 of record CM053581.1, read on the forward strand.
TGGTAATGCATTTCTATTTACGTGTTCATCTTTTTTTTCTTACAGTGACTTCCTAATGAGCCCCCTCCAATAGAATCCTCCACTATAACATAGAAGCATAGTTACGTTAAAAGTATCAACATATGGAGTATAGCTGACAACACGTTCTTCATTAAATACTTGTTGTACACTACCTCTCTGCTGAAAGGAGGGAGCCATGCTTCCACTTGTGGCTTTCCAAATTAACGAGCGCTTTCATCTGTGTGGTACTGAGAGCTCCCAAATAGCCATGTCTTGTCAGAGCATCAAGAACAAATCAATACCTGGCTCTTGCCCAAGGTCTGCCCCCAAGGTTTATTACATCATGGAGCCAAAGTTGTCAGAGTGAAATAAGATGCCCGATTTATGGGTGCTCCTCATTCACATACTTCTCTCTGCATGCTGGCACATGCCTTTTAGAGTTGTACAATTCACCTCAGTATTTAAATGGATTTAAAATGATTAGTCATTAATAGTGGATGAGGTATATGGTCTATCTTTAACAGTGGGATTTAAAAAATAAAATAGGGAAAAAATATTTTTCATTTTAATCCAATCTTTGATATTTGGGAATGAATGAGAGAGATTGAAGAGAAAGAATGAAAAACCCAAGCTCTGACCTTATAATCACTGGTCTGTTATTGGAAGGGACTCGACAGGCATCTCATCCAACCCTTTCATTTTACAGATTAGGAAACCAAGACCATGTAATATTATATGACTTGTCCACAGTTGCAAAGGCAGTAAATGTAATAATAGGTAGCATTTCAATCTAGGTCTTCTAACTTCTGAGTCAGTGTTCCTTCCACTGTAGCACACTGCCTGTATTTTATTTGTATATCCTGAACTTAGGACAAGGCAACTGGCACATAGGAAACGCTTAATGAATGCTGATCAGTGTTCTAGCTCACACATAATAATAGAACCCAATCTTTCCAGACTTACTTCCTAGTTCTTCCATTGACACATGCTACTGGACTATTTCTTTTTGGAGGGCAATTGGTGTTAAGTGACTTGTTCAAAGTCACACAGCTAGTATGTCAAGGGTCTGAGGTCAAATTTGAACTCAGGTCCTCCTGACTCCAGGGCCAGTGCTGTATTCACTGCACCACCTAGCCACTCCTACTGAACTCTTAGGTATCCACTAATTCTACATTCCACCTCCCACTTCCATTCTCTGGGTGTTCCCTGTCCCTGGAATGGATTGTCTTCTCACCTTTACTTCGCAGAATCCTAATTGTCAGTCCAAGCTCTGTTGCCACTTCCCACTAAGAAGAAACTTTCCCTGATCCCGATGCCACTGAAGCCTCAAGATGGGAGGGTCCTCTCCCTCCTCAAAACTCCCTACCATGCTGGTGATATTCTTAATGAGCACAGCTTGAAGATCCTTTGAAGGAACTGGGAATATTCAAACAGGAGAAGAGAAGACTCAGAGGGAAGATGATAGTTACTAGTATTTATTAGATTGGCATGTGATAGAAGGATTAGGCATGTTTGCTTGGTCTTAGAGAGGAGAGCTAGGAGCAATGGGTAGCTAATGTAAAGAAGATTTAAATTTGGTATAAGGAAACCTTTTCTTAAAAGTGTTTATTTTTTTGTTTTGAAGAGGACCAGTGGCATCATGATGTGATGGGTGATGTCTTGACTTGTGTGTGAATTGGATTTAAGTGAGGCAGAGTTGTGCAGTCATCAGACTCACTGTTTCCAGAGTTATTGAAGCCCAGTGGCAGGATAAAAGTCAAAACAATTGGTGATGACTGGGATGCAGTGGCGTCTTCAATGTCTGAACACCACAGCACCTGCTTTAGCTGCCTTCGTGGCCACTGAGACAAATTATTCTCATCTACCCATTCCACCAGGGGAAGTCTACACATGCTTGGGGTAGATAGCCCTCTAACTCACCAATGAGTTTGAAGTCCCTCATTTACTCTCTCTTTGGTTGAACCCATCTGCTAAAATGGTTTTACTGGAGTGTGGCTGCCCCACATACTACAGCTTCTTGGAGCTACCAGTGAGAGTGGGTGAAGGTGGACACCAGATGTGGCTGAGCAGCTCTGAAAATGGCTCAGCATCCCTCATATCAGAGGGGCTAGACCTCCCTGAACACTCTGGTATACCTCTTCCTTAAAGGTAAGGATACACAGAACTGTAATGGGTGGCATCCAGAAGAGAGGATTATTTCTTACTAAAGTGAAGGTTGGTTGAGAGGCAGTTGGGCATAATGGATAAAAATGGTGGACTTGGAGTAAAGATGTGGGTTCAAATCCCACATCAGACACTAACTAATTATGTGACCTTGGACAAGTGAAGCCACCTCTCTGATCTTTGTTTCCCTCATCATTGAAATGAAGGGATTGAACTCGATGGCTTTAAATTTCTTCAAGCTAAAAATCTATGATTCTACAACCACTTGTCAGGTACAACATTCTGCTAATTGTGGATAGGAACAATTAGTACTCCTTATTACTAATTTCTGTTTCATGATGAATTTAATGTTTTCCTTCCATTGGATGCACTCTGCCTTACTATTTAATAAATTACAGGATCATAGATTTAGAGTTGGACAGGACTTTAGAGGTCATTAATTCCAATGCCCACATTTTGGAGATAAAGAAATTGGGACTTGTCCAGGGCTGAGAAGCTAGTAGATGGCTGAGGCAGGATTTAAAGCCGGGGCTTTCTCTCTCTCTCTCTCTCTCTCTCTCTCTCTCTCTCTCTCTCTCTCTCTCTCTCTCTCTGTCTCTCTCTCTCTCTGTCTCTCTCTCTCTCTCTGTCTCTCTCTCTGTCTCTCTCTGTCGTCTCTGTCTCTCGGTCTATCTCTCTCTGTCGTCTCTGTCTCTCGGTCTGTCTCTGTCTCTCTCTGTCTCTCTCTGTCTCTGTCTCTGTCTCTCTCTCTCTCTTCCTTATATATCCTCTGTCTTGTTTCTTTCTCTTCATTTTCTCTTTCTTTTTCACTCTTTTTCTTTCTCTTCTTTCTTTCTCTCTGTCATCTCTCTTTCTCTTCACTTTCTCTCTCTTTGTCTCTTTCTTTGTCTTTCTGCCTCTTTCTCACACACTCTTTTTCTTTCTTTTTTCTTTATCTCTCTTCTTTCTCTCCCTCTGTCTTTCTCATTCTCTTTCTCCTATTCTTTCTCTCTCTTCTCTTCTTTCTTTCCCCTCTCTTCTTTCTCTCTCTTCTCCTCTCTGTCTCTCTCTCCTCCCCTCTCCCACTCCCTCCCTTCTTCTCTCCCTCCCTCCTCCCTTTCCTCTTTCTTTCTCCTCCCATCTCTCACAGACTATGGCCAGATTTTTTTTTATTATTAAATCTCTAAATATGTGTGGTATCATGAATTCCTTTAGCAGCCTAAGGAAACTTAAGGACTCTTTTTTCAGAATCATGCTTTTAAAATGATGGAAATGTTAGATTTCAGTTAGAAATTGTTGGAAATAAAGTGTTGTTGTTGTTGTTGTTGTTGTTTTACAATTTAAATTCACAGAATCTCATTAAGTGTTCATGGATAGTAGGTTAAGAGCTTCTGCTTCCAAGATTCCTAGAAGAATGAATGACTTCTGTGGAGAGTTAATTGATTCTGAGCAACAGTTTCTATACAAGAAACAAGTCACATGATTAGAAAACTGTCTCAATGTGGGTATAAATGTGAGAAACAGCAAGACAGCTAGCTAGTGTTTGACTGGACTCTGGACATAGCTGCTCGAAGGAAGCAATAGGCAATCATTAAATCAGACTCAATGCCCAGCAGATGTGGTTTTGATTGGTTTCTGGTCTGCTGCTTACTACCTGGGGGCAGTGAGCAGATCACTTCATGTCTCTAGGACTGAGTTTCCTTTTCTGTAAAGCAAGAAAGTTGGACTAGATAATCCTTATTGTCAACTTCCTACCCACTGACCATGTTGTTGTTGTTTGGCTCTTTCTTCGGTTGTGTCTAACTCTCCATGACCCAATTTGGGGTTTTCTTGGCAAAGATACTGGAATGGTTTGCTTTTTCCTTCTCCAGCTCATTTGATGGATAAGGAAACTGAGCCAGACAGAGTTAAGTGACTTGCCCAGCTTCACATGGCTAGTAAGTGTCTGAGTCTGAATCTGAACTCAGGAAGATGAGTCTTCTGGACTCCAAGCTTGGAAGTCCATCCACATTGTCACCTAACCACTCAGATGACCATGAGCAATTCAGTATTCATTTAGGCTCTGTGTCTCAATTTCCTGATCTATACACAGAGGAGGTGGGACCAGATGGTTTCTTAGGTCCCTCCCAGCTCCCTATGATCCCATGTTTTTGTGACTTTACCCAAGTCCCTTAAAACCTTTGAACAGTGGCAGCATAATAGAAAGATCTCTGGAACTGGAGTCAGGAAAACCCAAGTTCAAATCAGACCTCAGACACTTATCAGGTGTGTGACCCTGAGCAAATCACTTAACCTCCATTTACCTCAGTCTACTCTGCTATAAAATGGGCATAATAATAGTATTGCTTAATCTCTGTTTGCTTCAGTTTCTTCATTCATAAAATGGGGTTAATAATCACGCCTACCTCCCAGGATTGTTGTGAAGATCAAATGAAATAATAATTAATGGTAAAAGTGCTCACTTAATGTGATGCCTGACACATAGTAGACGTTTAGTAAATACTTAGATGCTTATCCATAAAATGGGGTTTATAATATCTGCACTGCCAACCCTTTCCCCCAAGATCAATTTGAGTATCCAACGAGATAATGCATATTAAGTACTTTTTAACTGTGATGCTCTCTCCAGTTATACGCTTGCATTATAAACACAGGCTTCCTTCCCCACTTTGGAAAGCACCTGCATTGCAACCCTAATTTCACCTCTAAGGAATGGATTGGGTTGTTGAATAATACATTTGTCTCATCCCACTTTAGCTTGTATTTCTTTTCCAAAGAATAGATTTGCAATTTTCAAATAATTGTTCTATGCAAGTCAATTAACCCCATGACTCTATGCATTTCCATGGTATTACCTTTTGTCTTGGGTAACAGAAGAAAAAAAATGTCTTTCCCATTGTTTGGAGAAAACACTACGTAGGGCAGCCAAAGAAATGACATTGAACACTATGATCTAGTATAAAAAAAAACTTAACTTTGTTCAGGAGTTCTGGTTTCAGTTACACCTTTGATACTTATGACCATGGACAGGTCCCTTAAAGGGATCTCTCCTAGTTTGAGTTTGCTCATCTGTAAAATGGATCTAATAATACTATTCCCTCACAGGACTGATGTTTGGGTTAGATGAGATAATGTATGTAAGATGCTTTTCAAATCTTAAAGGCTATATGAATGTCAATTAAATCATCATCATCATCAGAGAAATTGTGTGTGTGTGTGTGTGTGTGTGTGTGTGTGTGTGTGTGCGCGTGTGTATCTTTTAAAGTCTAGGTAGTCTAACCTATATGGGATGGAGTCCTTGGAAAAACTAATTCATCCCTAATGGTGAGAAACTCTGATAGATAATATTGCCCCTTCCACAAGAGGGGGTAAACTACAGATATAGAGCAATGTTTTGCATTTTACTCGTAAAGAGGGGTAAGGGAGTTTGTTCACAAATAACTATGGGATAAAATAAAAATACATTAAAATCTGATGTACTGAGATTAAAATGTGAGTTGATTTTATTTCCTTCATCACTTACTATTCTTTCTATGGCTGTAAATTCATTAAACTTTTAAAAGATGACCTTAGAAAAAATTCCCATAAAAAATTCCACTTAATTGGGAAAACAGAGCCTTGCCAAATCATTCTCACTGGGACTATAATATAAGACATAAGGAATTGGGACTGAACCTATGATTTCATTGTCATAAGGAATTCTCAGATGAAGAAACTCCTGCCAATTTGGAGGAACACCTTCTCTGAGAATTTTAGAAAGTTGCCTGGAGCACTGAGATGTTAAGTGACATAGCCAAGATCACACAGCCATTATGTGTCTGAGATAGGATTTAAATCTAAGCTTTCTTTGATTTGAGGGTATATCTCTCTCCATTATGTCATCATGCATATTAACATAAAATATAGAAATCAAAATAACAAAGTGGAAATAACTTTAAAGGCTGTTTCCTTTGTTTTTTAACATGTTGCTTTTTTACTAGACAAAGAATTGAGGGCTGAGAATGGAAAACTTAAAACTGAGATCATTATCCCCCTTCTTCCTGTCACCTTTCACCTCTGCCTGCCAACGATATTAGTACCTTGCCATCATGACACAATGGGGCACCATTTTTCAAAGCCTGTATCTGAAAGTCTTCCATAAATTATGGCTTTGGGTAGTGTGCAAAATGTGACCTCTAATTGTATAGTCAGATGTTAAAATGGCAGCAATATAATTTACTGATAGTAACGACTTTGGGCTAGAATGTGGCTTCATGAATACTTCATTCAGCTCTGTACCACTAGAGTAGCTATCAAGAATTCAAGCTTCCAGATGGTTTTACTCAAAAAGTACCTACATAGCAATTGAAGTATACATTCCAATGAGGGAGTTCGATTGAGGGCACAAGATCAATTGGCACTTGTAAATGAAGAAAGTGATGTCTTTACCTAGATGGTGCTGCTGCTGCAGTGGGGAGACACATTGTTATTAGTCTCAGGGGTGATGTAATGTCAGTTTGCAGTATCTTTAGGAGATAGTATGCTACAAATGAGCATGGGGGGGTGAATAAATGGACAGTAAAAGAGGCCATTCATTTATTGCCGTTTATTATTTCCAGATAGAAATGAGCAATGTTTGTATCATTTCCCCCCCCAGGAATCACTGTTAAAATATCAGTAAAAATGGCCACCTTATTGTTAGAACTATTTTCATTACCTAGCTCATTTTCCATGACTTCAATTTCTGTTTTTCCCTCCTCCTTCCTTCTATCCTTTATTTTTCCCTTCCTTTCTCTCTATTTTTTCCTTCATTCCTTTTCTTTCTTTCCTTCTTCCCTTCCTTCTATCTTTGTTCCTTCTAGTCTTTCTTTCCTTTTTTCTTTCTTTCTCTCTTTTCCTCCCTTCTTTCCTTCCCTATTCTCTACTCCTTCCTTCCTTTCTTCTTTCTTCCTTTCTTTCTTCTTTCTTCCTTTCTTTCTTCTTTCTTCCTTCATTCCTTCATTTCTTTCTTTCTTCCTTTGTTCCTTCATTTCTTTCTTTCTTCCTTTGCTCCTTCATTTCTTTCTTTCTTTTTTTTTCTAGTAAGGGATCATGGATATAGAGCTATAAGACTCTTATTCTTACAGAGGAGCAATCAGAATGGTTAAGCACCTTTCCTGTAGTCACATAATTAGTATCAGAGATAGGATTTGACTTCAGTTGAGTCCTCTCTTTACTCTTGAATGCTGTCACCTCAAAGAGGAATTTGACTAGTCTTGCTTGGCCCTAGAGGATAGAAATGAAAGTAATGAGTAGATGTTGCAAGGAAGCAAATTTAGGTCTGATGTAATTAAAAAATAATTCCCTGATTAATTCATTCAATGAGCATCACTAAACATTGTGCCAAATGTGTTCCAGGCACAGTGCCAGGAGCAAGATCTATGTGAAGACAAAACCCAAACCATCCCTGGCCTCAAGGGCCTTACATTCCCTTGGGGGAAACAACAGGAAAACCCATAACTTAAACTCCTTAAGAGTAAGCATTTCTTACTCCTAGAGCCCAGCACAGCACCAGGAATATAGGAAAGGCTTAATAAATGATGGCTGATTGACTGATTGATTGCTTGTTTCTTTCCTTTCTAATTTGTCCCAGTGGAGAGAGTGCTGGGCCTAGAGTCAGGAGGATCTGAGCTCAACTCCATCCTTAGATGCTTATTAACTGTGTGATCCTGGGCAAGTCTCGTCACCTCTCTCTGCTTCAGTTTCCTCAACTGTAAGATGAGAATAATAATAGCACCTACTTCCCAGGTTCTTGTGAAGCTCACATGAGATCATCGCAAAGTGCTTAGTACAGTCCCCGCATATAGTAAGCTCTATATAATTATTATAATTTATTACCTCTTAATCTTGTCTGTAATGATTAATACACAAGGTGCATCCCCCAGTTGAAAGTAAACTCCTTGAGGGCAGTTGCTTTTTTTTTGTCTTTTTTTTGCAGCCCTGAGGCTTAGCACAGACCCAGGCAGATAGGAAACAGTTCATATGTCCTTGCTGTTTATTTAAAAGATTGATAGAGGGAAATGCAACCTAGATAAAAAGTAAACAACAGAGATGGGACAACTAGTCTCCTTATCGGTAAAATGAGCTGGAGAAGAAATGGCAAACCAGTCCAGTATCAGTACCAAGAAAACCTCAAAAGGGCTCATGAAGAGTTGGACATGCCTAAAAAACCTGAACAACAACAAAGAAAAGGGAACTGAGACTTCCAGGAAGGGATTAGATGAAATCTTTAGAAGGAAACGGGGAGTTTTAAAAGATAGAAGTGGAGGAGCCCACATGCTAAGGCTGAGGGTAGGGCAGCCATCAAAGGCAGAGAGGTGACAGAGTTCTGATGCTATACACAAGGAACAACACACGGAGCTTGGTCCCCATTGGCGCAAATAATGAATCCCATTATTTGAATTCACGCTGAATATTTCCATTAAGCTGGAGCCAACGACTGTATTTTGTATAATTGTAACTTTGAAATTTATGGTTTATCCTAAAAACAATAGGAAGCTAGTAGAGCTTTTTAAGCAGTAGAGATGTGGTTAAAACCTGTGGTTTAACAATACCAATTTGGTAGCCATGTTTAAGATTGATTGGGAGGTGGGACAGAGACTCAAGGGAGATAGATCAATGAGTAGACTATTGCAATATTTCAGGCAAGAGGTAGTGAGGGCTTGAATTGGAGGTGATTATGAAGTGAGTGACAATAAAGTAAAGGGTTTAAGATATCTGGAAGTCAAATCAACAAGATTTGGCAACTGATTTGTTTGGGGAGAAAGTGGAAGATAATAAAGAGGGTTCTCCAGTAGTGAAATTGGGTAACTCTAAGGATGGTAGTGACCCCCTTTTTTTTGGAGGGGGGAAACAACCCCAACCACCTTTATTGTTACTACTTTTACCAGCAAGTCAGACAAATTAATTGATCCCAGGCTTGGGGCCAGGGGCTCCCCAGCCCTGTCAAGCATAGTACTGCAAATTGGCTTTCTTTTTGGCCTGCACCTCCAGGATGCCCTCCATGTAGTCTTCATGGGTGAGTTCAAAGGCTCCCCAGCGAAGCGCAATCATACCCGCTTCCACACACACAGCCTTGCACTGGGCCCCATTGAAGTCGTCGGTGCAGCGAGCCAGCTCCTCATAGTTGACATCAGAGCTCACATTCATCTTTCGGGAATGGATCTGCATGATCCTTGCTCGGGCTTCCTCATTGGGCATTGGGAACTCAATCTTGCAGTCCAGGTGGCCAGAGCGCAGCAAGGCAGGGTCCAGGATGTCCACCCTGTTTGTAGCAGCAATCACCTTGACTTGGGTGTTAGGTTGAAATCCATCCAGCTGGTTCAGGAGTTCAGAAATAGAGAAGTTAGGAAAACCTGCACATTTGGGGTTTGGGGGAAGATTATAATGAGTGGATGAGGCTATTTTGAAAATGTTGAGTCTCAACTCTTTGAATTGGGATTTTGAATTAGAAAATGAATTTGGGAGCCATTCCAAAGTATGGATTTTCTCAGTGTGCATTGGTTTCTTCCTAGGAGTCCTCAAACAATTGCCCAGCATATTGTAGAATGAATTCCTCTTCAAGTATGGGTTGGATTACATGGCCTCTGAGATGTGATTGATACCTGATGGGATCTGTACACAACAGCAAGGCAATTGAGCACAATTCTGTTTATCAGTTCCATTATCTATGGGTAAAGAGGTAGTTGAGGATGGATCTTGACAAAATATTTGAATTAGTAACTTATGAAAATGTGTATTTTATTTTAATGTCTTCTTTTAATAACAGGTACACGAAGCTAGAATTGATAATGGGGGGAGGGATAAAATATTTGTAAATTAAAAAAATAGTTTAATATAGAAGAAAATTACAATTAACAGGAGTTGAAAGGGTGTGGACTGGGAGGCTAGCCTGTAATTCAACTTCTGACTGCTTGTTTCTCTTTTATTTTCATTTCTTTTAGAATGATGTAGCTATGGAAGATGAGTCTTCCTGAGTCCAGACCAGGCACTCTATCCACTGCACCACCTAGCTGCCCTTGACTTCTAAACATGTCTACAAGTAACAGTCATGATGTTATATAATGACAGAATCACAGACTTTAAGAGTTAGGAGAAATGCCATCAGCCATCTAGACCATCCTATATACAATAATAAGCTCTAACATTTATATGGCACTTACTGCGTGCATGACATTGTGATGAGTGTTTCCCAATTATTATCTCATTTCATCTTCACAACTTGTACTATTATTATCCCCTTTTACAAATGAGGAATCTGAGGAAAAGAGGTTAAGTGACTTGCCACAGGTCACACAGTAAGTGCCTGAGGTTAGAATTGAACTGTTGTCTTCCTGACAACATGCTAGGTGCGCTACCCACTGCGCCATCCAGTAGTCCCAAAACACAAAAATAATTTTCACTATAATATACCCAACAAGTGATCATCCAGACCCCCAAGGAAGGGTGAGGTAGTCCAGGTCACTTTTGTCAGCTCTAATTATTAAAATGTATTTTTTTCTTTTTAATAAACCTGAATTTGCTTCTTTTCAAGTTAATAGCTAGTAATAGCTAACATGCATGTAACTCATACTATGAACCGGGCATTTTGCTAAGCACTTCACAGTTATCTCATTTGATAGTCACAACAACCTAGGAGGCAGGTATAAGTATTGCCTCCATTTTACAGATGAGAAAACTGAGGGAAACTTTTGCACTCCTTCCTCCTACATCTGTCATCTTGGACTAAACAGAACAGATCTATTTATTCCTCTGTGGGACAACCCTTCAGTTGCTAGAAAACAACTACAAATCCCCCCATGTCTTTTCTTCTTCAGGCTGATCATTCTCATTTCCCTAAACTGATCCTAATGAGTGATTTCAATAACATAAAGATAATATTATAATAATAGCCTAACAATGCTCGAAGAGTTGCCAATCTCTTTACATAAATTGTTATCTTCTACTGACAACACTTAGGAGGTATTTTCTTCACTTTACAGTTGAGGAAATTGAGGCTTAGAAAGAATAGATGAAGTTCCCACCTCAACAAAAGAGTTGCTGGCACTGACAGACCCAAGTGCTTTTTGTAACCTATCACATTTGATTCTTGGGTGTTTTTAAGTTTCAGAGGCAAGATTCAAACCCAAGTCTCTGAGATTTCTAATCCATTGCTCTTTCCCAGTACAGTACATACCTGATGTAAATCACCTATAAAGCAGGTTGTTAGCCTTGCCCCCTGACACCGATGCTATAAAAGCCTTCCATTCCCCAAGACAAAAAAAACTCTTTCCCCTGACAATAACCCAGAGCTCTAACTTAATGCTGTAATTTAGTGGGGATTTTATTCATTCTGCTCATTTGCATAGTCATTTTATTCTCCTTTCTGTTCTGCTTTATTTGACAAGAAACTTCTGGTAATATCAGAATTCACATTAGAATCCATCTAGGCAAACAGCTTACTTACCATATTGACGGCCCCAGGCTCCTGCTGATTTCTCTGCACCCACTGCAGAAAGCAGAGAGTACAACTTTAAACAAATATTAGATTGAAAATCTAGGTCATACATCATGCTGAAGGACAGATAAGAAACTTTGTTCATTTACTGGTGGGGAAAATCAGTTGTTTTCACTCACTAAAGAAATAGAAAATAAAAGTGTTGGACTGTAATTTAAGTAAACATAGCTTAAAAAGACTGCCTGGAGAAGGTGTCTGGACTACTAAGAGTATTCTGCTCTAAATGTCCCTAGCTATTATTGTGATGTGTGTGTGTGTGTGCACATGTGTGCGCACAAGGGCATCCACACAAGGATGACGGCACCCCCTTTCTACCTACAGCCTTATGACATTGGCAAGTATTAAAGAGGAACAGGGCTTTTCATTCACCACCAAGCTTGGTATGTCACCATCAACATCATCATAATCATCACCATCACCATCGCTAATAAATAAGGCACCTACTCTGTGCCAAGCACTATCATAAGCACTTTTTGCTTATCTCATCTGATCCTCACAACAACCCTGGGAGGTAGGTGCTATTGTTATCCCCATTTTACAGATGAGGAAATTAAGGCAAACAGGGGTTAAGTGACTTACCCAGGGTCACACAAGCTATTTAAGTATATGATGCTGGATTTGAACTCCATTCTTCCTGACTCCATGCCCAGCCTCTATCCACTGTGCTGCCTAGCTGTCCTAGAAGGTAAAAAAAATCTGTTCTAGGTGATAGAACAGATATGTACACATGGATACTTGGGTGAATTTGATGTCACCAATGACGGTGCTTCTCCAGCTATGCTTTTTGCAACTAATCACCCCTTCTCCGCCTTTTCTATTGCTGTCTATGGTCTCCTATAATTCTTCAAGAATGCTGAGAGCTTTTCTCTAGACATCTAGGCAGCTAAATGATTTAATGTCTGAAATGATGATGACCTGAATTCAAATTTGACTTCAGACATTTCCTAGCTGTGTGACCCTGGGCAAGTCATGTTGCCTCTTTTTGCCTCAATTTCCTCAATTGTACAATGGGGATAATAACAGCACCCAAGGACTCTAATGAGATGTTTGTAAAATGCTTAGCTCAATACCTGGCACAGAGTAGGTGCTGTATAAATGTTAGATGTTATTGTATCTAGTGAGGCGTAGAGGGGAACACTCCTTTTACCCATCAATTTCTCTCCCTTGAACCTCACAACAACCCTATGAAATAGGTTCTATTATTATTACCATTTCACAGAGGGGGAAAACTGAAATCCAGAAAAGTTGACTTGCCCAGCATTAACAGATGGTAATTGCTTGAGGAAAGATTTGAACCCAGTGTTTTTGGTGACAAGCCCAGCCCTGCATCCACGACATGAGGCACAACCAACCTTCTTCTTCCAGTCACATCTCTCCACTAACATCCTTCATACTGCTTCTCCTGCTCAGTATCCCCAGCACCTAGCTCAAAGCCTTGCCTATAGACAGTACTTATTTAATAATTTTTGTTCACTTGAATGGAATTCATTCAAAGTGAATTCAGTTTGAAAGGAGAAAACAAAACATTTATTGAGCCCCTCTAAGTGTTAAGCTTTATGCTAAGCAGAAACTCAAAGACAGAAAACAGGATGGTCCTTGCTTCAAAGGGTTTTATGTTCTAGCAGAATAATGTGTTTGTTTCTTTCTCCCCAGGTACTTTGTTCTGTTTCTTCAATGGATCTGTATTCTTGCCTGGGTATATACTTCAGTGGTACATGCTGCAGTCCATTCACACCTTTGTATCCTGTGCAATTCTTGACCATGCAGCAATGTTATTAATTCTGTGTAACCAAATTCCTATTATTGCAGCATTCATCTCATCAACAGAGACCAAATTAGCATGGGTCCTGACCCTATGTTCCATTCAGCTCAGCCCTATTCCCTTCCTTGGAATTTCCAGTCAC
>CM053581.1:349008270-349049439 GCA_028627135.1 Pseudochirops cupreus
GGAGGAGCAGAATATTGTTGAGCATGTTGAGGAAATAATATACAGGTCTATCTCTATGGCTAGAATGGAGGGAACTTAAAGATGAATATTAGGAATATCCTTCCTTCTTCCCTTCCTCCCTCTCTTCCTCTTTTCCTTCCTTCCTTCCTTCCTTCCTTCCTTCCTTCCTTCCTTCCTTCCTTCCAATTGCATCTCTGCTAAGGATAGACTATCCTTCTTTGCCCTGGTGTATATTTCAAAAGATATGTGCACCATTCACAGATTAAAATGAGACCTATTGTATTTGGACAGCATACTCTGGGAAATTCAGCAATGTCTTTTCTAAAATAAACACACACTTACACACATGTATATGTACATATGTGTATATATATATATATATATATATATATATATATATATATATATATATATATATATATACACATACACACACACACACCTCGGTATGTGTGTGTTTGTATGTGTGGTGTTTCCCCTACCCTCCAACCTGTACTTCTCTCTTCACCCAGATAGGACATTTTGCTGATACAACAAACAACCTACCCTACCATTTACATAATTCCTCAAACTTAGCAGTATACATAAACAAAGGGCTGGACTCACCACCTTCTAAATCCTTCAAGTCCAGAGTCAGAGGTCAAGAGCCAAAGCTCTGTGGACAAGCAGACTCTTTGCCTGCTCTGGGTCTCCGCATTGGCATTTGCCCCTAACTTCCATTAGACTCTCTGCCTTTTATTTAAAAGGATATAAATAATGGATGACAACTGAGGTGAATAAAGTATTATGTAATGTCTAGCTTGGAAAAGAGAGTGGCATTTCAAGATCCAAGAGTTTGTTTCCAGGCTGAGCTTTTCTTGACATCATGAAGTATTTGACTATGTGTGCAGAGAAAGAAACTATAGCAGACTTTTAAAATTCTGTGGACAAAAAACAATGAACACATCACATGAGCTATAACTAGCATGGAGCCAGTTATTCTTTGACTCTGGGTGCTTGCATTTCCCTTTATAGGAGAATGTGTGTGTGCTCCTTCCTAACAATGACTACCTTTCTCACACTTCAGCTCATCCTCCTCAGCAGTATTCTACTCAAAAGTCACTAGCTGCCACTCCCAGTTCCAATCCCTAGGGTATTTCTCTCTCTGGACCATCTTCTACCTATCCCAGTGGGAACAAGAACTATTCTTCCCTGGCAGAATTACATCCATTATTCTCCTCACCATTGCATTGTCCGTCCCTATTGGAGTATTCTCTGTGCCACTGAATAAAATTTTCTCCGCTCCTTGAGCCTTGGCTCTTACTCTATTTATTCCAGACAGATTTATAGCTAGTTACAGTTTTGTACAAGATCAATTGAGCCTCTTTCTACTGAGGTGAGAATGTGAAATTGGCATCTGCTTTAGCAAAGTTTCACCTTCAGGAATTCTTCCCTGATCGCTACAATTTAAAATGATACCTCCCATTCTGAAATTCTCAATCCATAGAATATAAGATCTGGGGGAGCCCAAGCTTCTCATTTCACAGAGGAGAAACCTGAGACAAAGAGGAGTGAAATTTACCCAAGATCTCTCAGGGACTGGCAGTGCCAGTCTGATATAGGAAACCAGATCTCCTGACTCCTAAAGGTCTTTCCATTCAACAAATCAATAATCATTTACTTTAATTTTTTTTTCTATTTGACAGACATTGATTAAGAACCTACTATTGATTAAGAAATCAGGTACCCAAGAATATAATGCTGAAAAATCACACAGTCTCAGCCCTCCGGTGTAATGGTGTATTAGAAGAATGTTCACTGTGGTTTTGTCCTGGTAATCTCATCATTCTACTTAGATGTAGGATCACACTGATAAAGAGGGTCAAAATAAAGTTTTAGGAAGAATATTATTCCTTTCAACCCAGTCTGCCTCAATGATGAGCATAATCAAAAAAGGATGGCTGTTAAATCATTGTTAACACTGGCACCTCCTGATTAAAATAGTAGGTGAAATCCTTCCTGAATTTATCCCATGGATTTCCATTTAATATATGGCAGCAAGCTTTTATTAAGTACCTGTTATATGACAAACACTGTAAAAGGAACTAAGGAGCAAAGGCATACAATAACATAATCCCTACTTCTAAACAGTTTACCTTCAATAAGGGGGAACAACATATACATACACAAATATATAGGGATAAGAAATAGACTTATGGTTTCATTGGGGTAAGGAATTTACTACCAATGTATATTAACATTTTTCCAGTAACTTTTAGTCTTTGAGAGTTGCCTAGACCACAGAAAGGTTAAATGACTTTCCCAGGGTCACAAAGCCAGGTTGACTCAAAGGAGGAACCCAGGCTGAGAAGGAAGTCAGGAAGACTTTTTAGCTGGCTTTCTATCTACTATGCCATACCATCTTTCATAGAATATATACATATAGATAAATATATATGTATATGTGTGTGTATGTGTGTGTGTGTGTGTGTGCGCGTGTGTATGTGTGTGTGTGTGTGTGTGTGTGTGTGTGTGTGTGTGTTAGTTAAATGTCCTGGTAGTTCTTGTTACCTTACTAACTTATGAGATGAATGATATTATTATTACGATGATGATCATAATTTGACAAATATGCTTATGAAGTGATTCTTATAAGTGTTACTCTGTACAATGTACCTAAGAGATACAGAGACAGATAAGAAACAAGACACTTTTCTCAAGGAGATTACAGTCTAATGGGACTAAATGGGACACACAGAGAGCATTAATTGTGTTATAAAGGAGAGTGAGGTAGGTATAAAGGAGAGGACCAAGCAATGAGAATTCAGTTTTCTGGGGGAGTCCCAGGAAAGTTTCAGGGCAAAGTTGGCATGTATGTTGGACTTTTAAGGAGGGAATTTAACAGAAAAAAATATGGAAAGCTGAGAAGTACATGCCAGGCATGTGGAATGAATGTTGTAATTAAAAAATATGGGGATAAGAAAGGGTTAATCGAAAGTGGGTAGTGAATCAAAAAGAGTAATCAAAAGTAGTCCAATTTAACTGAAATGTAGAGTACAAAATGAATAATTTGAGATAAGGCTGGAAAAGTATGCAAGGGACACTAGTTATCTAAGCCAATTTTTACATGACAGGAATTCCCCCTGTATAGCATTCCTGACAAATGGTCATTCATTCTTTGCTTGAAGACCTCCAGTAGAGGTGAGCCTACTTACCTCCAGATTCAGCATGTTGTACTTTTGGATAATTCTAAGGGTAAAATCTTTTTTTCTTGTAGTTTCTACCTATTTTCATATCATTCCCTTAGTCAATAAATTCCAGTGACTCCCGTCTACCTCCAAAATGAAATATAAAACCCTCTATTTGACTTTTAAGCCCCTTTATAACCTGGTCTCCTCCCAGCTTTCAGTCTCCTTATGTCTTACTATCCTCCTCTTACTCTATGATCCAGTGACTCTGGCCTCTGTGCTCTTACTCCTAAACGATACTCCATCTGCCTCCTCTATGAATTTTTCCTGGCTGTCTCTCCTCATCTCTGCCTCTTGGCTTCTCTGGCTTCTTTTAAATCTCAGCAAAAATCCCACCTTCTACAAGAAGCTTTCCTCAATCTTCCTTAATGCTAATACTTTCCCTCTCAATTATCTCCAACCCATCCTGTATTTATTTAGTTTATATATAGTTGTTTATACATTGTTTTGCCCACTAAACTGTGACCTCTTTGAGAGCAGGGACTGTGTTTGTATCCCCAGCACAAAGGACAGCACCCTGTGCATGAAGGTACTTAATAGAGGTTTGTTGACTTGACTTGATACAGTATTGATCGGCACAGGATGATTACCATGGGGATAGACAATGTTTCTCAAAACAAATTCAGTAAATTAATGATGACTCCTTCCATTCAGTCATTCAACCATTTTCCCACCAACTTAACTATGCTATCATTTATCCTTAGTATTCCACAGGGAAAACATGATATACTTTGTTACATGTCTTGTTGGCATCCAGATATGCTGCATCTACACTAGTCCCTTGATCTAGAAGTCCACCAATATTGTCAAAAAAAAGAAAATTAATTTAGTCCATCATGACCTGTTTTTTATGAAGCCATTTTTGCTTGCTGATCATTTTCTTTTTCCTAGTTCTCACAAACCATCCCTTTTGTAAGGCACTTTAGAATTTCACCAGGAATCACAGTCAATCTCACAAGCCGTTTTTTTGAAACAACACCTTCCATCAGTTCATGGAAATGGGTCAGTTGCTGATGTCTCAGTTCTTTGGCACCTCTCTACATAATTTTTCAAAGATCAGACAGATTTGAGACAGATTGTTCTGGACCTTGAAGTCCTGGCCGAGGATTTTATACTTTATTCAGGAGGTGATGGAGAAAGAGTGAAAGTTTAGGAGAATAGCAGTAATGCAATCAGAGTGCTACATTAGGAATGGATTAGAGTAAGGTCATATTGAAGAAAAGAAGGCCAGTTTGGGAACTATTATAATAATCTACATAAGAAATGATGAGGTCTTGAAAAATAGTTACTACAGTGGAAGTTAAGAGGAAGAAATGGATGCCAGACATATGTCAGAGGTAGACTCAGAAGGAGTTGGCAAGTGATTGGATGGGGGATGGTGAGGTAAAGGGAAGTCTCATAATGACTTTAGTGGTACCACATGTGTTAGTTCATAGGCGTCTATAGATTTAGAAATGGAGGGTACTTTAGAAATCATCTAGGCAAACACCCTTCTTTTACATATAAGAAAAAGGAGGCCAAGGGACTTCACATAACTTGCCTAAGATCATTTCCATTTTCCAGATTAGACAGTGAATTCCTGTTGTTTCTAACACATCTTTTCTATCTCGTATAGCATATTAGAGCACCTACCAAATTCAAATTCAAGTTCAACAAACATTTAATAACTATTGTTGATACTGCAGGAGTTACAGAGTATAACAATGGCACAGTCCCTACCCTCATGGAGATTTTACTTCAGTAGCAACAAAATTAGATGATCATATACCATAGAAGTTTAAAAACTGAGTATTTTGTGAAGTCTGAGGAGGAAGGTCATTACCATGCTCGTGAGGCAGAGGTAGGAAGATGGACTTAGAAAGCCCACCAGAGAGTATGGCATTTGAATTTGACTTTAATAATAACTGCCATTTAAAATCCTACTTTCCACCAGAAGCCTTTTCTGATTTTCTCCAATTCTAGTGACTTCCCTTTATCTAGCGTTCCTAAATACAAGAAAGCTATGATACATCTTACAGAGAAAATACATGCATTAGATGAGCTTATCAGATAAGCATGAGTGGTAGTGTTATTGGTTCAATACTAGTACTGTATATAATTAATTATCTGTAAGAAATTCTACTAAAAGATATCTTTAAACAGTCACACATAAAACAAGGTTATATATTGATCATATATATAAACAAGTTTATATATTTATATATATATATATATATATATAAACAAGTTTATATATTTATATATTGATCAGTCGGTGAAACTATTGTGACAAGAAGCTTATAGGAACCTAGCCTTGTATTTCCCCTAGAAGCAATGGCTTAGTATTCAATAATTCAGAAATTCTGGTGTCTTTACAGAATTGCCACAAAGGAAGAAAATTCACTGCATTTATGTATGTGCATGTTGTCTCTCTTGATAAAACATAAGCCTATTGAGGGCAGGAAGTAAAATCAATAAGCATTTGTCAATAAGCATTGTACTAAACATTGAGTGGACAGTGAGGTAGCACAGTGAATATAATACCAGGCCTGAAGTCAGGAAGAAGCATCTTTCTGCATGCAAATTAAGCCTCAGATACTTACTACCTGTGTGACCCTGGGCAAGTCATTTAATCCTGTTTGCCTCAATTACCTTATCTGTAAAATGGGCTGGAGAAGTAAATGGCCAACCAGTCCAACATCCTTGCCAAGAAAACCCCAAATGAGATAATGAAGAGTTGGACACCACTGAAATGACACAAAATGTCAGGCACACTGTTAAGTGCTTGGAATACAAATCAAAGCAAGGAGAAGCACAGTTATTGTCCTCAAGGAGCTTATACTCTAACGGGAAAAGCTAACACATAAAAAGAAGCTGGGGTCAAGATGGTGGCATAGAAACAGGAGAACTCCATGACCTCCCCCAATAACCACCTCAAATATCTATAGAATATGACACTAAACAAATTTTAGAGCTCCAGAACTCATATAATGACAGAGAAACAAGGCTCCCACTGAAGGCATCCTAGCAGGTGGACTAGAAGGCATCATCACAGCGCACTGGGAGCAGAGCCCAGCCCCATGTGGTTTTAGCCATGGGCTGTCCAGGAGAAGCCCCGGCTGGTGCTTTCAGGAGAGGGGATCACTGGCAGCTGTGGCAGGTTCCAGAATCACTAACCCATAAGAGCCAAGGACAAAGGGAAAAAGGTCAGTGGAACTCGAACTAAACTTGTGGGAGAGGGTCAGGCCAACTGCCTCCAGAACTAGAAGCAGTCTCATGCTGTGGCCCTGCAGCCGCCTCCACATGGCTGCTTCAGAGCTCCCAGTCTGCAGATTGCAGGGGGGCCAAGTGATCATTCAGAGGCTAAGTGCTCTTGCCTTGAGCTGCCTGGATTGGGATAGTGTTCTTGGGTGGTGATCCTGAAGTGTGTGACCAGTAAGCCAAAGCTGGTGGGGGCTGCAGAGATAGCAGCCTCCTAATAGCTCTGGCAGCTATGAAAACCCCAGCAATTTGGGACAGAGCTCTCCCCTCTGAAAGCAGAGTTCTACTGAGCACAAAAGTCAAGTAACTGACTGGCAACATGACCAGGCAAAGGAAGCAAAGCAATCTCAGCAATCCCACTTTAGATTCCTTTTTTGGGGACAAAAAGGATCAAACCATGGAATAGGTGGAAAACAACACAGTCAGAACTCCTGCACCACAAGCTTCCAAGAAAAATGTAGATTGGTTACAAGCCACAGAGGAGCTTAAGAAGGATTTTGAAAACCAAACAAGAGAAGTAGAGGAAAAATTGGGGAGAGAAATGAGAATAATGCAAGAAAGTCATGATAAAAGAGTCAACAACATGACTGAAGAAAATAACACCTTAAAAAATAGATTAACTCAAATGACAAAAGAGGCCCAAAAAGCCAATGAGGAGAAAAATGACTTAAAAATTTGAATTTGGAAAAATAATCTCAAATGCTTTCTGAAGAGAATAATTCCTTCAGAATTAGAGTGGAGCAAATGGAAGCAAATGAGTATGAGAAATCAGGATACTATTAAACAGATCCAAACAAATGAAAAAATAGAAAGCAATGTGAAATATCCTATTGAAAAAAAAAAACATTGACCTGGAAAATAGATCCAGGAGAGACAATTTAAAAATTATTGTACTACCTGAAAGGCATAATCAAAAAAAGAACCTAGAAAGCAACCTTCAAAAAATTCTCAAGGAAAATTGCCCAGATATTTTAGAACCAGAGGGCAAAATAGAACTTGAAAGAATTCACCAATCACCTCTTGAAAAAGATCCCAAAAAGAAAACTTCTAGAAATGTTATATCCAGGTTCTGGAGGCCCCAGATCAAGGAAAAAATATTACAAGTTGCCAAGAAGAAACAATTCAAATACTGTGGAAACACAATCAGGATAACCCAGGATCTAGCAGCTTCTATATTAAGAGATCAAAGGCCTGGAATATAGTATTCTGGAGATCAAGGGAGCTACGATTAAAACCAAGAATCACCTACCCAGCAAAACTGAGTATTATGTTTCAGGGAAAAATATGGTCATTCAATGAGGTGGAGGATTTTCAAGCATTCTTGAGGGAAAAAAAAACAGAACTGAATAGAAAATTTGACATTTAAACACAAGAAGCATGAGAAGGTAAACATGGAAATCATAAGGAATCTATCAAAGTTGAACTATTTACATGCCAACATGGAAAAATGAGAATTGTAATTTCTGAAACTTTCCTCAGTATGAGGATAGATGAAGGGATTATAAATATATGTGTGTATATTTATACATATATATATATATATATACACATACATACATACACATATACACATTTTCATACATATATATACACATATGTATGTATACATATACCTATGTCTATATAGAAGGGTATATATGCATATGAATACTTATGGGAGTGTGTGTATATATGTCTCCATAGGCAGAGGGCACAGCATCAATTGAATAGGAAAGGATGATATTTTAAAGGTGAAATTAAGAGGTGGGAGAGGAATATAATGAGAGGAGACAGGGAGAGACAGAATGGGGTCAATCATTTCATATAGAAGAGGCAAGGGATAATTGTTACAATAGAGGGGAGGAACAGGAAGGCAAAATGGGAATGGTGCAACCTTACTCTCATTGAATTTGGCTTAGGGAGGGAATGACATGCACTCTAAATCGGACATCTTACCCTACAGGAGAGTAGGGGGGAAGGGGATGAGTGGGGGATGATGGAGGGAAGGGCAAGTTGGAGGAGGAGGGTTGTTAGATGCACACACTTCTGTAAAGGGACAAGGACAATGTAGAGAATAGAACAAGGGGAGAGTGGGATAGAAAGGAGGGAAATATCATCAGTGTTACACAATATGCCCATTGAGGAGATATTCTGCGTAACTACATATGTACGGCCTGAATTGAATTGCTTGTCTTTCCAGTAGGGTGGATGACAAGGGAGCTAAGGAAAGAATCTAGAATTTAAAGTTCTAAAATCATATGTGTATATGTATATATAATTCTTATTTTTATTTACTTGCAATTTACATGCAAGTTCTAAAATAATATGTTAATTTATTATTAGTATTTTTCCATGTAATTGGAAAATAAGATATGCAGGCACTGGGATAGGGAGATCCATCTTGCTGTACCAGAAAGTCAGTGGGGTGATGGGGGAGGATATAGGAGAGAATAGATTGGGGCAGAGGCTATACAGTGGGATCGCTCTTTTGGGGGGGATGGGTGGGGGAAAGATGGGGAGAAAATTTGTAACTCAAAATCTTGTGGAAATCAATGATGTAAACTAAAAATAAACAAAAGTTAATTTACAAAAAAGAAGGTGGAAAAGGTAGGAATGGGAAAGATATTAATATTCAAAATGGAACAAAATGGAAGAAAGAAGTCTGGAAACTCAGAAATGGAGCCTGCAGGGGAAAAAAATTAATATGGATGGCATGGGCCCTTCCTTAAAAAGGAGTTCCTGGGAGGAACTGACCAATCAGATGAAGGGTCTGCAGGGTTACAGGGAACTTCCAGGGTACGAAAATGGTAATAAAGCCATCTTCCAGAGGAAAATAGGGTTGTTTTATTTCAATCACTCTGTGAACATTAAACATTTTATTATTTCCCCTTTTTGGTCCAGATCTGTGATTTCAGGGCAGTTTAAGGTCTTCAAGAGTTAATTGGAGAACTGAGGTTAAGTGACTTGCCTAAAGCCATAGGGTCATGTCTTGGCTGTGACTTGAACATAACCCCAACAACCAGCAAAGTACAAAGTCCTGATAAATACCTACTGTTGGATTTTTATGGACTAGGAAACTGAAACTGAGATAGGTTAGGCAACTTACCCATAGTCACACAGCTGGCAAATAACAGGGATGAGATCTGAACTCAGGTCTTCTTTGTAAAAAAATTAATTTTAATTTTCAACATTAACTTTTATAAGGTCTCTAGTTCTGAATTTTTCCTCCTCCCTCTTCTACCCCTCCCCAGGATGGAACGTAATCTGATATCAGTTATACAAGTATAATCATATTAAACATATTTCCACATTAGTCATTTTGTAAAGAAGAATCAGAACCAAATGAAAAAACCACAAGAAAGAAAAAAAAAAACAAAAGAAGAGAGAAAATAGTATGCTTTGATCTGCATTCAGACTCCATAGATCCTTCTCTGGATATGAATAGCATTTTTCATCCTTAGTCTTGGAATTGCCTTAGATCATTGCATTGCTGAGAAGAGCTGAGTATATGAAAGTAGGTGATCACACTAGGTTGCTGTTACTGTGTACAACATTCTCCTGGTTCTGTTCACTTCACTCTACATCAATTTATGTAAGTCTTTTGAAGTTTTTTTGAAATCCTCCTCCTTATCATTTCTTCTTTTTTTGTTTTGTTGTTTTTTTTTTTTGGAGGGGGAAGGGCTAGGCAATTGGGGTTAAGTGACTTACCCAAGGTAACACAATTAGTAAGTGTTAAGTCTCTGTGGCTGGATTTGAACTCAGGTCCTCTTGACTCCATGGCAGGAGCTCTATTCCCTGCATCACCCAGCCACCCCTGCTTATGATTTCTTATGGAACAATGGTATTTCATTACATTTACATACCATAACTTGTTCAGCAATTCACCAATTGATGGGCATCCCCTCAATTTCCAATTCTTTGGTACCACAAAAAGAACAGTTATAAATATTTTTGTACATGTGAATCATTTTCCCATTTTTTTGGTCTCTTTGGCATACAGACTTAGAAGTGGTATTGCTGGAACAAAAGGTATGTGCAGTTTTATAGCCCTTTGGGCATAGTTCCAAATTGCTTTCCAGAATGGTTGGATCAGTTCACAAATCCACCAACAATGCATTAGTTGAACTCAGGTCTTCTTGACTTCAGGTCTTACTTGCTATGCAACTACATCACATAGCCTTTGATAGATGAGATCACATGGAGAATATTCTAGACATAGAGAATGATATGAGAGCCAAGGCTAGGATAGATAAAAGTTCAGTAAACTTTGGGGTGGAGGACTGGGGGAGCAGAGAGCAATCTAGGTATACAAAGTGAAGAGTGTTTAAATGGAGGAAATATGAGATAAAGCTGGAAAGTATGTGTATAGTGATGGTGGTGAGAGGAGGGAGGACAGTGACAGAAGACACTTGGTCTTTGATGCCAGGCAGAAGAGTTTTAACTTATTCCACAGGTAATAGGGAGCTCCTGAGGTGTTTTGAGCAAAACAGTAACATGACAAGATTTATGCATAAGAGAGATTACTCTGTCAGTGGCGTGAAAATGAATTGGAAAAGATATCAAACAGAGGAAAGAAAATAACTGTTGGCAGGCAGGTGATGATGGGTGTGTGCTGAATGTAGCAATAAAAGAGATGTTTCAGAGATGAAAACTACAGGAGTCAGAGTCAGGATATTTGGTTTGAATCCCAGCTCTGATGTTTATGATCTATGTGACCTTGGGCCAGTCTCTTAACCTCACTGAGATGCAAAAATCCATAAAATAGGGACAATAATATACTACCTGACTGACAGGGTCTTTATGAGGAAATCATTTTGTGAACATTAATGTCAGTTATTATTCTTTCTTTTTGAATCCAGATCTGTGATTTTAAGGCACATACCCTGTTGTTAAGGTCTTTAGGAGTTTTCTGGAGAACTGAGGTTAAGTGACTTTCCTAGGGTCACCTAGATAGTGTCATGTATGGGACTTGAGGTTCATGAGGACATCTTGGGTTCTTGAGCCTTCTATCTACTACTCTGCTCAGGTTATTTTTATATCATAAAGATATCTTCATGGCTCTTGAGGCCAGTTTTCTATCTACTACTCTCTCTCTAGGTTATTTTTACATCACAAAGATTCTATCTATACCTATCCCTTTAATTACATCAATAAAGGGGTTTTCTATTAACAGATGTTTGTAATATTCAGGGTTTATATTGTTAAATCTTTGGATTAATAGTCACACAGAACTGGGAGCTGCACAGTGGAGGCTGATTTTTGAAAACATCTGTGTTTCCACTTCCCTATCTATAGATTTATGGAGGTCTGTGCTGCAGCTGTAACCAATCTTCCTGGCATCATAAATGGATTTTGATGGATTCAACTTGGGCTGTTAGGAAGCCCCTACCATGGGAGTAGTGAAGGCAGATGCTGAATGAAACATTTGTGGGGGAGGGGGTGGGGTACAATTGTTCCCAGTCAAAGATCTTCCTAAGAATAAGAATTATAGAATTCTGAGTCAAAAGGAGACTTCTATCACTAGCTAGGCAACCTGTGAGAGGCAGCCCAACCCAGAGATCAACTTAAAGAGAATTAGGATAATCTAAGTTGCCCTCGAAAGCATTTAAGTGGACTTATTCTTTAAAAGTTGATTCAGAACTTTGGAAAACTAAAAAAAAAAAAAAGTAAGCCTTAGTGTCATCAACAAAGAAACACTGCCTTTGAGAGAGAAGGCCAAGAACTCAATGGCATTATTGCACAATTGTGGTTTTAGCCCATCATATGCAGTGGTATTCTAGAGCTGGAACATACTGGTTGGGAAGAGCTGGCTGTTAAATTTTCAGGGTGAGCATTCACATTTTGGAAATGTGTCAGAGCCTAATTTATTGCTTTGTTGATTGTCTAGACTTAAGAAAATGATGAAGAAAATGTTAATAATGTGAATTAAATTTAAAAGTGTGTCATGGGTATCCCCATCCCCAACCCCCAAAAGTCCATTCTTAAAAATGTACAATACTAATCAATATTGTTTTAGACTATTTAAAATAACTAGACAGTATAAGATTGGGATATTATTGTGGTATAAGAAACGATATGTTAGTTTACATAGAAAAACATGGAAAGACTTGGATCTATGAGGGAAGACATTATCCACTCTCAGAGAAACAGAGGATAAACAAGTATGGTATGGTTTTATACAGATGCATATAAATATATGTGTATATATGAGTGTGATTATAGATCTCCAAGTTTATGTATGTGCATATCTATGTTTGTGTGTAAACATGTATATATGTGTAGTTATATACATATGTGTATATATGTATACATATAAATGTGTATACATGTATGTGTGTGTAGCCTTCCTGGGAGGGGTAAAGAAGGGGGAAAGGACACGGTAAGAAAATACATAGCAGAGAACAAAAGAAAACTTACAAGGAAGCAAAGTTGGACTGTTGGGAACACAATGCATAGTATTTATTATATAGGCTTTCCTGAAAGGGAAATCTACTGCTGTATATTTTGAATCCTCTCTTAAGTCCTGAGGTGTATATGGCAATGCTTTTTAAAATTCTTTTCCAATTTTATATTTAAGTTCTTGTATTTAAGTTGAAAATAAATTAATTTTTAAAATTTACCAATATATCTCTGGTTATATGATTATATGAGTCTGATCAGAAAAACAAATGCTGCAGAGACATAGTGTTTCTAATCTTGTGACGGGGCAGCTAGGTGGCAAGGAGGATAGAGTTTCAGGCCTGGAGTCAGAAAGACTCATCTTGCTGAGTTCAAATCTGGCCTCAGACACTTACTCTCTGTGTGACCCTGGGCAAATTACTTGATCTTCTTTGCCTCAGTTTCCTCATCTGTAAATGAGGTGGAGAAGGAAATGGCAAGCCATCCAATGTCTTCATCAAGAAAATCCAAAATGGGGTCATGAAAAGTTGGACATGACTGAAACAGGTGAACAACAACAAAAAATCTCGTTAAAGGTCACTGAGTAACATCGAGTACAATTGGATATTTTTGGTCTGATAGGCAGTTGTTGTGGAATGGAAAGAATTCTGGGCTTGGAGTCCAAGATCCAGGATTGTGATCTCAGGATCGTCACTAGCTACTTAGGTGGCATTGAGCAACTGACTTTTTCTCTCAACCCCAATTTTCTCCTTTGTAAAATATTAGACTCAATGACTTTAGTACAATGAGAAGAATCTTCTGTCAACAACCAATAAATTTTTCTCTGTGCCATGGGCCATGCAAAGCACTGGTGATACAAATATGATACAACACCCTCAAGGAGCTTGCAATCTAATTAAGAGCTCTGGAACTGAAGACACAATATCAGGGTTTCATTCTCAGGATGTTTCAAAGGTTAAAAATTGGATGGAACTCTGGGGATCACTGAGTTCAGTACCTTCATTTTACAGTTGAGGAGCCTGATTCTCAAAGGTCATAGAGGCAGCATGCTGCTCAGCTTTTCTGGGTCTGAATTTCCTTAATATGAAATGAAATGAAGAAGCTGGAGTTCATGACCTCTAACTACTAAACAAAAAATGATGTTGATTTCATTTATAATATTATTTTTTAAGAAAATAATTTATTAACATGAGGTCAGTTAACTGCAAATCAATCATCCAAATCATTTATTAAGTGCTCAAAATATGCCAACTGATGTATCAGATAATGGGTGGGATATATCATAGAACAATAAGAATATAAAACATACAACTAATGTTGAGACAAAATACTAAAACTTCTGAGCTGCAAGTGAAGTAGTCTTCAGAAGAAAAATTATATTCCTAAAATATATTTTATCAAGATAGGGAAAAACCTAATATGTATTAAAAATGAGAAAACCAACAAATAGGCATTACCGAAATAAGCGTAATAAAAAGAGATCTTGTAAAACAAAAAAAAAGAAGAAATAGATAAATTAGGAACACAAAATAGTACAGAACTTATACAACTAAAAACTTCTTTGGAAAGATTTTTTAAATGATAAACCTTTAGCCTCTCCAAATAAAAATAAGAGAATAGAAAACTAAATCAATAAAAGTGAAAAAAGACAAAATGTAAATTCATAACAAATCCGCAAGAAATAAAAAGAATGATCAGAACCTTCTTTGCATGAATTTATGCCAACAAAACAGAACATATAGGAAACAGAATATTACTTTCAAAAATATAAAATGCTCAAACTCACAGAATTTCAAATAAAGATCTCAAATAATCTAATTTTAGAAAAGAGAATGGAATTAGCTATAAAAGAACTACCAAAGGTTATGATGAGAGGAAATTTCTAATATTGCTAGATTTTCTTTTTTGCTTTTTTTTTTTTGGAAGGGGGAAGGCTGGGCAATTGGAGTTAAAATGACTTGCCCAAGGTCACATGGCCAGTACGTGTTAAGTGTCTGAAGCCAGATTTGAACTCAGGACCTCCTGACTCCAGGGCTGGTATTGATAGATTTACAGGAGCACTTTATCAAACTTTTAAAGAAAATTAATACCTATACTGCGTAAATTATTTTTAAAAATCTAAAAAGCACTGTACCATACTCAGTTTATGAAGCAAATATTGTCCTAATATCTAAATGAAGGAAAATTAAACAAAGAAGATGTGGTATATAGCAACAGCAATCATAAATATCAATTCAGAAATTAAGAAAAAACTTTCTGGCAAAAAGTCTACCAAACTTATCCAAGAAATCATTAATTCTGACCAAGTCCTATTTATTTCTGGGATCTTTTCATCTCTAATTCCATGATGCTAATTTTATGGAAGAAGAAACTGGCCCCAAATGATCAAGTAACTAGGTGAAAGTCACCTACATACCTAGTGGTGTTCTTGGGAACCCTGCGCTCCCCTGGGCCAATATTATTTTTATTACTCCCAAACATCTCTATGGCTCATTTTGCCATCTCCTTAACTGATGTTCAGAATGGATCAGGCAAATCAGGATGTTCCCAAAGGATGCACTGAGGTGTATTAAAGAAACCACAGAACACCATGAGGATTCCTGGGAAACATCCACAGTAGGTCTTGGCTGGTCTGTGGCACTCAGAGCAGTTTATTTGAAACACTGTGCCGACCCCAAGGTCTCAGAACAGACCATAAATAGCCATATGCTGTAAAAGAAGTTTTGTAGTTTATTTTGTTGGCCACTGCTCTGATGACAAGATAGATGGCTCTTTCCCAATTGCTCTGATGTAAGAGGGTTACTAAGTACATGGAGAAGTCACAGGGTGAGGAGGTTAGGAACACTAAGTCCCCCTCCAGCTCTTCCAGGGACTTGCTGTGTGGTCTCTGGGAAGGTATTAAAATTTTCTTGATTTTTGCACGGAATGGAAATAGCATCACTTAAATAATTCTCAAGGTGTTGCAATAATTAATGTTTCTGAGAGACTTTGAAATAGGCTTCAAAGGAATTCAAGAATCTACTCTGGTTTTTAATTTTGTTTTGAACAGAGAAAAACACACACATGCTTTTCACTGGAGGAAAAATTAAGATGAGTGATGGTCTTTGGAGTACAGAGGTAAATTCTCTCACATTTTCTCAGGTTCATGATGCTCAACTTCAGTTGGCCCTTTGTTGAAGCTTTCAGTCCTTATGAAAAATGAATATGCTTGGATTTAACTTTTATGGAATCCTGAGCACACTGCTCACAGATGTTGTCCAAGATCTTCCCTCTGGTAAGCTCCCAGTGCCTCCCCTTGCTCTCAGTTGGTAAGAGCCAGTTTTTGGTGTATAGGGTACTGACTATGGGATCAGAATATCAGAATTCAGATTGTATGGTTTGTCCTTCATTCTCAAAAAGGACCATGACATCAGGAAGATGATGACATGACTTGTAATTGAATTGGATTTAAATGAGGGAGATGTGTGCAAAGTCACCAGTCTCACTTTCTCCTCCAGAGCCATCTGGGTCCAGTGACCATATATAGATAAGGAAGACTGGAGATAGCCCAGAATGCAGTAGGAGACCTTGACTTTTTTAAGCTAAGGTCATTCAGAGTTCTCACTTTGACTGAGGCAACACCCATTCAGTGATTAAGGCTGTTGAAGAAATGAGTCAAGGATGGCCCCTTTAATTAAGAAAAAAAAAAGAAAGGAAAAGAAGAAAGAAAGAAAGAAAGAAAAAGAAAGAAAGTCAAACTAGGAGGTTAAGACCCCAGGGTTGTTGACCAAAAGAGAAATAATTCAAATCCTAACTCTATTGACTACCTGTGTGATCTTGGACAGGTCACTTCATTTCCCTCAGTCTCATTTTTTTCATCTGTGAACTAAATGGTCTCTAATGACCCTTCTAAATTATGATGATAGTACTATAACAATGAAGGGGTGACAAATCCAGAGGGGTGATGATGAAACCTGTTACCCTTCTGTCAGAGAGGTGATGAATTCAAAATGAAGAATGAGAAATCTATTTTTCAACAAGTCTAATGTGGAAAATTGTTTTGACTATGCATATTTCTTACAAGTGGTTTGTTTTTATTTTTTTTTCTAATGGAAACATTGGATGTGTTGAGTTTTGAGGTGACAGTGGGCACTTACCAGTAAAAGTGTCTCAAAGGAGTTGGAAGCAAGATGTTCATAAGTAAAGGATGGGAGTTAAATGGCATGGGAGTCATTTGCATAAGGATGACAAATTGGCTAAGTTCATGAGGGAATTGAGTACAAAAGGAAAACAAGAACTGGGGGAAAACCATTTCAATCTTTCTGAAATAAGAGACCTGAGCAATCTTACAGGTCATAGCTCAACTCATTCATTTTGCTATTTTTTTCCCACTTTCTGATAATAGTACTGCCAATTGTAAAGAAAAGTACAGTTTTCAAGGAGGTCGCCAAGATAGGAATTTATTTAAAGTCCACCTTTGAATAGATGGTACTACATCTCCCACTTCTATTCAAATACAGCCATCTTTGCTAATAGAGAGATAACTGGGGCAAGGTGACTTGGGGTTTGTCCAACAAAATGGAAATTTACTGAATACTGATAGTAGCTTCCCAGGGTAAGGTTCCTCCTTCACACATTATGCAGCACAGACATGTTCCCTCCTTAGCCCAACATACTTCACTGTTGGCCTAGTGCAAAAGTTTGACCTTACACCTCTTCTTGCTAGAGTACATCAGTGAAGATTCTGCTCCTTAAACCTTTACTAGGCCCTCTTCTCACTCCCTACCCTCTAAACTAGACTAGTTTTAAATGAATTTGTACTTTTATAGGCTTCTAAACCAGGTATAAACCAAGATCTTAGACTATTTGCCAGCCACTCAAACTCATATTTGTTCCAGGATAAACATCTTGTTGACTGTATCTAAGATCACAGAATCATAGATTTAGAACTGGAAGAAATCTTAGAGGTCACTGGTTCCGATTCTCTCACCTTAAACATGAAGAACCCAAGGTCCTTAAAGGTTCAATGATTTGCCCAGTATCACACAGCTAGTAAATATCTGATTGCAGAATTCTAGCCTAGGTCTTCCTAACTCCAAATTCAATAATCTTTCAAGACAAGTCAAATCAAGTCAAGCCAACAAGCATTCATTAAGTACTTACTATGTATGAGGGATTCTGTACTAGCTTCCTCTCTAATTAAAGCTTTGATTCTTAGTTTCTGATCCTATCACTTCTTCTACCTATAACCTGGGAGTGAGAAAGAGATTAAAATAAGTTAAATTGGTAGAAATATTCAAAGCTGCATAGTCAAATTGATTTCAGGTAATAGCAAGGCACAGAGAAGCTTAGGCACACACATGCATGTCCATATCAGCATGTGCATGTGTATGTATAGGCACATAGGTACACATGTATGTGTGCACGTGTACATGTGAACATGTGTGTGTATGTCAATATACATGTATATGTATGTATATTTATATAGATAGGCATATACTCATATGGTTCCTGTCAATGGGGATTTGCCTTCAGAATCAGGTAGACATGGATTCAAGACTTCCTTTTATGATAGGCTGGCTGTGTGACCCTGAACAAGACCCTGAACTTAACCTCTCACATTCCCACGCAATTTTCTAAGCTCTCCAACTTCATAAGCTCCAAAAAGGTGCAGACTTACGTTTTTGTAGGGGAAAAAAAAATCCTCACTTGGAACTTGCTACACTAATGAAATCACGAGTCTTATAAATTTCTGAATATGTGCAAATATCTAAGGTTGTTGGTGACTAAGCCATTTTTCAGTCATTTCCAACTCTCTGTGACCCCATTCAGGGTTTTCTTGATAAAGATCCTGGAGTGGTTCCATTTCTTTTTCCAACTCATTTTATAGATGAAGAAACTGATGCAAACAGGCTAAGTGACTTGCCCAGGGTCACACAACTAGTAAGTGTCTGAGTTTAGATTTGAACTCAGGAAGATGAGACTTTCTGGTTCCAAGCCTAATGCTCTATTTATTGTGTCAAATATCTAAGTAATGATATTAATTATTACTATTATTATTATTATTATTATTTGATTAGGTGACTATTCATTTGACTTCTCTTTTGAAGCTGGAAATCAAAGGACCAGGATCTCTTTTCCTAAGTTCTCACAAACTTCTCCCCTCATTCAGTTGGACAAGTGCTGAGGATTCAACCTCCACCAATGAGGAGAATTGTATGGAAATGGACCTTGATCAGGAGGTTACAAATATTTTCATGATGGTATCATGGAGCTAAATGGTGTTTATCTTCTCACTACATATTACATAAATATAGAAACATACGGCATAGATTGCTTGCCTAGACATATTATATACTTACATAAACAGATATAGTCTGACATATCAATAGAGAGCTGATTTTCAAGTTAGAAAGATTTCTATTCAAATTCTCTCTGTTACTTATTAGCTACGTGACAATGAGCAAACTATCTTAGCAGCGTGTTCCCAAGACATTTTCCTAGGACTCATTGCCAAGTTATAGATAATGAGTGTTGGGGATGAGATTTCTCCCACAGACTAATGGAATCACAGATCTTTCATACATATACCTGAATAGATACAAAGTGCATTTGAGCCTCATACTAGATTGTGAGATCATACATTTAGAGCCAGAAGGGACCTCAGAGGTCATTTGTTCTAACCCTCTTATTTTTTTCACAAATGACGAAGTGGAGGCTTAGGGAAATTGAGCACCTTGCCCAAGGTCAGGCATGGAAACAGAATTTAAACTCAGGTGATCTGATTCTGGAGCTAGTCTGTATTGTGCCACGTAGAGCCCTAAATTTTGCTGGAGTTTAAGTCAGACCAAGGCTGAAATCCCACTTCAGTCACTTTCTGGCACAATAAACAGCAATACATGTTGACTGATTATGAGCAGCTTACCGTAGTGGAGGTGGGGTGGCTGGAGGGGTTGGATTGGGAGTCAGAAGAACTAGGAATCAAGACTTATTTTTTTTTGTAGCTTGTTAGCTTTATGATCCTAGTTCCACTGTCTCTCTTAGTTTCCTCATCTTTAAAATGAAAATAAAAATAAAAATACTCATATAATGGTTGTGAGAATTAACTGATATTGAATACCAAAAGCACTTTGTAAACAGTAGCACACTCTATCATTGCCAGCCGTGAGGACCAGAGACACAACTTCCAGAAATTGTAAATTGTAGAATTGTAAATTTAGTTTAACTTAATTACAGAAGCATTTATTAATTGGGGCTGCTAGTGGATATCATATTGGATCATGGGATACCAATATGGTTATCAGTGGATAGAATGCTGAGCCTGGAGTCAGGAAGATCTAAGCCCAAATCTGGCCTCAGATACTTACTAGCTCTGTGACTCTGGGCAAGTGACTTGAGCTGGAGAAAGAAATTTTAAAAAATATTCCAGTATCTTTGCCAAGACAACTCCAGATGGGGTCACAAAGAGTCAGACATGACTGAAAAAACAACTGAACAAGAAGAAATTTATTAATCACCCTCTATGCCCAGGTAGCATGAGAGGCACTGTGAATACCAAGATAAAAAACAAAAACAAAAATCTTAGTCTCTGTCCTCAAGGAACTTATATTATGTTGTATTCTCTCTCTCTCTCTCTCTCTCTCTCTCTCTCTCTCTCTCTCTCTCTCTCCCTCTCTCTCTCTCTCCTAGTGTGTGTGTGTGTGTGTGTGTGTGTGTGTGTGTGTGTGTGTGTGTGTGTAGATAGAAAGATAGATATCTACATTTTCCTTTCCCCATGTCACCTCTCCTACTCATGTGATTTTGGACAAGTCATAATCCCTTTAGGACTCAGTTTCCTCATCCATAAAAATGAAGCTGCTAATCTCAAAGGTCCTTCCCAGTTCTAGTTTTAATCATCCCTTTTACGGCCTCATTTTCATCACATGTAAAATAAGGTGGTTGAACATGATGGCTTCAAAGGTCCTTTCCAGATCTAAATGGTTAAAAATTTCTACTTAAAAATTCTGCCTACTTCATGCACACCTTTGAGTTCATTCCTGCCAGTTTTCTTCCCATAACTCATTTGGGATGGAGAAGAGGGTGGTGGCAGAAACAACCTGGGCTCCCTCAAAATGGCCCATGACCAACATATTCAACCAAGCAGATCCATCATATGGAGAGATTATGGGGAGAAGGGAAAGATGTAAGGGCAGATACTCTTTTCTCATTCAAAGAACAAACCATCCCAATTGGAGGAGGGTGAGGATGGAGATGGGAAGGTGAGTCATAAGGATGATGGTGCAAGTAAGTAAAAGACAAATCATGTGGAATTGAAGAGCTGTAACCCATGTTGTGTATCCAATTCCCTTCAAATACAGGAAGGGGGGGAGGAGAAGAGACAACCCAAGATGACTCTTTAGTTAGAGGAAGACATGTTCCACCTTCTTTTTTTTTCCAGGAAGATATTTTCTTAGAAGTGAGCATTCACCTCTGCTCTCATTTGGCAAACATCTGCTATTTTGAGGAGGGCCATTCTTGGAAATGATGAACTCCAGGAGAGGCAGCAGCAGGCAGCTTTTTCCTCTAACTTAATTATGTTTGTTCTTTTGAAGGCATTTTGTGACTTCAAGTCAAAATGAGGAGTAAACCTTTGAACAAAAACCTCCGAGTAGTTTAGTCACAATACAAAGTAATATTTGCCTAAAGAATACGACCCCTGCAAATATAAGAAAAGGGGGGTTAGAAAAGGGGGGGTATGCGGCTTCATTTTTCTTTTTTTTTTTATTCTGGCCTCTTGACAATGGAGAGATTTAATTATTTTTGTTTCCATCCTCTGTGTGTGTGTGTGTGTGTGTGTGTGTGTGTGTGTGTGTTTGATTGGTCTTCATTTTGCTTTTATTATTCATTTCTATTCTAACATAGCATCTGCCACAAAAGCTGAAAACACAAGGAACTTATTTAGTTTGGTTCTAATTTAAAAATTGGAAGGGAGGGGGGCATGCCTTTAGTCTTCATTGAGAGAAGAAAGTGAAGAGGCTGAATGTTGCCTAGTACTTCTTTTTGAGACTAAACTATCTACCAGGAGCTCTTTTTGATTCAATTCAACCAAATGAGTAATGTGTAAGTGTGGTCTTCAGACCAATGAGGGTCCATGGAAGACTCCCAAGATGGTCTGCTATATGATGCAGAAGGCAGGTTACAAACAAGCACATTTTATGTTTTTATAAGTAAATTAACTCTTCTCTGTAGATACAGTTATTTTAAAAACCACAAAGGTGGTAAGTTGGTGAAAGGGTAGGTGAAAAGTGCTGGATCTGGAATCAGAGGACCCAGGATGGAACCCTTCCTCTATTAACAGGAGCATATATTTGAAGCTGGAAGGGACCTTAAGGAGCTTAAATTCCAACCCTTCATTTTTAAGTCATGTCTGACTCTTTGTGACCCCATCTGGGGTTTTCTTATCAAAGACACTGGAGTCATTTGTCCTGTCCTTCTCCAGCTCGTTTTACAAATGAGGAAACTGAAGCAAATGGAGTGAAGTGACTTGTCCAGGGTCACATGGCTAATAAGTCTCTGAGGCTAGATTTTAACTCAGTCTTCCTGACTGCACGCCCAGAACTCTATCTACTGCACCCCTTAGCAGTCCCTCAATATTACCCATGGTGGTGATTTATTAACCCAGTCAAAAACTCAAAAGAGATGGAGTTGTTTTTTTCTTTCCTTTCCATTGGCAAAAATGAGTGGCTATGGTAAGGTGGTCACTGGAGTTCTTTTACTCCATACTCACAATTTTTAGATTGAAAAAGTCTGATGGTGACTTTCAGGAGAAAAGTTTTTTGTTATTTTTTTATAGAATCAAAGTGTTAATAGCTTAACTGACGTTGCTTAAT
Organism: Pseudochirops cupreus; assembly: GCA_028627135.1. NCBI lineage: Eukaryota > Metazoa > Chordata > Mammalia > Diprotodontia > Pseudocheiridae > Pseudochirops > Pseudochirops cupreus. Next base: position 349,030,964 of record CM053581.1, read on the forward strand.
TTTAAATTCTTTTTCTTTCTTTCTCTTTTTGCTTTTTTGGAGGGGGGAAGGCAGGGCATTTGGGGTTAAGTGACTTGCCCAAGGTCACACAGGCAGGTCCTCTTGGCTCCAAGGACTGGTGTACTATTCACTGAGCCACCTAGACACCACTTAATTTTCCATTCTTTAAAGTTTAAAGACTATAAACTCTGGTAAACAATGGCAAGATCTGAGCTTATCACTGGTCAAGAAAACTGAATCTCCATCAAGACTTTGATTCAAATTGTGTAACTTTAGAAGTCAATTCTCTTCTGTGAGCCTCAGTGGTAATGGGTAGGGTGATGAATTTGGAGTCAGGATGACCTGAGTTCAATTACTGCCTCAGACACTTCCTACCTGTGTGATCCTGGCCAAGTCACTTAACATATCTTAGCCTAAGTTTTGATTCCCTGAGTGATACACTACTAGGTCTATATTCCAAAGAAATCAAAGAAAGAGGAAAAGTTCTTATAGGCATAAAAGTATTTATAGTAGCTCTTTTCAAATCAGAAAAGAAGCAAAAACCAAGGGGGTACCCATTATTGAAAAATGACTGAACAAATTATACTATTTGAATGTAATAGAATATTATTGGGATATAGTAGCTAGAGGAAGGAGTCATTTCAGGGAAACTTGGGAAGGCTTGAAAGGGCTGATACAGAGTGAAGTGAACAGAATGAGGATACTATGTACTATAACACTGACATTGTAAAAAGAAACACTTCTGAAGGACTTAAGAACTCTTATTAACACAATGATTAATCATGATTTTAGGGGACCGATGATCCACCTCCCAACAGAGAGGCAATAAGCTAATATGCAGAATGAGACACTTTCGGGGATGCTGCTTCCATAAGAATGTGTCTTGCTTGGCCATACTTATTTTTTAAAAAGTATTGTGTTTTCTTTTACAATGTGTTTGTAGGTTGAGCAGTGGCAGAGGAAAAAAAATGCTTGATAACTGAACATGTAACAATAATTAAAAAAAAAATCCCATTCCACAAAATTCTGTAATATATCAGCAAGTGAAATATGATTGAGATTCATTTCAGTGGTGTTATTTCTATACATATGGCTACCCCTTATGGATATTGGAAGACTGAGGGGACTTATCCATGATGAATATTATACCCAAGGCATCCCTTGAAGTTGAAGGCTTATGACGATATATGACCAAAAATTCCAGGAGATGAAAGGCATGAAGGGGTTATAATCTGCACATTAATTAGATTACAGACCTGTAAGATCAATGAAGTACAAAACACAAAATACATGATAGTCTAGAGGTAGCAGGGACCTCAAAGAGCTACATTTTTGTTAAGGAAACTAAAGCCCGCAGAGATTGGGACTTCCTCAAGATCATGCAAGATAGTGGCAGGGCCAGGACTAGAACTCAGATCTTGGTAGCTAGGTGGTCCAATGGATGAAGTGCTCGTCTTGAAATCAGGAAGAGCTGAGTTCAGGAACTGCCCCAGATAACTGTTAATTATGTGTCTGAGGCAGTAATTGAACTCATATTGTCCTAACTCCAAATTCATCATCCTACCCATTACTCGGCTTCTCTCAGGTTCCTCATTTGTAAAATGAGATATTTGGATGTCTTTTATGGGCTGTTTCACATCCAAATCCATGATCCTGGAATTATGTCTACCTCCTGCCTTTCTTGCATAAAGAAGATAACACTCAGTCAACCTTACACATCTGTGATGTTGTTTCCTGCAAATGAAACAAGCCTTTCTTTAGTGTTTACAATTTCCCAGACACTGTGTTAAGAGAACTTTACTATGATCTCATTTGACCTTCAAAAGAACTCTGGGATATAGGTGCTATTATAATTCCCATTTTATAGATGATAAAACTGAGAAAGACAGAAGTTAAGTGATTTGTTCAAGGTCACACAGCTAATGTCTGAGACCAGATTTGAAATCAGGTCTTCCTGATTTCAGCCCCAGCTACTTCTAAAGGCACACTAGCAAATCCAATTCACTTGCAAGTTATGACATCATCTTCCTGACACCAAAAGACAAGCCACAATAAAGGGATAAAGAACACCCCGGAATTGCTCAGACAAAAACTAGTGGTATCCCCTCTCCATTCTGGGGACAGTTCTCATTAACCCATTTTCTCTTTCCTTATTCTAACCATTTTAGGCCAGCTTTCCAATCCTTTGCAGTTATCTATAGAGACATACAAACAAGAGATATGCTGAGATAGAATCCCTCAGGAATAACAAAAATAAAATACTACTCTTAGAATTCATGCTTAAGTAGGTTGGTTCCAAATCAACCACACAATGTAGAAGAAAGTAGGTTTCCAGTTCCATGACTATGGACATCTTTGATTCACACAGTATGGAAAATGTTGTTCTTAATTGCTGTCAATGCTAATTTGTCCTCAAGCAAGTAGCTACAAGCACCCAGGTTGGGAAGAACTTGGGGGGGGGAGGAGGGGTGGAGAGGTGTTGTGGGGGATTGCTAGTGTTGAACCTTTTTTTCCTCCCTATCTTAACAAGGAAGGAAAGCACTGAGCAACCTCCACAATGAAAAATGTTTACCCTAATACTATCATCACCCATTCGTTTGTGCTCCTTCCAGTTCAATGACTTGACAAGATCTCTGTAGTGTATGAGGCATAGAGCTCCGTCATCTTGTTTTGACAGCTTGCCCGAACTGTGTGTCATTGAATGAAGGCTAGGGCTTTTCTTCTGCATGATCACAATCCCTCTTCCTTCTGTTTTCAGGTTACAGCCTCCAGTTTGCAGAGTAAAATGTGACAGAAACATCATGTCTGTCATCAACCCAGGCAGGCAAACAAGAGTCAATCACTTTCTAGAGTAATTTTTGCTTTCTTCCATCTCTTTATTTCTTTTGGATTTTGCAGATTTTTAGTTCACTTTCTTAGGAAGAAAACATAATTAGCTACTTGAGTTTTAAAACTAATGAGCACCAATGAGCAAAAGCCAAGGGATATTGGAAAATCCATTCAATTTCTTATCAAAGTGCAAAATATCATCCTGACGAGGCTGAAATCTCTCAAGTGGTGAAAATGTCATTATTAGAAAAAAATATTTTCTGGGAGATTAATCCTGCAGCTTAATAATGGTCCAATAGAAAGTCAATGGGAAAGCTAAGGCCCTAGGTGGATCTGTTTCATTCAACTATCATTACTTGTATGTGGAATGTTTCTTGGGTGATGTATTTTTTAGACAGTGAGGAGTCATTAGAGATTTCTGAACAAGGGAGTGAAATGATTGCCACCATGCTTCCAGATCAGATAACTAATGTGGCAACCCCCCCCCCCCACACACACACATTTTCTCCAAATGTCAAGCTTTTGTTTCTTTATGCAAATTCTGCCTCAGCTATGAATCTGTAAATGTTATAATTTTGTGTTGTGGTCATTCCCAGAATACTTAATGTGCAAGAAATCCCATATATTTCTAATGCATATTTTTAATGGCTGAAGAGCCTATTGGCCTGGACTTGGGCTACATTTTTTTTCTCTTTCAAATTGTTTTTTTTGGGGAAGCTGAGAGTAGGATATAATTGTACTATTATGGTAGTGAAAATTACATGTTATAGGATGATTAGGAGGAAGAGAACAATGAAGGTGACAAAGATGAAGAATGCAATATTGATAAAAAGTGAATAAAACATCTTCATTCAAATGGGAGGAAATAAAAATACAGTCAACAAGTTTGTTTTACTACAGTATTTTATTTAGTTGAAAGGAATAATACTGTGTGTGTGTGTGTGTGTGTGTGTGTGTGTGTGTGTGTGTGTGTGAGTGTGTGTGCCAGGAAGAAGAGATATAGTGCTAGAACTGGAAAAAGTCTTAAAAATCATTTAACCCAATCCTCTCATTTTACAGATTAGGAAACTGAGGCCTAGAAAAATGAATTGACTAGCCCAAGGTCACATTAATGAACCAAGATTTACTAAGCATCTATTATGTGCCAGGTACGGAGATGGGCAATAAGGGTATGAAGAGAACTACTGAAATGATCCCTGCTCCCAAGATACTTATATCTTAATGGCTCCAAGTGGTTCCTGAGCTCTGCTTGAAGTCTAAGGAAGAGGAACATACACACATATATAAATGCATACATATGCACATGCACATAATATACATACACACGTGTATGTGGTTATATACATATATGTAAATAGAAAACCACACAAAACAAATGCTAGGTAGCCTGGAGTGGTAGACTTAAGTCATGAGCATCTGGGGGTACCAAGAAAGACTCATGCAAAAGGTAGCACTAGAGTCTTAAGAAAACCAAGGATTCTGAGAGGTACAGGAGAGGAGGAAGAGCATTTCAGTGTAAAAGCAAGGAGATAGAAAATGGAATCTTGTGTGGAAGGAACAGAAAGAAGACCCATTTGGCTGGCTCACAGTGTATGTGGAGAAGAGGACTGTGTAATAAGATGGAGTGGGAAAGGAGCCAGTGAAAAAACGAGGATTTAAAATTTGGGCTCCTGTTTCCCCATACATTGTTCGCTCCTCTGGGCCAAGTTATTTTCCCCAAACTAAATACATTGGCCAGGAGACCTCATGTTCAAATGAAAACCTAAATTCAGAGAAAAATAACTTTCTATAACTTCCCTTATAAAAATATATTTTTAAACCAGTCTTATTATTGAAAAACACAAGGACAAGTATTTTTTCAATTTAATATTTATTTTTCCCAAAAACATATAAGAACAATTTTAACATTTCAAATTTAGAGTTCCAAATTTAGAGTTCTCCCTCCTTCCCCTTCCTTCCTGATTGAGACGGCAAGCAATTTGACATAGGTTATATATGTGCAGTCATCCAAAAAAATATTTCCATGTAAAGCATTCTGGGAAAGAAAACATGGACAAAAAATCCAAGAAAAATGAAGAAAGTAAAGAAAAAATACCTTTGATCTGCATTCAGGTTCTAACAGTTCTTTTTCTGGAGATAAACAGCACCTTTTTTTTTTTCCAATTTATTTATTTATTTTTAGTTTTCAACATTCATTTCCACAAGATTTTGAGTGACAAATTTTTCTCCCTGTCTTTCTTCTACAGCCCACCCCAAAACAGCTAGCTTACTGAATACCCCTTTCCCCCATATGCTCATTCCCTCCCCCCTGCCTCAAATTTCTAGTAAAGCAAGATGGATTTCTGTACCCTGGTGCCTGTATATCTTATTTCCCAGTTGCATGTAAAAAACAAAAACAAAAACAAACAATTTTTTAAATACACATTTGTTTTTAAAACTTTGAGTTCTCTTCTTCCCTCCTCACCCACTCCCACTGGAAAGATAAGCAATTCAGTATGGGTTGTACATGGATAGTTACACAAAACATTTCCAAAGAAGGTATATAGTGAAAGACTAACTATAATTCTCCCCATCTTAACCCACCCCACACTTATTCTATTTTGTCCTTTGACCCTGCCCCTTTTCAAAAGTGTTTGCTTCTAATTACCCTCTCCTCCAATCTGCCCTCCTTTCTATCATTCCCCCTCTTATCCCCTTCCCCCCTATTTTCCTGTAGGGTAAGATACCCAATTGAGTGTATATGTTATTCTCTCCTTAAGCCAAAGTCAATGAGAGTAAGGTTGTCCCATTCCCTTTTACCTTCCTGCTCTTCCCCTCGATTGTAACAGTTTTCTCTTGCCTCTTTTATATAAGATAATTTACCCTAACCTATCTCTCCCTATCTTCTCTCATTATATTCCTCTCTCACCTCTTAATTTTATTTTGTAGGTATCATACCTTCATATTCAACTCATCCTGTGCCCTCTGTCTATGTATACATGTACATACATATGCCCACACTCACACACAGTCACACACACACACACATATATTTAATTATTTATACACACCTAAACCCTCTTATACATACATATTGCTTGAAAGTCCTCTATTTCATTGAATGACCATATTTTCCTGTGAAACATTATACTCAGTTTTGCTGGGTAGGTGATTCTTGGTTTTAATCCTAGCTCCTTTGATCTCTGTATTATCATATTCCGAGCCCTTCAATCCCTTAATGTAGAAGCTGCTAGATCCTGTGTTATCCTGATTGTGTTTCCAGAATATTCAAATTGTTTCTTCCTGACTGCTTGCAGTATTTTCTCCTTGACTTGGGAACTTTGGAATTTGGCTATAATATTCCTAGGAGTTTTCTTTTGGGGTTCTTTTTTAAGAGGTGATCAGTGAATGCTTTAAATTTCTATTTTGCCCTATGGTTCTAAAATATCAGGGCAATTTTCCTCTAGGATTTCTTGAAAGATGATGTCTAGGCTCTTTTTTTGATCCTGGCTTTCAGGTAGTCCAATAATTTTAAAATGATCTCTCCTGGATCTATTTTCCAGGTCAGTGGTTTTTCCAATGAGATATTTCACATTGCCTTGTATTCTTTCTTTTGTGTGGATCTGTTTTATAGTATCTTGATTTCTGATAACATAATTAGCTTCCATTTGCTCCAATCTAATTTTGAAAAAATTATTCTCTTCAGTGAGTTTTTAAATTTTTTCTTTTCTGTCTGGCAAATTCAGCTTTTTAAGGCATTCTTCTCCTCATTGGCTTTTTGGGCTTCTTTTGCCATTTAAGTTAGTCTATTTTCTAAGGTGTTATTTTCTTCAGTCAGGTTGTTGACTCTCTTTTCATAATTTTCTTACATCATTCCCATTTCTTTTCCCAATTATTCTTCTACTTTTATTACTTGGTTTTGAAAATCCTTCTTGAGCTCATGGCATGTAATCAGTTCATATTTTTCTTGGGAGCTTTTGATGCAGGAGTTCTGACTTTGTTGTCTTCCTCCTGTTCCATGCTTTGATCCTCTTTGTCCCCAAAAAAGGAATCTGTGGTTGGATTGTGTTTCCTCTGCTTGCTCATGTTGCCACTCAATTACTTGCCTTTTGACGCTTTGCCACAGTAGAGCTCTGCTTCCAGAGGGGAGAGCTTTGTCCCAAATTGCTGGGGTATTCACAGCAGCTGGAGCTGTTAGAAAGGTGCCCTCTCTGCATCATCCCCCCCCCCCCACAGGCTCTGGCACCTGGCCACACACCCCAGGACCTTCACACAAGATAGTGATCCAGATCCAGGCATGTCAAAGCAAGAGAGATTAACCTCTGAGTAGTCTCTTGGTCCCCGTACAATCTGCAGGCCAGGAGGTCAGGAGGCAGCCACGTGGCACAGCCACTACACCTCCACTGCTTCTTGCCGTAGGGGCAGGGGCCAAACTGTGCTCCTCAGTCCACCCCTTGTTCCAGCAGAGTTCCACACTGACCTTTTACTTTGTCTTTGGCATTTATGGGTTGAGAAGTCTGGAAAGTGCCACAGGTTCTGGTGATCCATTCTCCTGAAGTTTGCTCTGGCTGCTGCTTGTCAGGGCTGCCCTGGAGGCAAAACCACTCATATGGGGCTGGGCTGGGCTCCCAACTAAGTGAAATAGACCCTCCCTGCTGGCCTGCCAGGCTGTCTTCAGCAGGAAATTTGTTTCTCTCTGTCACTTTGTGGGTTCTGTAGCTCTAAAGTTTGTTTAGAATAATTTTTTTCCATGTATTGGAGGAGGTGGAATCTGGAGCCATGGGGTAGTCCTGTTTCTACTCCACCATCTTGGCTTTCCCAAACAACACCTTTCATCATACGTACTTCAGAATTGAGGGAAAAGTGTTTTTAAAAGGTAACTTAATTTTTTCCATTGGGGTTGGAGAGAGTAAGACGTTTACATATATATATATATATATATATATATATATATATATATACGCACACATATATATATATGTATGCACATATGTATAAAATTAATATTTAACTTTTCTAAGCCTCAGTTTCTGCATCCATTAAATTGATTGTTGTCCTTCATTCACAAAGAATACCAAAATTGCTTCACTATGTAAGAGTCAAGTTACAGTGGGTTTGACCATGGCTGATTAGACCAATATGAGCTCAGAACTCTCTGCCACAGATTGGGCACAAATAGTCTGCATGAACATTTAGGATGGATTCTCTAAATTTGTGTATCTCATATTTCTTTTGAGCTACTTCAATTCTACTTTCCTCATAGAACACAGCACTTTCTCTGATGTGGGCATGCAATGCTAAGCAGTCCTATGCCAATATTTCCCATGTCATAAATCAATTCCAAAGTTTTTTAGAGAGACTTTGAGAGTATCCTTGTTTACTTTTTCCTACCACCATGTGAATGCTTGCCCTGTGTGCGTTCTCCATAAAACAGTCTCTTGAGTTTGGCATTCATACAACATGGCCAACCCACTGGCGTTGTGCTCCCTGGAGCAGAGTTTGAACACTTGGCAGTTTAGTTCAAGAAAGGACCTCAGTTTCTGGTACTTTATCCTGCTGGGAGATCTTCAGAATTTTCCTGAGATAATTCAAATGGAAGTGATTCAGTTTCCTGCCATGGTGCTGATAGACTGTCCAGGTTTCATGGGCATGCAATAATGAGGTCAGCACCATGGATCTGCAGACCTTCACTTTGGCAGTCAGTCTAATACCTTTTTTCTCTCATTCTTTCCTTTGGAGCCTCTCAGACACTGAGCTATCTCTGATAATACATGCATCAGCCTCATTATCAATGTGTACATCCCTAGAAAGTACACTATGAAGGTAAGTGAACTTATCCACAGCATTCAAAACTTCCCCATTTGCTGTAACTGGTTGTTCCATGTATGGGTGGGGTAGTGGCTGATATTTTCTTGGTGTTGATTATTAGGTTACAATTAGTACAAGCAACAGAGAACTGATCCATACTTTGTTGCATCTCAGATTTAGTGGCACCATTGAGTGCATGGTCATCTGCAAACATAAAATCATGTACCAGCACTCCCTCCACTTTAGTCTCCAATTCCATTAAATTTATCAATCAACAAAAAGCAGCTACTATGTCATAGGCACCATCTTTTAAAGATTTTCCATAAGGAACAGTGAATGATGAAAATGGCAGGAAAGGTGTTTTGTGTAAATAAAGGGATTTATAATAATGGGTACATGATATTGTCAATGTAGGAACATTGTGATGCATAATATGAGTAGAAACAGAAGTTTATTTTAATATAATTTACTAACATATAAGAATGAAAAAGAGTAGCTTTCAGATGGGATTTAGACATTTTGAGAGAGGCAATGATCTGTGATGCAGATTTGAGGATATAATCCTCTTTACCACCTGGGTAGAGCGATGCCTTACTTGTGTAGGGACAGTTTAATTTTATAAGGGGGCAAAGAAAAATCATTTATTTGATTACTACAGAAATGTGAGCATAAAAAAAGTAACATCAAGGCCTCCAAAGAGATGGAGGATCTTGTTATGAACTCCAGAGTTAGAAGCATGATGAATACTTCAGCTAATTTGCATGTGTGTAAAACTAAGAAAATGAGAGATCACATAAACATTTGGAGGCTGAGGGATGACTAAAAAAGTACTGTTGATTTAATAGTGGAAAATTAGAGAGTTCTGGGAGAGTCAGCACAATACTTATCCTATGCTAGCCCAGGCTGCTGGACAGGTCCTCCTGGGGGTCTCATGAACACTGCAAATTCAATACGTGCAAAATAGAACTCAATTTTTTTCCTTGAAACCCTTGCCTCCTCAAATAGTTTAATCAACAATTATTTATTAGTTTTCTCTTATGTGACAACTACTAAGAGAGGGGCTGGGTAAACAGCCCCTAGGATAGCAGTTCTCAACCTGTGGGTTGTGACCTCTTTGGGGGTCAAACGACCCTTTCAAAGAGGTCACAGGGGTCACCTAAGGCCATCAGAAAACACATTATTTCAGATGGTCTTAGGAACTGAAATACCACTCCTCTCTCTCCATCTCCAAGCGGGTCCACCCACATGCAGATATGCCCACATAGAAGTATTAAGGGGTTGAGGCATTAGGAAGGTTGAGAACCACTGCCCTAGGAGAAGCAGAGACTAAAAGGAACCCATTCTTGCCCTCAAGGAGTTCACACTTTGCTCAGTATAGATAATGTGTATATTTTTATGAACATAGAAAATAGAAAATAAACGAATACAAGATAATGTGTGGGCAAAAACACTAGCAGCTGGGAGGTGGGTTGGAACGAGGAAAGGTATCATAGAGAAGATGGTGGTCCAGACTTCTCTATTTTCATTGTGGAAACTGAGGTTAGAAATGACAGTAATCCTTGACTCTTCCTTTTTCCTCAAGCATCCCTTACATTTTATTAGTTGTCAACTCTTAGGATGATAGATTTAGAGTGGGAGGGACTTCAGAAGATTGTCTGATATAGCTCTCTCAGGGCATTTTTCTTAAGGCCCAGAGACTACAAAGAGAAGTAGCAGGTTTTACCTTGTAGGAAAATGGGAGAGAGACAGACAGACAGACAGAGACTGTAACAGTAATCAGTTTAGCAGATACTTAGCGCTTAGTAACTTAGGGCTAAGTATGGAAGGTGTGAGCTCTGTTCCCTGTTGAGAGGGCATGAACTCCCCTGATCCTGGCCTGGCAGGACGTGGCTGGCTGAGACAGGAGGCCCGTGTGTGTATATAAGAATTCTAGAGAAAGAGAGACAGAATCTGAATGTTGCTCCTGGTGGAGGAAGCAGGATTGTCCCAGCATTTGGGAGCTGGGCTGCTGGACTGAAGAACTGAATTAGAGTTTTCTTGAGAGAGAGAGAGAGAGAGAGAGAGAGAGAGAGAGAGAGAGAGAGTGAGAGTTTCTCTCCTAGCATCTGGAAGCTGACCGAGAACTGAGTTGCAATTTTTCCTGAGACCAGAGTCTGGTGAAGGTCAAAGTGGCTGTTGCTGCCACCTGGAAGGCCAGAGTTGCTGCTGCTGCCTGGAGGGCCGAGTTTTCTACTGGGTCCTGGGGCCAGCTGAACTGCTGGAGGACTGAAGAAACATGACCAGGATAAGACTTTGTTTGTCCATGGCCTGGCTGATCCTTGAGTTCCCAGCAACAGAAATGGTGAAGGGTTTGAGATGTGCTGGACCCAATGAGCTTCAGTGTGTGCCAGGGACTGCCCAGAGGACTGGACAAGAATCTGGGAGCTGTCTACACCTCAATCCAGGTGACTGGTGGATTCAGGTAGGAGCTGGGACCATGGAAGGGGATCCAGGGAATCTGAGAGACCACCCTGAGTCAAGATGAAGAAAAGTCCTCTCCTTGGATAGTGAATGAGTTTACTAGACACCAAGGGGTGGAGGGTTTGTGTAATTTTATAATGACTATACTTAACGATTAATGATATTTAATAATTGTGAATCTAGATTAGTGAATGATTAAGTATTGATTTGTCCCATGAGTGGAAGATTGATTATTGTATTGTGAATTGATTGAATGATTATTGATTACTGTATTGTGAATTGATTGAATGCTTTGTTCTATATATTGTGGCCACTATAGTGAAAACTGTGTGGCCATTCTAATGTTAAGCTGTTTTGAACACTATATTGTGATTTTCTGTGATAACATGCAATGTTGTGAATATTATATTATGATTTATTGTGAATGTTTGCCTTGATTTGTAATGGAATAAATGGAGTGTTCACTATACTGTGTAATCTGAACCTTAAAAGCTGTTCACAGTAGGATTCTTCTGGGAATCTGCTTGTGTGTGCTGTTACAGAGACAGAGAGACAGAGAAAGAGATAGAGAGACGGAGGAGGGGGGAACATAGCAACACAGGGAGACAGAAAGAGACACACAGAAACATAGAGAGAGGAAGATAAAGGGACAGGGAGGAGTGAAAGAAGGGAGGAAGGAAGGAAGGAAGGAAGGAAGGAAGGAAGGAAGGGAGGAAGGAAGGAAGTAAGGGAGGGAGGGAGAGAGGAAGGAAGGAAGAAAGGAAGGAAGGAAGGGAGGGGGGAGGGAGGGAGGGAGGAAGAAAGGAAGGAAGGAAGGAAGAATGGAAGGGAGGGAGGAAGGAAGGAAGGAAGGAAGGGAAGAGAAAGGGAATAAAGAAAGGAGAGGAAGGAGGAAAGGATGAGGAAGAGGGATAGATGTATAGAAAGAGAGACACAAAGACATAGAGAGAGGCAGAGACATAGAAACAGGCACACAAAGTCAGGAAGAGAAGAGGGATGGGGAGAAAGAGAAACAGAGAAACAGAGAGGCAGAGGCAGAGAGACAGAAAAATAGACAGTCAGACACACACACACACACACACAGAGAAAGACAGAGAGAAACAGAGAGTAGAAAATATCTTAGTAACTTGCTTCTTTTCAAAATTGAAGCTTTTCCTTTTTCCAGAAACTGAAGCTAGTTTGATCTTGGTTCTCTTTTCAGAAAGCTTTGTGTGGGGTTAAAAATACTGGAAGAAGTAAGATGTAAGTTTTGGGGGCAAGGGGAGAGAGAGAGTTGGGCTTTTCTGTGAGCCATCTCTACTGCTAGTAATAAAGCTGAACTAGGTTGGGAACCACTGTTAACATCTTCAAAGGGAATGGTGAAATATTTATTGAAAATAAGCTATTGTGTTATTTTTTTTTCTTGGTAACTAACTTTAAGGGTGTCATGCAACTTACTCTGAAAACAAAATAATTTGTCTCAGTGGGAAGGTTTGCAGATCTTTCTCAACAACAATGCTGGGGAGGAAAGCTCTCCTAATATATGAGGAGGAATGAGCCAAGCTGTAGGAAATTCCAGCAATAAAGCATTGTTATAATGCAAACCAGTTGCTTTCGGGACCGCTTCTTTACACCACATATAACAGATTTGACAACAATTTTGGGGAACAGTGATGTAGAAGAGACACAATCTTACTCCAAAGAAATACCAAGCCTGATTCTTCAAATTGCCTTCACGAAGCATGCGGGTAATAAAAGAGACACCGTTGAGCTCATTCTCATATTTTTCTCCCCAAGGCCAAGCTTACGTGTGACCCTGGAACAGAAGTAGGTCCCTTATGTTGCCAGCCCACTGTCCTGCCAACCCAAAGTGCTCTATGTATCTTTCAAATTGACTGATCCCAACACATCCCATCCCTGTTCCCTGGGTAGAAGGCCAAAGGCCTTCATATGTTCTCCACTCTGAGAAAAGAACAGTCAAGACAGGGTCACTCTGTTCTCATACAAAGAAAGAGGAATCTCCAGATGTGATTCCACGTGATGGCTGAGCAAAATATGGTATCATCAAAAATCACACTTTATTTGTGGGCAGGGAAATTTTAATTAAGATAGAAGTCACTCCTTTTTGGCTCAAAGGCAGACAATCACTTTTTGTATAGGACACTTATTCAGGTAAGAGTTGGACTGGGCGGCCTTCTGAGTCCCCATCCAGTTCTGAGATTGTGCGGTTCTGACACTACCCACTATGGCTATTCAGGGTCTTCTCTTTCAACTTCAAATCCCTTTTCTCCCATTCTCATTTAACAACCAATGACTATTCACCTTCCTTCACTGAAATTAAGACCACTCAGTTCATAGGCTTAACAGATTTAGAGTTCATTGAGTCTGTCCCCCACCCATTTTACAGATGAGGAAACTGAGACCCAGAGAAGTTATTGGGGTAATCAGGTAAGTATCTGAGATTGGATTCAAACCTGCCTTCTTGATTCTAAATCCAGACTCTATGATTACAGTCTGCCACCTTTCTATCTCCTCTCCTCTTCATCATAACACACCTCCTCCCATCTTCAAAATCCAGCCTCTCACTATTATAGGAGCAGAGTAAAAGGTGTCTTTCCTCTCCTCTATGTTTAAAACCTTTATCTCAGTTCTAAATCTGATGCTTTGTTTTTTATCACTTTGCTCCCACTCATCTCCTCTCAGTCTAAGAACTTAAATGTTTCTCTTTTTTTTGCCATTAAATACAAAGAGCTCCAATAGTTTTAAAACAACACTAATCCTTCACTTGACCCCACCTAATCCTTTGGATCTCTCCTCGCTCTCAAAATTAAACTCATTGAAGGAGTGAATGAAACTTTCCATTTGTTTCCTCTACATCCCCAGCTGGAAATGTTGCCCTGGAGGTAGGTGAGAGGTGGGAGATGGAGACAGATGTTGAGAAGTCATCATCTGGGAGAAGGGATGAACTTTGCAAGGGAGTAGAAGGGCTGAGCTTTTGGAAGTACACCCACTCTGGGGCCTTGGAAGGGCAGATATGTTAAATTCAAGAAATGAGCTCTTTATTTCTGATAAGCGTAATTATTTTAAAAAAAATATTGATGGAAGCAGCTAGATGGCTCAGTAGCTGAAGTGCTAGGCATAGAGTCAGGAAGACCTGAGTTCAAATATGGCTTCAGACACCCATTTAAACTCTGTTTGCCTTAGTCGACTACAGAAGGAAATGACAAACCAGCCGTGCATTTTTTTTTCCCAAGAAAACACTGTATGGGGTCACGAAGAGTCAGATACTGAATGACCAAGTAACAACAAAATATGGATAGATTTCTAAAACTGAAACTTAGTTACAGACTCATAACCTGATTGATTGATTGATTTGCCAACTTTGGAATGAAATTTCATATATCCTAGGTCTTCTCATTAATTCTGTTTTTATTTTTCATTTTTAGCTTGCTATTGTGTAACTGGAAACTTGGAAATTTGCATCGAGTGGTCAGAGAAATAAAGCAGAGCCGAATTCTGTTATCTTGTCTTTGGCACAATTCAGTAGATTTGTCCTATCATACCCCTTTGCCTTCAAACATGAAAAGGCTCTGATATTATGAAGAAGAGAGACAGTCTGCCACAGTGGATAAAGAATTCGTCTCAGGGTCAGGAAAAGCTGGGTTCAAGTCTTGCCCTTGACACAAACTGGCCATATGACTCTGAGCTGACTACTTAATTTATCGGTGTTCAAGGTAACTAAATTTCAGAGAAGGTGCCCATCTGGCAGAAGAAGTTTCTTCCTACAGGAGTGCCCTAAATAAAGGAAACTGTACTTCCAATCCCTGCCTCTAGTATTCACTCAGCAACCAAAATCAAACCAACAGAAGACCAATCCTTCACCTGACCCTCTTTATCCTTTGGTGCTTTGTCTTTCCTGGGTTTTAAAATCAAACTCCTTGAAAGATTGAACCAAATTTACTGCTTGTTTGCTCAGCACTCCAGCTGGTGGGCAGCTGGTTTAATCCTTTGTGGAGTTTAATTTTTAAAGGGAGAAGAGATTTAGTTCTAAGAAAGCAATAATTTATCTCTTCTCATTCCTTCTTATTGTACAGCAGCTATCTGGCACAGTGGGTAGAGTGCTTGGCTTCAAGTGAGGAAGATTTGATTTTAGGTTTAGCCTGAGACAGTCACTGACTGAGTGACCTTGGGTAAGTCACATAACATCTATTTGCCTCAGGTTCCTCCTCTTTAAAATGAGGATAATAATGGTACCTACCTCTCAGGGATCCTGTGAGAGATGATTGTAAAGCACTTAATGCAGTGCCTGTCACCTAGCAAGTCCTATACAAATAAATATTATTATTTATTATTAATTTTTATAATAATCATTAATAATTAATACTAATAATCATTATTAATGTTATCTTATCATTTTTTCCACCTCTGACAATTGATACCTATATCATATCCCACCTGACTCATTACAATGTTTTTCTAACTGGTCTTCTCACTTTTAGTTTCTCTTTCATGGATTATTTTTACTTAAATAGTGTTTTTTATCATATTTCCCACCCACAGTGAATTTCTGTCTTCTATGAATTGACACCAACGTGAACCATTTTCTTTAATTCCCTAACTTAATCTTTGTTCATAAAAGTCAAAATGACAGAAACACTAGTTGGAAGTTTGAACTGAAAGAACTCATTTAATTCAACCTCCATTTTGCAGAACAGAAAACTGAGTCCCAAAGAAATCAGTTGACTTGGCATTGATTTCTACCTGTCACACAACAAGTACATATGTAACCCATGGTACAGGAGCAAAACTCTGGGTTTATGACAGCCAGGCTAGGTTTGTCAGATGGCACACTCTTTTTGGGTCACATTGGGTTTCCCTGGAATCATCAGTTTCATAGGATACAGATCTGACAAGGGTCTTGGAGGTCATTTAGTCCAGCCTCCCATGTGACAGATGGGGGAACTGCCAGAATTCACACAGGGAGCAAATAGCAGAGCCAAGATTCCAACTCAGGTCCAAGTTGAGCTTTCCTTAATTTATACCTATTGGCACCTTTTTCTATAACTTCCTCCCTGCTTAGAAGCAGATTAAATGACTTTCCATGTCTATATTTCCATAACAAAAGTGAAAAGGTAAAGAGCCCTCAGCTCCTGTGAAAGTACTTGGGCTAATAAAACAATGACTATAAGACTACTTATTTAATCAACCAACTGTCATTTATTAAGCACCTAGTGTTTTCTCACAGTGTTTGCAATAAAGTAAATATATTCTTGTCAACTTGTTGATTTGGCTTAATTTGACCTACAATGCCCTAGGCACTATTCTAAACACTGGAGATAAAAAGACCAACACACACACACACACACACACACACACATCAAGATACAGATCCATTTGTATCTATTTATATGTGTACATGTAGGTAGGTAGGTATAATTCATATAGACTCTGGATTTACCATCCCAATCCACCCTAGTTTTAGCAGATTAGGTTCCCAGATCATGGCAACTGCTCCCACTCAAGGATCTAAGAGTAGCTCTGAGGGATTGTGGGGTTTTTGAAGAATATTTTAGCTCACAAGTCCCACCTGTTGTATTTCTCTCACTATCCATCCGCCAGCGACTAAGATACACCCAAAGCGCTGAAACAAAAACTTCATCTGTGTTCATGTTTTTATCTTGGAATTAAACAATTCAAGAGAATCTCATGAGAGAAATGAAAGGGATTAAGGATGCCTTTACTTATCTCATCCTAGACAGAGTTTCTACATATGGAATTTCTCATACTTGAACCTGTGACTTCTGAGGCAAAATCTAGTGATCTTTTCCCCATGTTATATTTCCTTCCTTGAGTATTCTTCCTTTTGTGATTTATCTTACCCCCATTTCCCCAACCTAGTATGATTCCTCCATTACATCAATCCAAATCCTATTTGTCTTTAAAGCTTAGATAACATTTTATCTTCTCCATGGAGGTTTCTCTGAGTGTCTCTAGACTTACCCAGGATAAAGACTACTGCCAGAGAGGGCTGTTTGTATAGTTCTAATTGTTAGCAAGTTTTCCCTATGCCAATCTTCATTCTGTCTTTCTGAAAATTCTACTCATTGTCCTCAATTTTGCCATTTGGGACCAAGTAGAAAAAGACTAATTCATCATAAATCTTCTCTTCTCAGACTAAACATGCCCAGGGCTTTCCATGAATGCTTTCATGGTATGGATTCCACTTGTCTCTCTGTTCTGGTCACTCATCTTTGAATACATTCCAGTTTTTTTTTCAATATTCTTCCTAAACAGGGTATTGAATTAAAAGATGGTTTCAGATATGGCTTGACAAAAATGCAATTATACTAAGCTTGTCAGTTCATCCTTCTAGTCTTCACTTATTTCATATGTCTACTCAAAGAGACTCCTTATTCTCCTCCTCTCTTCTTTCTTCTTTCTTCTTCTTCTTCTTCTTCTTCTTCTTCTTCTTCTTCTTCTTCTTGTTCTTCTTCTTGTTCTTCTTCTTGTTCTTCTTCTTCCTCTTCCTCTTCCTCTTCCTCCTCCTCCACTACTTCTTCTTCTTCTTCTTCTTCTTCTTCTTCTTCTTCTTCTTCTTCTTCTTCTTCTTCTTCTTCTTCTTCTTCTTCTTCTTCTTCCTCTTCTTCTTCTTCTTCTTCTCCTTCTCCTTCTTCTTCTTCTCATATCTTTTATACCCAGGCCAGTGCTGACACAGAGTATTAAATTAAAGATTACTTGTTGACTCCTGTAAAACTCCACCTTCTGAAATAGATTTCTGCATTTTATCATGTCATAACACTTAGAATTAGAAGGGATTTTAGAGATGATCTAATCTAATCCCTCTTTTTATAAATGGGGAAACCAAGGCCCTGAGGAAGGAAATGACATAACCAATGCCAGGAACTTGGATGGCAATTGATGACAATTCTCTCTTTAGAACTCATTTTTGAAGTTTTAAGTGAGGAAAGACCAATCAATGAATTTTCTTTTTTTTTTAAATTTTATTTTAGTTTGCATCATTGATTTCGACAAGATTTTGAGTTACATATTTTATCCCCTTCTTTCCCCTACCCACCACCCCAACACAGCCATCCCAGTGTGTCCCCCCTCCCCCAGTCTATTCTCTCCTATGTCACTTTTTGGTAGGGCAGGATGGATCTCCCAACCACAGTGCCTGTGTATCTCAAGTTCCAGTTGGATGTAGTCAATAATAATAATAATAATAATAATAATAAATAATTGCATATATATAGACAGAGATATATATTTATAACATTTGATTATGGAACTTTAGATTCTAGATTCTTTCTCTTCCTCCCTCATCACCCACCCCCACTGGAAGGATAAGCAATCAAATACAGGCTGAACATGTGAAATTACGCAGAACCTCTCCATAGTTATCACACTGTGGGAATCTGATT
>CM053581.1:349049939-349089547 GCA_028627135.1 Pseudochirops cupreus
TCTGTTTGATAGTATCTTGATTTCTCATGAAGTCATTTGCTTCCATTTGCTCCACTCTAATTTTGACGGAATTATTCTCTTCAGAGTGCTTTTGAGATTCTTTCTCCATCTGGCAAAGTCGACTTTTTCAATCAATGAATTTTCAATGAATTATTGTACTTCACCTAAGGTACAGGAGCAGCTAGGTGGTGCCATAATGTACAGAACTCTGGGTCAACTATTGCTGAGTTCAAATCAGATATGTACTTCTGTGACCCTGGTCAAGTCACTTAATCCTGCTTGCCTCAGTTTCCTCATCTGTAAAATGAGCTGAAGAAGGAAATAGCAAACCACTCCAGGATATTTGCCAAGAAACTTCAAATGGGGTCATGAAGAGTTGGACATGGCTGAAGGAACCAAAATGACAACAAAGCCCAAGCTGTATTTACTTATTTCATTTTAATGTAATATTTATCAAACTGTTCCCTGACAGCCATTCCAGTAAAAGTTTCTTTGCCTAATCTTTGTTTTCCAATGTCTAAAAAATTGTTTAAAAATAAAGTTGCATTTTAATTTTTAATTGTTTTCATTTCTTTCTCTTAAAAAAAGAAAAGAAAAGAAAAACGACATAGGCTTGGAGATTACAGTTTGAAACTCTGAAATGTTCCAGTCCCCTATTCTGTGGTCAGAGGGAAAATTGGATCCCAAAATCAGGGCCATTAGTTACAACAGGCACATGTATGGAGATCAGAAGTACTCTGTGGTAAGCAGATACAACAGTGTGGTCAGAGCTGGTTCCAGATAACACTCAAAGACATTTCCAAAGATGGAGCAGCTCCAAGGCTCCATTCCTCTTGAAGGAAACATGACTTTGGCCTCCAGTGAAAGGACCAGCTTCTGCTGGAGTGGGTGAAGAGAGCTGACCGGTAATGGATCTCCATGTTCCCAGAGGCTTTCTGCCTTCTCTGGGGAGCCCTGCCAAGTGTGGTTGCTGTCTCTTTATAAGAGTAAAGTTGGTTCCAGGTTCCCATGTAAAGCTGATGTGAAACCAAGAGTTTTGGCCTTGGAGATTTGGAGTTGGATCAATGAGAAAAACCCAAGTGTCCATTAATTTAAGATAATCTTCTCTGACCATGGAGGAGAAAGGGAACACTCACTTCTGATAAATGAAGAGTGACAAGGCAGTATATTGCTTTTTTTTTAAAAAAATTACATATGATTTATTTAATAAGCATTCCCTTCTGGTTTTTAAAAACTGGGTCTCTTCAGTTTTGAGTTGGGTTAATATTCACTTGCAAAATAAATGTGCTTTCCATTTTGGTTTAATATGGAAGCCATTGTGTGTTTAATAAGTACCAAATGAATATGAAAAGCATATTTATCTAAAATCAGAAATACAAAGGATACTTCAGACAGAATTGGAACTTTCCCCAATTAATCTTTAAACAGATATTTGTGAGATATATGACCTACCTGGTATACTGTGGCAGTCAAAGTCTCTCCATATTTGCATATTTAATGGCAGTGACTGGAGTTCAATTCAGCCAATTTACTTGTCATTGGGGAAAAAAGGTTCTAAGAGAGGGCTCAATTCATATGCACTATATTTTCAGGACAATATGAAGCTCTGTCTTTTTCTGTCTGTCTGTCTTTTGGTTTCTCTTTAGAGATAGAAATAGGTCAAATTAAAGAGTTTGGCTACCAAGATAATGTATTTTATATCATGAAACTCAATATGGACTCAGGCCTTTGATTCAAGTTACCCAAATACTCTGGCTTCTCCTTCTCCAAGCTGATAACTTTCTAACAGTCTGCTGGCATCATTTGCCTGACGGTCTGAGAGTTCTTGAATAACAGTTCTTCAGTCATCAATAAAACTGCACATCATATACTGGCCCTGGGTCACTTTCCATACAGGCTGTCTCTATTTAGCCCAGAGCTGTAACTAAGGCAGGGTGACTAGAGTACTATCCCAAGGTGCTGGCATTTGAGGGATCATGGCTCCTCCCTTTTTCCTCCCCACACTTGATGGTCCAGTGTTCTCCTGCATATATGCCATTGTCTGACTGCCTCTTGTTTCCTTATCTAGTGTAATATAGATAACTGCAGGACACCCTTCCCAAGGTTGTCCTCTCCAGGCTGTGCTCCTATCCCGGTTACCATCTACCTACTGAACTCACCTGCTTCCTGGTTGGTCATTAGATTGGAGATATGGGCCAGTTTCTCCAGGCTTCCGTTCAATCCCTTTATCTTTATCAGCACAACTGTACTTAACCCAAACTGAACTGTTTTCTGCCACTTACCCCAGGGAGTACATTGCTGATGCCAGAATCCCAAGTTATAGCTCTGATTTAGCTACAAATCTTCCTGAGGACAGAGGTCTTATTAACTAGTATCATCACATCCCTGGCCCCTATAGCAAAGAAAGGAAAATCATCATTTCTTTTCCATTCTTCCACTCCTTATCCCTAATTTCTGAGTGGGTGGGTAATATCTTAGAGCAGAGAAATTGCTTTTCCAAGAATAGTGTCTTCTCTAATTTTTCAAATTGACCCTCAGACAGACATGGGCAGTTTGGATGCTGCCATGGTTTTTGCTGGTGCTGTTTGTTTGTTTGGTTTTTCAAGTGCAAACTTGGCAATCATTCAGATATTCTACCTTGATGGGAATTTATTTATTTTTTTATTGAGATGGTAAAGATAAAGGAAAAGGCATCCATTTTAGGAATAGTTACAGGTAATGGAAATTTAAGTGCATCAATTGGGTTTTTGTATTAATAACACTCCTATGCTACTCTGACCCTAATTTCTTCAAAACCCTCAAGAGTTGCTTTAGGTCTTTAAAACTACTTACCAAAAGAATCTATCCAGATGACAGTCTTAAGTTTTGTGGATTGTTGTTCCTATAACCAAGCTGGTATGTTCAAATGGGGAGAGAGTAGGGAATATAAGGGACAGCTGGGTGGTGCAGTGGATAGAGCAAGGTCTGGAGTCAGAAAGATGAGTCTTCCTGAGTTCATATCTGGCCTCAGACATTTACTGGCTGTGTGACCCTTAACCCTGTTTGCCTCAGTTTCCTCATCTGTAAAATGAACTGAAGAAGGGAATGGCAAACCACTCACTCTAGTATCCTTGCCAAGAAAATACTAAATGGGGTCATGAAGAGTCAGACGTGACTGAAAAATGACTAAGCAATGAAAACAACAAAAGAGAATGCAAGCTACATTTTAAAAGGAAATAAAAGACCAAAGATTTCAGATATTGGGTAGAGTTTAAAAAAATGGCACAATCACTTCATTTTGATTTTAAAGCCAGGTGGCTTAGTGGGTAGAGTTCTGGACTTGGTATAAGTAAGACCTGGGTCCAAATCCTGCCTCAGACAGCTTACTAGCTGTGTGTCCTTGGGTAGAATATTTAACCTCTCTGAGTTTTCTCATCTGCTGAGTGGGGATCATAATAGCACCCACCTCACAGAGCGGTTTTCAGGATGAACAAGGTAAACATTTATGTAAAGCACTTTGCAAAGTTCACAGCTAACTCTTATCACTGTGGCTTTTGTTGTCATCAAATACTGATTTCCCAGCTCCAGATCTTTGCTCTGCACAGTGTTCTCCCCGTGGTACCTGGGTTCCCAAGTCTGCAGCCAGACTTCCTACTCATCACAGCAGTGAGACATTCTGGTGTTGATCTGGGTCGTGTTGTTTTACACCAACTCTCCTCCCGGTATTAAATATGGCTCTTCAGCCCTGCTTTGAGAATCACCCTTCCCCTTAACCTGGGCTTTGCCTAATCACTGGGATTCATTGGCCTTATTTTGGGCAGTGTATGACGCAATCAGGGTACTAGTCACATTGTATTCTAGGGAGTTAACCCAAGAGATTTCAATCATTGAGTTAGAGTTCTTGGAGGGTTACACATTCAACCTTTCCAAATGTGGGGAATGCCATGTTGATCTGTGTTCCATGTTAAGGTGTTTCACTAATGACCAGGAAGCTAGGAGCAAAAAGAGAAGTATGCAAGTCTCAGATGGCTTCATGTCCATGGTCAAGTCAACTGATTTCTATTAGCTTCATCTCCTGGCTTATAGATGGGTATACTAACACAGCAGCACTCAGTACAGTGCCTGGCTCATAGTAGGTGCCTAGTAAATGTCATTGACTGAATGATAATGTGTTTACAATCCTTAAAATGTTATCTAAATAACAAATCTTTGCAATTATTTTATGCTATAGAAATCAATTTTCATCAAGGTGGCAATTCCCTATAATAATACAGATTAGAACTCATCTGATTTCTGATTTCAAGGTCAATATTCCATGAATTATGCTATCTAGCCTTTCAATTGGCTCTTTCTAAATCCTCCTTGTTCTTCTTCTTCTGAAGGAAGGAAGGAAGGGTGGAAGGAAAGAAGGAAGGAAGGAAGATTATCTGGTGGACATCCTGCAGACACAGACTCTCACTATTTACTTGCTAATTATCTTATCCAAAACTGGTCCAACCTGATCTTTACCATAGTTGATTACAATAATCTCTACCATGTGGACTAACTTTGATGATACAACAACTCAATTTCTTTGTTTTTTTCAGCCTTTTTCTTGACTGTGGTGTCATCCTGAGAGTTGAAAAATGTCTTCAATAAAAATGACTTTTCATCATATTTAATAGAATAGTCATCTAGAAATTCCAAAGGAAAATAGAACTCAGATATTAAAATAAATTAAGTAGACCCACCAAACTTTCCATACTTGACAATGCAGTATGGTGGAAAGAACGTTAAACTTTGAATTAGAAAATTCGGATTACAGATTTAGCTCTGCTTTTCAATGGCTTTGGGACTGTGGACATGTTGCTTAACCTTGTCCAAACTTGAATTTCCTCAGATGTAAACTGAAGCTAACAATAATTACACTCCCTACATCACAGGGGTGTGGAGATTAAATGGGATATATTGAGCTGTTTGACTCATGATCGAGATGACTACATTTTCTTTCAATGATTGTTTAACTAGATGAAACTCTCATTAGTGAGATTATCCCAAGAAAATTTATTATTGCTCTTGGAATAATTCCTATATGAGGCCAGCTTGTGATATTTTAGAATAAACTCTGACAAGGGAAGAATATTGAACTTTTGGTTGAATTCTGTAGTCTGATTTACTTTGAATCCTGGATTTGGGCAAAGATGACCCTTTAGTAATCTGTAAATCCCCAAGCTTCTTTGAGATATCCACACGGAGGCCATTACTGACACGAAGTATTTTTACATGATAAAATATGAAAACATGGCGATAAGAAGGAATTGGGGGAACACAGCTGTGTTTGGAATTGATCAAATATCTCAAAGTAGTTTTTTGAGTATTTGGAGTTTGGCAACACCTATAGTCCATTTTCCTCCTCAAGGATTTTCCCTTAATTTTAACATTGGTGTGTATTTAAAAAGAAGCATAATCCATATGGTTTTGATTCCTCTACACTTAACTCATCAAAACATAGTTTTGTAAGAACTATTTGATGTCTGAAAAGCCTTTTGAATATTTTTATGAGCCTTCTTAAGTACTTTTTTTTTCTCAGAAAAGGAAGCAATATTTTGCCAAGTGTAAACAATGTTAAACACCAAAAATCTTACAACTCTGAAGCTGGATTCAGGAAAAGACTTGACAAACTTTCCTTTTCCCCTAATGCAATTGTTATTTAAGCTTACACAGAGTTGCTGTTGTTGTTAATTCTTATTAAAGGACTAATATTTTCTCATACTAGCATTGATCTTTCTAGAGTCCCACACAAAAGGCATCACAGATAGTAAACAGAATGATTATTTCTCAGCCAGTGTTCACTCACAATGATTTTCATGTCCCTGAAGTCAACCAAAAGATTGACCAGATTTAAATGACTGTGATATACCATCTGTACAAGGAAGACACATAGCAGAACAGAGAGAGATCCTGAAGTCAAATCCTCCTCCCAGCTCTGTCCCTTAATATCTGTGTCATCTTGGGAAGAGAAGTAACTTCACCTTTCTAGGCTTAAGTTTCATCATTCTGAAAATGATAAGATTAAAGTAGATCATGGACTCAATCGGGAGTACGTGAATTTTTTTTTTAAATAAAAAACTTGATTTCAATATAATTGGTTTCCTTTTTAATCCCTATGTATTTTATTTTATGCATTTAAAAGCATTCTTCAGAGGAGGAGGGCATAGATTTTCTCAGCTGGCCAAAAGTTTCCAGGACAAAAAACCAAAACAAAAATTCCTAGCCTGGATTAATATTATGGTTCTCTGAAGTTCTCAAGTTGAGTGTTGTGTAAGTGAATCATAAACCTAGATGTAAGAATTCTAAAATTACCTGAACAAGACCATCTATCATAAGTTTGCCATTTCTCAGGAAGAAGGGAATATAGTGGGCAGGGGGGCTGGCATACCCAATACATTATTAATGCTCTAAAATGCCCCTTAATTTTTGTATTGGTATGGAGAGCTGCATACACTGTCAGACTCCATTGAGACTCAGTTGACATGTCCATTCATTTTACTGGCTTCTTTTTCTTCTTTCTAATTCTCTCTCCATATCTTTCTTATTCAAAAGGAAGGAAGGAAGGAAGGAAGGAAGGAAGGAAGGAAGGAAGGAAGGAAAGAAGGAAGGAAGGAAGGAAGGAAGGAAGGAAGGAAGGAAGGAAAGAAGGAAGGAAGGAAAGAAGGAAGGAAGGAAAGGAGAGGGAGGGAGGGAGGGAAGAAGGGAGGAAAGGAGGAAGGGAGAAAGGAAGGGAGGAAGGGAGGAAGAAAGAAAAGAAGGAATTAGAACAAGCTTCTCCACAGTGAAACAGGGATTGAGTCATGAAGAAACATAGGGATTTCGAACAGTAGAGGTGTGGAAGGTGGCTAAATGAGGAGTAGTCAAATGATATTGTCTATGCTATTTTACAATAATAGCTTCATATACACTGGTCCTCTTCCACCTTGTCATTCTGTTTTTTCTTCCTCGTCCCTTTGATAGGGAGAGGAGGAAGAAGTAGATTCAGAAATGAAGTTGATATAAAAACAAAAGATATTACTAAAGTAATATTTAATGAGAAGCATTTGGTGTGAAAGCAAGAAATAAAGCTTGAAAATGAAAGAGAAAGAGAGAGAGAGAGAAAGAGAGAGGGGGGGAGGGAAAGGAGGGAGGGAGAGAGAGAATGAATTTATAGCCATCAGGTACCTGACTTAAATCTGACCTCCTTCCTACACCAGACCCTCTCTGATGACATGAATTGTTAGAGCTTCTTCATCCACACCAAAATATTTTTTTTATTTCTGCTTTCTTTCTTTAAACCAGATTTCATCTGTGCTAGAAGCTCCTGGTGAACAACAACTTCTTCTTCCGAAGAACGGTGCGTGTTCAGCAACTTAAAGAATCAGACAGCTCAGGCAGCTAAGTGATGCTGTGGAAAGAGCACCAGCCCTGTACTTAGGAGGACCTGAGTTCATATCTGATCTCCAATACTTTCTAGCTCTGTGACCCTGGGCAAGTCATTTAGCCCCAATTGGAAGAGGAAGAAGGAGAAGAAGAAGAAGGAAAAGGAGAAGGAGAAGGAGAAAAGAATAATGAGGGACTACTTACTCAGGATCCTGTGACCAGTTTGGGCCAGTCTTTCTGACTCTAAAGCCTGCACCACTCTTCTCCCCTACCTCTACGTGCTTTGCTTTTCTGTTTAAATGCTATTTCCGTCCAATAGAATGTGGGCTCCATGTTTGTAGGTACTGTTTTGTTTTCATCTTTGTATGAGCAGAAGGAGCAGAGTGTCTGACACAGAGTAGGTGTACTCATTGAATGGAGTTGAAACTATAATCTTAAGGTTTTCCTCTAGGGCACTGTTGGCAAAATCTTTCAGAGTTTCTCATTCTCTTTTTAGATCAGGATTTCTGAAGAACTGTCAAGAAAAAGAAGGAAAAAGCAAAGCAGAGGCAGCACTGTGATTGGAAAAGAAACAAGAGACTTTGCACAGCACAGACAGTCAAAGGGTTTCAAAATCTTTATCTACCTAGAACTTCATGGCGACCCAAGGTTAGTGGGGCTCTGCAAATGAGCATAAATTGTCACTAGGTAAGTGTTATTTACCTATGGAAACGTCTGTAATATATTTTTTTCTCTGGTTTTCCTTATTCAGCCATTCCAGACAATCTTGGGCATAAGGGCAGGGCTTAACAAGGCTCTTTATGGCTCTAAGCTGTTAATTGCTTATGGGAACCCAGTCAAGGAATTGAAGAGAATGTGAAACCAGTCTAGACAAGTTGCTGTGGTGTGAGAGAAAGGGTACTAGAGAAGGGGAGGGAGAAAGTGGGTTAGAAAGGGCTTGGTTAGTGAAAAGGGAGCTTTCCTTTCAGTCAAGAAGACTGGAAGGTCAAGTCCCACCTTCAATACATAAGAGCTGCCTGATCCTGAACAAGTCACAACCTCTCTGGGCAGCCAGGCAACCTTCTAACACTGTAAATTACAAAGAAGGTGGTGATCTATACTGTTGGAGGGAAATTCCCTCACTGGGAGTCCCCTAAGTCAATGAAAACACCACATAAAAATATAACCAAAAAAAAAAAAGAATAAAAAAAGTTGTAAAAAAAAAAGTTGGGTTAGAATCCAATTACATGTTCAAATACTTAACTTCTGTTCATTCATCTGTAAAACAAGAGAGCTGGGCTATGTAATTGTTTCCCATTCATTCCAAAAAGATGGGCCTTTGTTTTTATGGGAAGTTTGGGATCCATGAGGGAGCTTTGCAATTTTCCAAAGTCAATACAAGCTGCTCTTTTCCTCCTGCTCAAATACACATGTGGACATATATGTGAGTGAGGGTGTATGTCCTTTATGTATAAACTATTTTCCAGTCCCTTCTTCTTCAAGATGTATTTTCATAGAATGATCCCTTTCCTTCCAAATGCAGCTGATGTACTTTTCAGGGTTTCAGTTACAATCACCAAATAGAGCAAGAAAATGAAAAACAATTATGTAATTGTTCCTGAGACAAGCAGATAATTAAAGCTCTGACACAAACAGCCTTGAAGCAAAAGGGAGCCACAAGGTAAAGAAAAAAAAAATGAGACAAATTTTAGATGAAAGCTAGGGAAATATATGTTTTGGATTAGAACTTTGATTTCATTGAAATGAGGAACTTTCAGTGAGGGACAGTCCCTCTACAATGCAGATTGGAACCTGTTCTGAGAAAGCTTCCTGACAGATTGTGACTTTCCCAGTGACACACAGTATGTTCACCATTTCCATATGTAATCAATTTTGGGGGGATTGTACTTCCTTTTTCATATAATTTCTCACAAAATCCCTTTCTTTTGCTTACATCATGACTATGCTACTTCAGGTCCTCATCATCTCTCATCTGAACCATTACAATAATCTTCCAGTTGTTCTCCCACTCTCAAGTCTCTTCCCATTCCAATCTATCCTTTACACAGCTGCCAAAGGAATTTTCCTACAGTTCGATTCTTCCCCATCAAAAACTTCCAGTGGCTACCTATTGCCCCTAACTTCCAATATAGCATCCTCTTTTCATCATTTAAAAACCACCACTTCCTACCTTTCCCTTCCACACAATTACTTGCTTTTCCTCAAACCCAATGTTCCATCTCTTATCTCCGTGCTTTGGCCTGGAATGTGCTTAGTCTTCACCACTGCCATTTGGAATCCCTGGCTTCCTTCCTATAATTCTGCAGGAGGGCTTTCATGGACCCCTAGCCACCAGATTGGAGAGTCTTAATCTTTTGTGTATGGGCATAATAGAGACTCTTGGCAACCTGGTAAGACCTAATACTAATGCAGTTTGCAGCCAACATTCATAAATGAAGGAAGTATGAAATCTGAGTTAGAGGTTAGTGAAAATAAAAGTGTACTTGTTTCCCTATCCCAGTTCACAGACGACGGAAATCTACCTATCGAATCTCCCAGTTGTGAACGCCTGTGGTAGAGTTTTCTCCTTGAAAGTTATATTCTACCTACTTCATACAAATCTTCCATATCCTTATATCATATACTTTTTCTCCACCGTGAGAATCTTAATTCTTTGACAGCGGAAACACTTTCTGTTTTTTCTTTCTATTGCCAGTACTTAACACCATGCCTTCTATGTAGTCATCATTTAATAAATGCTTACTCAATATGGTAGAAGTCAGATCAGATCCCTGGTCTTCCTGACTTCAAGGAAAGGACTCAGTGCTCCAAGTTGTCTTTTCCTAAGGGATAAGATCTATACATGTGATTTCGTTGCTGTAAGTAACTCCCAGGTGACAAAGCTCTCCCTACCAATTCAAGTTGGCTCCTCTCTACAAATTATACTTTTAGAGAGCTCTATAGAACTCTGCTCTGCCCCTCCCCCAGACCCCTCCCTCTGTTTAAGGGGTGGAGAGCTCCCCCTAAAATTTCCATTTAAGGTGTGTGCCTGGGCCAGTCATCTCTTCATTAGCCAACATGCTACACTCCACTGATTTCTGCCTCTCCTTCTCCCCCAACCAGACTTTTCAGTTTTCTTTTGCATGTTTTCTTCATTCCTTAGAATGTAAGCTCCTTGAGGGCAGGGGCTGTCTTTTACCTTTTTTTGTATCCCCAGCACTTAGCACAATGCCTGGCACTCAGCAGGTATATTCTAAGTGTTTATTGAATGGTTGAATGAGAGGTTAAGTGAATTTATTTAATTCACTTAATTCAGGGTCAACAGAGCCAGTATATATCCAAAGTAACCCTTGAATCAATGCCACCTCTATCCATTATATAAGACTGTCTCTCATGTCCTGGTCTACTGCACAATAAAATTATATTAAATATCTTAAATGAAATGTAAAACTGGGCAAATCATTTAAACTCTCAATGGTCCAGATTACTCTCTAAGACTTCAGTTTGCAGAAAAGGTAGAAAAGTTCCTTAGTAAGAGTTCCCTACACAGATAAAATCGCAAGCCCTCTCAAAAAATAAAATAAAATAAAATGAAATAAACCCACAAGAGGAGGGAAAATCCGGATTCCAACAACTGATACATGGGTTTCTATGCAGATGTCCTGAAGTTGTCACTAGTCCTGCTGTCTCTACTTCTGTCACTGGGATCCATTCCCTTTCCACTGGAAAATTGAACTACAGACTTGGATAAGGCAGCTTTTGCCTTATCTTGTTCATTTCTCTGTCTTCAGTGAAGTCCTGGGACATCTCCATCCCTGTGACCTTCCATGTTCCCTCTCCCTCCTCACCCTCACTCCTTTGAGATCTGTTTTGTTGTTGTTGTCTTCCATATTAGCAAGTAAGCTTCCTGAGGACAGGGGCTGTCTATAGCATGTCTTTATTTGCATCCCAAGCACTTGTTACTGTCCCTAGCAAGCATTTGTTAAATTATCTATCCGTCTATCTATTTATCTATCTATCTATCTATCTGCCTATCTATCTATCTATCCATCCATCCGTCCATCCATCCATCCATCCATCCATCCATCCATCTACCTATCTATCTATCTATCTATCTAGCAATCAATCTATCTATCCATCCATCCATTTCTCCATCCATCTCTCTCCTCTCTCTCTCTCTCTCTCTCTCTCTCTCTCTCTCTCTCTCTCTCTCTCTCTCTCTCTCTCTCTCTCTCTCTCTCTCTCTCTCTCTCTCTCTCTCTCTCTCTCATCTATGTCAGTCCATTCATTTGTCCATCTGAAGATAGCTGAAGGAAACGACTATAGCAACAAAAACAGAACTGAAAGGCAGAAATCCCCCAGCAGGCAGGCCCACAGACACATGCTGATGACTAAATCTATGGGCAGATTGGGGTGGAGGTAGGGGATTGGCAGAGGGGATAGCAGTATAAATGTAAACAAGCCTTTCAGTGCAATCATCTTTGTGATGAATGTCTTTGCTACGAATGCCCAAAATGTAGCACTAATTAAGATGGCTAAAACTCACTAATGAAGAAAAATCTAAAAAAAAAAAAAGCTCATTATCCAGATTGAATGGAAGCTTAATGAGAAGCTAATGTGAAAATAGACAGGGTGTGTCCAAGTATGAGGAAGCTGTAAACAAAACACAGCTAATAAATCGGGAAGAAACAGGAACATTCTCTTGCTCCCTTCTTGGTTTTATTTGAGAGCCAGTCGGGTTATCCCATTGCATGGAGGCAGGTTAGATTTTCTCAGTTATCAGAACTTTTCAAAAGAGTTCAAGTATGAGCTAAACAGTTAAGGCTGAATGCTTATGTTTCTAAGATATTCCAGAGATGGTTTCTGATAGACTTCCAAGTCTCTGCCAGTTCTGAGATTCTGTGATCCTCTGAGTACACCTCTTAGGCCTCAGTTTCTTTTTCTGTAAATTAAAGGAATTGAACTTGATCCCATGGATAAAAATAGCTCGTAATATAGCACTTCAAGGTTTGCTACTCATTGCACCTATATGATCTCATTTGATCTGTATAACACCCCTATGGCTAAAAACAATAACAACATGTATAAAGTTTGCAAAGTGCTTTGCATAACATTATATATGATTTTATTTGATCCTCAGATAGATAAACAGATAGAGGGGATAGATGGAAAGAAAGGAAGGAAGGAACAAAAGAAGAAAGGAAAGATGGAAGGAAGGAAGGAAGGAAGGAAGGAAGGAAGGAAGGAAGGAAAGGAAGGAAAGGAAAGGAAAGGAAGGAAGAAAGGCAAGTAGTAAGTAGATAGAAGAGACAGACAGTCAGACAGGTAGATAATAGATAGGAGATTGACAAATAGAAAGACAGACAGATAGATAGATGATAGATATATGGATGGATGATAGATAGATAGATAATAGATAGATAGAAAGACAGATGAGATAGGGGAGATTGACAAAGATAGACAGATAGAGAGACAGTCAGAGGAGATAGATAGACAGAGGAGACAGAGAGACAGGCAGACAGACAGACAGGCAGACGGATAATTGAACAAGTGCTTACAAAGAGCTGGGGACAGAGCCAAGTGCTGGGCAGAGGTGCTATTATTATCCCCATATAGGTAGGGGCTATTATTTTCCCCATCTATCAGAGAAAACTGAGGGCCAAAAGAAATTAAATGACTTGCCCAAGGTCACACAGCTGGTAAACATCTAGTACAGAATTTGAACTCAGGTTTTCCTCATTCCATGTCCAGCATTCTATCTATTATACTATCTAGGTCACTAGATCATTCAATAAATCTTGTCTCAGAAAAGCTGGGGAGAGGAAAAGCACAATTGGGTTCCTGCATGCATGTGTGTGATGACATGGAGAGAAAGGCTATTTTTGCAAACTTAGTGCCTAACAAAGTACCTAATAAATGCCTATTGATTATCTGACTGACCAGAAGTGGGATGGTTGCAGGCAAGCAACTGAAAAGGAAGTAGATAACTGAGTAATTGGACCTTTCAGAAAACTAACCAATTTGAAGCAAATATTTCTTGTAATAAATCATACATTTGAAAGCAATAACATACCAGGGAATGGTGGAAATGCACAGCTATCAGCTTGAGGAAGGCATTAGGAAGGACTCTGTAGAGTAAACAAGCAGAACATGCAGATCCACTGGTGGTGTATTAATGATGTCAGCCTGCCTGTTTACAGCACACTCTATGGTGAAAAGAGGCAAGAAAAAGCAAGATTACATTGAAAAGGGGTGGGGGTGGGGGAGAAAGTGAAAGAAAGCTTTGATGTCTGGATTTTTTTTTTCACTAAAGAGAAACTTGCAAGTCAGCTGCTAGGCACAGGGAATTTGCATAATCCAATATATTGTATAACATACAGCACACTGACCCAATTCTTATCTCATGTTGTTGTCTAATACATTTCTGTTGAATGCATGTCCAGATAAGAACAAAATCTAAGAAAATTAAAATGACCCCATTTGTTTGCTTGAGAGACTTAAGAAACTCTCTTCTCCAAGAAATGACTGAAAAATCAAAGGGGCATGATCATATTGGTACAATGGAAATAATAGGGGATTTGAGGTCAACTCTCATTTCAGTCAGATAATAGCTGTGTGAGTAGCTAGGTGGCTCAGTAGAAAGAGTGGATAGAAAAATAAGACTCATCTTCCTGAGTTCAAATATGGCCTTAGACACCTACTAGCCCTGCGACTCTGGACAAGTTATTTAACCCTGTTTGCTTCGGTTTCCTCATCTGTAAAATGAGCTGGAGAAGAAAATGGCAAGCTGCTCCAGTATCTCTGCCAAGAAACCCCCAAATGGGGTCACAAAGCATTGGATATGGCTGAAATGACTCAACAACAATAGCTGTGTGACCTTGGGAAGTCACTTAACCTCTCTTAACCTGTTTCCCTACATTTAAAATGAGGTGGTCAGACTAGATACCCTCTGAGACCCCTTCCAACTCTATATCTAGAATCCCCAGTTCTCTGTTTATATAACTAAGGATAATTATGAAAAGTGACCAAAGATCTCAAAGGTAACATGTAACATAATATTCTTTCAATAAGTTTCCCTAGATGGAGAAACACTGGAGTCATGCATAGCAAAATTTCATTTGTGGGATAAGACCAAATCAAGAAGGTTGTTACATTTGTACATGAGAATTATGAAAGTTGATAGAGAATTTTTAAAAAGCTGTAGTTATTGATGCATAGAAATCACAGTATTTTAAAACATTCATACATATTTCTAAATATTTAGGGTTTTAGGAAAAAGTTAAAATTATCTTGCTTCCTAAACAAGAGGCCAAAGGTTAGCAGATGACCCTCAAAAGCCCTCTACTTCAGCAACCAAGAAGCTCTATGAGTGGCTCTATCTTATTGCCCAAACCAGTTGTCTCAAGGACAACTATGATAATTTATGGTCCAGCTAACCTAGCCTGAAATGAGATGTCTTTTTTTATGACAGCTGTTCTCTATAGTCATTAGTGTCTTATACTTCAATCAATAAACATTTGTTAAGTATCTACTATGTGCCAGACACTGGGGATACAAAAGGAGGCAAAGGACAGTCCTCGTCCTCATAAAGCTCACAATTTTAAAAATATTTTTATGAAATTCTTTTTGTATAGACTTGTTTTGACAATTTTGGAAGGGACTAAATGATAATGAGATGCTTACATTCCAAGAGGCCAAGAAGAGCCAAGAGTCCCTTTTGGGATTATTTTTTTCTGTGCTCCCACACCACAATGGAGTATAAGCTCCTTGAGGGCAAGGAGGGCTTAATTTTAATCTTTGAGTTCTGGTGCTTTTCACAAACTAGGCTCTTAATGAACATTCATTGAATTTAATTGAAAATATGGATTGTGTCAACATGGATGTGGCTTAGTTCCTACAGTAGGGTAACAAACTGCCATTGGACAAAGGACTTGTGTTTATAATATCAAATTTTAAATTTTAGATGGTCTAAAAATATAGTTTATTCTTCTAAAACTACAGGCCCCCATTTTGGCCAATCTATCCAGGATCAAGGCAAAGGAAGAGAGCCTTTTTTTGTACATATAGTCTTTAATAAAATAATAATTGTGTGGATTTTTGGGACTTGTCACTTTTTGCTTATCTGTTTTAAGGTAACTATGGACCAAGTGTTCACCAGCCATTCTGTTGTTTATGAGCCTTTTACTTTGGTGCTGGACATCCTAGAGAGCTTATGTTTATACTTCATACCTGGTTTAATATTGATAATTAGATAATAAAGGTAGACAAGTCCCTGGCCAATAAACATGAGGTATGATGTGAATGAACTCAAAACCTTTCTAGTTTGTTAGAAATTTCAAGAGGTTGTGATCCATAGCTTAATACTTCAGAAATGGGATTGTTGTAGGACTTTAGTGGATTTCAAAATATGTCAAACAGGGAGAGATACCCCAACAATAGGAAAAAAACATCCCAGGTGCATTTTAAACAAACATAAGTTGACTGAGAAAACAATGGTGGTTACAGACTCATACACTTCCCTCATTTTTTTTAAAAACAAAACGTGGAATCAGGGTGAATATCCAAAGTTAGACTCACGCAAAAACAATGTCATGAAGTTAAAAGTCTAAATGTTAAGGACAAATTGGAGACGGGGCTGAGTAATCTTTAAAACACACAAAGGACCAAGAAAAATGTAGAAAGGTAAACACATTTGAGTGCCTGCAGCGGGCTAAATGATGATGAAATGCTCACATTCCAATAAGGCAAGAAAAGACAAGGGTCCCTTCAGAATTGTAATGCCTTCAAAGATCAGAAAAGGAAGTAAACAGAACAAATATAAGACCTGCAGAAGGGTTTGTTGGCAAATACAACAAAGGAAGACTTCTAAAACTACAGTGGGGGCAGAAAAAAATGAAGGAAAATAATATTACTGCTTGATTATGATGCAAGAAATGCTAAAGGGTAATGAGAAGAAAGTAAGATTATTCTATTTCTATTTCTTTTATTTTCCCTAATAAAGTGAATTCTCTTCAGCCTAGGAGCTATAAAATAAAAAGGATGAAGAGGGAAGGAAGAACCAAGATAAGTGAACTAGGCGACCCAGTGGTTAGAGTGTCAGCCCTGGAGCTGAGGA
This sequence comes from Pseudochirops cupreus, assembly GCA_028627135.1. NCBI lineage: Eukaryota > Metazoa > Chordata > Mammalia > Diprotodontia > Pseudocheiridae > Pseudochirops > Pseudochirops cupreus. The sequence continues at coordinate 349,066,405 of CM053581.1, forward strand.
CCTGAGTTCAAATCCAACTGCTTTAAACACTTACTAGCTGTGTGTAATGCTGTTTATCTCAGTTTCCTCATCTGTAAAATGATCTGGAGAAGGAAATGGTGAATCACTTCAAGTATCTTTGCCAAGAAAATCCCAAATAAGATCATGAAGAACCGGACATGCCTGAAAAGGATTGAACACTGCTGAGTTCAAAAAATAGAAGCTTTTGGTCCTAATCACCAATATACTGAGTTACTAAAAGGACTCTCAAATGTTTTCATGTAACTCCTTTTTATGTTTGTTTGAGAGATTATGGACAGTGTGGGCCATGGCAGTCAGTCTGTCAACAAACATTGATTAATTGCTGCTAGGTGCCAGGAACTGTGTTGTGCTGGTAATTACAAAAACAAAAAAAGTTTCTTTTCTTCCCCCAACAAAAACAGTCTCTGATCTCAAGGAACTCACAGCCTAATGAGGGAAACATAATGAAAACAACTCTGTAAATAGTGCATACACATACACACACACACACACACACACACTCACACACATAGCTATAGATACAGATTACAGATACAGGATAAACACAGCATATGCCAAAAATTAAGAGAGGAAAATGTTCTTAATCCCTTCCCAACCCTGCTGTCCCTCTTACATTTCCTTTTCCCTCTCTCTTTCCCCATTTGAATACATTTCTACACCAAACTCTTTTTATATGTTCATGCCCTACTTAATTCAGATCAAAATGGAATCATGAGATATTCACTTCTCCTGTCTCTTCCACCATGTTTGTTTATTCTTATTCATGGATCCCATTTATGCAAAATAGTCAGTTCTTCTACCTTCTTCCTCATTTTGCCCTAAATTTAGTTCCCTTAGTGCTATTATTATCCCCATCTTACAGCTGAACAAATGGCTTGGCCAGAGTTACAAAGCTACCAAGTGTCTGAGGCATGATTTGGAGTCAGGTCTTCTTGACTCAAGAAATATTCTATCCATTGTTCCAGCTAGCTGTTTTTCCTGTTTTCTTTTGTCTCCCAAAAGTTTTAAAGACTAGTGCTGGTCTTTTAATCCAGAACAGTGAAATTCCTTTATTCTATTAAAAATCCATTTATTTTTCCTGGTCTGAAATTATACTCAGGGTTTTACAGGGTGTGATACTGTTGGTTGTAAACTTTTGTTTTGTTGTTTGCAATATCATATTTCATTTTTTTTTTATCCTTTAAGTAATTACTACTCTGTCTTGCACAAGTTAGGCTTGCTTCTTGGTACATAAACTCTTTCTTATGTCTGTTGGCAATATTTTTTTCTTTGACTGAGAATCTCTGAATTTTGTCCATGCCATTGCCCAGTGTTTTCAATCTCAGTTTCTTTCAAGCAGTGACCAATCATCCTTTCTATTTTCATTCTGACCTCTGCTAATAAATTTGGGTAGTTTTATTATTTATTGCTGTATAGTATTCTTTTTTTCAGGAAGGGAGAAGTCATGGTTTTTAAGAAATTCTATGATTCCTGAATTGTCTCTTCTCTGTTTTCCAGGTCAGTTGCTTTTGATAGTATATTCCTCATATGTTCATTTAATTTTTCAATCTTCTGATTTAGTTCTAATATTTTTTAATCTCTCAATGACATTTTATTTCCCTTTGCCCTACTCTATTTTTTAAGGGAGTCCATTTCTTGTTCTAAGTGATTTATGCTCATTTTTTTTTTCTTCCCACACCTTCATTTCATTTCTAATTTCATTTTTATTTCTCATTTTAATTCTTCTAGCAAATTTTGAATTTCTTATGTCCAAGCCATTTTTCTCAGGTTATTCTTCAGTTCTTTTTTTTTTTTTCAGTGCATACACTTTGGACTTCTTTTGTCTCAACGTATTTTCACTGTGTTTCGAAGTTTACTAATATTTTCAGACTGGAATTTTGCATTCTGGATAGTACCCACAAGCACTGTTGATTGGATGGGTTGACCTCATGTGGCCCTATTTCCATAACACACACACACACACACACACACACACACACACACACACACAAGAATAGGAATCTCTGCCCTAGAGTTACCATTTAAAAATTTATCCTTAATTTACCACAGTAATTTTTAATGGATTTCAATGTTTGGAATGAGCTGGAAATTTCCAAAGTTCATTTTCCTTGTGATCACATATCTTTATGAAATCTTCTGTTTCTGTCACTTATTCTTTCTCTATCTCTTTCTATCTCTGTCTCCATCTTTCTGTCTCTGTTTTGATTTAAGAATCTCAGTGAGTTTACATGCTAATGAAAGAGACAAACTATAAATAAATCAATATGTTATACAAAACAGAGACATATCAGAGCACACAAAGGTAGGTTTACAGAGAAGGTGCTGGCACCTGGGAAGATGAAAAAGGCTTCCTATAGGACATAAGCTTTGAAGTTTTGAAGGAAGCCAAGGATCCTAAAGATTCCAGGGATGGGAGACAGGGAAAAAGCATGGAGACCAGAAATGGAGTTAGCGTAATGAATATTGAATAAGCCAGAAATTGTCTCAAAATGTTATGGTGTACCTTGCATTAGACCTAGAGGAGTCAGGAGACCCAGATCAAGTCTGAGCTCAATTACTTAATAATTGAGTAACCAAAAGTAAATCAATAAAATTCATTGGGATGCTGTGAATATGATAATACTTGTATAAGAATCCATAAGAAAGAACTTTGTAAATAATAAAGTGCTTTATCATTCCAATTGGCAGTTAGATGACACAGTGGATAGAATGAGGTCCCTGGAGCGATCCTCCTCAGTTCAAATCCTGCCTCAGACACTTACAAACTGTATGACACTGTTTGCCTCAGTTTCTTCATCTGTAAAATGAGCTGGAGAAGGAAATGGCAAACCATTGCAGTATCTCTGCCAAGAAAACCCCAAATGGAGTCATGAAGAGTTGGACATTGAACAAATGTCTATCAACTAATCAAATAGAATTTAATAAAATCCTAATACGTGCCAAGGCAGTGTGCTACGTACTGGAGATGAAAAGACAAAAATGAAAGTTTCTGTCTTCAGTTAGTTTACAGTCTATTAAAGGACCCAACATGTACATAAATGAATACCTACAAGATAGAGGTGAAGGAGTTAACAACTGGATTTAGAACTAGGGGGAAGTTTAGATACTACCTCGGTCAAAACCCTAATTAAAGAGTCCAGGAAAGTAAGAAACAGAGAGGGGAAATTCCTTTCCCAGAATCATATAGGTCATTAAAATGAAATTCAAGTCCAGCTCATCTGATCCCACAGACAGTTCTTTCTCCTCCGCAAATGCTAGGTCTTATTAGCCATACCTATGCCTTCTTACTTCTCATGCCACAAATGACCCCCCAGAAGTTGGCTTGCCCCAAAAACTCTTTGAAAATGAAAAAAAAAGATAATAGGACCATAGAAGGTAATAGAAAGATAGAATTTTATTAACTTTCTTTTAAGCACATTGATGGATTTTTTTAGCCCTAGGCAAGGAAAAATGTGCTAATTTGCATGGCTGAACTAAGTGATCTTAACTCATTATGTCTTTCCTCATAGGTCTTATTTTCCAACCTTTAATTATTTTTTCTCTTATTTAATCTCTATCCAATGTCTTCAAATCCTTCTTTAAGTGAGGATCCCATTGTATCAAACTGCCGCTTATTAGGCCTGGGACCAAGAGAATGATTCCTCCTCCTTTCTTTTATCTCCTTTTGAACCTCCTGGTATCTAAGCTTTGGAGAAGCCAAGGCTCTGTCTTTACCTTCCCCCACTTTTCATCAGGTAAAACTGCGGCTCATCCCTTGGTGCATTGGCTGGCTGGATTAGACATATGGAAGAATGGATTCGATGTGCAGATCAGTCTCAGATCCATTTATCCTGCTCTAACCTCTCTCCCGACCTCTAGTCTTGCATCTCTAACCGCTTACTGGCTATCTCAAACTAGATGTTTGCTTTTTTGTTGTTCAGTCATTTTCAGTTGTGCCTGACTCTTTGTGACTCCATTTGGGGTTTTCTTGGCAAAGACATTGGAATCTTTTGTCATTTCCTTCTCCAGCTCATTTTACAGATGAGGAAACTGAGGCAAACAGGGTTGCCCAGGGTCACACATCCAGTAAATGTCTGAGGTCGGATTTGAACTTAGGAAGATCTTCCTGGTTCCAGGCCCAGTACTCTATGCCACTTTGTTGCCCTACTTAATAAATACTTGTGGCTCTTTATCATCTCCAGTATCAAATATAAAATTATCTATTTAGTTTTGAAAACTCTATATAACCCAACCTTTTCCAACCTTTCCAGTATCCATGCACCTTATTCCGCTCCAGGTACTCTCTGTTATCTAGTGACATGGACTTTCTGTCTTTTCCTCAAACAACATACTCCATCTCTCATATGTGTTCATTGCCTGTCACCCATGTCTGAAATTGTGTCCCTGCTCATCTCTACCTACTAGCTTCCCTGCCTTCTGTAATTCTCAGCTGACATCCTGCTTTCTGCAAGAAACCTTTACTGACTTCCCTTAAAGCTAGTGCCTTCCCTCTATGATATTCTTCAATTTGTCTCACATATATTTTGTTTATATGTAGTTGGCATGCTGTTTCCCCCATTGGACTGCCATCTCCTTGGCAGCAAAGACTATTTTTTTTTAAATATCTCTAAGGCTTAGCACAGGGCCTGGAATACAGTAGGTACTTAATAATTGCTTATTCGTTGACTGACCAGTGGTGTGTCTAAGGCTCGCCACAGTGCCTGGCATAGGCAAGTGCTTAATGAATGTTTTCTGATTTGTTGAAGACATTCAGGGAATGTAAATTACTAACATTAGTCATCAAGACCATAGGGAAAGCAACACTGAAATCATAGAATTCTGAGGCCTAGCTTTCTTTGGTGGGGCTCTGATAGGGAATGGGAAAGAATGACAAACATATTGCTACTCTGCTAGTCAGCTGACAATCATTGGTTGGATGCCAACACTGTGTGTTATGTTCCTAAGAACTACATAGTGTATGACAATAATGATAATGATGATGATGCTAATTAATAATAAACAATAATAATAATATCCCTGCCCATAAGGAGAAAATACAGCCAGGCCCAAATTAATGTGAAAAATGAGTCTCCAGAGATGGCTGCATTATTCAAATGTGCCCTGTATATTTCCATTGGGCTGGAACCAATTACCATATTTGACATAATTAAAACTTTGCATAATGTGAATTCAAATACATGGAAGCATTTGAGAGGATTCATTGTTTGCACTAATTGGGACCTAGATGAACCTGAGCAAAGGTAGACCACAGTCTTAGCGTTAGAAAGGTCATCTGAGGGCATCTATCCTAATCCTTCTCATTTTATAGTTGATAAGTCTGGGGCTTTGAGAGAGAAAGTAACTTACCCAAGGTTATGCAGGGAGTTGGAGCCTGTATTTGAACACGTCTTCAAGCAGGTAAGAAACATTTATCAAGTATATCAAGTATATATAAGGCATTGTGCTAAGTTTTATGGATGCAGACACAAGTAAAAATAAAGACATTTCCTGCTTTGAAGGTACTTATTAATACAGGGAAGACACAGAGGGGAACTGAAAAGGGGGAGGGGGAGAGGAAGAAAGTACACATGCCGGGGAATGGGGATGATGTCCACAGTCTGGGAAGCACAGCTGGGAAGGGAACGAGGAATGGTCAGCCTAGATACATCCTCAAAAACAAGTCCCAGAGGGAACTCATCAGATAGTGAAGAGGGCTTGCATAATGGAGAGCTGCCACGGGGTGAGAAGGCCCAGATGGTGAGAGAGGTTGCTGGAGGAGAAGAGAGCTGAGTCCAAATCCAGTCTCTTTCCAGGACACCATGTCATGTAAAGCATATGAAAACAAAACAATTTCATCTGCAATTAAGAATAAAATTACTGAGTTTGAAACAATTTAATGCACATTTATCAATATTCTATTAACATGTGCCAAACACTGTATATGATACAAAGTAAGTATCATCAGCAACTTGAGAGCAATAGGGCTAGTTAGGAGAAAACGGATTTTCACTTAGAGGCCCTGGGTTGCTTTGGGAAAGTTCCTTCCCTCTGTGGGCCTCAGTTTAATTAATAAGTAAAAGGAGGCAACTTTTTGTGGCATAGTGGATAGAATGCTGCGCCTTAGATACTTACTAGCTTTGTGACCTTGGGAAAGTCACTTAACCTATGTTTGCCTCAGTCTCTTCTACAAAAAAATAGGAATAGTGATTTTGTTGATAATAGTAACAATTCCAACGCATGATTTTCATCACTTAGTTGTGTGCTGCCTTGTTTCATTCTTTGATAATTCCTTGGGTATCTATAGAATTAGGAGTTCATGATATTCAATAAATACTGGGGGAGAATGTGTTTTGCCTTTCCTCAACCTCCCTGCTTACATTCTAATGGGAGAACAAAAGTGTACACAAGTAAGTCCCTACGGGATGAAGATAAGATAGTTGGGGGAAAGGGATGGGTGGCTGAAAGGACTAGAAACAAAGTAGGTGCCCATTGACAAGGCAATGACTTCAGTGGATTGTGGTCCATGAAATCAATGTAAACATTATATTATGAGCCTGTAAGAAATGATGACTATGAAGAATACCGAGAAACATGGGAAGATTTGATTAATTCAGGGTGAAGTAAACCCAGTCAAGAAAACAATATACAACAGCAAGTGATTTAACCTCTTTTTGCCTCAGTTTCCACATCTATGAAATGGGGATCAATAATAATACCCAACTGCCAGTTTTTTTTTTGAGGATAAAATGAGATAATATTGCTAAACAACTTGACACATTGTGTGGCTCATAGAAGGTGCTGCATTAAAACTAGCTATGATGATGATACTGATGTAACTTCTAAGGTCCCTTCCTTGGATCACAAAGTATTCAGAAACATGAAGTGAAAGAAAAATTAAAAGAGGTATTGAAAATCCAAAGCTACTGACCTAGAAACTATGTCAACAGACACTTTGACAGCCATTGAGCTACCTGCAAACCATGACCAAGCACCATAAAAATGTTAATAATATACTTTAAGGAATCAAAAAAAGAAAATTACCCCAGATCTCTTAGAATCAGAAAACAAAGGGGAAATGGAAAGGAAAGAATTGATTGGTCACCTCATAGAAAAACAAAACAAAACTAAATACCAAATTGTTTTTTTTTTATTTTAACTTTTATTTATTTTAGTTCACATCATTCATTTCCACGAGATTTTGAGTTACAAATTTTCTCCCCATCTTTCCCCTACCTACCACCCCAAAAAGACCATCCCACTGCATAAAACCTCCCCCAATCTATTCTCTCCTATGTCCTCCCCATCACCCCTCTGACTTTGTGGTAGGGCAGGATGGATCTCCCTACCACAGTGCCTGTGTATCTTAAGTCCCAGTTGGATGTAGTTAATAATAATAATAAAAAAAATAATAATAATATATATATACACATATATAAATACATATATATTTTTAACATTTGATTATAGAACTTTAAATTCTAGCTTCTTTCTCTTCACCCTCGTCACCCACCCCCATTGGAAGTACAAGCAATTCAATACAGGCTGTACATGTGTAATTACGCAGAACCTCTCCACAGTGGGCATATTGTGAGAGACTGACTATATGTCCCTCCTTCCTATTCTGCCCCCCCCCTTGTTCTATTCTCTACCCTGTCCCTGTCCCTGTCCCTTTACAGAAGTGTGTACTTCCATCAACCCTCCCCCCCACCCTGCCCTCCCCTCTGTCATCCCACCTCTCATCCCCATCCCCCCTACTCTCCTGTGTGGCAAGACAAAATTCCAAACTGAAAAGAATTCGGAATGTGATAGCTCAAATCCAGAGCTTCCAGGTCAATTAAAAATTGCTACAAGCACTCTGAAAGCTATGGTTTACTTGCAAGGGAATCACAGTTAAAATCACTCAAGACTTGGTAGCAACTACCATAAAGAGGAGGAAAATAGGGAAATATGATGCAGTACACTAAAAGTCAGGCAGCATGATGAATAGAGTGCCAGGTCCTGAGTCAGAAAGATTCATCTCCTTGGATTAAAATCTGGCCTCAGACACTGACTTGTTGTGTGACCCTGAAGAAATAACTTAACCCTATTTACCTTAGTTTTCTCATCTGTAAAATGAATTGGGGAAGGAAATGGAAAAGCTCTCCAGCACTTCTGTTCCCTTACCCACACACCCCCCCAAAAAAAAATCACCAGAGGTCAACAAAGAGTCAGACATGACTGAAAATGATTAACCAACAACAACAATTTCAAAAGAAAAAAAAGACATAAGCAGGAACTACATTCTGCAAAACTCAGTATTCCCTGAAAAAAAACATGTGTTTATTAGAAATAGGGGACTTGCAAGAATTTTTAATTAAAAGAACAGACATATGAAGAATCTTTGTAACACAAACAGAAGACAAAAAGGAACTCAAAAGGTATATACATTTAACCACTCAAAATAAAATAAAAGATGGTAGTCTTGAATTCTAACAAAAGAAGAGATAAGTGTCCCTTCAGAATCTCACAATTTTTTGAGGTCACAGGGAAGGCAAAAGGAACATCACAGTAATGATGATGATGATGATGATGATGATAAATACAAGGTATAAAATGAGCTCATTTGTAGTTTTGAATTTTTCTTTGTGTTTGTACTTTTTATTATTTTCTTTTGTATTTCTTTCATTTCTTACTAACTCTAAACCTAACCCTAACCCCAACTCTAACCCTCTCAGTAGAAGCTATCTTGTGCCAAAAACAGAGTCAACCACAAGAATTCAATGCAGTAGCTACATTTGAAAATACATGCCATTCTTTTCCATCAGCTGTATTTCAAGAGGTAGAAGTTATGCTTCATCTTCAGTCTTCTGAAGTCACTGCAATTCACAGAATTTGCAAGAATTCTGAAGTCTTGCCAAGTGGTTTTCCTTTTTTTTTTTTATGGTGAGCAATATACACATTGTTTCTCTATTTCCATTCATTTCACTCTGATTCAATTTATATGAATCTGAATTTTCTCTGGATTCTTCCTATCCATCATTGCATTCATCCATCATGTACCAAAATTTGTTAATCCAGTCCCCAAATGATGGGCCTCCATTTTAGTTCAAGACCTTTAATACAATAAGTACTACTATAGATATTTTATATAATTGAGCCCTTTCCCTCTGTTTTTGATGCCTTTGGGGATTATGACTAGTTATCACTGAGTCAAAAAATCAGAAAGGTTGTTGTTTGTTTGTTTTTTTCCTGACAGCAAGTTTCTTAGCAATTTCAGCCACTGCTCTTGGTTCAGCCCTCTGGGACCAAATAAGACAAGTGTAATCCTTCTTCCATGAGACAAACCTCCCAGTCCTTAAAAACATCTATGATGTCTCTTTTGAAGTTTCTCTAACACAGAACCTGGGAAAGAGCACTGGTTTTGGAACCAGAGGACTTGGGATAAAATTCTGGATCCTACCTATGCTTATGGGAGGTTGGGAAATTCACTGAATCTAACTGAGCCTCAGTTTGCTCATGGGTTAAATGAGAAAATTGGATCAGAAGATCCCCTGAGAGCCCTTCATCTGACACTGTTTCTCCAGGAGAAGCACCCCCAATTTCTACTTGTCATTATGCTCATTGGCCAGTGCAACAAAAATTAGGATTCTTGCCCTGTATGTCTTGGGATTCTGACATAAGATGAAAAGGAACCACTATTAAGGGTTTAGACCAGCCCATCCACAAATCATATTTTCTTTTTTGTCACAGTTGAAAAGGACCTTAAAGGTCACCAAATTAAAGACTCAACTGACCAAGAATTTGATAATTCCCTTTAGAGGAATGCCTTCCTTGGTACCCCCTTGAGTGGCTTATATTCTTGGCAAATCTGTCATGCTTGACTGATGCTACTTCTATCATCACAAGGCTGTGCAGAAGATAGAGGTGTGGCTTTGAAGTCAGTGTGACAAATGAAAAAACCTGAGAGACACAGTTTATGGGTAATCAACAATCAATTTATTAACGAGGCTAGCTAATAATCAATAAATTGGTGGTCGGTGGCTTCTCTCAGTAACCATGGAGAGTCTAAAAGTCTTAACATACTTTTGGAAAAGGAAGTGCCTCTGACAAGAAAAATCAACCCTGATTGGTGAACATTTTAATGAGGAGGTGGGCTTGAAATCTTCAGCTTCTCCTGCTGAGAACTTGGCTTGATCAACCACTTCCAGCAAATTGGAGAAAGGAATCCATCTACACCCAGACCACTCTGGTTGTTTTTCTCCTTCCCGAGCTGGATCACCCTAAATTCCAATGGAGGGGTACAATGGCATGGGCTCATTGCTCTGGAAGATTAACTCACCTAGTAGGTTTTGTGTACACTTTAAACAGAAGTAAGCTTCCTAGTTGGGTGGGGTCTCATCTGAGATAAGAGGAGCCTATTCTTTGAGGTTTAGAAGTAAGATCATTTGGAGCCTTAAATAAGGAAATGAAATGGGGGAGAAAGCCTTAATCCTAATTTTATATATATATTCACACTGGTAACATACTGTTTGTATGACCCTGGGCAAAGTCATAGAAATTCAGTATTCAGGTAACTTTGTAATTCTTTAAGTTTCAAAGTGCTGACCTACATTGGTAGAGAGAGTTTCCTCTCCTGGGAGTTCCCTCAACCAATGAAATCACAGATCCGGTCAATATCCAGACTCCATTTTCCAAGTTATGCATTTCTATCTCCCAGTCTTGGAATTCTCTCCCTCCTGATTTCCTTGGTTTCCTTCAAGTTTTGGCTAAAATCCTACTTCTGCCACAAGCCTTTCCTAGTCCCCTTTAATGGCAGTGTCTTCTCTCTGATGAATATTCCCAATTTTTCCTTTATGTAAGTTTTTTTTCCCCTTTCTTTGTATCCTCAACATTTAGCACTTTACCCACTACACAATAGATACTTAATAAATGTTTGTGAACTTCTGACTGACCACCTCGACAAATAGTTACTCAGCTTTCACCTGGAAACCTTTAGTGAGGAGAAAACTCAGTACCCCCCCTGCCAAATCATTCCTCTTTTCCATAGGTCTAATTATTAGAAGCTTCCTTTCTGCCAAAATTGGTTCTGATGCAATTTGGGTGCTAGGAACACTGAAATGCAAGGTTACTGGGCGGGTCTACCTCTAAAGAATTTGACCACTCAAGCCTTCCAGTGTAAGTAGTGAGGTGTTATAATGCCAATTGGGCAGGCAAGATTCTAAAAATCTACACAATTTAATGGGGGTAAGATTGGTACTTTAATACAGAAAAAGACTGTGAGAAAATTTGGATGGGATTAAGGAGTGGCAAAGCAAGCTAATTAAGCAATCAAGGTGGGCTGGGGTGGGCCAGATACTATTGACATGTATGAGAAGTTTCAGGGACTGAGTTGCTTTCAAAGACATGGTCTTTTCCTTTTAGGAGTTCAGTGTGAATCTCATAACTCCATCAATTCCATGGTGATTTCCTTCTAGTTTTCCTTGCTCTGCCCTCTGGGGCCAAATATCTAATCTTTCTTCTATATGATAGCTTTTCATATACTGGAAGATAGTATCATCATTCCTCCCCCCCCAAAACAAAAAAACAAAAAAACCTTTTATTATCCAAGCTTATCATTCACATTTCCTTTAATCAGTCCTGGTCTGGCATGATTTTCATGCCATTCACCACCCTGGTTACCTTCCTCTGAATGCCCTCTTGTTAGAAAACATCCTTCCTAAATTATCCTAAAGACTTTTTTACCCTAAAGTTTTTGACTGCCAATTATTTTTATCCAAAACTTTTGAGCTACTGACTCTCTGCAATCCATCATAACTTTTAATATAAATGCCAAGATCAGAAGATGGGCAGACAGAAAGATTTTTACTCTTTCAGATACCTCGAGGAAGTTTCTGTCCCACATTCCTTTCACTCTGTACAGTAATTTAGAAAATGTCTAACTTGTATTTTTTGATTGATTTATTTTATTTTCTCTTCTGGCATATTATTCACAGAATTGCCCCCAGGTTTCCAACAGACATTTTTTTTCTACGGATTTATAGCATGTGATCACAGATTCTAATCTGTTTTTAATAACTCCTGTTCCATTTATTGCACTTTGCTTAGAAATAAGCTAGCATGAGTCGCTTTGGGGTTTTTTCATTTTTTTTTCAAAGATGTTGATGAATAAGTAGTACATGATCACTGTGTATCAGATGCTGAGTAGTACCTATAAAAGTAGGCCCTTAGGGTCATAGACTTCAAGCTAGAAAGGACCTTAAAGGTCATACCTTGTCCCACTGCTTTATTTTACACTGGGGAAACTTGAAGTTTAGTGATGTTAAGGGACCTGCCAAGATCACACAGGTAGGGGCAGGGTTGGATCTCAGTTGATCTTGGAACAAATCATTTATCCTCTCAGGTATCTTCATTTTACAGATGGGGAAACTGAGGTCTGGCAAGGTTAATTTCCCTGGATCTCATTTACCTCATCCATAAGAGTGTCAGATTTGATAGCCCCTGAGGTGCTTTTCAGCTCTAAATCTATAACTCTATGGGCTGATACTATAGTACTACAGCCCAGATTCCAACTCTGACTCTTTCTCTCCCAAGTCCAGCTTTCCTTCCCCTGCCATGACAGTCACCTCTCAAGGAGTCAGAATTAACAAAGTTGTTTTTTTTTTTTCTGATGCTATTTTTGCCACTGGTTATCCATGGGAAAACATTGTGATCATTGTTTTAAAAACTTTAAAAGAAATTCTTTTTAAAGAGCCCATATGTTAATATTGGCCCAAGAGTCCTGATGATGTAGGCAAAGAAATGTTCTCGTGAAGTTTCTTTTGGCCTCAGGAAACGCCCCACAACTTTTATGGAGGAAGTTCTGAGACCTAGGATTAAGCAAAGGGCAGGATCATTGTGAATAAACTCTTGTTATAGAAAAGTCCCTGGGAGACAGTCAAATTGGAAGGCTGAGCATTCTTGCACAGCCTGGAGTGCCCTGCTTCTTGACTCAGCCCTATTGGTCTCATGGCCTGCTTTAGAAAGGGGGCCAATTAGGTGAGAAAATGGGAGGGGGCTAGTAGCACATCTGAATGTGTTCTATGTGAGAATTGCAATAAAAAGTACATTTTGTAAGGAGAACTGAATGAATGAATACTTCTCTATGGAGGGCCTCTTTTCCATAGTCTTAAGTCCTTGAAAAATATATTTAAATGTTTACAGATGTCTTTTGTTTTTACAACACCTTTATTTTCAAAAGAGCCCTCTACCCTCTCTCCCACCCAGAGGACCATCCCTTATAACAAAGAAGAAAGAAAGTGGGGGGGCCAAGAAGAGGAGAAGGAGATCAGCAAAACTGACCAACCAAATCTGACAGCAAATGCAGTTTTCCACACATACAGCCCCCTACCCCACCCCAATCTCTGCACTGAAGGGAAAGAGATGCGTGCTCATACCTCTTCTCCGAAGTGAAGCTGGTCATTACTATCAAATAGGTCAGAAGAGACTGGTTGCTGTTTTTTCCATATAGATACTATAATCATCACGTATATTGTTTTCTTGACTGGGTTTACTTCACTTTGCATTAATCAAATCTTCCCATGATCCTCGGTATTCTTCATAGTCGTCATTTCTTACAGTCTCATAATATAATGTTTACATTGATTTCATGGACCACAATCTACTTAAGTCATTTCCCCATCAAAGGGTACCTACTTTGTTTCTAGTCCTTTCAGCCACCCATCCCTTCCCCTCAACTATCTTATATTCATCCGGTAGGGATTTATTAGTGTACACGTTTGTTCTTCCATTGGAATGTAAGCCGGGGAGGTGAGGAGAGGCAAAATACATTCTCCCCCAGTATTTATAATATACCATGACCTCCTAATGGTATAGATACCCAAGGAATTATCAAAGAACGAAACAAGGCAGCACAAAACCAAGTGATGAAAATCATGTGTTGGAGTTGTTAAATGTGTAAAACTACTCTTACTTTTATGACTTAAGTTCAAATGGAAATATTAGATAAAAGTTACAGAGAGGCAACTTTAAGCTCAGTACAAGACCACACTTCCTAATTGATGGAGTTTGGAATGAGATGCCTTGCATACCTTCTCTCTGTTAATTATCAATTATCCAATATATGAGATATGTAGATTATTTCTTCTTCATCTTATGGGGAAACAATGGGGTGACAGTGGAGAGACAGAGACAGAGACAAAGAGTGGAGACAGAGAGTTAGAGACAAAAGATAGAGACAGAGACAAAGAGAAGGGGGAGGGGACTATAAATATAAGCAGGTTTTCCCTCTTCTCTATCCATCTCCTCCACCCAAATATGCTCTCTGTATATAACTTCTTTTCTATCTGCATCTGTGGTCTCTCTGCCCATTCTTACTATCCGATTTTATGCCTATTAGACAAAAGATTATAAGATCCTTGAGTCAATGCTCTAGATCTAGAAGAGACTTCAGAGGCTAGTCTTATCTCATTATTTACAGATATGGAAACTGAGTCACAGGGTGATTAAGTGACTTGAGCAAAGACACATATGAAGTAAGCAAATAACCCAAGATGGGATGGTTGTCACTGTTCACTGTACTATTTTGAAAACTTTTGTAAACTGAGGAATATAATCTGAATTTCTTTCAACATTTTCTTATTTTGAAATAAATTTATTAAATTGAGCTAACTTTCTTTTTTTATCAAGGAACTGGGGCTTGTTCTATAACTTGAAGAATGAGGAATTTGTTCGGTAGAGACAAGGAGTATTCCAGAGAAATTCACGAAAGTTTTCAAGGTGAGAATGTCTACTTTTCTTTTCTTTTTTGGCTTGTGGGTGAGGTGGAGTGAGAAGAACGGTTGGGTGGTAGAACAGTTATTAGACTAATCTGGATTGTGATTAGAGATGATGCAGGGTCATAAATCCTTAAATTCTAGGTGAAATTCCAGAGTTTTGACTTTAGATCATGGCTGCCAGGATAACAATGACAACAACAGGTATAACTCTAATACTGACATTTTAAGATTTGCAAATCTTTTTACATATAATATCTCATTTGATTCTTAAACAACCCCTGTAAGGGGGTGATCAGATGAGGAAACAGGCAGATCTAAGTAAAATAATTTACTCAGGCTTCCACGGCTAGTAAGTGGCTGAGACCACATTTGAACTCAGCTAGGTGCCCCAGGGGAGAGAGCCCTGGGTCTGAAGTCAAGAAGACTCATCTTGGGTTCAAATCCAGCCTCAGACACTTCCTAACTGCATGACCCTGGGCAAGTCACTTAACCCTGTTTGGCTCAGTTTCCACATCTGTGAAATGAGCTGAAGAAGGAAATGGCAAACCACTCCAGCATCTCTGCCAAGAAAACCTCCAAATGATTTGGATACAGCTGAAAATGACTAAACAACACTTTCTGAATTTAGGCTCAACACTCCATCTACTGTATCACCTAGCTAGAAGGGACCATAGAGGACATCTGTTCCAAATCCCTCATTTGGCCATTGTGCAAACTGGCAAACTGGGCCCAGAGAAGTAGGAAAATGAAGGAAACTTGGAATAAGATTTCTCAAGTTCTTTCTGGCCCCCAAACTCTGAACCTATAAATGTTCACAGTTAAATTTATATAAATAGAACAGAGCCTAGATCATGGTTATACTGCTAGAAGAAACATCAGATGGTTATCTAGTCAAAGTCCTTTCATTTTACAGATGAGAAAACTGAGGCAATTGAAGTTAAATGACTTACCCAAGGTCACACAGCTAGTAAGTGTCCAAGGTCACATTTGAACCCAAGACTCATCTTCCTGTCTCCAAGCCTTGTGCTCTATGCCCTATGGTGCCACCTAGCTGCCCCTAGATTAGGTAAATTTCTTGTTTAGTTGATTAGTCCCATCTAACTCTTCATGACCCCATTTGGGGTTTTCTTGGCAAAGATACTGCAGTGGTTTGCCATTTCCTTCTCCAGCTCATTAGACAGATGAGGAAACTGAGGCAAGCAAGGTGAAGTGATTCGCCCAGTCACTCAGTAGACTGTGAATAAATGTCGTTAATTTGATTTGACTGAGTTAGTAAGCTTCAGAAGCAAGACATGCATCCAAATTTTCTGATTCCAGGATTCAATTCTCTTCCTGCTAGGTCACATTATTCCTTTCTATGTTCTTTTTGGTGACTACAGGAAGTAAGGGCCAGAAAATTTAGTCTTGGTTCACATGGGCAAAACAAGATTTATTTATTTTTCCTTTTAGCAATTTAAAACTTGACTTTAACAGATATTCCCAATTTCTATTTCAGACTCTGTGTTTTGATCTTTGGCACCTTGAGTCTGAAACTTCAAAGGGTCCTCAGTAGATTGTTCTAGGAAGTTTGTCTATTAAAAGCACAATAGACTTGAAGTGAATTTTTCTCTTTCTTCCGTTGTCTTTTCTTTTCTTTTTTTTAACAAATGTATAATGAGGGCTTTTGGAAAGGCAGTAAACTAGATTCAAAGGGGACTATTTTTTGCTTGCTTGGAAAAATTTATTTTCCCCCAGGGCCCCTTCAGAAAATCTTTTTACACAAAAACACTAGGCTTATCTACATTCAGCAATGAGAAAACAAGAAGTTTTATTCATTTAGGGATATTTTAAAATTCCAAAAAAAAGGATTTTCCATTAATTATGATTTTTAAGGAGCTAATAACAATAACTTCAGTGATAATTAATGGATCTGTATTTATATAGCAAACTGGTACATGGTAGATAGTACAATTTTATACTTCAAACTGAGTGTTTCCTATAAATATGTAAATTTGGTAATTATCACAGGAACCATTCATTATCTGCATTTGAAATTTAAATAAATAGAAGTGCTATTTACTCCTCAAAAACTAAATAAGAAAAGCAACACAATGTAACAGTGAGTACTCTTGAATTAAGTCCATTTATTTCTTTTAGTGCAAAGTCTAGTTTTAAAGAGGTATCCTTTCATTTCAGCACTACTGATAATCCAGAAACAGGTATGCCAGAATTGGCTAGGTAATGGGAATTAAATGATTAAATTTCAAATTTCTGTGCACCAGGTTAGAAATAAATCCATACAGACTAAAAACAAAACTATCCCAAACTTTTGTTTATAATTTGAAATAAATCTTGATTTTGAAATTTACAACCTAGATCAACTCCTTACAACAGATTTTGAAACTTATGACACAGATATAGGGTCAAGAGAAAGAGAAATGGATTAGGAGTCAGAGAATAGATAGATAGATAGATAGATAGATAGACAGACAGATAGATAGACAGACAGACAGACAGACAGACAGACAGATAGATAGATAGATAGATAGATAGATAGATAGATAGATAGATAGATGAGATGGATGGATGGATGGATGGATGGATGGATGGATGGATAGATAGATAGAAAGATAGATAGATAGATGATGGATAGATGATAGATAGATAGATGACTGATTGATAGAGAGATAGATGATTGATAAATAGATGGTGGGGAAGAGAGAGAGAGAGAGAGAGAGAGAGAGAGAGAGAGAGAGAGAGAGAGAAACGGATTATTTATCAATCACTAACTATTTGCCAGGCCCTATACTAATGCTGGAGATAAAATATAAGCAAAAAACAGTCCCTCTCCTCAAGAAGTTTACATTCTAATGAGGGAAGATTCCACATAGAAGAAGGGAGGGGGGTGAAAAAGTCTACACAGTCAAGAGTAGAGCCCAGAGAAAAGCAAACCTTGTTTACTTGTTGAGATGGAGATCATTAGGTAGGAATTCACCAGTTGGAGGAAGGGGCTAAAAGAAGAGAGGTGTGTCTGGCTTGAGAAAGTCTACACAGGGTTCAGAGTCAGGAATGAAGCCAGAAAAAATGGCTCTAGCTTCAGATCATGGTTCTGTTACTTGCCATCTATATGACCTTGGTCAAGTCATTTTATTTTCCTTGGCATCAGTTTCCCTATATATAAGATGAAGAGTTTGGACTATTTGGCCTCTAAGGTCTCTTTCAGCTAGAGGTTTCTGCTGGTGGAAGGAGAGAGGATGGTAATGGGGGGAGGGGGAAAGAAAGAAAGGAGAAAACTCTGTCTTTTCAGTTCCTTCCTGACCCTGATCCTCTGACACCTTTTCTCCTCTTTAGTCTATACCCCTAGCACAGGGGACAGATGGAGAGAAAAGAAGAAAAAAGGAATGAAAGGAATAAGAGGGAAGAAGGAAGGAGGCAGGGAGCTGTCTTGCCACAGTGAAGGGATCGCAGCTCTCTTGGATTATAGGAAAACTAAAGGGAGGTAGGAAAAGAGAAGTGAGGGAGATGAACACTTATCCTGCTAACGCTGCTTAAAAATCCCAGACCTCGAGCCTTATCCTCAGTCCTGGGCCCCCAGGCCCTGCCCTGTCTCCTCACTTTTGATCTACATCCCAGTATTTAGAGAGATATCCTGGGGAATGGAGAGGGAGCCTGCCTTACTGCTATCAGGAAGACCTGGTTGAAAGTCCCACTGACACATGCTGTCTGTGTGGCCCTGGACAAGTCACAGCTTCTCAATGTTTTAGACAACTCTCTAAAACTCTAAATTGCAGAACAGTTGCAGATATCCACATTGGCAGAGGGAGTTTCCTCATTAGGACCTCCCTGTGCATCAATTTAATCACTGGCGTAGAGGCCTGACCCCCATTTCTCTCTCTCTTTCTCGCTCTGTCTCTCTCTGTCTCTGTCTCTCTTTGTCTCTCTGTCTCTGTCTCTGTCTCTCTGTCTCTCTGTCTCTGTCTCTGTCTCTCTGTCTCTGTCTCTGTCTCTCTGTATTGTGTGTATGTATACACACACACACACAAGAACTATGGAAGTATAACCCATATCCCCAACTTTACTGCAGAGGTAGCTGTGATACAGTGAGGTCCACTAATCTGCCCCAAATCACAATCTAATGATTTCTCCAGCCTGGGCCTCAGTTTTTTCATCTGCAAAATAGGAAGGATTGCACCAGATGGCCTTTGAGGGCATTTGCATTTCTCATCTATGATCCTAAAAGCAGACCCTGTAATTTAATCCCGGCATTTTGCCATGTAGTCCGACTCTCCTCCAGCTGTATGGGACTCCCTGGGGTGGGAACCCAAGCATCATTTATATCCCTGGTTTTGTGGAAAAATGTGTTCTCAGTTGCAGAGGATTGACTTGCAAATGAACTTTTGGAAAATAAAGCATTAATAAATTAGGTGCTGTCAGTAAAAATGATAAAATCCCATTTGCTGTTCATGCGCCTCTTTGCCCAAACTGATTGTATCTAGGACTGAAAAACATACTCAACATTGTGTGAAGCCTTTTCCCACAAATTTATAATTCACAGATGCAAAAATTTTGGAATAGCTTTCAAATTCAGGAATTTTACTTTATATATTTCAGGTATATCTGTCACCCTAAATCATCACAGAGCTGCAGCTGGGGACAAGAAAAGGGCAGGGGATTCATGTGTGTAAAAATGAACTGAGTTTCATGTACTTTCCTGGGCTATTGTCAACCCAACAGAGTGGGTGGTAATAAGGAAAGGCTATTGTGGGCATAGGGACACAGGAAAACTGATCTTATATCTTTGTCCACGTGAAGCTAGAACAAACATTTGGTTTGGTCAATTCACACAAATAAATGTTATCAACACACAAGAGAAGTTCTGCTGTTAGACTGTGTATAGACTACTAGATTGTATGCTCCTTGAGGGCAGGTAATAGTTTTTGTCTTTGAATCTCTAGGGCCTAACCTAGTGTCTCACTCAAAGCAGGTGATGACTAAATAGTTACTAAACAGAGTCTAATTGAAATAATATGATCTTATACTTATTAATTCTAGATATACTATTTTTTTATGAATATTAGCTCATTTTAGCCACATCATATTCCTGGCATAGATATTAATCTCCTTTTGAATGACAGCTGACATATATATATATATATTTATATATAAAGTGTGTATATGTATATGTATATATACATGTATATTTATGGACAGTCATATACATACATATATGTGTGTATAGATATGTATACATACATAATACATATACACATACATCTACACATATGTGTATATGTGCATATATGCATATATATTGTGTATATGTATGTGTGTATATGTATACATACACACATACATACACATACACATATACACAAATATACAAAAACACTAACACCTCCCAAATTCAACCAACTTCCCTTTTTAATAACTTTATGACACCAGGCAACCAGATTGAATGATCTTTCCTGATCTGACCAACTCTCCTAACATCAACTCTATCATCTGAACTCATCATTCAATCACTCTGTAGTAGAAAAGATGTCAGCACCTTCTTCTGTCCTCTGGCTTCTGCCCGGTCACAGCGGCTAGGATCACACTCCTCTGGAGGTCTTATTTCCCTTGTTCCTCTAGCAGTTACAGGGATCCCTGTGCTCATTTGGCAGGGGCCATGGCTGTGTGTAAATTCGATACCACTTCCAAAGCCAGGAGCAAATGAAAATAAACGGGGGTCTCTCTATGTTACCGTCATCTCACATCCTTAATGCTAATGACTTGACTTCATTTCTCTGATTAAATGCACTCTTGATTCCTTCCTTATGTTCTCGCCTGATTTCTTGCAAATTCTTTTGTTGTTACTGTGACTTCTTCTTTGCCTTTTTCCAACAATAGTTACAACTTGCTTGATTTAAGGCTTACTGATTTCTGGACCTGGACATCTAAGAACTCATTGTTCCTTGGCTTGAGGCTTTGACCATGTGAATTCTGGACCCTTCGCTGTTTTTAGTTTATATTGCGGCTGGGTCCTTTAATACAGCAAACATCTCAGGTTTTGTCTGTCTATGTCTGTACCTCCTACAGGTGGCCCTAACCCACTATTTCAGCCTTCTCGACAACAACACCCTGGCGTGAGAGCCAGGATGAAAGGATCACAGGTTTGGAGATGGAAGGGGTCATTGAACATTATCTCTGCCTATTTTACAGATGAGGAAACAAAGAGAATGTAAGTGACTTGGTCAGGATGACACAACATGTTTGAAGTAGGATTTAACCAGGTCCTCCTGATTTCACGTTCAGTGTCTTATCCTCTGTTCCAAACCTCAAGAAGCTCTCCTATTCCTCAACCAATGCCCTCTCCAATTCAGTTCAATTGATCCAAGTGGGCCAAAGAGTTATTCAACACTTAACTGTGGTTCTCTGAGGGGTGGGGAACCCATGGACTAGAAGCCAAATATGGCCCTCTAAGTCCTTGGGTATGGCCTTTTGATTGAGTCCAAGTTTTACAGAACAAATCTTTTTATTAAGTAAATTTGTTCTGTGAAGTTTGGATTCAGTCAAAGGATTCAGACTTGACCTCAAGGCTGCAGGTTCCCCCACCCCTGCTCTAGATTCTAAAATTTAAAAGAATAGCATCCCATTCCAAGAGGGACTGAAATTCTGAAAAGCCAGACTTGGACAAACAAGTGATTTATGGGGTAGAATGTGATAAGGGAAAAGGAGATATTCAAACAAAAAAATGCAGAGAGAAAGATAATTTTCAGCTAGGGGATAAAGGGAAGGCTTCATGGAAGATGAAAGGGTACCTGAGCTGGGGTTTGAAAGAAGAAAGATTTCAATACACAGAAACGTGAAGGGAGCATGTTCCAGGTGTGCTGACTAGCCTAAATGATTACTGAGGCAAGAGTGAACAAAATGAGCTCTGGGAACAGCTAGGTACCTAGTTTGGCTAGAACACTGAGTTCTGGAAGAAGATAAGTATTAAAAAAAAAAAAATTGCCTGGAAAGGCAGGTTGTAGCCAGATTGTTGATGGATTTAAGTGCTGGGCTCAGAATGTATTTTACACTGTAGGTAGAAGGAAACAACTTAAGATTTTTTTTTTTTTTAAGCATGGATGCAACTTGGGCAGAGTGACTCTAAACAAAACCACAACCTCTCTGAACCTCAGTTCCTCCATCTGTAAAATGATAGGAATGGGAATTTTCTATGATAGGAATGATAGGAATTTTCTAGCCAGAAATCTACAATCCATATACTTATACTTAAATTTTACTTAAGAAATAAAATACCTAAAGAATAGAAGTAAATTTGTCGAGAGTAGTTTTTTTGTCTAAATTATTGCGATGAATGTCTTAAATCACTGCTCAGAAATTATCTGTTCAGTTTTCTGCTAGGTCTCATAATGATCTATAAAGAATAACAACAACCACCAATAAAGTGAAGCATTTTTTTCTCCATAAAAAGTGCATGATAACTGTCTATCCCCACTGTCTCACTGGGTGTTTTGAGGCTTAGAAAAGAAAGTGAACATGAAAGCCTTTAAAAACATACAGCATCTTACCAGTATGAGAGATTTTTATGTTACCACGATCCTGAAAAACACAGGGACATTGAGTTCGAAGGGGCAAACTAGGACCCCAGGGAGGGCACCAAAAAGTGGTTTCTCCAGCGTTCTAAAGCATCAAGATAGTGATTTGAGCTCAGCAGTGCAGCACAGTGTAGCCAAGAGGTCATGGACTGGAAGGGACAGATCACAAGGGGTTCCCACCTCCCCCATCATCAGTTCTGGCAATACAAAGACGGAGCCACTGACCAGACTGCTGAGAAGCCCCTGGGATGTGTAGTAATCTGAAAGTCATTCCATGGTAAGACCACAAGACATACACCTAGCTTCAGGGGCCCAGCTCAGCCTCCTGGGGTCCTGAATTTAAAAGGCTTAACAGCTGGCTATTCCCATGGAGATGATTGTAGTTAGATATTTGATGGGAAAGTCCTTTGACTAGCCAATAGGATAAAAGCACTATTATAAATTAAAAAAAAAATACTGGGAATGAATCCAGCACACATTTTTTTTCAGATACTGTATTTTTAATTATACATATATACAGCCCTGTGAGTGTCCTCTTCATCAAAATAGAACACAATGAAATTTCTATATATGTGTATATGAAGATTCAATTTTTACATATGAAGGTTCCATATAATATTAAGGTTTCATATACACACACATATAAAATGAAATTTCCAATGTATATGAAGCTTCATTATATTTATATACACACATATGAAGGTTCCATATAAATACATGTGTACATTATATATATATAGTTTTCATATAGTCACATACAAATATAAAGTGAAGTATATTGAGCCCAATATATACATATACATACATATGATGGCTCTACATATATTT
>CM053581.1:349097545-349128175 GCA_028627135.1 Pseudochirops cupreus
AGGAAGGAGGGACATATAATCAGTCTCTCACAATATGCCCACTACAGAGATGTCCTGAGTAATTACACATGTACAGCCTGGCTTTAACTGCTTGTCCTTCCAGTGGGAGTGGGTGATAAGGGAGGAAGGGAAAGAATCTAGAATTTAAAGTTTTATAATCAAATGTTAAATATATATATATATATATATATGTGTGTGTGTGTGTGTGTGTGTGTGTGTGTGTATGTGTGTGTATACACTATATATAATTTATTATTATTATTATTATTAACTACATCCAACTGGGAATTAAGATATACAGGCACTGTGGTAGGGAGATCCATCCTGCCTTACCAGAAAGACAGAGGGACAAGGGGGAGGACATAGGAGAGAGCAGATTGGGGGAGGGGTTATACAGTGGGATGGCTATTTTGAGGTGTTGGGCAGGTGAAAGATGGGGAGAAAATTTGTAACGGAAAATCTCATGGAAATGAATGATGTAAACAAGAAAATAAATAAATTAATTTATTTTAAAAAAAAAAGAAATCATAAGGAATTTACCAAAGTTGGAGTATTTACATGCCTACCTGGAAAAACAATAATTGTAACCTATGAAACTTTTCTCAGTATGAGGATTGTTGAAGGGAATATAAATGTGGGTATATACATATATGTGTGTGTGTATATATATATATATATATATATATATATATGTATATGTATATGTATGTGGGTGTATGTATGTATACATACATATATTTGTCTATATCAGAGGGTATATGTTCATATGAATACATATGTGAGTATGTGTATATATGTGTACAGGTATACATACACAGAGGGCACAGGATCAATTGAATAAGAAGGGATGATATTTAAAAGGTGAAATTGAGAGGTGGGAGATGAATTGTATGAGAGGAGACAGGGAAAGACAGAATGGGGTTAATCACCTCATACAGAAGAGGCAAGGGATAACTGTTACAATGGAGGGGAAGAACAGGAAGGCAAAAGGGAATGGGTCAACCTTATTCTCATTCAATTTGGCTTAGGGAGGGAACAGCATTGGGTATCTTGCCCTACAGGAGAGTAGCGGGGAAGGGGATTAGAGGGGGGATGATGGAGAGGAGGGCAGCTTTGGGGGAGGGTAGTTAGAAGCACACACTTTTGTAATGGGACAGGGTCAAAGTGGAGAACAAGTGGGGGGTGGGATAGGATGGAGGGAAATATAGTCAAGTCTTTCACAATATATCCACTATGGAAATGTTTTGGGTAACTACACACGTACAACCTATATTGAATTGCTTATCTTCTCAGTAAGGGTGGGTGACAAGGGAGGAAGGGAAAGAATCTAAAACTCAAAGCTTAAAAATCAAATGTTTAAAAAAAGAAATATATATATATATATATATATATATATATATATATAATATAAATGTAATCTATGTATCTATCTATGAATTCTGTCATCCAATACATTACCTATTCCTCTCAACTTCATGCCTCCTGCAAATTTTATAAGCTTGCCATCTGTGCCTTGATCATATCATTGATAAAAGTGTTTAACAGAACAATATCAAGGACAGGGCCCTCTGGCACTTCATAAAGATATCCCTCCAGATTCCTCATAACCAGTCAGTTTAGCAGTTCTGAAGCCACCTAACTGTATTATCAGTTGTGTATAAATATATACTGTATAAACAAACAAACAAACAAATGAACGAATGAATGAATAAATAAATAAATAATGTTATGTGATACATTATATATATATATATATATATATATATTTTACATGCAACTGGGAAATAAGATATACAAGCATGGGGATATGGAGATCCATCTTCTCTCCTGGAAAGTCAGAGGGGTGATAGGGGAGGATAAAGGAGAGAGCAGATTGGAGGAGAGGTTATACAGTGAGATTGTTGTTTTGGGGTGGTGGGTAGGGGAAAGACAGGGAGAAAATTTGTAACTCAAAATTTTGTGGAAATGAATGATGTAAACTAAAAATAAACATTAAATTTAATTTTAAAAATTAAAAATTAAAAAAATTAAGAAAGCAAGAAGACCCACAGAAGACTGGCTGCTATAGACTAGGCATGGAGTGATGAAAGCCAGCACCAGGGCTGCAAAAAATGTGAGTTAGTGAGGAGTGGACCTATATAAGAGATGTCAGAAAGGTTAAAAATGAGACTTGGCCTCCTCCTAAACATCAGGCATAAAATTTATTTTCATCACTTTGCTACTACAAATGGTGTTCCTATGAATAGTTTTATATAGATGGGAGATTGTTAAGTTTTTTTCCAGGATATAACCTACTCAGGGGTGCAAACACAATAGTGGTTTCATGGTGTCAAGGCATCTGAATAATTTTGCAATTTTTATTAATATAATTTTAAAAAGACAGATTCTTCAAACTGTGAGCTGGTGAACTCAGCTTCTTTCACAGGAAAAAATTTAGAATATATTATATTAGTAAAAAGAAATACCATGAGTACTTATAAGGAACATGGGTGATTCTTAAAAGCTAGTTTCGTTGTAATGGGAACATCAGTGGATGTAGGAAGCTCCTCCGGGGAAGAGATGATCTCATTTTTATATTTGTATCACCAGTGCTGGGTACATGAGTCTATGCTCATTGTTGGACTGAATTGAACTGAAATCATAGGTGACATTTCTTTTGTGACTGGGTTTTTTTGACTAGTAGTGTCTGAAGGGAAGGCTGTAAGCATAGTCCATATACTTGGATGTCAGCAAAGCCTTAATATGGCAGAGTTTTCTCACAACATCCTTGTGGATAAGATGGGGAGAAGCAGGTTCAATGTTAATACAGTTAGGTGGGTTCAGAACTACTTAACTGACTGGTTATGAGGAGTCTGGAGGGATGTCTTTATGAAGTGCCAGAGGGCCCTGTCCTTGGTATTGTTCTGTTAAACACTTTTATCAATGATATGATCAAGGCGCAGATGGCAAGCTTATAAAATTTGCAGGCGGCATGAAGTTGAGAGGAATAGGCAATATATTGGATGACAGAATCCATATCCAGAAAGCTTGACAGGTGAGAATGATGGGCTCCAGCTAGCAAGCCACAATTTAACAGAGGAAAATGTAAAAATCCTACACTTGGTTTCAGAAAATTGGGAGTACGAGTTCAGAATCAGGGTGACGTTCCTAAAAAGAAGTATATATCTAAATATCCAGGTGCTTTGTTATAAATTCATATGATTTATAAATTGATTATAAATTATTATAAATTGCATAAACATACATATATTAGACCAGTATTAGTAGATGAACATAGTAACATAACAATTAGACCAATAAAAAATAGAAGAGCTATGTAGAGCCCACATAGTTATCTTGTTATACTCTGCCCTAAATGATGACATTTATTTATTCTGAATCTAATTTTGAACATCACATTTTATTTATTTTTTTAAAATGTTTTATTGATGCCTTTGGGTTTTATATCATATTTTTCTTTTTAAGAATGTGCTTTTCTCTCTAACCTACCCAGTGAGTCTTTCATTACCACCCAACAACAAATCACCAAAGCCAATCTATACATTGACTATGTGTGACAGTATATCCAATATTCCATAGTCATAGGCCCTACTCCAATGAAAGGGCAGGATGATTACCACATTTTTCAAGGGATTTCTTGACAACCTGGGGAATGTCTTGAGGACAAAGATCAAAATGATATAGTTCCTGGTGCGTAGTAGGTATTTCTCAACTGCTTCTTGACTTGACTCCCTTCTTGTCAAAACTTTCTTTCTCTTGAAATTACTTTGTATCTACTTGATGATTTCTTGTCTATATACTTGCTTTCTATCAATAGAATATAACCTCCTGGAGGGCAGGGACCGTTTGTAATTTTTATCTTTGTAATTTTAGCACTTCACATATAGTAGGTATCTGTTGAACTGAGCTGGATTATTGCCATTTAAATACTTGTATGTATTGAGAGAAGTAATTACTTTACTAATGCTAATTATTAAATTGGATTTTCTCCTCAGTTTCCTCATTAAGGTCCAGCTCTTGTTGAAGTCAATCTCTGAAGGACATGACTGATTGAGATTACCCCTAGTGTTTAACAAAGATGCTCTTTAATCTTGGATGGGACCCTATCCAATTATGGGACCCTACCCAATTATGAGACCTTACCCAACTATATTAGAGTATAAACAGAATCCAATCTGGGCTCATTTTTATTCTGAGGAAAGGGTCCTCTGTCCTTGTATTCCTCCATCAGAATTTAGTGCAACCCAGCTCATGAAGGAGAAAACCAACTAGAGGGGACTGAATAAAGATGGATTCCCCTATTCAGATTGCTAGTGTCGGCTGAGTCTCACAATCAAGCCACACTCTCAGCATGAGGAGCTGAAAACTTTTAGCCCACCTCCTCATTAAATGTCCACCAATGAGGGTTGAGTTTCACTTCTCAGGGGACTTCCCTGTCAGAAGAGAAGCTGTGAAACTGGTTACTAGTTGCTGAGAAAAACCACTGACCATCAATTTGTTGATTACCAACTAGCCTAATTTATGAATTATTAATTACTCAGAAACTCTGTCTCTTGGAGTTTTTCCATTCATTTCAGTATCAAGTGTTTTCTGAAGTATGCAGTGGTTATTACAGGTCCAAATTCTCAGAGCTATTAAATATCAAGGCCAAGACCTAGAGATTTAGACTAAGGTCTTCCTACATGCAAATCTAATACTATGTTATACTGTAAACTGGCTAAGGAATCCTGGGGCAAAATCTCTTTACCCTTCAGTGCTCCAAGCCAAAGGTTTACAGTCTTAAAAATTATTGAAGTTCCACAAGAGCTTTTGTTTGTATGAGTTAAATCTATCAAAGTTTACCATATTTGAAATTAAAGGATACATTTTAAACTATGTATTAATTCATTTTGAAATAATGATGAACCCATTATGGGTTAACATAGCATTTTTATAAAAATGACTGTTTTCCAAAACAAACAAAAAGAAAATTAGGGAGAAAAGTAGCATCATTTTACCCATATCCATAACTTCCTTTTATGTCTAGCTTAAGAAAAGACAACTGGACTCATATCTGTTTTTGCATTTAATCTGACATGTTGCTTTGGTTGAAGCAA
This sequence comes from Pseudochirops cupreus, assembly GCA_028627135.1. Taxonomy (NCBI): domain Eukaryota; kingdom Metazoa; phylum Chordata; class Mammalia; order Diprotodontia; family Pseudocheiridae; genus Pseudochirops; species Pseudochirops cupreus. The sequence continues at coordinate 349,102,642 of CM053581.1, forward strand.
CATGAAAAAAATCTGACCTCACACAGATATGAAGTTGGAAAAGAAAAGAGTATTTTAATAGAAAGGTAATGTCTTAGCATTATTCTGAAATAATTTTGACCTTACAGACTTTGTGAAAGGGTCTCAGAGAGGCCTAGGAGTCATTGAACCACACTGAGAATCACTGCTCCAGGCAAGTCTCTCAAATTCTAAGTCGTGGCAAAGGGACAGATCTGTGCCAGTAGAATGCAGGCAGTCACCATGCTAACGAAATCACAGGTCCAGTCCCTATCCTTATTGTTACACATCAAGGAAAGTTTCAATAAAATCTATAAAGCAAACCAAAAAAGGAACAATATATTCACAAAGGATATTGTAGGGAGTGGCACTAAAAAAGAGATTTAATTGGTGCCATTTCTATAATCTTTTAACAGATTTACAAACACTAAATATGCATTATCTCATTTACTTCTAACAACAGCCCTGTGAAGTGGGACTATGGGCATTATTTTACTCCATTTTACAGACACCGAGACAAGCTAAGTGACTTGCCCACAGTAATACTTCTAGTAATTGTCAGAGGTGAAATTCAAACCCTTGCATTTCCTGATTTATAAAGTCAGCATTTCCCTCCACTGTATTATACTACCTCCTAGATGGGTCCAATACTCTCCACTCCCCCACACACAATGGAAAATCTACAAAATGTTAAATTTTTTTTTCTCCACTCATTTTTTTTAATTTAGCATTATTCCCTAGTTATATGTAAAAACAATTTTTAACAGTCAATTTTAAAACTCTCCACCCAACTTTACAGAAGAAGGATGACAATTAGAAGGAAGAGAGGAAGGAAAGGAGGGAGGAAGAGAGGAAGAAAGGGTGGAAGGGAAAGAGGGAGGGAGGAAAAAAGGAAGGAAGGAAGGAAGGAAGGGAGAGAAGGAGGGAGGGAGTGAGGAAGGAAAGAAAGAAGGATTTCATATTTAAGTTTTCTAGTCACAGCTTCAACTCGTCATCTCTCTATTTCTCTCTTGATATATATCTATATCTATATCTATAGATAGATGTATATGTATATATACATACACCAAGAGGAGAGAGAGAGGAGAGAGAGAGAGAGAGAAAGAGGGAGAGAGAGACAGACAGAGAGAGAGAGGCAGAGAGAGAGAGAGACAGAGAGAGAGAGAGACAGAGAGAGAGAGAGAAAGTATTTGGGAAAGTTCTGATCTGTGAATTCATCATTCTAAAGAATTCCCAGAATAATGAAACCTCCTTCTCCTAATGGAGGTGGGAATTCTTACCTAATTTATAAGGTTAGAGAGTTCCTTGTGGGAGAAGAGAGTTCAGATGACTTGCCCAGTGTCACAGACACAATATGTGTCAAAGACATAACTTGAGCTCAGACCTTTCTTGCTCCAAGGCCAGATGTCTCTTCATTCTGCCATGCTCCCTCTTCTAACTGGCAAACAACTAAGCATTCAAAATAGTTTTTTTTTTTTTTGCTCTTTGGAGAAGCAGCTGGATGTTCAAATAAATGTCTCTTTCTCCTTGTCTTATCATCATGCAGACTCAGCCTGAGAGTTTCTCAAGGAGGCTTCACTTTTGGTTTGAGGGCTTTCCATCAGCAATGTGGGGGAGAAATCCTGGAGGGATTGATTAGCTCAAGATATCCATGACTGCTTAGCCAAACTGATGCCTGTATGCATACAGATGTTCCCACATCAGCACTCAGCAGTACTAAATTAGATTGCATGTCCTCCAATCTTTAAAAATGATACATATGGGTTTTGAATAATGGCCAAGCAAACTGTTTGGGCAAATTGACTTTAATTTCTAAGAATTGTTCATCGTGATTAATTATCCAAGATTGGACTCAATTTGGTCAAATATGACAGAGATCCCAGATGTCCCATTATCCATGCTGTCGGGAAGAAAGAGAAACACATTATTTATTTTATTTTATATCACTTTATTGTATTAAAGGACAGATACTTCAGTGTAATCAGGTTGGCAGTGTTTGGGGATAAAACTGCAAAAGCCAACTGCAAGTAGAGAAAATGAAACTGATAAGTGATATTTCTATAGAATTGGGAGGCTCTTATTATCAATGGACCAGATAAGGAACAAGTTAATTCTTTGGTATCAGAATGATTTTTTGAGAATTTATATCAAAGTATCTAAACACAAAACAAAGAAGGTTAAAGGACGAGGGTTCTAGGATGATCTAGTGTAAGTAGGAGGGGAATTCATATGTGTTGGGGTTAGAAGTCAAAGGTTTGTCTTACCAGGGAAGGAATGCAGCTGTTCCACACCTCTGTGCAATTATAAAACCTTAAAAAAAAAGCAGGAGATGACAGAGATCGCGTAACAAAAATAGACACTTAGAGATCTATTACTTGTTTTGAATTCCTGGAAGAATTTAATTCATCCTCATCATGATATTGATCATAGGGGGGAACCTGCCAATCAGTCCCTAAAAGAGTGTCCAGTGACATGTGTAAAATTTGTTTACTTCTATCAAAATTCTCAGTTAACTATCTAGGCTGATCTAATGTGGAGAAAGTAAGAACACAGGGGGGAGCTTGTAAAATAAAAGTAATCATTGCCTCCTTGCAAGTATGCATAAAAGAAATGTTACTCTGGATCTTTCTATGTGAAAGATATTTCAATGATAATAATGGTCACTTAGATTTGTGAAAGCTTTTATTGTTTGGAAAATATTTACCTGTAAATGATCTCATCTGAGGTACTCAACCACTCCCTGGAAGAGGTGGTCATTATGATCTCTGGGGAGAGGGAGGAAAAGGAGAGGAGGGGAAAGACAGGGGAAGGGGGGAGAGTGTGAGTTGTCCAGCTGCCAGTTGGGTTCCCAGTGGGGCAGGTTGTGGTTTGTCCTTTGTTCTTGAAGAGGACCATGACATGAGGGAGATGATGCCATGGCTTGCAAGTGAATTGATTTTAACTGAGGGAGGGCTGTGCAAAGTCACCAGCCTCACTTTCTCCTCTAGAACCACTTGAGTTCAGTGGCCAGATATAGATCAGGACAACTGAAGATGACCACTGACTTCTAACTGATGCCCTCAGTTTAGTTGAAGCAGCAAGGCAACCCGAGAGAAAGACATGTGCCAGAAAAGCAAATCGCCACCACTGCCTCGGTCTCCTTAGATCCCAATGGAAACAGCTCAAGAACCTTGGGAAGAGCAGTGCTTCCAGCACAAGTGTCCTCAACCATCATTCTGGGAAGCAGCTCCTGTAGAGATGTACCCTGACAATTGTTCCTGCAGATGCTAGGGATGTAGCTACTAAAGACATAGGAAAAAATAATTTTGTCACTAAGATACTTGGTTCTACCAAATGGCACAGTATTAGAAACTGATAGAATTTTACCAGTGAAAATTGCAGTAAAGAAGTGTAAACATCCTCCCTCCCCTGTTATACCCTAAGGACTATGAGATCTTTCTTTCCAACTTCTTTCTGAGCTGAAACTTCCCATATGTGTTGAATGCCCCAGTAGAATGTGAATTCCTTGAGAGCAGAGACTATCTTTTCTGTTTGTATTCCCATCCCTTAGCACAGTGCTTTGTACATGGTTAGAGCTTAATGACTGAATTAATCATTCATTTATTCTTCCTATGCCCATCCAAGAAGAAGAACCAGAAAATGACAAGATCAGAAGAACAGGACCACTGAAAATTATTCTTGTGCTTAGGTTTTTATTTATTTATTTTTTGTTTTTGTTTTTGGAGGGGGAAGGTAGGGCAATTGGGGTTAAATGACTTGCCCAAGTTCACATCGCTAGTTTTGTGTTAAGTGTCTGAGGTTGGATTTAAACTTGGGTCCTTCTAACTCCAGGGCCAGTGCCCTATTCACTGTGCCACCCAGCTGCCCCTCTTGGGCTTATCTTGCTGTTTCTGTTCTGGGCACACTAGAAACTCCTTGTATGAAGGCAGTATTGCATCTTCTTTATCCAAGTTTGTAAAGATCTGAAGGTTATTTCCTTTCAAGGGACAGCTCAGCTTCTAATGAAGAGGGTCCTGTCCTATTAACAATAGAAAGCTCCATCCTTTATCTCATCAACATGACTTGTTGGAGCAGACTTGTTTTTCTAGATGGATTTGAATTGGAGAAAGACATTTTCTCCCTCTCTCTCTTTACCTCCACATTTCCAAAAAGCTAGGAGATATTCAGTCAACAAGCATTTATTAAGTACCTACTATTTACCAGGCAGTCTGCAGAGCTCTGGAGATACAAAGAAAGTAAAAAATAACTCATTCTCAAGAAGTTCCTAGTATAATGGTGGAGCTGACATGCTAATAAGTATGTACAAACAATAAATTAGAATAAATTAGAGATAGTTTCAAAGGAGAGAGACTAAGAGTGAGGATGACTAGGAAAGGCTCAGTGCAGAAGGTAGAATTTTAGCTGAGATCTGAAGGGAACCAGGTAAGCCAGCAGGCAGAGACAAGAAGGGAGAGAGAGTTCTGGACATGGAGGACAGTCAGTCCAAACACTTGGAATCAGATGGAGGAGCACCTTGTGTGAGGAATAGCAAAGTCGGTGTTACTGGATTTCAGAATACATGGAATCGAGTAAGATATAAGAAGACTGGAAAGGTGGAAAGAGGTCGGGGTATATAGGACTTTAAGAGTCAAACCCATGGTTTTATATTTGATTCTGGAGGTAATAGAGAGAGATACTGGAGGTAAGTGGATGTTGACAAAGATGGTTAAGGACATTTCTAGTGTGCCATTGTATAATATTCTGGATCAGTATCTTACTCCATGTTGATCCTTTTCCCACTTGAGATACAACCAACACAGAGATTGCTCACTGGGCATATTGTTTTTAACTGCAAGATTAGTACTTTCAGCCCACTCCTTCCTGTGGCATTCCTGGGTCAGCACTGTTGACTTCTGCTTCTGCTGGCCCTGCAGTTTCACTGTTTTTCCAACCAGAGTCCTTTCTCTGAGAAAGCTTTTAAAGGGATCAAGTTGTGTTTCTTTTTATGGATGTTTCAAATATAACTTGAACATACAGAATGTTTCAGTTTATAAAATGGGTAGCTCAGTTACCCTAGCTGTTGGCTGAAAGGTTAAAAACATAAAGACATTTCAGAATTGTTAATGTAGAAAGAGAAGGGTGATTTTTATTCGTTTTTAATTTTCTATGGTATTTTATTTTTTCCAATTACATGTAAAGAGTTTTTAATATTCATTTAAAAAGTATTTTAGACTTAAATACTAAAACTTAAACATATAAGAAAAGAAAAACAGACATTATAAACTTAAATATAAAATAAGAAAAGAAAAAAAGCATTGTCACATACACAGCAGAATGTAAGAGAGGACTCAAAATATACAGCAATAAATTTCCATTTCAAGAATGCCTATGTAATAAATACTATACATTGTGTTGAGAGAGGTCTATCTTTGCTTCCTTGTAAATTTTCTTTTGTTCTCTGTTGTTTATGTTTTACTTTGTTCTTTTCCTTCCTTCCCCCCCCTCCCCAGGCTTCAATTAAGCATAAATATATTTAGATATAGATAATAACACTGATTTTTTAACATTTAGAGTTCCAAATGTTTTACTTCCCTCCCTCACTTCTCTGTGTGATCCTGGGAAAATGGTTTATTCTTTCCCTGCCCTAGGAAATTCTCTAAGACTTAGGGTTCTAGAGCAGATACTTATGCCGCCCTCCCTCACTCAAATCAAAGTCAACTGTAAGTCATGGCATCATTTCCCTGATGCCAAGGTCCTCTTTGAAAACTAAGGACGAGCACAACAACAACTGTCCTATATTTATAAAGGGAGTTTCTTCAACAAGGGTTCGCTATAAAATTAAATAGCACATTGCTCCCAACCTGCTCAATCAGTAAACAAGAGGACCTTGCAGTTCACAAGACCTGAGTTCAAATTTTTCCTCTTACATAGACTGCCTCTGTGATCATGAACATATATCACCCAACCTTTTACTACTTATGACTTAAAGCACTGTATAAGATACCTTAGTATCCAGCATGCAATGGTTCCTTAATAAGTGTTTGTGGCTTGATTGATGAGATGTTGATCAGGTGGAGAGTGTTTCCATGCCAGGGGTTCCTCATATGGATGAAATTAAAAGTTCATGTCAAAATGATAATACTCTTGATGATAATGCTAGCTTTCCACAAAATCCATCTCTGGCTCCTAAACATGGTGTCGTGCTGACCCTAGCTTCTTATAGGCTACATATTATAGAACCCAAACCACAGAAATTCCTAATGCATAGGAAATGGCTTTGAATGTGGTCCTGGTGATGGGCAGTGAGTCCTACCATTTGGGAACCAGCCTTAAGTTTAGCCTGGCTCATAGCCAGGTGGGCCAGAGAAATACAGCAGCATCTATCTATGACTCAACTTTTGAGACCAACATCTCTGATGCAGAGATCTTTGTCAGCAGAGGGAATAGCAGGATTATTAGCTAGCATTGCCAATGCCTTTTAAAGATCCCCAATACTTTACATACATTAATCTCATCTGAAATTCACAACAACTCCAGTGGTAAGTACTATTATTGTCTCCATTTAACATGTGAAGAAGCTGAGCCTAAGACTCATCTAGAGTCATACAGCTAGCTAGTATCTGATGCAGGATTTGAACTCAACTCTACATGACTCCAAGTAGGGTACTCTACCCACTGTATCACATAGCTACCTGACTACTCATTCAGTTCCTTAATTAATAATGATAACAGGTTTATATGTCATTCTTTCCAGTGATTGAGGCCACCAGAACGGTGCGGATAAAGAGAAAAAAGGAAGGAATAATAGTGATTTCACTGTAGTTTTGAAAATTCAAAGTAAACAGAGAAGAACCTAAACCATCAGGAACTGTGTAGAACAAGGACTTTGAAAAAGAGTCAACATCTTTATTTCAAGCTTTCTCTTGGTGAGCATTAAAGTCTATTCAAATCTTACTCACTCCAAGAACAGTCCAGAAATAAAATCCTTGACAGCTAAGTAGCTAATGATCAGCAACAGAATTTTCAACACCTTTTCATTTGCTGCTAAGTCTGGGATGCCCTGGGCACCCCAGGGAATCAGCTATTTGGAGCCAAGGTCAAAGGGGACAAGAGGGTATTTGGAGTTCGTACAGGCAATGACTTCATTGCTAACTCGGGGCTAACAAGCCCTGATAGAATGTAAATAGTCAGGGGAAGCAGGACTTGGGTAGTCATGAATTTGAAAGGGAGTATAATGGAGTGATGGAGAGCTAATCCAGGTTAATGGGCATGCCCTGATAGAGACTGCAATAACTATGAGAAACCTTCTAGTGAATAAAAATATGATTTACAGAAGGAAGATTGGAATTCTCTGCCTATTTCAGCTGTCAGTTATTAAAGAGCATGCTTTTCCACCCTGAGAACTAAGACCATAGTCTCATATTTTGGCTAGAGCAACGAAATGAAATGACTTTCCCTTTTAAGGCAAACATGCTATACAAGCCAGAGAACTGCTAACTATAAGTTGCAGCAAGGTGGTGCAGTGGATAGAGCACTGGTCCTGGAGTCAAGAGAACCTGAATTCAAATCCAGCCTCAGACACTTACTAGCTGTGTGACCCTGGACAAGTCACTTAACCTGTTTGCCTCAGTTTCCTCATCTACAAATTGAGCAGGAAAAGGAAGTCACAAACCACTCCAACATCTTTGCCAAAAACCTCCAAATGGGATCACTAAGAGTTGGACACAATGGAAACAACTCAACAATACCAATCTGTATCGATCAATCAATTAACATATATTAAATTACTATTGTGTGTCATGTACTACTATATGGCAGGCAACAGACATACAAAGACAAAAATGAAACTGTCCCGGCCTTCGAGAAACTTAATTCTGTTGGGGAAACAACATGTACTTAATATAAGTAAAATCAAATTATATAAAAAGTAAATACAAAATAATTTCTAAAGAGGCAGTGGTAGCCAGGAAATCAGGAAAGACTATGGAGGAGATGATGTTAGAGCTGAACTTTGAAGAAAAGTAGGCATTCTAAGCAGCAGAAGTAAAAGGGAAGGCTGTTCCCTTTGTGACTAAGAACCTTTGCAAAGGCATGGGCATGGGAGAGGGTCGGTCATCAAGGATAATCAGCTCTTGGCCAGATTGAGCTAATATATCAAATATATACTGGAGAGTTGTGTTGAATAAGCCTGGGAAGGGAGAAGATTGGAGTCAGACGGGGGAGGAAGGGCTTTGAAGGTCAAAGGGAGGGATCTGTATTTTGTCCTAGAGACAATAGTGAGGTGTTAGAGAATTTTGAAGAGAAGAGTAAAACATTCCAACTTGTCCATTAGAAATATTACTGTGTCCGCTGTCATTTCTAACCCCCACCCCAGTCTATATTTAATCCCGCCTTGTGACAAAGAAAATCAATTACACTAAGTATGACAGCCCACACCTATAATCCCTGCTACTAGGGATCCTGAGGCCAGTGAATCACTGGAGTTCAGGAGTTCTTAACTCCAAGAGAGTTAAAGTTAATCATGTGTCTGTACTAAGGCCAGTACCAATATGGTGGTGATAGAGAGACTACTAACCTGTCATAAGGGGGTGGAATTGACTCAAGTCAGAAAGAGAACAGGGTGAAGAAAAAAAAAAAAGAAAGATTACTGTGGCACCTGAATTGATTGCAGGAGAGAGAGACTTTATCCAAGGAGACCATTTAGGAGGTTATGGAACTAATGAGAGTCAAGAATGATTTTGAGGTTGTGCCTTTCAGTGACTAAAAGCATGGGATGGCAAAGCCCCAACAGAAACAGCAATGTTAGGCAAAGGGATGGGTTTGGTAGGAAACATGTTCTTTGTGGGTCATGTTCCCTGTAAGATTTCCAGTCAGACATGTTCAAGAGATATTAGTAATACCATCCTAGAACCAAATAAAGTAGGATTCTCATCTTCATCTATTAATAATTTATTAATTAGGTGGCTAAATGGATAAAACATGGGGATTGGATTTAAGAAGACCTGAGTTCAAATCCCACATCAGATACTTACAAGCTGTGTGAGCCCAGACAAGTCACATAACCCTTTTTTGTTTTTTGCCTTAATCCACTGGGGAAAAAAAATGGCAAAACTTTCTGGTACCTTTGCAAGAAAATCTCATGGACAGTAGTGGTACAATATGGTTCACAGGGTCATGAAGCATCAGAATCATTGCACCCATGGGAAGTGATAAGATCCCTGAGAGACAAGACATAAAATTTGGACCCTGCCTCCTTTTTATAAATCTATCAATGCTACTATTTTTGTTCATTTATATAAAAAATAGTCTGCTGCTAGGCAAAATTAACACAGACCTCAATCCAGGCAGCCCCTCAATTTATAAGTACGTTGGTTATATGCCAAAAGTTCATTTGAAAGTTGGTTGATTGGAAAGTAGATCTCATTCTCCCATGGAAATGCTTATAAATGATGATTAGCTTCCCAGGCTAGCCCATAAAAGTCTACATGGCTTATAACATAGCTGAAATAGTAAAGTATTTCAACTGTATTATGAATGCCATGATCTGGGCAAACTTTCTCTACAGGGGGTTAAAGGAGAGCTCCCTTCCCTCAACACATGGGTTAGCTATTTATATATACAGGACATTTGGAAGTTTGGTATTCACAAATCAGGGAGTGTCTGTATTTCTGTATTTGGTTTGAATTACAGTATGCAGTATCCATTTTACATACTCTACGACATTATCCATACATCTAAAGCAGACACAAAGAGGTTAATTTGTTGGGTCTGGAGAAAGGACAACTATATATATATATATATATATATATATATATATATATATATATATATATATATATCCTCTGTGCTACACCTTTGTCTGTTTATAGTGTTACTGCTATTACTACTACTAGCTAGTATGCGTGTGTGTGTGTGTGTGTGTGTATAAATATGTATATACCAAATCTCTCCTTCTCTCTCTGTTTTTGTGCATACACACTCACATGCACACATGCACACATCCACACACTAAAGATATTGTAAAATGAAACGTTGGCTATATACATATACCAAATTGAGGGGGGGGGTCTATATACATAAATACAACTAATGCATACATATTCATACACACACATAGCCAGCCTTTCATTTTATAATATCTTTATTCTGTGTGTATGGGTATACACATATACAGAGAAACAGAGAAAAAGAGAGATTTGGTGTATGTATATATATGATATAGATATAGGTATATCATATACATACCAATATATAAATATATATACATATATAAATATATGCCAATATGTTAATATATACATATATATGTATATATATATATGTACCAAAAATATAAAATCTTTCTTTGTCTCTCATGTATTTTTTCTCACACACACACAGAGAAAAGATATTATAAAATGAAAGGTTGACTCTGTGTGTGTGTGTGTGTGTGTGTGTGTGTGTGCATGTGAAAGAGAGAGAGATTTGGTGTATATATACATACACATACATATATATATGCGTGTAGATGTATATGTCTACATATGTGTGTACATATTTTTAAAAAGTCAGCCATTATTTGTCTTAAAGTAACTCATGAGTAATTAATTGGTTACTGAAATGGTGAATTAAGGTCAACTGTTTGTTTCAAACAGATTCCCAAACTGCCTTGATGTTAACTTTAACAGTTAGTTCAGTTTGTGCTAACTAACCAATCTTCCTTCTTCTGTGGCTTCATCTGCTTATATGGGTATCCCCAGAGTGATGGGAAAGTGGCATTCTGCATCTTATGGTGGACCGACAAACAATGCATGCTCCTGTCCTGGCGTTCCTTGTCCTCCCAGAAGAACTGACGCTGAATTCCACATTAACAATCCATTCTGAAGGCTAGCCCATTCACACTCAGAGCTGTCATTGTGTGGCCAGAAGCAGCTTTCTGCCAGCCTGGATATTAATAGTGCCGCTTCGCATCAGGTCGCAGCGTGGTGGCTGTCTCATCACAATGAGAAAGATAAAGATATTGTAAAATGAAAGGTTGGCTTTTGTAGGCTGGAAAAAAATACATCATGACTTTAAGATAGTGGCATCTCTAGGTTTTCATTTCAGAAAGATTTTATCTGCTCTCATTCTTTGGTCTGAAGCAAGACAATTCTTTACGGCTTATAGAGATTTAGAGCTGCAAGGAAACATCAGGGTCATCTGGACCAACCCCCTCATTTTATTATCAATATAGGAGCATAAATTTAGTGTTGGAAGGGACCTTAGAAGCCATCTGGGCCAATCACTTTACAGATGAGGAAACTGAGTCCCAGAAGCCTTAAGTGACTTGACTGAAGTTACATGGAGTTAGAGCTTGAACCCAAGTTTTCTGACTTCAAATCCAGTGTTCTTTCAACTACTTTTTGTAAGGCTTTTGGGCTTTCTGAGCAGTCATATTTAGAGGGAGAAGGCTTCCTTTTAGATCCAATCACCAAATGAATTTAGCAACCCTAGCCATGCAAGCATGGTGTAGAAGGAAAAGCATTGGGCTTAGAGGCTGTCTTTGAGTTTTAAAGTAGGTTGAGCAAACAATAGTAACCTCACTGAGCCTCAGTTCCCCCATCTATAAGATGAGTATCCTAATATCTTTACAGGTTCTTCAAGGTTTTAGTGAGACTCAAATGAGACAATACTTGGCAAATCTTAAAATATCTAAATAATGTAAATACATAATAAATTAAATATAAATATATATACGTATATATACCTATGTGTATGTGTGTATATATATATATATATATATATATATACATATATATACACACACACACACACACACACATACACACACACACACACACACACACAAATAAAAATGTCAGTTATCATCATTATTGCGGTTCCTTGTGTTATTTAACCTCTGTTTCCTCAGCAGCAAAATGAGAGGACTGAACAAGCTGACCTCCAACATCCCTTCTGCTTCTAAAATTCAGCAATTCTGAAGAGCTCAGCATGACCTCTGTGTGTGAATTTCTTCAGGGAGGCAAGATAATTAAGAACCCCCCTACCCAAAATGGTGAATTTTGTGCATTTAGTATGCAAGATTAGCCCAGCCCTACTGGAAGTTCATTGTAGCTTAATAATTAAGCAATCCACATTTGCCCACCTGCAGCTTTTCCAGGGCATTTGTTTATTATTATTTTAGCCATCTGCCATAGCAGAAACATCCTGGTGCTCATATCTTTGTGGACAAAATTATTTGACCTGTAAGTTAATTCAGACAGTGGCTGTGTTATCATCATCACCATCATCATTATCATCATCGTCATCATCATCACCATCATCATCACCATCATCACCATCATCATCATCACCACCACCACCACCATCATCATCATCATCATCACCATCATCATCATCATTATTTTTGCTGAAATGACCCATTTTTTCCTAGTTAAATGATCAATTCAGTCAAAGTCTTTAAACTCTTAAATACAATGGAAAGAATGTTGGGAGTCAGGGGATTTGGTTTTGAATCCTGGCTTTGTCACTTATTAATTAATAGTATTTAGGAGACTTTGGTCAAGTTACCTCATGGTTTTTTAGCTTCCTTTTCCTCATTTTTGGAATGATGGAGCTAGTCTAGATGGGGCAGGTAGGTGGTACAGTGGATAGAGTGCCAGACCTGGTGTCAGGAAGACTCATCTTTCTGAGTTCAAATCTGACCTCAGACGCTTATTAACTATGTGACCCTAGGCAAGTCACTTGACCCTGCTTGCCCCAGTTTCCTCATCTGTAAAATGAGCTGAAAAGGACATGGCAAACCACTCCAGTATCTTTGCCAAGAAAACTCCAGATGGGGTCACAAAGAGTACGACGTGATTGAAATGACTGAACAAGAAGTCTGGGTGACTTCCAAAGCCTCTTCTTTCATGAAATGTATGACTTCATGTACCAACTCATGTGTGTAACAATAGTCAATTCATTTACTGGAACCTCATCTGGAAAATAATGGGGTTGGGCTGGATAACTTCCAAGATCACTTCCATCTCCAAAGCTATGACGCCATGAAAAAACTCCCCTGTGTGATCTTGGATGACCACTTTACGTCTTTGTCCATTGGTTGCCTCATTTGTAATGTTGTATTATTAGATGGCTCCTGGAGTGCTTTTTGTCTCTAAAACTATGATCCTATCAAATCATAGTCTGTGTAGACAGAACTCCAGCTTGATATTTGGTTATTACTGGCATTCTAAACTGAAGAACAAACAAGCCTGTGTCCTTTATATGTTGCTATGAATATGACTCAATGAAACTAGATTTTGTACTTGGTCCCTCTTCCCCCTGCCCTGATCCTCCCAATCTTTCCTTATTGAAATATAATCAAAACATAGAGTTTGAGGGTAGAATGTAGAACTGGAAATATTCTTGACATAAAGTTCTGGCTGTGTGAGAACAACCAAGTGTGTGGTTATTTAAGAGGAGAATGTGTTTTGATTTTGGTTCTCTCTTCATCTTTTAGCATAATGCCAACATTCTGTGATCTTCCCAGGTTTCCAGATAAAGCCCTAAGAGTGCTGGGTATCAAGTAAGAACTTGATAAATACCCGTTGTTTGAATAATTGCAATGACTCATCTTTGGCTCTTGGCTTTTTTGTGTTTATATACACATGTCAGTATTAATGTGTGTGTGTGTGTGTGTGTGTGTGTGTGTGTGTGTGTGTGTGTGTGTGTGAAACCAAGCAGTCAGTTCTAGCTTAATTCTAGACTAGCAACAGGCCAATGGTTGAGGTCTCAGGTGTTTCATTGTTCCTTATGATTTGTTTTTTGTTTGTTTTAATAATTTTACCTATGAATGTTCCTAAGTTGTTTACTACCTTTGTTTGGAAGTTTACTTTAAAATTATCAAGAAAGTAATTTATAAGATTTTTCTTTTGGTGTTCTTTGTTATCAGAGTGTCTCCATATAGTTATCAGTTATTTAAGAATATAAATATATTGCTTACCATGCCCTACCTGCACAGGTGCTTATGTTTTTATTGAAGAATAACTTACTTGGGGCAGCTAGGTGGTGCAGTGAATAGATTGCCAGCTCTGGAGTCAGGAGGACCTGAGTTCAAATCAACATACTAGCTATGTGACCTTGGCCAAGTCACTTAAGCCCAATTGCCCTGCTTTCCCATCTCCAAAAAGACCAAAAAAAAAAAAGGAAAAAGAAAACCAACTTCCTCAAAACAGCTCAATCATGAAATGTAGGCTTAAAGCAAAATGGAATCTGTTATGCTAAATTGGCAAATTTTTTTGTTGCTATTCAGTCTTTTTAGTTCTGTCAAACTATGACCACATTTGGAGTTTTCTTGGCAAAGATACTGGCATGATGTGCCTTCTTTCTCCAACTCATTTTACAGATGAGGAAACTGAGGCAGACAGGGTTAAGAGGTCACACAGCTGTAGTAAGTGTCTGGGGCCAGATTTGAACTCACAAAGATGTCTTCCTGACTGCAGGCTCCTTACTCTTTCCACTGAACCAAACAGCTGCCCCTGAGAGACTTGCTCAGGGTCCCATAGCCAGGGAGTGTCTGAGGCCAGATTTGAACTCAGGAAGATGAGTCTTCCTGACTCCAGCCTTAGCGCTCTATGCTGCGCACCACCTAACTGCCCACTATTTTATTAAGGTCTTCAAACTTACTCTCAGTATACTCATGAACAGAAGTCTCTCTGTACTTATTACTATGCACAGGCTGCCTTGTGTTTCTTCAGGTCTCAGCTGCAAGAAACATTTCTTGATGCCCCGTTTTTATGCTAACACTTCCCTCTGCTGATTTTCTCCAATTTATCCTGTATACATCTAATTTGTCTGTTGTCACCTCCATTGGACTTCAAAATTTTTGAGAGTAGGGAGTGTCGTTGGCTTTTTTCTCTTTTATTTGTTTTCTATTTCTTTTTTATATTCTTTGTTTATATTTCTTTTACATTTTCTTCATATTTTATATTTCTTTATTTTCTTAGTACTTAGCACAGTGCCTGGCACGCATGTTTTGTTTCTAACAAAGTTATATTTAACAAATACTTGTTGGTTGACTGATTATCCCATGCACAGTACACCAGAGGTTTTAAAAATGTGCCTGTATCACTCCTAAGTATGTCTAGAATGCAATTAAAATATAACTGGGAAATAGTTAACAACATAAAAAAAATACAACAAAATATAGATAACATTACATTTTCCAATAGGGATCCTTATATGATTAGTGGTCCTCATTTGTAGTTGATTTTGAGGCCATTGCTATATATTAAGCTGCCTCTCTGATTTTATAACAGCAGCCAAGTGGTTAATGACTTGCATTTTTATAGTCTTTCTAGGTTAACAGAGTACTTTGCTATCGTCTGTGGCCCTACATCCTATAAATAAGTAAATAGAGACAGAGACAGACAGACAAGCAACCTTTTACTTATTATCAAGGCTGTAGGCTAAGTAACATTTCACTCCTCTGTTAGTACTCCATTATTTTGTATCTCAGATACAATTCTTGGTAGGCAGTGTTGCAGCTTACCCACATCCACTATGAACCCCTTCTTTGCCCTGAGAAGAACCATTAAGTTGATTTGCTTTATTTTTAGACTTTGATAATGGTGATATTGGATTATTTACCCCTGCAGCATCAACATTGAAGTTCAGAGCTGGCTCTTGTTTTAAGAGGATGAAGTTTGAGGTCCTTAAAATTGCTGTCCAGATTTGAAGAGATAGTCTAGTCTTTTCTGCTCCTTCTTTCCAATTGCAGTTCCTATTAATTGTCCGTAAACTTACTCTCCATGGACTATGGACCATCCATTGGGCTGATGGATGACCTTTATGTATTCTTCACAAACTGAAGCATCTAGAGGTCCTCACTTTAATGGAAATCCTCCATGATCCCGTCCAATAGTAGGTTCTACATCCTTGGAGGTCTTCCAGCAGAGGCTGGATGGCTACTTGGGCATTCTGTAGTTTAGCTTTCCTTTGGGGGATGGGCCCCTAAGTCTGAGAATCTGTGATGTCATTCAGTAGGCTCTGCAATATTTCAGGGTTTAACTCAGTCACAGTAGGAAGGCACTTCAGGGGCCATCTGGCCAACCCATATATGAAGGAAATCCCTTCTATACTATACCCAACAAAAGATTATCTAATCTCTGCTTAAAGACCTCTATGCCAAGGAAACACTATCTCTCCAGGCAAGTCATTCTACTTTGGCACAACTCAAATTAAGGGGAATTTTTGTCTGAAATTGAAATTAAATTTTCCTCTTCCCAAATTCTACCTATTATTGATCCTGGCACTCTAGGACCACATGAAGGCCCTTTTCCACTTGAGGACAACTATGGGGTTCCCCAGGGTCTTCCCTTTTCCAAACTAAACATCACCAGTACCTTCAATATTCATCAAGATGGCCTAAAGGAAAAGAAGGTGGAATAAGTATATGGAAAGAGCCAAGCATGGCCATTGGGAGTCCTGTATGGCCCAGTAGCATGTTTGAAATATCAAGAAAAAGAAAGAAAGAACCCCAGGAGCTGGAATAGATGCTTTCTGAAGGATCTACCAAGAGAAGTAATGGACAGATCACATCCTGGCAAAGGACATATGAAATTAGGTCCTAATTTTTACCATTTCTATTGTATAGTTCAATTATTAGACACTCTTCTGCAGTTTATACATAGCAAAGTGCCTGGAACATACTAGGCACTTAATAAATGTTTATTGGATTAGAACACTAGTTAATTAAACAGAAAACCTGCTTAGAATAAATGTTCTCATAAACCTAATAGAACAGTGGCAGGAAGATGATCATAGTCCCAAAATCTGGGTTCAAATTCCAGCTTTTCATTGACCTTGGGTAATGTAGAGACCCCTTGGGGATCACTGTGCCCCAGCTTGGTGCCAGGCTATGCTAAGACTCAACAGTTAAAAGTACCAGGTAGCCACAAATAATCACTAGCAACCAGGAGTTAATTGCTGGAACCCATTTACTAATTAGGAATTAATTCCTAATTGATGACCCAGATTAGTGACCCTATAAATCCGAGCATTGAACTTTCCTAAGCATCTCAGCGTCTATCTCTATTTCCCAATGCAAGAGCAGCTAAAACTCTGAATATTTGCCTGACCCATTATGAGGATATTCTTGTAATAAAACTTGCTTATTTGCATTTGGGGGACCTATTGTCTCTTTTCTCCTTTTTTCCCCTCTGTCTTGTAAAACTGAGTTAAAAACAGGAAAATAACTTGATCTCTCTGGGACTGAGTTTCCTTATCTGCAAAATGAGGGGTTTACATGTAAGACCCTCTTAAGTCCCTTACTGTCTCTACCATCTTATGATCTTTTCTGGCCTAATGTGTTAAAAGGTGGGGTCCCATGGAACACGGCACATATAATTCTGAATTTAATTTAGTTGGCAGTTAAGACCTTTTCACAAATGCTTCCCAGGTAAACTGAGGCATAGCTCAGTCTGGTATTTGGCATTATTTCAGCATTATTCGCTTAAATGAACTCTCTTCTGCCTCATTTTCTGAACTCCCAAAGCGAGATGATTGATGGATTATGGAAAATAAATCTAGGGTAGAAATACTGATTATGTGTTCAAGGTCAAAAACCAGGCCAGAGTAATTTACTAGGAATAAATTGCCGGGCTGCTGGCCTTTGAGGAGTCTAGGAGAGGAGTCAGAGGTCTTCCTAGCAATATGCAAATCACAATCTCACCACCACCCTAAATCCTTTTAATCTGTCCAGTTAATCTCAATAATGACCTAGTGTTTGGGAACCTTAAAAATGGTCTCAACCACTTAATCCCATTATCTCCCTTGTTTTAGGCAAAACTTTGAAGTGGGAGAGGTCTCTATAGACTAAGAAACCTGGGGGAGGCTACAGCTGCTAATTTGATCCTTAATCTTTCCAGGATAACCAAGTGATTTATGAGCTGAGCTGATCAAATCAGCCTCTATGGCTTGCTAATGGTTGCATTTAAAAAGTCAGTTACCTGCCCTTCTGCAAGAACACAGAAGGCTGACATCAGTATGAGATCTCCAAGCAAATCTGGTTAATGTGAAAGCAGCATAGTACAGGCTGTGACCTGACTAGAGAAAAAACAAAGTTAAATAATATGAATAAGCCAGGGGTACAGTGAGAGCTTTTTGCTGTTGTTCAGTAATTTCTGACTCTTTGTGACCTCCTTCTGGGGTTTTCTTGGCACAGATACTGCAGTGGTTTTCCATTTCCTTCTACAGATCATTTTACAGATGAGGAAACTGAGGAAAACAGGGTCATGTGACTTGCCCAGGGTCACACAGCTAGTGAGTATCTGAGGTCAGATCTGAACTCAAAGATGAGTCTTCCTGACTCCAGGTCTGGCTCTCTATCCACTGCACCACCTAGATCTAGGTTACTGCTTTTAAAGAGGTTGAGAGTTTGATACAGGAAATAGAGGGCTGTTCTTAACATCAGGTAGACTCAGGTTCAAATCCTGCTTCTGATACATCCCTGGTGGTATGACCCTAGGTAGGACACTTTTTAAGTTCTCCCCACCCTAGACAACTCCATAAGACCCTTAAGATGGGGCAGCTAGGTGGCACAGGGAATAGAGCACCAGCACTGGAGTCAGGAGGACCTCAGTTCCAACCCAACTATGTGACCCTGGATAAGTCACTTAACCTCAATTGTCTTAAAAAAAAAGATTCTTAAATGGAAAATAAGGTGTCAAATTGCTTTATTGTAGGATCACCTTTTATCTGTGCCTTTCTCAAAGTAGAGCAGAAACTGAACATAGTCTTCCAAAAAAGGTCTGATGATGGCACAATCCAATGACACTATCATTTTCCTGTACCTGGAATTCATGTTATTTGTTCATCTGGGAGTTTTCCCATATCAGTGGGATCAGAGATCTAGTCCCAATCTCTGTATAGGGAATAACCATTTATGTAGCCCTGTGCTGTGTTCTCTGTGTGTGTGTTTTGTTTTTTATTTTCATTTTTTACAAATATTATCACATATGGCCCTCCCCAAAGCCGTTAGAGATAGGAGCTATTATTATCACTCCTATTTTATAATTAAGGAAATACATAAAATGACTTACCCAGGATCACACAGTTAGGAAGTATTAGAGGCTAGTTTTTGAACTTGAGTCTTCCTGACTCCATGACCACTGCTATCTCTATAAATAATTTTAAAAAATAAAATTAAAAAAAAATGAGCTGGGTTCTGATCAATAAGAAACTTTTCTGAAAAAATAGTACCCCAAGTTTAGACTGAGGTTGAATCCCCCAAGCTGCTAGTGCTTTTGTGCCCACTCAGAGCTCTAGACATAGACCTGAGGGTTAAGAGGTGGTTTCCTAATGCTACAGCTGATGAGCCCCCATCAGTGTTCTTTCTCATCTCCATGAATATTGGCCTATATAAATGAGTCAGGTAAACTAAATGTTATTGATTAAGCCTCACAACATCCTTGTCCTATAGATACTACAGATATAATTTTCACCATATTTACAGAAAAGGAAACTTAAGACTCTAAGAATTTAAGAGATTTACTTTTAATCACCCAGCTGGCTCATCCTAGAAGCAGGATGTGAATTCCAATCTTGCTCTTTATCAATCATACCGCATTGTCAGCCTTTCCAGATTCCCTCCCTAACTTAGTGAAGCTTTGATAGAGAGAATGATGGGATGCGACTGATGGGACTTCATTGGAAAGAATATTGGCTTTGCAGTCAGAGGACCTCAATTCAAGTATCATCTTGGAAGCTACCTGTACAACCCTTAACCCTCTGTTAATTATATCCTGTTTGTGAATAGTTGTTTACATGTTATCATTAGACTCTGAGTTTCTTGAGAACTGGGACCGTCTTTTTTTCTTCTTCATCCTCCCACATTAGGCATGTAGCAGGTGCCTAATAAATGCTGATTGACTGGACTGACTGCTTGTTTGTAGATCTACAATGAAGATTAACTCATGCAAAATACCTAAAAACCTTGTAGGCCTTTTTATGACACATCTGAGCATATCTGAGACTAGCTCTTATTTCACAGAGTAGAAACTTAAATTCTAGTTGACTAAAACTATAGTTAAAAATATTGATTTCAAAAAGTGATTTAAAAGAACTAAAGGGAGAATTGTTTTTGTAAATAAAGTGAAATTGTGTGTGTGTGTGGGGGGGGGGTGTCTATATATCTATGTGTGTCTATTTATAAGTGTTTAAGGGAGACTTTTTTAATCCCTTAGAACCGGGAGAAATAACAGACTCTATCTCATTCAAAAATCACTCCATTCCTCTCACCTCCCCGTCCATTTTAAAGTTTGTTCTTTGACTTCCTTCTGTTTGGATTTCTTCTTGGTTTTCATGGGAGTAAGCAATGGGCTGCCTTTCCCAAGCTTAATTAGCAGGGGTCTGAACCAATATTGCTTGTTGGGAGCCCTTTGGGACTGCTAGGCCCAGGTGACTGACATGAGCTGACTGGGCTTCCAATGTAAATTTGGACCCAGGTTTTTTCACACCCTCTCCCTTCCCATCATCTCTCTGTGTACTGATCTGGGCAGACCATATGGCAATAGGTTTTTTTATGAGGGGAAAAAAAAAGTCTTCCCCATTTAGATTCTGTACCACTCCCCTCCATCCCACGATGCGTAATTGTCAATAAATATTTCATTTGCTTTGCTTAATTGCTCTAGTTCTACATCCGCTGGCATGACAGGCCTAATAAAAAGCTGAATAGATGGTATTTTTCTGGAAGGGAAGTGGGAAAATGGCTATAATATTTTAAAAAATGGTGGTGAAAATATTGGATACTGAAAGTGTTGTGTCTCAAGCCAAAGGGAGGTGAAAGGGAGGATCTCCCAGGCAGGTCTCAAAATATAGCAGGGAAGTAATAACATGGAGCCATATATGTTCAACAGCCAATGTGGGCAGGCCAGGCCCAGTGGAGCTAAGCCCAGCAGAGAGGGGCACAGGAGGGCCTTAGAAAACTAAGCTTGTGCATATGTTGGCTGACCAACACAAGCCCCCAGAGGTTCCAAAAAGGACATATTGGAACATGAGCCAAAGACTTTAAACTTTCAAATAGGAGGAGGAAAAAGATTTTAAATATTAATCTGTGAAATAAAATAGGTCTTTTGGAACTAAGGACGTGTTCCCTCTGGGATTGGCTGAAGGGAGCCTTCAGCTGTTTCTATTTAAAATTTCCCCATGTGTTTGCTTCTTTGGGAAGGGCAAGGAGAATTTTTTTTTAAGTTCCTAGTTTCTCAGTGGTTACTGAGAAGCAGGCTTTGCTGTCCTGTGATAGTGTCAGTAACTTTCTTAATCCCAGAATTTAAAGGTCTTTGCTTGACTAAAGATTATATGAAAGAAAAAAAAAAGAAAAGAAGGGAAGGGAAAGGAAAGGAAAGGAGAAGAGAAGGGAGAAGGAAGGAAGGAGAAGAAGAAGAAAGAAGGGAAGAGAACAGAGAAGGGGGAAAGGAGAAGGAGAGGAAGAAGGGAGGGGAGGACAAAGACAAGGAAAAAAGAATAAGGAAACCTACTAACACATTTTCTCTTCTTTGCTGTCATTTAAAGCATGTTTCAATTTGGCAAACTTTTTTTAAATTTAAATGTCCTAGGCACCTAGAAGGTGAAGATGTAATTCTAAGTCCCAATCTACCTATGTGACCTTGGGAAAGTCATTTAACTTCCTTGGGTCTCAGTTTCTTTATCTGTAAAGTTGCCATTCTGCCTCAATTAGAGGTGCACAGGCATGTGTGCGCGCGCACACACACACACACACACACAGACACACTTTCATTTCCTTGTGCTCTTGGAACAATTACAAAATCACAAAAGAGACCACGAGTCATTTGTTCAACCCATAGACAAAAGGAACTCCCACTATGATACACCCAACAAGGAGTCATCCAGCCTCTACTTGAAGACCTCCTTATGTGGGGAATCCACCACCTCTGGAAGAAGCCCATTGCAATTATGTAGCTGTAATTTTTAGAAGTTGTTTTTTTTTCTTTCCTCCCTAAAATCAAGTTTAGATTTTCTTCTTTGAAATGCCCAAGAAAAGGAACGAGGGGTGGGGGTGGGGGGAGATAAGCTAGGGGCCTCAGTGGATAGAGCACCAGTCTTGGAGTCAGGAAGACCTGGGTTCAAATCTAGTCTCAGATACTTACTGAGTAATGTAACTCTAGTCAAATCACTTAATCCCAACTGCCTCGAAAGGAAGGAAGGAAGGAAGGAAGGAAGGAAGAAAGGAAGGAAGGAAGGGAGAAAGAAAGAAAGAAAGAAAGAGAAAAAGAAAGAAAGAAAGAGAGAGAGAAAGAAAGAAAGAAAGAAAGAAAGATCTACCCATTGCTTCAGGTTCTACCTTCTAAAGCCAGAAAACAGGACAAGTTTCATCTCTCTGTGAAATCTGTAAAGATAGTGTCAAAAATGATTTTTCTTAGAATCAGTATCTTAGAGACTCAGAGCTCCATCCCCCAGCTCCCTTCTCTAAAGTCCTTCACAAGGACATTACTGCTAATGAGATTGCATTGAGTCTTACCCTGGTCAGACCCCCAAACCCAAGCCTGAATTGATTTTATCAAAGGTATGAAAGGTCCATTGTGTTTTGCTCAGGCTTGGGTGGAGACAGATTCTTCTGCCTAGATAGCTCAAAGTTGAGAGTATTCTGGTATTGTTGGGGGGTGATTTGATAGAAGAGGTATTTCCTCTGTCAGGAAGTAGGGATGATAGCCCTATTGAAAAGGTATGTAAACTGGGCACTCCAACTCCCAAATCAAGCCAGTTCTGGACTGTAACTCCCATGCAATGCATGTTGCCAGCTTGAAAGAAATTCGGATATGGACACACAATCCATTTCATTTGTCTCTTAGAACAAACTCTGTGAAAGGCTGACAATAGCTATCATTGTATCTTCTCCATTTTTCCTCTCTCCCCAATCTAGACTTCTCTTCTCCAGGCTAAATGTACCATGTTCCTTCAAATATTTGTTTTAACCTAATGACTTCTCCATCTTTGACTTCTTTCCTCTGCCATCAAAATGGCAGCCAGAGCTGAACCCAATCCACAAGACGGGGTCTGATGAGGGCAGAGTAGCGTCAGATTGTCATCTCCCTATTCCTGAAAGCTCTGCCTCCTCTAATGCAGCCCAAGATCACATTAGCTGTTTGGCCTGACGCAGATACTGCTGACTCATTGAGACTGCAATCTTGTGAAGCTAATTTTTTGTACCCAGGGATAAGACTTTACATTTCTCTCTGTTGTATTTCATCTTATTAGAAGCAACTAACGCTCTAGCCCAGGGATAGGCAAACTTTCCCAAGGGCCAATCTATCCTGTAGTCTGCTTTTGTATAGCCCATAAAAACTATTCTTAGCTGATGGATCACATCAAAACAGGTAGAGGCTGACATTTGCTGATCTCTGTTCTAGTCTATCAAGGTTCTCTATCATCTAGTCTTTGTATCATCTGTGAATGTTATGAGCATGTCTGTCTTTATCCAAGTCATTAGTAAAAATATTAACCCAACCAAATCAGAGCCAGGAAGCACTGGCCCATTATTGACCCACAATAACTGCATTAATAAATTCATGTTCATGAATTGATCGATAGTAAAAATTAAGGAGTTGGAATAGAAATAGGGAAAATTGGAGAACAATTACAGATGCAAAGAAACATCTAGGTGCTAGGTGATGCAGTGGATAGAGTACTGGGCCTGAAATCAGGAGGACTTGAGTGCAAATCTGGCCTCAGACACTGACTAGCTGTGTGACCCTGGGTAAGTCACTTGACCTCTGTCTGCCCTAGTTTCCTTAACTATGATATGAGTATAACAATAGTGCCTGCCTCCCAGGGTCATCGTGATGATCAAATGAGATAAAATAAGTACTTAATACAGTCCTTGGTATACAGTATGTATAAAAGCTATTAATATTATCAATTGGATAATTGAAACAAACAAAGGAAAGGAGAGAGGATGTTAAGAACATTAGGCAAAAGTATTGCTGAGAAATGTCTGTTAGGGTACCATTGGGTTAATAATTTGGGACAGTGGAAAGAGCATTGACTCTGGAGTTAGAGGTGGTTGTTTTTGTTGAGTCATTTCAGTCATGTCCAACACTTGGTGACTCCATTTGAATTTTCTTGCAAAGATATTGGAATGGTTTGCCATTCCCTTCTACAGCTCATTTTACACATAGGAAAACTGAGGTAACCAGGGTTAAGTGACTTGCCCAGGCTCACACAGCCAGTAAGTGTCTGAGGCCAGATTTGAACTCTGGAAGATGAGTCTTCCTGATTCCAGGTCCTGAAATACTTTATCCACTGTGACACCTAGCTGCCTGCCCAAGTCAAAGGACCTGAGTTCAAATTCTGATACTTACTACCTATGTGATCTTTGGTACCTCACCAGCAACAGTCAGGTACTCTGCAGTGGATAGAGCACTTGACCTAGAATCCAGAAAACCTTAGACCAAATCTGTCCTCAGGCACTTACTAGATATGTGACCCTGGGCAAGGCACTTAAACTCTGGCTGCCTCAGTTTCATGTTTTGTAAAAAAGATAATAATGCCTAGCTGTTGTTGTGAGAATAAAATAAAATAATATTCATCAAGCACTTTTCAAATATTAAACTCTATGTAAATGCTAGCTGTGAGATGAGAAACTGACCTGGGAGGGCTCTTCTGGCCCTGGGTCTCTGATCTCAGGGATGAGAGCTCATCAAAGCTCTTTGAGGCCCCACTCCATCTCAGTCACCACGCGCAATTGGGATCTTCTGGTCCAACCTATGCTTGAACAAGGATGCCTTCTATAACATATCTGACAAGTGCCTCAGCATTGATGGAAGACCTCAACTGAGGGGGAATCCCACTTCCCTCATTCTACTTCCAGATACCGCCAGTCATTAATAAGTTATTGTTAATAAGATTTTCCTTGCACCAATCTTAATACTTTTTCTTTGTAACTTCTACCCATAATTCTCAGTTCTGCCCTTTGGGGCCAAGGGAAAAACTCTAATCCTTCTTCCAGTGACAATCTTTCAACTACTTGAAGACAGCTATCAAGGACCAACCAGCCTAAACACTTCCAGTTCCTTAATCTGACCCACCACCATCCCTGCCCTTCCCTTCTAATTGCTCTCCAGGTTACATTAATGTCCTTCTGTTAGTGACTTGCCCAAACACTACTGGGTAGTCTTGGTTTTCAAAAGGAATGGGGACAGAGTCAATTCTCCATAGTTGAAAGTATTTGGAGTACTCTACTTGAATGAAATACAGAAATCCTGATTGTTCAGAGCCTTGTTTATTTTTTTTTTATTGATCTGGAAGTATATGAAAGAGGAGAGCAGGCACAAGGGTGCAAATGGAGAAAAGATTTTATGTATGTACACATACATGTGCATGTGTATATATACACACATGGGTATATTATATAGATATTGCATATGTGCAGACATAATAGGTATGTATGTGTATGTGTGTACATATATACACACATAAAAAACACATACATATCTATATAGCTATAGATAGGATCTATCTATTGATCTGTCTATCTATACATTCATCCATCTACAGATAGTTTTATTCTATATATGCATTG
>CM053581.1:349128675-349156340 GCA_028627135.1 Pseudochirops cupreus
GAAAGAAAGAAAGAAAGAAAGAAAGAAAGAAAGAAAGAAAGAAAGAAAGAAAGAAAAATGGGTCTTGATCCTGAGGACCAGGATAGGTCCTAGGGGGCATCAACAATGGCAAAGAACAGCCAAAAAACAATAAGAAACCCATGTACAGTTTTGTGGCACCCTGTTTATCTTGTCATTCACAGACAAACTGAGACAGCATGCCAACTTTACTTAGGAAGGAAGAGAAAGAAAGAAAGAAAGAAAGAAAGAAAGAAAGAAAGAAAGAAAGAAAGAGAGAGAGAAAGAAAGAAAGGAAGGAAGGAAGGAAGGAAGGAAAAGAAAGGAAGGAATGAAATAAGGAAGGAAAGAAGGGGAGGGAGGGAGAGAGAGAGAGAGAGGGAGAGAGAGAGAGAGAGAGAGTGAGAGAGGAAGGATTAAAACCAATCAGTACTGGGGGGAAATATGGTCTGTGACTGTCTGCTGAAAGCTCTAAAAATTTTATCCCCCAGCTTGAAATATGGGTCTTGATCCTGAGGACCAGGATAGGTCCTAGGGGGCATCAACAATGGCAAAGAACAGCCAAAAAACAATAAGAAACCCATGTACAGTTTTGTGAGACCCTGTTTATCTTGTCACTCACAGACAAACCTAGACAGCATGCCAACTTTACTTAGGAGTTTTGAAAAAAATGTGTTCATGATGTTCAGGAAAACCATTCCATCCTGGTCAGTAGCAAGAGTCAAGTCAGATCACCATGGTAACACTGAAAAGCAAAGATCATGCCTGTCTAGGTTGCCTTTCAATGAAGGAATTGAGCAGCAAATATCTTTTGAAAAGTTCAAAATGCAGACGATGGGAAGGCAGGCCCTATTTTGCACAGCTGCCCTGCTTATTCTGCCTCCTGATAAGAGTCAGTTTCCCACAACTGTTCCCCAGCGCAATCCACCCATAGAGTCAAAAGGCATCTATTTATTTCTCACAATGTACCCACAGCCCAATTTCTTGGTGGCTATGGGACCCCAGTTACTCTGTGAGTGCCTCTAAAGAGGTTAAGGAAGGGGCCTTAAGATGAAACACAAAATCTAACTGCATTTTTAAAGAAAGAAAAACATGAAATCTGTACCACAATGCTAATGATTGCAGTGAGGAAGTCGTGAGGGGGAGCCAGTTAAGTTGCTACTGTATAGGAGAAGTCATTTAGTGAGTGCTGTGATTGCCTGAGGATTTGAATGTGTCCCTTGCATTTGAAAAGATTTCCATTTTGAATAGATCTCCACATTTCCATCTAAGCCTTAATGTCAATGGAAGATAAATGTATGCACACACACATATTTGCATTATATATACAAACAGGATGGGAGGGTGGGGTAAGGGGAATAGGTAGGGGTCTCCACATGTCTTCTCATTATTTAGCTGTGGGGCTCTCAACCTTTTTGTGTCTATCATGGATTGTTGGGGCAGTATTGTCAAATCTATGGTCCACTTTTCAGAATAATGTTTTAAAATACATACTATAAAATACAGAAAATTCCAAAGGAAATCAATTATATTAAAAATCAATTATCAACATATAAAAACAAAAAAATAAAGACAAGTCCATGGACCCTGGTAAAGAGACCCTGACTGAGGGAATTCCTAATGCAGAAATTCCATCTACCAAAGCAGGACAGCAACTCATTTGTAACTTCTAGTTGGGGCTATGAAAGGCTCTACAATTTACCCAAAGTTACCTAGTTACGGGCCTTAAGCCAGATTTCTGTGGATCCTAAGGCTACCTCCCTCGATCCACTACACCAAAATATATTCATGTATTTTTTTTTATTTGCTTAGGGAGAATTTTATTGACATTTTTGTCTGAGAATTTTTTTTTATTTAATTTAATTTTATTTTTAGTTTATGGAATAAAACAAGCATTTTCATAACAATACAATAAAAGGATTTTTAAAGAGGACTAAACATATAATTTCACTGATAAAGAAAACACTCTGGACAAACGCAGATCTGAGACAATTCTGTAACTTTTAGACTTAAATGGTTGCCTGGCCTACTGAGAAGTGAAGCAATTTGCCCATATTCACACAGGTAGTGAATGTCAGGAGTAGAATTTTTAATTTTTTTTTTGCTTTTTTTTTTTGGAGGGGGAAGGGCAGGGCATTTGGGGTTAAGTGACTTGCCCAAGGTCACATGGCTAGTAAGTGCTAAGTGTCTGAGGACGGATTTGAACTCAGGTCCTCCTGACTCCAGGCCTGGTGCTCTATTTGCTGTGCCACCTAGCTGCCCCTCAGGAGTAGAACTGAAACCAATTCCACCTGACTTTGAGAATGGCTCTCCACTAGGCTTCACTGTCTCTGACACTTATGTACTACATAGTTAAAACATAAAATAATACTTTGGTTTTAGGTTTAGAAATTCAATACCACAATGAATTCTACTGGAAAGTAATCAACATAGCTACCAGGAAGGAAGAGACAAAAGGAGAAATATTTAGGACTCTCAACCAAAAGAGGTTAAATTTTGTTAGGTCTATATGGAATTTTAGGAAGTCAAATTTCTGTCATTTATTTTTCAGTCATGTCCAACTCTTCATGACCCCATTTGGTGTTTTCTTTGCAAAGATACTGCAGTAGTTTGCCATTTCCTTCTCCAGCTCATTTTACAGACAAAGAAACTGAAGCAAACAGGGTTAAGTGACTTGCCCAGGGTCACACAGCTAGTAAGTGTCTGAGGCCAAATTTGAACTCAGGTAGAAAGGAGTACTAGACCCAGCATTCTAACCACTGTGCCACCCAGCTTTATTTGAAATTTCTAAGCTCCATTTTCAGGAAACTGATGATCAGATACCATTCTGTTGAGTTATTCACTTTGGAGAAAAGTTGTCTACCTTGCTATATTAAAACAGACACACACATCCTCTCTATCCTTTGGAATGAGCAGATCTTGACAGCCCCTTCCTCAGGAAAGCAAGTCATCTCTAGCTCATAGCACGTGTGAGTGAGTGTGTGAGGGCCCAAGTTTAGAGGTAAGAACATGGCAGTAAACACTATTTTCTGATATGTCTTTAAGTCTTCCAAGAGAGCCTAGAGAGGATCACATCAATAATGGGGGGAGACAGTTAAACATCAAGAATGGGGGGAGAAAGTTAAGTGATAGTGCATCCTTCTACCAGAGAAAAGGGCACTGGAGAAGATATGGGATTCACTCTCCACCAAAACACTCCTTATGTTACTTCAGCTGATGGGGATGGTGACAATAATGACAGTGATGGTGACAGTGATCATCTCTACACCAAGTCCTTTACTTGTTGCTCTCTTGTCTGATCCTGTGGAACAGGAGAATGAACCTCAGTCCTGTGATTTGGGGGAAAACATGTGCTTCCCATATAAAGTAAGATCAAGGACATGGATGTGTGGGGAAGCTCCCATGATGATCCTGTGAGGTCTGGGACCACTAAGGGTTGGCCATGACTAAACAACAACCACCAGGATTAGTGAGTTAGTTGACAAGCATTTCTTAAGTGCTTATTCCCTATGTGCAGGTAGTAAGAAGCAGAGGCAAAATTTGGACCCAGGTCCTCCAATTTCTGAGTAAGTACTCTTTATATCACAACGAATATACATGGCAGAGCTGGGATTTGAACTCAGAATATCCAAATTGGAAGAATCTTGGAAATCATCCAGTCTAATCCCTTCATACTACAGAGGTGTCAGCCGTATTGACTTTAATTAAAACTACTTCCAGATCCTAGTTACCTTTGAACACAAATTCCTCTCTCAAATTCTTATTGGCACCATCACCCATCAGCAAATCAGCATCACCATCTTCTTTCCTCTCTTTTCCTTTACTGTTGCTAGCCAAGAAGAGAATGAAGAGGCCGATCAAACTTTCAGATGACTTCGGGAAGGCCTAGATCCTTCCTGGAGTATTGGGTCTGGCTTTAATTGGTAAAGAGAGTAGAGAATTCAGAATAGGATGAATGTTTAAAAATAAGACAGATAAAAACTAAAGACTTAGTAGAATTTGGTATTATTTACACAACTAAACTGAGAATTGGTACAGCAAATATCTTCAAGTTTCTCAAAAAGTTTTCTTAAAGAGGTTTTCCAGCAATTATCCTATATATCTTTGACTTTGAGGAAATATTTTTTCTATAGAGAAGAAAGATTTAGGGGCAAATATGAGTGACTGACAGTAGGGCAGAGGTTATGTGGCTAGTATCCTATTAGATAGAAAGGGGAGAAGTGGCCTGGGCTCATTATACCTGCAATTATTGAAATTTATCATTTTCCTTCAATTGTAGTACAACTCTTTTAAAACTCTGGTTGGTGATAAGGGTGGGGACACTGATTAGAGGCAAAGGGGAATAATGATTAGAATGCTGGATTTGGTGTCAAGAAGACCGATGTACATATAATTATGACCTAGGACAAGTTACTTAACCACTTAGTCTGAGTTTATCTGCAAAAGAGAGATAAAAATAGAACCTAACTTATTGAAATTATCATGAATTAACCCTAATTCTCTGCGTGTATGTATATGAATAGGTATGTGTATATATATACACACACACACACACACACTATATATAGATATATAGACAGTAGAGCAGAAGCAGAGACTATAGATGGACAGATAGCTCAATCTATATCCCTAGATCTATCTATACATCTAGAGTCCCAGAAGAAAGATAGATAAGATTCTCTCCTTATGTATAGATGTATGTGTGTGTATACATCTATACATGTGTACATACAAATGCACATATAGAGAGAGAGAGACAAACAGAGACAGAGAGGAAGAGAGAGAGAAAAGGAGAAGAGACAGCGCCTTGGAAATCTTAAAATGTCATTTAAATTCTAATTATTATCATCATTGTTAAAATCACCCTTATTGTTACACTCCTTCAGGCTAACTTTATGTAGTGGGATGATCAGAAGAACCCCCTGAAATGCTGAACTGGAGCATCTCCTGTAGAGCTGGGCATGCATGCTCCTCCTCAGCTCAGCGGATTGGGGATTCTGCTGATTACTATGGCTACAATATAATGTCAGGCTTTTAGTTTCATTCAAAGGGACAAAATGTGGTCTAATCCATAGAGTATCATGGAGTATTACAATGGGATTTGTTCCATATTTTCCTTTTTTGCTTCCTCTCCAGAACCAGGAAATTCCTAGGGTAAGAGACGCAGTGGTAAGAGAGCCCCTGAGCAGACATTGGCCAGCCGACAACAAGTATTCCATCCAAGAGCAAAGCCCTTCTGCTGCCCTTTCCTCTGCAGAAGGAACCACCTTTTCATCTTGCATCCAATTTATGCAACATTCAGAAGCACCCATTTTCTACAATAACAACACAATTCATGCAACCTCAAGTTCAGAATGTATTCAGTTGGGATGCTGAAATAACCATCAAATACCTATCAATGTACATTACTTATAAATCTTACCCTTTAGTGCATCCCTCCCTCCTAACGGTGGCTGTTCTCCAAGAAGATGGTGAAGGTTTTGGCTTTACCGACCTGTTCAAAGTACTCTTCTCACCATGTCATGGCTGCTGCTCAAATAATCAATCCTCTAAACTGCTGATTTCTCAAGTTAAATAAAAAGAAATTCTAAAAACAAACAAACAAACAAAAAAAACAGGCATTGAGGATGAGAGGCATCATTGATGAAATTACCCTGAATTCAAATTAAATAGAAAGAAACAATATCCAAGTGAAATTCAAGTTGGATCTCAATAAGATACAATTTCTAGTCCCTATTTGAATTGTATTAGCCAGCAAAATCCTCTAGAGGGAGAGTGAACCAAGAACATCCCAACACACTGCTGTAAAAAAGGGATCTTGAGAGACGCTCCTGGGATTAAAAGGGAGAACGTCTCCAACATTCTCACCACAGTTAATACAAAACGATAATACATGGTTTTGTTAGAGGAAAGTAACTTACTTTTGTTTTGTTTTGTTATAAACCTGCCAAATTTCTAGCAGTTGTTTTGAATAAATACTGTAGAGAAAGGTGATGAGATAAAGCCCTGGTTCGCAGAAAGAGCTTTTGGACTGAGGGCCAGAAACTCCGGATTCTAATTCTGACCTGCCACCTTTACTAACTAGCTGTGTCACTTTAGGCTACTCAGAAGGTCATACACGTAGATCTGGAAGGGACACTTAGTGATCATAAAAGTACACTCTTTTATCTTATAGAATTCAGTGATTCTCAACCTTCCTAATGCCTCGACCCTTTAATACAGTTCCTCATGTTGTGGTGACCCCCAACCATAAGATTATTTTCGTTGCTACTTCATAACTGTAATTTTGCTACTGTTATGAATAGTAATGTAAATATCTGACATGCAGGATACATTGTTACAAACTGAACATAACCCACAGGCTGAGAACCACCATATAAAGAAACAGAGGCATGCACTGGTTAAGTTTTTTTGTCCAAAGAGTTAGTTGGAATCTGAGAAAAAATTTGAACACAGATCTTCCTGACTCCAAGCCCAGTGTCCCATCTACTATGTCGTACTGCCCCATTTAATCTGGGCCTCAGTTTCTTTGTCTGTAAAATGAAGAAATTAGACCTGATATTCTCTAAGTTTCCTTCTGGTTCTAAATTATAAGCTTATGCATAGAGACTGAGGGCTTGATGCAATTTGGTTTTAAATCTATTTTGATTGTAAGAATCGAGGTAAGAATATAATAGTTTCATGCTACAGGTAACTAGATTCATTGGGCACGGTAATCCTTTACAATTCAAGAATTCTCTAATATACATAGACATGTGTAATTGTGCCCTCCCCATACCACCCCAACCTCCCCCCCAAAAAACAGAGCCAGCATGGGCATTGAATAAAGAGCCAGCCTTGAATTTAGGACAGGCTGGGTTTGAGACTTGTCCCTGACGTTTGCTAGCTCAGTGACTGCACACACAATTTTTTTTTCAATTCCTCTCCCCAAACAGGCCATTCTTTAAGATTCCAAATTAAGAAACAGTGTGCCAATCTGTATTCCTGGAGGGATGTTGCCATAGAGGGAATTTCCCAGCAAAATCACAGATTTGTAGCTCTTACCTTAAAAACAATAACAACAATGACAAATGATTAAAACCCATTTGTGAAGCACTGACTGCCATGTATCCTAAGTTGGACTAATTTCTGGTGATATGAACACAAAAAAATAAGATTGTTCTTGCCCTCAACGAGCTTATATTCTAATAGGACAATACTGTACAGAAAGGGGAAATAGAATGTGTCTTGGGCAGGTGGGGCGTGGCGTACACATGTACACACACACACACACATACACACACACACACACACACATACAGACTAGAAATGTCCAGAAAGAAATAGAATTCTGATTTCAAAATAAGTTGAAAACTCATTTATTGGAATCCATAAGCAAATTCTTTATCTCCCAAGCCAAATAACAGGTAGAACAACATTAAAAACTTTTTTAAAAAAATCATTAACATTCTTTAATCTTAACATGCATAGAATCAACCACATACTCTGCCAGGTTTCCATACTTGTAAACCATTCTGAGAAATAGTAATTAAGAAAAATATACAAACACTTTTGCTATATAAAATACTATTGAGGGCGGCTAGGTGGCGCAGTAAATAGAGCAGGCTCTGGAGTCAGGAGGACCTGAGTTCAAATTCAGCCTCAGACACTTAACACTCACTATCCGTGTGACCTTGGGGAAGTCACTTAACCCCAATTACCCTCCAAAAGGCAACAAAATAAAATAAAATAAAATACTATTGAAAATAATGCTAATAATGTCCCTTGGCTACCAACTTCTTTTGGGGGCAGCTTCTTTTTTGCTGCAGTGGATAGAGCACTGGTCTTGGAATCAGGAAAACTCATCTTCATGAACTCAAATCCAGCCTCAGACACTTATTAGCTGTGTGACCCTGGGCAAGTCACTTAACCCTGTTTGCCTCAATTTCCTCATCTGTAAAGTGAGCTGGAGAAGGAAATGGGAAACCACTCTGGTATCTTTGCCAAGAAAATCCCAAAATAGGATCACAAAGAGTCAGACTTGACTAAAAACAATTGACCAACAACATTGACTTCTTTCTGTGTCCACTTGGCTACTGCTGGCTTTCTTTCTCCAACAATAGAACTATTAAAACACAATTCCAAAGAAAAAGTAAAAGAAAGAAGAAAAACTCTTCCAAATTATGACTGGAGCCTTCCCTTTAATAAAGATTCCAGGAGCACTCTGAGCATCTGTGCCCATAATCTCTTCCCCTGAAGAGTGTTAAACAACTTTGTTTACTGAGAGCAGCATTTTAAATGGGGCAATTTTTCATTTGCTTCACTATCAAAGAAGATTGTAGGAAGAATTCTGTTTCTCTGAAATATTTATTCCTGAAGATTGGAGAACCTTACCTGAAATGGATACTTAAGTGCTATTTTGCAAGAACTAAAATCTAGACAAATTTTTCTTTGGTTTTAAGTTTTGAGAGAAATAAAGAGCCAAGGAGAAGAAGGATCACTTCTTCAGCAACGCAGGTTCTCTTAACAAAGAATAGAGGGAGAAAGACATTATTCCTGTTGCTAAGAATACAGTGATGAGCTTCTCTCCTTTCTCCTCACCCCTCCCCCAGTTTTCTCTGATGGTAACGTGATGTCACTGCTAGAAACATTGGCCTCTTTTCTGTATTGCCTATGGTAGGTTGGATTTGATGAAAATAAACATCTTACATAACAGGCTGGCTGTGTATTAGGACATTTTCCCTTCCCTCCTCCCCTTTTTAAGAAATTTTCCCAGCATGAATGCTGCATGTACAATTAACATTGGCCAAAATTCAGCTCCAAAATCTGTTAGATTTTGTAAGCTGATTAGAAAAATAGAGCTGATGTAACCTGTCATACAGAGTCCTGTCATCCCTCCCCGTCCGCCACCCTCCTCCAGCTTCCCCTTCAGTAATCACCATTTCTCTGCAAAGAGAAGGAAGATGGAAGTCAGAGTTGAAAATGATTCTTGCAAGGGAGGACTAAGACAGAAAATGGGAGCTGAGAGCCATTGTAGTGCTCTGGACTCCTCATTCTCTGAGAATGTTCTCTCCTAAAACTAAAAAAGGCATCAAGGAAATGGGTAAAGAGAGACGTAGCTTTTTGAACTGGTATACTTTGGAGTGTAGGGATAACAAACATAGCAGTTGGCTAAGGCAGTGTTTTGTAATCACGAACAATATTATTGGTTTACCCTACACACCTTGCTTTTATCCAGGGAGTTTTGTTAAACAACTATTACTTTCTATGCATATATTTGCCTACATCATTAGCACAGGACAATTCTGTAAACCTGGAAGACTCCTCTAATTTGCTTCACGATATAATAATGATACAATAAGACCAGAGACACCAAAGAACATTGAAAAGTCTTGACAGAAATTCATTTTACATCAATGATATACAGTCTACAGGTCCTTGTAGTGAGCAACTAAACCAACACAGAAATTAATGTCCGTCTCAGAGAAACAAGAAGCATTTCCATCCTGGGCTCTTTTCTCTTCCCTAAGTGATTTCTCCATTTCTGTCTTTGTCTCTCTCTATCTCAGTCTATCTTTTTCTTTCCTTCTATTCTCTGTCTCTCTGCCTTTCTCTGAGCCTGGCCTCTCCAGAAAGAAAAGGATAATAATAGGGCAATTGTTTAAAAAAAAAAAGTTACAACTAAAAACAGTTCTTAGAGAAAATTTAATCTCTTTGAAAACAAATATCAAAAAAGAAAAGGAAAAATAGTAAAGATTTGAGCATGCAAGTTAAAAAAGCTGCAGAATCCAAAATTTTATATAAAAGAAAAAAATTAAAACAAAGAAAAAATAAAATAATAAAACACTATGTAATTGAGAAATACAAAAAAGAAGCACAATTTTTAAAAGACTAACAAAACTGAGAAGGAACATGACATAATGAATAAAGTGTTGTTTGCTTCTAAATCAGAATTATCTTCTTTAAAAAATCCACTGATTCCACATTTTTTTTTGTTTCAAGCAATATAATTCTAATTGCTGTATTTCCACACAGACACATATCCTTTTCCTATTCAGCCTCAGAGTCAGGAAGACCAGGGTCCAACTTCTGCCTGTGATATAAACCAACTATGTGACCCTGGACAAATCTCAATCTTTCTGTTTCCACAAGCAACTCTCTAAGATCATATATTTCCAAGCTGGCACCAACCTTCATTGGTAGAGGGATTTCTCTCATTACAGAAAAGATGAAAGGAAGTTTGTTATCTAGGGAGCAAGCATTCCAGAGAGCACAGTGGGCCATGGGAGTGAAGGGAGATGGGGATGGAGGGTCAGTTAAGGGAGATTCGGAATAAGACAGAAGATATTCGAGGGAGGGGGGTGAGTGAGTGAGTTAGTGGAGAATGGGATTTGAATGATAGAATCACCAGGTTAGGGAGCAAATGACCAGGTGGGCATTTATTAATCATCTGGAAATGAGTTCAGGTGGATTATCAATATCTCTAGGGGTTTGTCTTCAGGGTAGAACTCTCTCAAGGTGATAGGCAGCTCAGAGAGGAGGGAGCCAGTGGAAGGAGCCAATG
The DNA here is from genome assembly GCA_028627135.1 of Pseudochirops cupreus. Classification (NCBI taxonomy): domain Eukaryota; kingdom Metazoa; phylum Chordata; class Mammalia; order Diprotodontia; family Pseudocheiridae; genus Pseudochirops; species Pseudochirops cupreus. The sequence continues at coordinate 349,139,216 of CM053581.1, forward strand.
AAATGGTGTTCCCTTTCTCTCTAAGCAACCAAGAAAGAAGGGATAATGATGAAATGGTGTTTCTCTCAATTCAGGCAGGTAGGAGCAGGCTAAGCCATGCCAGGGGATAAGAGAATAGAACCAGATAGAATGACATAATTTTCTGAATCCTACAATCAGGAAGCTGCCAGGCAAGGAGAATGGAGAGTGATGGAATGTCATCTTTCTCTGTCCCCACAGCAAGCAAGAAGAGGTCAGGTGAGCAAATCTATGAAAGATAGATGGACGGATTGATAGATAGATGATAGATAGATAGGTAGGTAGATAGATAGATAGATAGACAGGTTTTTTTTCCCAAGAGGACAGTCAAAAGAGACTGGAATCAATTCAATTGCCAAACATCACAAAAAAGATATGAGATTTACTCTATCATAGTAAGGACAGAAAATGACCCATTATTGTTTTTATTTCATATCAGAATTAGCTCTCCAAGTGTTGCCAGACCATCAGCTAATTAGAGACAGGTTAAAATTTACATGAATTAGGAAGAAAAAAGAAAAGAAAAGAAAAGAAAAAGATTAAACATTATCACCAACAACCACAACTGCTTCAGCCTGAGAAATTCAAACCAGCCATTTGTGCTCTGAACTGGAAAATGAAAAAAATAAAGCAAAAAACCAAAAAGACAATGCATTTACCTCAAGGACAAGAGACTTGCCCTAATTAGCAGTACTTCCATAAAACCTTAACCAATACAAAGCAATCATCACATACATACACAAAACCCAAAGAAATCAGAAATGGCCCTAACCAGAAAAAGTCTCCCATGTCAAGCAGAGAAAGGGGTACTAAGGTTGACACCAATTTCAGATTTAAATTCATTTGTAAAAACACTGTGGAAGAGAACATTACAAAAAAAAAAAAAACAAAAAAAAAACTACAAACATCACCATTTGATACAGCACCAAAGAGCAATGAGAGCAGAAATAAGTCTGGAGAAAGTTTGACAGAAGCCTCAAAGGAGCTTTCATTTCAAGAACATTCATAGATGAAAACTGTACAACAGAAAAGACAGAAAATGAAACAAATTTGTCAATATCTCTATAACAATCTATTTTCATTATCAGTGTTGGAGGCAATATTATGTTTGGATTCCAGAATCTCAGTCACTCTGTCCTATATGATCAATCAGTCAACATATGTTTCTTAAGTACCTACTATGTGCTAAGATCTGGACTAGGAGACAAGGATCTGGGGATACAAAAACAGAAGTGAAATAGCCCCTTCCCTAAGGGAGATTACATGCTATGTTTAAATGACACTGGAAAAGATAAAATTGACAAAAGTTGCTAGACCAGACCAAATATAAGTTACTCACCCAGGGTCACACAGCTAGTAAGCATCTGAGACCAGATTTGAACTCATAAACATGAGTCTTTCTGACTCTAGGCCTGGCACTCTATCCACTGCACCACATAGCTGCTCCTTAATAGTGTTTGTTATTCTTCAATTGTTTTTCAGTCATGTCTGACTCTTCATGATGCCATTTGGGATTTTCTTGGCAGAAATACTGCAGTGGTTTGCCATTTCCTTTTTCAGCTCATTTTACAGATGAGGAAACTAAGGCAAACAGAATTAAGTGACTTGCCCAGGGTCACACAGCTGGCCAGTGTCTGAGGCCAGATTTGAACTCAGGAAGATGAATCTTCCTGACTGCAGGTGTGGCACTCTACTGTGCCACCTAACTGCCCTAAGCAAACACAACACACATACACACCAAATATATATGAATGTATATATACTATTATATTAAAAGTATTATATTATATTATGTTATGTTATATCCTGTCATATCCTATCATATTGTATGGATCATATCATATCATATTTTATATGAAATCTGTGTTGGAAGTGATAAGCTTGAAAACAATAAGACACTGTTTTATAAGATATCTCCGTGAGGGGAAAAGGCCAAAAAGATGATGTTAAAAATCATGTATTCTATTGTTGCCTCCAAAAGGTGACTGAAACATCAACTGACATACTACAGGCCTAATTTCTGATTTTAAAAAAATTTTATGAGGATGATCTACCTAGGCATCTAGGGTGCTATTGAAAAAAACAAAAGAAGAAGGGAACAGGCATGTTTTTCCAAGAGATTATTTACAGTTGACTAAATCATTTCAATTCACACAACTGATGAAAAGTTATAGGATCTCACTGTTGACTCTTGTTTGTTTTTGATGATTTAAATTTTTAGAAAAAATGACTTGATAGAGAATAAACATAGGGTTAAAGACTTTTCTCCAAAGAGATATCTGCAATCATATGCTGTGATAGTTCCTCGATAAATGGAGCCATAGAGACAATGCTATTGAAGAAGAATCTGGTTAAACATTAAGCCAGGCACAAAATAGATGTGTGCTAGCCAATCTCATGGAGAATTCCCTACACAAAGTCCATATGGCAGAAGCATCATAGAACTAGAGCAAGAAGAATCTTTAAAGACCTTCTGGTCCAAACCCTTCATTTGACTGATGTGGAAGCTGAATTTCAAGGAGCATGAGACACTTAGGGTCTTACAGGTAGCAATCATCAGAGGTGGGATTTGAACCCAGATCCTCTAACTCCAGAGCTAGTGCTCTTTCTACTGTCCCACATTACCTTTTTATGAATTGGTTGGATAGAATAGGATCTAAGCTCATTGAGAGTAGAGATTTAATTTTTGTTATTGTTTTGGATAATGCTTGGCATATAATAGATGCTGAATAAATACTTGTTGATTAACTAATTGATTGATTTGAGATTATACAGATATTCCTATTGGCACAAGATATCATTCCAGAACATTACAAGACTCCTCAATGACAGCTGCTATCACACAATAGAATTTGGTAGAGAAATCCACATCAGAAAAACCAAATGGATGAAAAAATGCTTAATGTTCAAACTCTAACATCCAATTGGATGGCCAACGTATTGAATGAAAACAACAAGATTTTTATGTAGTAAAGGTACAATGCCAATAAATTCTATGTAAGATTGTATAGGAGGCAGATAGTGAGTTGGAACCACCCTGTGATATTGTGATGCTGAGTAATAGGGTATTGTAATGAGAAGGTGAGAAACAATTGGGTTTGAAGTTTAGCAGTGGTATAGAACCACTCTGACCTACCATCCCATCCTCTCCAAAATGGAAATAATAACAACCATATGGTTGTTAGGAGGATAAACTGAGATAATACATGGAAAGTGTTTTGTAAACTTTAAAGCAACATATAATTAAGTGGCAGCTTTTAATTATAATTTTGAATATTGTAATATCACAATCTCCAAAGAATCAAAGTTTCAGGACAACCACAAAACAGTGGGATGTTATTGGCAGAATGACTGTTGATCAGATTTGGAGACACGGAACCTCAAAAGGAATCCCAGCTCTCTTATTTATTGACAGGACAGCCTTGGGCTAAGTTTTTACCTCTTAAAAGGAATCAGTTAGAAGAAAGGATCCCTGGTCCACATCTACTACTCCATGATCATCATCTGAATCCATGGGTAGCAATCATCATCTTCATTATCATCATCACTATTGCTCACCCGAAGTGAAATGAAATTCAAATACATTCAACAGCAGACAATGAGAAGCCCATGGATGTATTTCATGTCTATAGAATAGAGACTATCTGTAGCATTTGTTTTATCACGCCTGAAATGAACTGTGTTTAGTGATCCTCTTTTGAATAAAATGTATGTTTTGAGTTGGGCCTATATGGTTTAGGAAATGAATATTTGGATTTCTATAGAATTAATTTATACATGAATTTGTACAGAAAAATCTCACACAATCTCTGAAACAAAGAGAAGTTTAAGGCGAAAGAATGATGCCTGCTTAATCCATATCACATCATCAGTTCTATTCCCATATGTCGATGCTACCTTTTCATTAACCTGGAACAATGATGAACATTACAATGACTATTTTCTTTGCTGATCTTCAAAAGGAGACACTGAAAGCTGAAGTTTCAAAATTCCCACAGACACCATCCCAAACTCTGTTCCAAGATCTGAGACAAGCCCATACAGGCGGAGTGGTTACTGCTGGTTCCCACAATACTTAAATTTCAGATGGGAATATTGTTTGCATAGATTGTGATGAATGCCATTTCTGTTTGACTTCAACAATGTTATCCGTCATAGCACTTCCTGCTAGGCTAATAACATGGATAGTAACCAATAAAAATATGGAGTCTGAGAGCTGAAATTGATTGTAGACAGAATTCAAACAAAATGAGAATCCACTCACTGAAATGGACCACACAAGTCCTCTTGGGAATTTCAACAAAAGTTTGATTCATATTTTTCTTCTAGCTTTTTACTTTTTCCCCATTGTAATGAATTCTGAGTTTTTTTAGGTTTTAGAAAGGCAAAAAGAGAAAGAAGTGACATCACTTCATGCCTTCTCTTTGAGGATCATCTTTGTCTACACACCCAAGGGAAATAATCCATGCATTGAACTTCCATTGACTTCAAAGGCCTTGAGACAATTGGCTCACCTCCATGGCTCTGCAACGTTGGACAAGAATTGGCCCACAATCCTACTGGCTTGGCAGGAAGGACAGTTTGTGGGAATTATTATGAAAGAGTATACTCCCCTGGGATCTTTAGTCCAATCCTTTAGGCTGTAGAGACTCAAAGTTTAGAAACTTGATGAAATTTGCAATTAAAAAAATCAACTTCTGTTTGCTTATCTATAGACACCCATATCTCCCCATTAATCTCATTAATGCTTCTTTTCATAGCACACCAATGTGGGCATAGATTAAGTAGGGCCTGAATTAAGCATTAGACAAAAGATAGTGAATAGACTTTTGCTGTTTTTGTTTTTTTGCCTATCAAGAAAACCAGAATCTATTGGCTTTCAGGCAAATAAACTTAGGCCATCACTGGGTTTAAGTTTGGTCTCTGGTGAAGGTGAGTAATGTCTGGCAGACTCAGAGATTATTAGAAACCCATGAAACTTTCTTTTCATGAAGAAATCTTTATGAGAGTAGCTTAAAAATTAGGAAGAACTTCAAAGGAAGGAAGGAAAATACCTGAACAGATGTGAGGATTAGGTGGAACGAGAAGACAAAACTTAAGTTATGCCTATATTATTGGAAGTTGGGTGACATATTGGATTGAAGTTTTTGTCTAGGGAAATATTTCAAACATAATAAAACATAATAAAAAGTAATATATGATGCTTTATGGTTCCTAAAGTGCTTTCTTTAAACCATTCTATCGGGTAGGAAGTTTATTACTATCTCCAGTTTATGGATGAAACAGAAACTTTAAGGGAATAAGTGATTTGTCCCACGATCAAAACCAAGTGTAATTAGCAATGCTCAGTAGCATGTATTATATGGGATAATGTGAACCTGGGAGGCTTCACGCCGAGTACAGAAAGGCTCTACACATATCCTTCTGAATTATCCTACATATTAATAACATGGGGTTGTTAAGCACTCTACTTATTCTATGAGCTTGTGATATGAATGTCAGGTGCTATCTCTGTTAATATAGATTGTAGCCTATTGTGACCTCTCATCATCTGTGATTCTTACTCTTTCTTCCACAAAGGGACCACTCAATATAATGGGAGTCCTCATCTTCCTCTCTCATTATTGCGTGGGTACCAGTGGAGCAACCAGGATATCTCTTGGTTTTCTCTTAATCTGTATAAGACTGGTCCATCTTCTTTTCCAATTAAACATCATTCTGACATTGTCATTTCCATAATTTATTTTGCATAATTCTTTACTGTTAATGTGTGGAATCCTACTTATAACAACAATGCACCTCCCTGGAGTTCTTTGAGTGATCTTCAACTTTAGTTCTTCAGAGGCAACGGAATCCAATATTTTATAATACTATGTAATGATTATATCTAATAATATGTAATTATAATAGTGAAGCATGACAGAAAGAATATAAATTCAAAATGGTGGTGGGGAGACTATAGAGTAAGGCCAGAAAGTAGTCACTATCTATAACTATTAAAAATATGGACTTCTGTTTTTGGGAGAATCTATATGTCATTAAAAAACTGCACAATTTTCCAAAGGTAATTTGGGATCCCAGGAAGACTCGGTCTGATATGATCAACTATGAGAGTATGTATGGTTTAGACTGGGTCTCCATTGTCTAGGAAATAGATTTGTACAGAATTTATTTATACTTGAGTTAATACAGAATTTCTTCAATCCACTTAAATCTGGCTTCTATCTCTTTTCTTTGATTGGAACTGCATACTTGAAGGCAGCAGCATGTTGGTAAATGTTTAACAACTGGCTCCATGAGAGGAAAAATGTATATACAATACACTTTAAGTTTCATATGCATTATTAACATTTCCTTCATTACTTTAAGGAAGAAGAAGAAAAAGAGGAAGAAGAGAAGAAGTAGTAGAGGAAGAAGATGAAGAAGTGGAGGAAAAATAAGAAGTAGAGGAAGAAGAAGAGGAGAAGGAAGAAGAAGAAGAAGAAGAAGAAGAAGAAGAAGAAGAAGAAGAAGAAGAAGAAGAAGAAGAAGAAAAGGAAGGGCAAGGATTCTAGACTTGAGGATCTAGATTCAAATCTCACTTTTATGAGATTTTATTATTGACAATTATTTAATAATTAAAATCATTATCTCTGTGATCTTCAGTATGTCAAGGTGCCCATTTTCCTTCTCTGTAAACTAAGAGGGCTGAATTAGGTGGCCTTTGAGGTCCCTTCCATGCTTCTAGTTTTAGCAGTTTGATCTTATGCTCTCATTTGACTCCCCCATTTTATAGAAGAATAATAAAAAAGGATCGCTTAGGTTAAATGACTGGGAGAGATATTTGAGGGAAAAGTACTTTATAACTCATGACATTCAAATTAAACTAACATTGTTGTTGTGATCCATCTTACTGATGTTATCTAACTTTGGGCCTAATATGTCTTAGCACATAACTGGTCCTTAATAAATATTGGTTGAATTAAGGTGAATTAAACTGAATATGACCATATTTAGGTATCTTTAACCAAGATTATCCTTTACTAAATTTTCCAGTGTCATTAACACCTGTTTGACCCTGGGGGAGTCAGATAACTTCTCAGTGCCCAAGGCAATTCTCTAAGAGGATACGTGTTGCAGAGAAGAAACTGATTTGCATTGATGGAGGTACTTTCATCATCCAGAGTCCATTATCCCCAATGAAATTACATATCTAGTCCCCATCTCTGACCACTAGAAGGGAAGACTTGTGCAAATCCAACTTAAAAAGAAATTTATCCTTGTCATTTGTGTTAATCGGTAATTAAGAGTATTAAATTTGCTTAAATCATTTGATAGCTATGTCTATTAAAGCTGTACTATTTTTGTACTATATCTTTTTAAATGTTGTTGTTACCCATTTTGGCAGATTCTTAATTGGAGTCACAATAAATTAAATGACTGTGAAATCATCATTGGCAGGTACTAGGTTTGAGATAGTAAGCATAAGGCTAGAATCCCATAATCCCAAGGGTTGAAAGGGCCATTAGTGGCCACGTGGTCCAGCCCATGCTTACCCTCCACAACAAATTGAACAAGTGGTCATCCAGCCGTTGCTAGAATACCTTCAATGATGGGAAACCCACTATCTCCTGAAGCTAATGATCAGATTTGTTGATGTTCAGTCATTTCAGTCCCGTCCAGCTCTTTGTAACCTTTGGCAGAGATCCTGAAGTGGCTTTCCATTTCCTTCCACAGCTCATTTTACAAATTACAAACCAGGAAATTGAGGCAAACAAGGTCAAGGGACTCTCCTAGGGTCACACAGCTAGTAAGTGTCTGAGGCCAGATTTGAACTCAACAAAATGTGTCTCAATTCCTGTCCTGGCACTTGATCCACTGAACCACCCTAGCTGCCCCAACAATTACATTTTAGATGGCTCTAATTATTAGAGGTTTTTTCCTTTTATCATGCTTAAATTCCTCCTTTTGGAACTTCCATCTGTTAAATCCTGGTTCTGTTCTCTGAGGTACAGAAGAATCATTTTAATAACTTTCTCAGTGACATCCCTTCAACACTTGAACATGACTATGATGTACCCACTAAGTCTTCTCTTGCCTTGGGTAGACATCTTCAGTCTTGCAAGGTGATGTGGTACAATGGAAAGATCACTAGCTCTGGAGTCAAAAGATGAACTCAGTTCTAACTCTGACTTTTTCTTCCTGAGTCACTGTGGGTAAGTCATTTAACATGTCTGGGCTTTGGTTTCCTTAGCTGTAAAATGAGTAGGATTGGACAAGATGGAGCTCTAGATCTATGGCATGATGATTCTTTACCCAACTCTCCTGTGAGTGCCAGTGATTCAGTCCCTTGAACCCTGCTCCACCCTTGCTCTGCTCCCAGCCTGGTGCAATAGACCTTTCTGGTTGACCTTCCAGGCTGTCTCAGGCTGGAGATGTGTTTCACTCCATCATTGTATGGGTTCTGTAACTCTAGAATTTGTCTAGTGTCATTTTTTACAGGTATTTGGAGGAGTTTGGGGGAGATCTCAAGCAAGTCCCTGCTTCTACTCCACCATCTTGGCTCTGTCCCATAATTCATTTCTGAAATAGGAGTTGTCGACCATATGTGAAAGCCCAGAGAAAAGATCTGGCATATCAAGTTCAGCAGAGAGAGGGGACATGGTGAACAGGGAGCAGATTTTGAGTTAGGAGTCCTTAGATGTTAATCCTATTATAGACACTTGTCAGCTTGGGGACCCTGGACAAATGACTTAATCTCTCTGGAACTTAGTTTCTTCATTTGTAAAATGAGGGTTTGGATTCAATGATTTCTAAGGTCTCTTTCAGCTCTCAGTCTATGCTCTTATGATTCAGTTTGGATCAAATATATTTTGTGAGTGGGAGTAATGTGAAAGGAAACTGGAAAGGTAAGTGAGAATCAAATGAAGGAGATCCTTGAATGACAAGCAAAGAAGTGTGTGTGTGTGTGTGTGTGTGTGTGTGTGTCTGTCTGTCTGTCTGTCTGTCTGTGTGTGTGTATGGAGAGAGAGAGAGAGAGAGGGTGTAATAGGGAACCACTGAGAAGTTTTGAGGGCTTCTTTCTAGTTCAGCTTTGGAAAGAAGATTTTAGCAGGTATGTTTAGGATGATTCTAGAAGGGAATGAACTAGGGGCAGGGAAACCACTTAAGAGGTTCATATAATTGTTGTTGTTATTCACTTGAGTCCAACTCCTCATGATACCATTTGGGGTTATCTTGGCAAAGATACCCGAGTGGTTTACCATTTCCTTCTCCAGCTCATTTTATAGATGAGGAAACTGAGGCAAACAAGGGACTTGCCCAGGGTCACACAGGTACTAAGTGTTTGAGACCAGATTGAACTCAGGTTCTCCTGACTCCAGGGCTGGCATTTTATCCACTGCACCATCTTGATCATGTGAGTACAAGAAAAGAGACAATATGAGAGATGTGACGGTAGAAGGCACAATACTTCTGGATGAAGTCATTGAAAGCAAATGGAGATAAAGGACAGAGAGGCACAGATGAGTCATGGAACATGAGGGTGGTTTATGCCTGATTGGTTCGATTTTCCCTTTGAAGGAAGGCACTTACTCCTCTGACCTCCAGTACTGTCTAACACAGGACCATACCTTCATGTTCTCAGAAATGAATAATTGATGCTACTTCATAGCGTTGGCTGATGTATCTTTCTAAGTATAGTTCTATTTCATAGTCACATGAAATTGGTCATTTCTTTCATTAGCCAGAAGGATTTTTTTTTAAAAAAAAAGGAAATACAAAAAAAAAATTCCATCAGTTTCTGAAGTAAGGAATCTCGGAAAATACATTTCCTTTTTTATAAAAAATGATAGCTACAATTTCTGTAGCACTCTGAGTTTTGCAGAGTGATTCACATATATCATTTGATCCTCACTAACAATTTGCATTATTATTATGAATAGTCCTAATAGTAATATGAACTAGCCTTTATGATGTCCCAAAAGTCTTGGTGCAGTTTCAAGCTTTAATAGATTTAGACTATGCTAATTTAACTTAGTCTAACATTTAAAACTATTAAAGCTTATATTTTAAATTATACTTTAAACTGCATTAATTTATAATTTAACTTAATGCAGTTTAAAACTATTAAAGCTTGTAGCTTTGCAGTTTCATATGCAATTATCTTTTTTTTATTACATATTATGTTATGGAAATTCTTGTTTTATTGCATAAATTAAAAAAAAAACAAAGAAACAGAAACAAAAAAAAGCAACCTGCACTAAGCAATACAATGATCTAAGACAATTCCTAAGGACTTATCCACCTCTAAAGAGATAATTGGACTTCAAGTCTAACACGCTAACCAATGTACCACCCAGCTGAAAAGAGTTAAGATTAACATGGTTTCCTTCACTAACCTGAGGAGTCTGAGATTGGAGAAATTGCAACTTTCACTTGTTTCTAATTTTTCCCTCAGGGGACAATCTCCTTTTCCTTTGTGGGAGGTCTTCTTTTTTTTCCTATGTAGATCTACAATCCCATTCACACTGATTTTTATGTGACATGAATTTAAGACCCTTCACCATCCCATGTGTCCTCCTTTGCAATCTCTCCAGCTTATAAATCTCTTTCCCAAAATGTCCAGCTCAGAAATGCACTCAATTCTCCAGGTGTGGTCTGATTGGAGCAAGGTACAAGGAGATTTCCATTTCCCTAGTGATGATTACTTTGGCTATCTCCTTGAGCATCCTTTCTATTGCTGAACTCTGATGTTTTTATCTGTTCTAAATTAGTTCTCCCCTTTATTTATGCAGTTTGAGGGCTTGCATAGGGATTCTCGGTAGTGAAGAAACTGTTAAGGAAGCTAACACAAGGTTGGACTTGTGGTGTTGTTTGTCCTTCTTGAAGAGGACCGATGACATCCAGAGGATGAAGTCTTGATGATTCGGAAGTCATTGGTGACTTTGGTTTTCTGTTGTTTAGCAACTGTTTCTGTTTTGGCCAGAAACTCAGGGTCTTCCCCTCCTGGGCTGGTTCTTTATGATAGCAAACCAGATGAGGTTTTGGCTCAATCCTTACCTACCCTTTAAATACTGAATAGATGTTGCCTCAGACAAACTGAGGCCTGGGAAAGACTTTAGTTTAAAAAGGCAAGGTTTCCCACTGCATCTGGAGCCACCTTCCAGTCTTTTTGATCTGTGTCTTGTCACTGGACCCATGATGTTCTGGAAGAGAGAGTGAGGCTGGTTACTTTGCACAGCCCTATCTCACTTAAATCCAATTCATTTGCAAGTCAAGACATCACTGTCCTGATATCATTGGTCCTCTCTTAAGAATGGAGGAGTAACAATAATAACAAAGTCCTGACTTGCCCAAGAATTGGATTTAAGTGAGGGAAAGCTGTGGGGAAAATCATCAGCCTCACTCTCTCTTCCTGAGTCACTGAAGATGTGTATTAAGGAAGAGGTAAGGTGTCCCAGACTAAGGCGATGGTTGTCTTCCTTTGGATACTCTCTGGTTTATAAGTCTCCTTTTAAAATGTCAAGTCCAGAAACACACACACAAGATGTGGCTTGACTAGGGCAAAATACAAAGAAACTTTCACTGCTTTAGTAATGGTCACTATGGCCCCAAGAAAGCAGCCTAAAGTGGCATCTGCTTTCTAGGCTACTGTTCACACTGTTGAGCTAGCAATCCATAAAAATCCCATGATCCTTTTTTCAGATGAATTGTAGTCCAGTCAAGGCTCATCCATCTTGCACTGAGACCTTGATTTTGATTCAGGAGCCCATCTTATTGTCATTTATTTCTGGAGTTCTGCCTTTTTGTGAATTGTCACCTTCTACCTTTGAAATGCAAGTTTGCTCCTTATCTGAATAGAATGATCAATTCAGAATCACTTAACCCCTTCCTATGGGTCCTCAAGAATGCACTAACAGTCAATACAGTCAGAGCTTCTTACACTATTCTACTAACCCTAAGGAGTTTTTGGAATCATTATTATGTAGATTACAAGAATTAAAAAAAAAACCTGTTCAAGTATTAAGTTCGTTCTTTTGTCTTGCTTTTGTGGGGTTGGATTTTTTTTTAATGCTTAAGATGAGTCCTTCACCATAGGAAATGACATGTTTTGTATTTAACAGAGGCGGGGAAAGGTAGTGAAAAGAATCATGATTTTCCTTTTTTCCTTTGTTTTTTTTTTTTAGATAATTGTCTCTATGAGCTGCTAGTTGATTATGACCATAACAGCATAGAATCACAGCTTAAGAATTGAAAAGGCCCTCAAAGACCATCTATTCCAAAAGCTCTGAACCTTTTCTTGGTGCTATAGAATCCTATGGTAGTCTGGCAAAGGCTAGGAACCCTTTCTCATGATAATATCTTCTGTTTTTAATTCATATTTCAAGGAAAAGATCAGATTGGTCACCAGGCAAGGGATGCTATCCAAAATGTTGACCAATAGGAAGGGGTGGGGGATGAGTATGATACCATAAGACTAAAGGGGATCCCAGGAAACTGACTAAAATGTCTGTATCTTTTTATTCAGAGATCCCACTGCAGAGCATATGCTTCAAAGAGGTCAGTTACTTTGCAGTATTAAGGTAGGAGAGTATGGATGATGAATGAGGAACACATTTTCAGATATGGCTGTTATATTGGGTAATGCAAAGCATTCTAGAGTGCTGGACTTGGAGTTAGAAACACTCATCTTCCTGAATTCAAATCTGACCTCAGACACTTAATAGCTTCATGACCTTGGGTAAGTCACTTAAACCTGTTTGCCTCAGTTACCTCATCTATAAAATGAGCTGGAGAAGGAAATGGCAAACCACTCTAGTATCTTTACCAAGAAATGCCAAATGGGGTCCCAAAGAGTCAGACAAGACTAGAAAGGACTCAACAACAAAGCCTATAAATAAATTTGCTTTCATTTCCACTACTGTCTACTATGAAGATCTATAGAGAATGGTCTCCATTTAAATGCTTGAGGAAGCATCTTCTTTTTGGTAAATGACTGTGAGAAATTGAGAACCAGAGCCAGGACTAGGGCTAGGCATATTTAACATCTGCCTGTGATACAATATATATTATGGGGAGGATGAGGGGCATTTTTAAAAAATGTCTTCCTAAACATGAACCCACAGATTGTCATAACACCAAAAAGTTAAGCTCTGCTTGACTGCCATGCTGACTCTCATTCTAAGACAAATCACACCATATGTGTTACAAAGGCTCTAAACCTTCAGTCCTATGTAAGAGAACCTCATTTTTTCAAGGCACACCAGGGCACATATGTGCTTGGTCATGCCTCTGTTGACAACATGTCAGTTGTAGGTACTAAAACTGACAAGTCTGGAACGATCCATGTGTGATCAGAGCATGCCATGGCAGGAGGTTGCCCGAAAATCTGACGGCTTAAATTGAGCCCAGGGAGACCTACAGACGGACCAGGACTGAGAAGCAGGTTTTAGAAAACCCTGTGTTATTTTCCCATCTGTTTCTCCATCAGCATAATAGCGAGCATAATAACAGCTAACAAATGTGTGTATATGTGTGGTGAATCTGAAAAACTTGTAAACTGTAATTTAAGAAAACAAAACAAACAAGCCTACCCATCCTCCATATGTTTGTACTTTTACAAGGAGTTGTTATTTTTAACCATTTGGTATTGATTATGAGAGAGAGAGAGAGAAGGATGCTAAGAAGAGATCCATTATGCTCATGGATGGAATGTGGAGTTCCTTTAATAAAGACAGATTCATTAAGTGCTTGAAAGTTCTCAGAGGCAAAGTTTGGCCATACTTAGGAAGGTGCGTTACTCTGAAAAAAAAAATTAAACTGGACTGAGCTGATGAAATATATGAGCAAGAGAAGAGAAAATTCTTGCTATTTCTCTAAATAAAGCATGAAGAGTGTAACAGCTTCCCTGAGACTCACTTCTAATTCCATCAAAGACTTCCGATAGAAAAAAATGAGTGTCAGAGCAACAGACAGTCAATACCAATGGGGAATTTATAGAGAGGCGGTTGGGTATATGGAATAGATACGACTAGAGAGTGGTTAGACAGGACCGTTTAATTCTCATCTTTGTAGCTTTTAGCACAGTTGCTGTCACACGGAGGGTTCAAGTCATGCCTCTGTAATATATACTCACTTGAGAGGCCATAGACAAAGAATTTAAACTCTCCATTCCCTCAGTAAACTTTCTAAGACTATAAGTTAGAAATAAATTGCCCACCACCAGTATCAGGTGAGGGAGTTTCCACAGAATTTCTTATAACATTAATCTCACAGGTCTAGACAAATGATGGAGAAAGACAGAGACAGAAACATAAAGATAGGGACAGACAGATGTAGAGACAGAGAGAGATAAGGAGAGAGATGGAGACAAAGAAAGAGACCAAAACAGAGAGATAGTTGTCTTATATCATTTAATTAATTTGAATTTCTAGTTAAATGTACATTTCTTCAGGATCTGGGATAAAACAAAGCAGAAGTGAGCTTAGGAACATTGAAGATTGGACTCATTTCTAAGCTACGGTCAGGGAAATGTGAGTCAATAAGGATCACTATTTGGGCAGCTAGATAGCATAGTGGATAGAGCACTGGGCTTGAAATCAGGAAGACTCAACTTCATGAGTTCAAATCCAGCCTCAAGACACTAGCTATGTAAAGTCATTAACCATATTTGTCTCCATTTCCTTGTCTGTAAAATGAGCTGGAGAAGGAGATGGCAAACCACTTTCTTTGCCCAGACAACCCCAAATGGGGTCACAAAGAATTGGACATGATTGAACAACAATCTGAAGCAAGGATGGCACTAACCATGTAACTCTGAGGAGATATTCGAGTGCTTGAAAGTATTAAATAACTGGTAGTAGCCAGTAGTCTTTCCTCCTCTGCCATGACTCAGAGGACTGTATCTACATGGCCATTTCATTTATTGCCCAACAGTATCCTGACAAAAGGAAAGGAACCTGGGGACCCTGTCTTTTATAAACCTCATATCCTGTTCCATGGTGTCAGAGGGCCCAACTTGGTGAAACTGGAGAGTGTCTACAAGTGAGATTCCCACAGGAGAGATGGTGATCAAGAAGTCATTTAGACTAGCAGGCTAGCTTAAGACAAAATTGTATCTGTGGCTGTGCTTTATTCCTCACTGTTTATTCATCACATTTGTTTATCACTAATCAAAGATTGCTGCCATCTCTCAAATACTCAAATGAATCTGGTTCTCATTGGTGCAGGGGATCTCTTCAATAAAGTGTATTATAACTCACTCATATCTGCCCTTCAAATGCGACTTTTGTCCACATTCTTCCCAAAGTCCTCCCCAGGAGATCCATCTAACATTCTGGGAGCCTTCTTCACTTTCAACCAATGACACAAGAGTAAAACAGGACACCCTGTCTATCCATCTGTCATTTTTTGCTATTGACACATGAATAGCCTATCTTGTTGTTATTGTTGTCCAGTTGCTTCAGAGTCTTTGTGATCGCATTTGGGGCTTTCTTCATGAAGATACTGCAGTGGTTTGCCATTTCCTTCTCCAGCTCATTTTATAGACAAGGAAACTGAAGCAAATGACTTGCCCAGGTTCACACGACTTATGTATGTCTTAAGCCAAATTTGCACTCAAGTTGTCCTGACTCTAGATCCGGCACTCTATACATTGCATCCTTCTTCTCATCTAATTCCTAAATGACATCCTTTATTCTTGCTTTTCTTGGGAGTTCCTTGTCAGTCAGATGTTATCGACTGCTCACATCCATCATGTGGGTGATGAGTGAACTAGGTGAAGCAGTGGAATTTCTTGAGAACATGGACATTGTTTCAGATCTCTTTGTCTCTGCTGCTAAGATTGTTACCTGTTTATTGGTAACTCTGATGATTCTATGTAAACGCTGAGTCCCGGGTACCAAATCACAGCCCTCACATCATTTATAAGCATTAAGTTCATTACAAATATCTTTTGTAGGCCATAATGCCCTGACTTACGAGTGACATACTTTGTTCCAAATTGTAACACGTCTGGATAAAAATTCCATTCATTTTAGCATTAAGAAAAGGCTTTCCTCTTTAACAACCCTGCAAAATAGAGAAACTTACTCTATGAAAATATGAAACATTTTGGAAAATGAAGAAATGAAGTTTTCTTGTGCAGACTGGAAAAATCCCTTACTTTGATCAATGCAGTAACTCAAAGGGTAAAATATCCTTCCACTGACAAAGTTTGAAAATTATAGTTTTAGAGACTCACCTCTAAAATCTTTTTAGATTCTCTATTTGTGGAGGAAATCTGAAGAGCCTGGAAATTTCTGACCTATTCCATCATCTTCCCACAATGCAACTGAATCACCTAGAATATTAAGACATTAAGTCAGTTAAGACAAGGGCTGAAGTCTTTCTGATTCTGTACTTGACATTTTATACAGAGAGTTGACAGAAGGGACGATTCACTACTATTCTGCCACTGAAAAATTAGGTAGAATTGAGAGTGTGGGTAGGAATAGAAAACCTTGTTATCCTACAAACCGTATGACTAGATTTGGGATTCCATTAAGGCATCAAATCTTTCATCGTGTCTATTGATTAGAACTATGTATCAAATGAATACCTGTCTGAGATATTAATTCAGTGAGTTAATATGAAGTAGTGAAGATGCTTTTGAAGCGAATAAGCTGTTAAACATGTAAATTTGAAAGCAGCAGCATCTTTCATCTGCTTGGCGTGACTCTTCCCATGCATTACCGACTCATTTGTTGACCCTTCCTAGTCTCCCATCTCCGAATTTCTCACTCCAATGAGTTGGTGCCTGCCTGAATTTTCAATTACCAACAGTACATCCCAGATGAAAGCCAAACCTTTTCACATATGCTTTCTTCTCATTTATTTTCTCATTCAGTGAAGGACTCTGGAGAATGGCACGATCTGAATTATGTCCAGTTCATTTATAGTTTGAGCATAGCTCCTCTCTTGCCTGAGCAATTATAAATCCCTGAGCCTTCAACTTGACATGGGGCTGAATCTTTTAGGTATTTATAAAGCAGAGGCTTTGTTGTTGTTGTTGTTGTTTGAGGAAGAAAGAAAGAAAAAAGAAAGAAAGAAAGAAAGAAAGAAAGAAAGAAAGAAAGAAAGAAAGAAA
>CM053581.1:349156840-349186534 GCA_028627135.1 Pseudochirops cupreus
ACGGGGGGGTGGGCAGGATAGGAAGAAGGGACGTTCAATCAGACTCTCACGGTGTGCCCACTGTGGAGAGGTTCTGCGTGATCTCACATGTTCAGCCTGTATTTGATTGCTTGTCCTTCCAGTGGGGATGGGTGGTGAGGGAGGAGGAGAAAGAATCTGGAATCTGGAATTCCATAATCAAATGTTATGAATGTGTATCTATCTATCTATCTTTCTATGTATATATACAATTATTATTCTTATTGTTGACTGCATCCAACTGGAACTTGAGATGCACAGGCACTGCAGTTGGGAGATCCATCCTGCCCTACCAAAAAGTGACATAGGAGAGAATAGACTGGGGGAGGGGGGAAGCATTGGGATGGCTGTCTTGCGGTGGTGGGTGGGGGAAAGACGGGGAGAAAATATGTAACTCAAAAAAAAATTTAATAAAATAAACAATCACATAA
Organism: Pseudochirops cupreus; assembly: GCA_028627135.1. NCBI lineage: Eukaryota > Metazoa > Chordata > Mammalia > Diprotodontia > Pseudocheiridae > Pseudochirops > Pseudochirops cupreus. The sequence goes on from CM053581.1 coordinate 349,157,290, forward strand.
AAAAAAAAAAAGAACAAAGGACAAACCCCACATGCAACTGTGTCAAGAATGGGAGCTATAAGGGCAGGAGTGGAGAACACCTGGGCTCAGATCCAACCTGAGAAGCTAGTTGGGTGATGTTGGGGAAGTCCCTTAAGCATCATCCTTTGGTTTTCTCATTTATCAATAGAAGTCATAATACCTGAAGCACTTACCATACAGGACTATTGCAAGGATCAAATCAAATGATGCAAGTAGAGTGTCTTGCAAATCTTTCTTTTTTTAGGCAATCAGGGTTAAGTGACTTGCCCAAGTCACACAAGTAGTATCTGAGGTCAGATTTAAACCCAGATCCCCCTGACTCCAGGACCATGCTCTATCCACTGTGTCACCTAGCTATCCCTTTGTAAATCTTAAAGGGTAATATCAGTATTAGTTATTATTCCCAAGTAAAGTAGAAACCATTTAAATTGCATTCAAGGCTCTTCACAACATGCTTCTATTTTCTAGCTCCAAGGTCTCTCAGATGCTGCAGTGAACAATCCCTAATCCTCCCTTGCAAATGGTAGTTGTTGGTAGACAATGTATAATCATTGTTGTTGCTCAACCTTTCTCAAAGAGAACCAGTGACATCAGGAGGGTGATGTCTTGACTTGCAAGTGAATTGGATTGTAGTGAGGAAAAGCTGTGCGAAGTCATCAGCCTCACTCTCTCCTCCAGAGTCTTCAGAGTCCAATGGCAAGACACAGGTCAGGACAATTGGAGATAGCACCAGAAGTGGTAAGAGACCTTGGTCTTTGTAAGCTAATGTTTGTCCAGGACTGAGTTTGTAATTTAGAAGTCTCAGTTGGTGAGGTATCGGGTATATATTTTCTCTAAAAGAGGCAATAAAGAAAAGAGATGAGAGCTATAGGAGAAAGAATTGGAATGGGGAATTAGCCATGTGGTATAAGAGGTACAAAATCTTGCCCACATACCAAATTCCCTGAAAATTAGAATGGACCAAATAGAAGCCAATGACTTCATGAGGCAACGAGGAAAATTAAGACAAAGTAGAAGGCTGAAATAAAAAGGAAAAAAAAGAGTAAAAGATTATAAGATAAACAGCTGACTTGGATAACAGATCAAGGAGAAAAATGATTAAGAATCAGTGAGCTCTCTGAAAACCATGACCTAGATATTCATATTTTGAAAAATAGTCAAAGAAAATTGCACAGATCTTTTAGAACTAGAGGGGAAAGTAGAAATAGAAGGAATTCACTGGTCATGTCCTGAAAGAAACCTCAAAATAAAAACTCCAAGAAACATCACTGCCAAAATCCAGATTTTTCAGGTCAAAGAAGAAATATCATAAGCAGTCAAAAGAAGGAATTCAATTACCAAGGATCTACAGTCAGGATCACACATGATTTACCAGCCATTTCCATAAAGGAGCAGAAAACTTGGAATATAGCATTCCAGAAGGCAAACTATGTGGGCTTACAATCAAGAATAACTTAACCAGCAAAATTGAGTATAATATTACAGAGGGGAAATAGGCCTTTATTGAAATATAGGTCTTCTGGGGCAACTAACTAGATGGCATAATGCACATACTACCAGCCCTGGAGTCAGGAGGACCTGAATTCAAATCCAGCCTCAGTCACATACTAGCTGTGTGACCTTGGACAAGTCACTCAACCCCAACCACCTTACAAAAGAGAAAAGAAAATATAAGACTTCTAAGTGTTCCTAATAAAAAGAGCAGAGCTGGGGAGAAACTTTGAAGTTTAAACAAAGGAATGATGAGAAATATAAAAAGTTAAACATAAGAACAATAATAAAGGATTAAACAAAGATAAATTGCTTAAATTCAGATATGAAAAGATGGTACCTGTCCCTTTTGAATACTATCATCATCAAGATTTATAGAGGGGGCAGACCAAGCTGAAATGGTAGAGAAAAGGCTGTGAATCACCTGAGAAATCCTCCAAATCCCTTTGAAGACCTTTAAATCATTCTATAAAACAATTTCTGGAGTAGCAGAACACACAAAGGGATGCGGTAAAATCATTGTCTAGTCAAAGACAACTTATAAGGTTAGCAGGAAAGGTCTGTCACACCTGGGTGAGAGTGGGAGGACAATCCAGCCCAGGCTGCGCCAGCACAGACTGAGCCCCATCAAAGCCAAACCAGGCCTTGGGAATCAGGCCTGAAGCAGCAGCAGCAGCAGTGGTAGCAGCTGCTTCCAGAGCTCTCAGGACACAGATGGTAAGGGAGTCAAACAATTGGTCAGGAGGAGATAACAGGGGTCTCTTTGCTAGCACTGAGGCATGACTCTGTTCCTTTGCCCATATTCAGATCTAGGTCTCAGTCCTGGGTGGTAGTCCCAGGGCAAGGAGGAGCATTAGCATACCAGAGCTTGCAACCACAGTGGAGCAGGGACCCTCTTCACAATTTCAGAGCAGAAAAGAGTGCTTGTGATCACTCACAGAATAGAGCACAGGCCAAGAGAGTAGCAAATACAAACATGCTTAGATTATACCACCTTGGAAGAACTGAAAACTTACAGATCCCTAGGAGTATCTCTAAAGACAGCTGAGTAAGACTCCTGAAGCTTGGGACAGTGCGCCCTCCACCCTGAAAGCAGAGCCCCACTTCAACAAAGAGTTAAAAGTCAAGTAATAGACTGGGTAAAATGAGGAAACAGGAGAAAAAAATTCTGACCATGGAAAGCTATGATGGTGACAAGGAAGATCAAAACACATGCTCAGAAGATCACAAACTCAAAGCTCCTACATCCAAAGGCTCTAAGAAAAATATGACTTGGTCTCAGGCCATGGAGGAGCTCTAAAAGGATTCTGAAAATTAAGAAAAGTAGGGGAAAATCTGGGAAGACAAATGAGAGTAATGTAAGAAAATCATGAAAAAAGAGCCAACAACTTGGTAAAAGAGACACAAAGCGTATTGAAGAAAATAATACCTTAAAAACCAGATTAGGCCAAATGGTAAACAAGGTAGAAAAAGCCATTGAGAAGAAAAATGCCTTGAAAAGAAGAATTGGTCAAATGGGAAAAAAACAACAACACAAAAAGTCACTAAAAATAAAAAAAAACAACTCTTTTAAAAAGTAGAATTGAACAAATGGAAGCTAATGACTTCATGAGAAATCAAGAAACAATAAAACAGAAGCAAAAGAATGAAAAAATAGAAGACAACAAGAAATATCTCATTAGGACAACAACCAACCTGCAGGAGAGATCATTTTAAAATTATTGCACTACCTGAAAGCCATGATCTAAAAAAGGGCCTAGACAATACCTCTCAAGAAATTATCAATGAAAACTGTCCTGATATTCTAGAACCAGAGGATAAAATACAAATTGAAAGAATTCCCCAATCACCTCCTGAAAGAGATCACAAAATGACAATTCCAAGAAATGTTTTAGCCAATTTCCAGAGCTCCCAGGTAAAGGACTAAATATTGCACATACACAGTTAGAAAGAAATAATTCCAGTATTATAAAGTCACACTCAGGATAACCCAAGATTTTGCAGCTTCTAACATTAAAGGTTTAGAGAACTTAGAATGATTCCAGAGGGCAAAGGAACTAGAATTACAACTAAAAATCACCTACCCAGCAAAAGTGAGTATAATTCTTCAGAGGAAAAAAATAGGTATTTAATGAAATAGTGAACTTTCAAGCATTTTTTATGACAAGACCAGAGCTGAATAGAAAATTTGACTTTCAAATACAGGACTCAAAAGAGGCATAAAAAGGTAAACAGGAAAGAGAAATCATAAGGGACTTGACAAGATCAAAATGTTTACATTCCTACAAGGGAATATAATACTTGTAACTCATAAAAATTTTCCCATTATTAGGGCAGTTAGGAATATATAAACAGAGGGCACAGGTTTGAGCTGAATATGAAGGCATGATATCTAAAAAAAGTAAAATTACTGGGTGAAAAAGGGGAATGCACTGGGAGAAATGGAAAGGGTTAGGTATAATGGGGTAAATTATCTCCCATAAAAAAGGCAAGAAAAAGCTTTTCCAGTGGAGGGGAAGATGCAGGAGGTGGGGGTGGGGGGGTGGGGAGAGAGTGAGTGAATCTTACTCTCATCAGAATAGACTCAAAGAGGAAATAACATACACAATTAATTGGGTAAAGAAATCTATCTTACTGTATAGGAAAGTAGGAAGGGAAAGGGATAAGAGAAAGGGGGAGGGGGGTGTGATAGAAAGGAGGGCAGATTTTGGGAGGAGGTAGTAAGAAGCAAACCACTTGAGGAAGGACAGGGTGAAAGGAGAGAGAGAATAGAATAAATGGGGTTGGGGAGAGGAATAGGATTGAGGGAAGTACATTTAGCAATAGTAACTGAAAAAGATTTTTCAGCAAATTTCAACTGAGTCAAATTTACAAAAATAGGAGACTTTCCCCAATTGATGAATGATTAAGAGATATGAAGTTTCAGCTGAAGTGATTAAAGCTATCTATAGCCATATGTGAAGGTGTTCTAAATTGTTATTGATTGGAGGAATGCAAATTGAAAATTTGCAGTTCTGAGGTACTACCTTATGCCTATTAAATTGGCTAATGGGCCAGAAAAGGAGAATGACAAATGCTGGAAAGGATATGGGAAAAATGAGAAAATGATGTAATGTTGGCGCAGTTGTGAACTGATTCAACTGTTCTGTTGAGCAATTTGGAACTATGCCCAAAGGGCTATAAATCCATGTATACCTTTGACCTGGCAATGCCACCACGAGGTCTCTATTCTAAAAGAGATTTTTAAAAAACAAAGGGGAAAAGGATCTATATGTACAGAAATATTTATGGCAGCTCTTTTCTGGTGGCAAGGAATTGGAATTTGGGGAGATGCTTATCAGTTGGGGAATAGCTGAACCAAGTGTGCTTGCTATATGATTGTGCTGGAATACTGTTGTGCTATAAAAAATAAAGAGCAGATTGCCCTCAGAAAAACCTGGGAAGATTTATGTGAGCTGATGCAAATTGAAATATATTGTGTACAAGACAACAGCAATATTGTAAGATGACCAGCTGTGAACGACTTAGTGATCCTCAGCAATACAATGATCCAAGACAACTCCAAAGCGTTTATGATGAAAAATTCTGTCTGTCCCCAGACAAAGAACTGATGGTGTCTGAATACAGACTGAAGCTTATTTTTCTTTCTTTTTTTTTTATTACTTTATTTTTACTGAGCGTTGTTTTGGTTTATGTTTTCTTTAACAAAGTGACTAATATGGAAATATGCTTGGTATGATTCCACATGTATAACCTGTATGGAATTGCTTGTCTTCTCAGTGAGACAGTTAGGGAGAGAAGAAGGAAGAAAATTTGGAAATCAAAGTTTTAGAAAATGAATGTTCAAAATTGTTTTTACATGTAGTTGGGGGAAAATAAAATATTAAGGATTTTTAAATAAAAACAATTTATAGAGGGACTCCAATTAAAGTTCTGTTATGTCTTAATGATCTTAATACAAACTGTAAGGGGTGACAGAAAGAAAAGGAAGGTTAGGGGTAATTATCTCCCATAATAAGTGTGCACAAGTAGATATTTACACAAATGAGGAGGTGTGGGGAGTGACTGTCACTTGGACTTTACTCTCATCTGAACTAGAACAATACACAAACACACACACACACACACACACACACACATAGAGTTGGATAAAAAATTCCATTTCCCTCAGGAAAAAAGGAAGGAAGGGGAGCAAGAGAAATTAGAGACTTGTTTAAGCAGAAGGATTAGTTCTAAACAAAACAAAGATGTAAAAACATTTATATAACTTTTCAAGGTGACAAAGAATGTGAATCTGAGGTAAAGTCTATAAATTGGAGAATAGATAATCAATAGATGATAATAACAATGATAGATAATCAAGTTATGATACATAAGTGTGATGAAATACTATTGTGCTGAACTTCTATCAGTATAATGAACAACCAGGATTCCAGAAGACTGATGAGGAAACAGGCACCCCACCTCCTCATTGAGCAATGAAGGACTCAGAATGCAGAATGAGAGAAATAGTTTTTAACTTGGCCAATGGGCACATTTGTTTTGATTGACTATGCAGTCTTAGGATGGTTTTGTTTTCCTTGTTTTCTCAATTAAGGGGAAAGGATAGGGAGGATGAGTAGGGTGGGAAGGTGAGAAGGCTGATCTTGGCTAGTTAAAGAGATAAAATATTCTTTTAAAATGCAAAAAAAAAAAGAGAGAAGGTAATAAAGCTCGAAATAATTTAAAAAGGAATCTCATCATAATGGATAGAACCCTGCACTCATAATCTGGAAGGCTTAATTGGGTTTCACTTTCACCTCTGACACTATCTGTGGGACCTATAGCAATCACTTTTTCATTCTGGTCCTCAGTTCCCCTCATTTGTAAAATGAGGGGGTTGTACCATATATGAGCTCTAAGGTCCTTAAATCTATTTTCCTATTATTCTAGGAACTACTCTCATGGAAAACACACCTCAGCTCTTAGACTGGATTTGGAAACAGGAGACCTAAGTTTCTGCCCTAGCTTCAACACTTACTAGATGGTACACCTTATGAAAGACATGAGCAATGGGGATAATTACACCTGTATAATCATACCTTACATGATTGCTGCAGGGAAAGTGCATTATAAACCTTATCACATTAAAGACTTGCCAATTGTTATTATTCTTATCTCAACTTAAATTGTTGTTGTTCTGAGCTTGTGATTTCATTAAGACCAGGAACTCCCCCCATTCAAGCAGATCAGCAACTCAGTAATAATATGTGAACTTAGTATCCCTGAGAAAGGGTACTAAGTGAGGGAAGGGAAGGGAAAAGAAGGCAAGGAAAAGGAAAAGAAGGCAAGGAAAAACTAGGGAAAGGAGAAAAGGGAAAGGAAGAGATTTTTTTTCTCTCTTCCAATATTGGAGAAAGCACAAAACCCAAGAAATAGGGATTCTACAAGTAAGAAAACTATATCCAAGGATTTCTAATTCTTTCTTTCTTTCTTTCTTCTTTCTTTCTTTCTTTCTTTCTTTCTTCTTGGAGGGGGGAAGGTAGAGCAATTGGGGTTAAATGACTTGCCCAAAGTCACACTGCTAGTTTATGTGTGTGTGTGTGTTAAGTGTCTAAGGTAGGATCCCAACCTAGGTCCTTCTGACTCTGGTGCTCTATTCACTGTACCACCTTGTCGCCCCAACTTCCTTTATTTACAGCTATGCATAACCTTTTCTTGTTTATCGTCAGTAATTGAAACATTACTTACCTAGGGTCACACAAACAGTGGGTTGTGCATTGAGACATGTAGTGGTCTCCTCAGGGTTGCACAGCCACAGTGTGGTAGAAGTGAGACTTGAATCTAGGTCTCCCTAACTCCAAGATTAAAAAGTCCCTACTTAAAAAAAATACCCCCCAAAAAAACACATGCTGCCTCTCTAATGGGGTAATAAAAGGAGAGAGGGACAGAGAACAATTGATCTACCACTATCAGACTTCTCCCCTAGAATTAATAGCCTTCTTCTTTACCTCTTAGATCAACTTGGACCCATGGGGATTTGTTTTTCCCAATCTTGATCCAGATGTTAAATCATATCTCATGATTATCTGTTGAATAGTATAATGGGGGAATTGGGGGTCAGTAAGAAATGACAAAGTCATTGAGCTCTTTTCTGCCAATATTCCTCTACAGTGTATATAGCCTACCAAACCAAGAAAGTAACTATACTGACTAGGGTTTCCTCCAAACCAGATTTAAAGCCTCATATCCCTGTTTCGATTACTGAAGATAGACAAGAAAAGATTATAAGCAGCTATAAAGAAAGAAGATATTAGAACTCCCTGGGTATTGTTTTCTCACTTGTAGAATCCCTATTTCTTGGGTTCCATGTTTCCTCCAATATTGGAAGAGAGAGAAAAAAAAATATCTCTCCCTTTCCTTTCTCTCCCTTCCCTTGTCTTCCCTTGCCTTCCTTTCCCTTCCCATCCCTCACTTAAATTTAAAAGGAACTTGGCCTACCCATGCATGTTATTTCAAGGAAAAGATTTATTTAGGTCTATAAACAAAAAGGGGAGATGTTATATAAATATCCTAAGAATCACCATGTGTACATTTCCAGAACAATTCTTAACACTCTGGCCAAGGCTGGAACAGCCAGATTCTCCCCTGTTTGCTCTAGGTAAGCTGTAAAAATAATGACTTGGAAGGACATGGGTTGTCATTGTTCTCTCTCTCTTAACAGCTGGCCTTTCTCCCTCCCTAACCAATAGGTACTAGAGAAACTTTATCCTAGTTACCAGTTTGGTAAAATGCCAATGCCAACGCAGGCTGATTCAATCCAGCATGGATTTATTAGGCACCTCTTATATTCTAGGAGCTGCTTTAAGCACTGGATATGCAGGAACAAAAGTAAAACAGTCCCTTCTTTCAAAGAGTTTATATTGAGAAAGAGGAGAAACATGGAATACATTTCTCTATTTCCCTACCTGAACTGTTACTTTCTTTATTCTAGAATGTTGAAGCTGGAATCTAAGGCACAAAGGAAAAGAATTGGACCCCAGGGAAGCTGAAGCTGGATCTTAGAATTTTGAACTGGCAGTAACATTTAAAGATTGTTTAAACTGAATGGGTTAGGGGTTGACATGCTAGAGCTATAGTGAAGGTTTAAACTTTGCTTCTGATACTAAATAGTTGTGTCACCCTGGACAAGTCAATAAACCTTTCTGAAAGCCTCAGTCTCCTCATCTGTAAAATGGAGATAATTATAATACCTACCTTAAAGGGTAGCAATCTAATAAATGCTTGTTGATTGATTGATTGCTGTCAGGAGCAAATAATATAATGTATTTAAAGAGCTTTGCAGACCAAAGGCAAGCTATTGTTAGAAATGAAATTCTGTAGCTGTGTGAAAAGAGCTACTTGATAAAAATGTGAAGGGTTGTACAGATGCAACACTACAAATCTTGTACTCATACAGGATCTGACTTACTTCTCACATCCTCTGGCTCTTCATCTCTTCTAAGCCCCCACCTTCACTCCTATCTTCTAGCCCTGGAAATAATCACTAAAGGCTGATGTTTAGGGTCTTCTCAAAAATTATTTGAAAGATATTCAATGTATATTGTAGAGATAGATATTAGAACAATTATTTATTTGTTCCATGCAAAAGAAATGTTAAAAAATAAAATCACGAAAACTTCACAAGTGCTCATTACCAAAGACTTAAACATGAAACAATAATTACTAGTATATTCTTTGAGAAGGATGATATTTAAAGCACCAGAACATGAAGACTTTTGTGGGACTGCTGAAATAGCACTTCACTTCCAGCTTGGCCCCACACTCTCCCTCAAGGTCTGTGTCTTCTGGGGAGCCAGTCCAGGGGCTTGGGTCTTTCTTTTGTTGGTTTTAGTTACCACAATAACTTTAATGGGCACCTTCTATATTGTCGTTGGCTCCAAATGAGGGACTCTGAAGAGCCAACATTTTGCACCTACAAAGTTGCCTCTAAGGCTGGAAACATCTACCTAAGGATGACTTGTCAGTCACCTGTGCTTGGGGGGGAGGGGAACACAAAGCAAAAGAGGTAAACAGAGGTACAGGTTTAAGCTTCCTAGCTGGTTTCCTTTTCTAGCTCTAGCTCCCATCTAGAAACTGTCTACCTAACTCCTTTCATCCCTCGTAGGAAGTGTGTGTATATGGAGAGAGAGACAAAGACAGAGAGACAAAGAAACAAAGAGAGAGACAGAGAGAGGGAGACAGAAAGAGAAAAAGAGAGGAAAAGAGAAAGAGAAGGAAATAAAGGAGGAATGAAGGGACAGAGAGAGAGGAGGAGGAGGAAGAAGAAAAGAGAAAAGGAAGGGAGGGACAGAAAGAGAAAAAGAAAAAGAGAAGAAAAGAAGTAAGAAAGGAAGGAGAGAGAGAGAAGGAGAGAGAAGAACAAGAAGAAGAGGAGAGAGGGGGAGGAAGAGAGAGGGAGAGAGAAAAGAGAGAGGGGGAGAGAGAGGAGGAGGAGAAAGAGAGAGGGGGGAAGAGAGACAGAGATGGAGAATCAGAGGAAGAAAGAGATAAAGAGAAGAAGGGAGGGAGGGGGAGAAAGTGGGAGAGGAAGAGAGAGAGCTGAATTTCAAACAACTTCTAGACAAAGAATCTGTATGTATTATTAGAAGTAGCCAGTTATCAGACTGATCCTCACTTATGCTCCATGGGAGCACCACTTTTACATAGATATCAACTATTTTTACTTAATCCAACTACTTCATTTTTCAGAGGCTGAGAGGACCTTACCCAGGCTCACACAAATAATAAGAAACAGAGGCAGGTTTTGAACCTCAGTCTTCCACAGCACTCTGACAGTTCATGATTTCATCTCAGGTCACAGACCCAGGTAACAGGTATAGCCATGGAATATTTTCTCTGAGTTACAACACAGCATGATAAAATGCTATTTCTTCAAATGTTGTTCCTCTCTTTCCAACCGTTGGGGAAGTAGATGCAACTCAAAGAAAAATCTGGAATCAAACTCGAAAAATATCCAGACTCCTGACACTTTCAAATGCCAGTTCTTCTGCTAAATATGACTACTGAATGGCGTCAGTGATCATCTATGGAAATCTGGATTTCCTCAGCTTGTTGAATCTACAAGTTGCCTTGCCAAAATGAGCATCTCTGAAACCTGCCAAGACACTTTTTGCACATTTCCTTCTATAGGGCTGAAGCACACTTAATATTTTAATTTTAAAGGCTAACATATATACATCTCTTTATGTACATTTCTTCTTAATCCTTTTCATAAGTCCTAGAAACCAGAACAGAATGTTTGCAAGAACATCTGAGATTTAAGCTTTCACATGACAGAAGCTGGGATTCTAGCTATCATTTTTTTTTAAATCACTTTTCTGTGCTTTGGGACTAGAGCGTTGCCTTTTTCAGATGAAATGCACTGTATTTTTTATGACTTTCTCTTGCTTTTGAGATTACTTGTGGAGATGTGGGAGCTTCACAATTTGCACCATCTATTGATGTCCTATCTTTAGTATCATGCCAACTGCAACAATCAACACAATGTAAAAAGAAAGAATACAATGTTTGGGAGAGTCACGGCATGTCAGATGGTATAACACCTGAGAAGAGCATTGCCATTAGCCCTGAGGGAAAGAGGAAGGGTCAATCATAATGTTCTCCAAGGATGCTTTGGCTGCAGGTGCTTAGCACGTATTTGGAGCCGCTAGGTGGCACCAGAGTGCACAGAGCTCTGGGTCTGCAGTAGGGAAGAGTCATCTTCTTGAGTTCAAATCTGGCCTCAGACACTTCCTAGCTGTGTGACCCTGGGCAAGTCACTTAACCCTGTTGGCCTCAGTTTCCCCTTCTGTAAAATGAACTGGAGGAGGAAATAACAAACCACTCCAGGATCTTTGCCATGAAAACCCCAAATGATGTCATGAAGAGTCAGACATGAATGAAAAACGACAACAATAGTTCCTATTTATTGACTGACTAACTGACTCTGGAAAGAGTGCTTGCTTCTTAGCCGGCATCAACTATTCATTATAAAACGAGCATAAGTCTTTGGTAGAAGAGCAAAATTATAGAATCATAATATAAAATGTATTAAAATAGGTTTTGACCTTAGAGATCATTTACTCAACCTTTTCTTCTCTTGCAGATGAGGAAACAAAGCTGGCTTGTGGCAAAACTAACTGGAGGTTCTATATCTCCTAATTCTAGCTGCATAGTTCTTTGGTTATCATACATACAAAAGTACAAGGTTTTTGCTGGCAAGCAAGAATAGTTTTTTTAGTTTCTGAGCAGCAAGTTCATGCAGGGTATCACAGAGGCAGGATCTGAACACTGATTCCAGAACCAGTGTTCTTGCCATGATCCCATGATGTCTCCTAGCCAAGTACATCATGTTCATGCATGTCTAAGAGTACCCTCAATCTCCATTGGACCATCATTCTCCTGGATAAAGGATGAGCATGACTACTTAGATGTCATGGGTTTATTTTTCATTTATTGTCAATTAAACTCATGAGGGCTGTCTCTCTTTAGTCACCTCACCTTCCCCTCCTTCTCGTTGGAAATTCATTTGATATTTCCTTTCTCTCTCTCTCCCTCTGTCTCTCTCTGTCTCTCGTTCTCTCTCTCTCTCTCTCTCTCTCTGTCTCTGTGTCTCTCTCTCTGTCTCTCTCTCTCTCTGTGTCTCTCTCTCTGTCTCTCTCTCTCTCTCTGTCTCTGTCTCTCTCTCTTCCTGGCATGTGCATGGTACCCAGAGAAATCAGCTTTGCCCTTGGCAAGATGTTTCTGGAAATAGTCCTGGGTAATTTCAATAACTTGTCTCAGCATAGGACAGTGAATAAAATAACCAGCTGCTATTGCTGAGGAAAATCACAAGGAGAGCTAAAGAAAGCAATAGGAAGAAGAATTAGAGAGAATAGTGACCAGGGACAGTGACCAGAGAGGAATGACCAGAGATGCCTCCCAAGAGCAGCCTGGAAGGAGAAGTCACACTGGGCAAACAGAAGAGCCTCATTTAGGACAGGACTATGAATTATTTCTGTGATTTCATTGACATAGAGAAATCCCCAAAGAGGGCTTTCACTCCCCCAATGAAGGTTGATGCCTTCTCTCTGACTTACAGAGAGTTGCCTGTACTCTGGCTCTCATTGATAGGCCAACAATAGGTACCAGGCTGTTTTCAATGAAAATCTATGTGCTCTGTCTAGGGAATAAACCACACTTGTTGGGGATCCAGGAAGTTTTGTGATCTTTATTTTACATTTATTCTGTAATGAATAAATGGGTGCCTCCCAAAAGAGACTACAAAGGATCAGACAAAGGCAAGCCCTTCTTATGATGTTTCATTTCACTTTTGGGCCCTTCCTTCCTTCAGAGCTGGGATTAGCTCCAGCTTCTCTGGATTACAACCCTCCCAACCTGCCCATTAAACATGAGAGTTAATGAAAGTCAGTGACCATCCCCATGTGGTCGAAGGTGGCCCAGCTCAGGCCCCTCTTTACAGATTTATGCCTTTCTGCATGTAAACACCAATTGTTCCTATAGAATCTGTGGAAACCAAACTGCCGAATTTCTCCCAAGGCCAAACCCCACTTGATCCCTGTTTGGACCTTGATTGGCTCAGAGTGAATGTAAATAGCAATTGTTTCTGTTTTAGCCATAAACCCTGAGAGTCTTCCCCTCCCAGATTGTTGTTGTTGTGTTTGGTTTTGTTTTCTTTTGTTTTTGACTAGGTAAGAGACCATTCTTTGCCTCTCCTGGCCTTAATCACTGATTGGGTGTAGCTTCAGTCTAACTGAGACCTGCAGAAAAGACTCAACTTAAAAAAGCCAAGGTCTCCCACTGCATCTGGGGCCATCTCCAGTCATCCTGATCTATATCTGGCCATTGGACTCACTTTGGTCCAGAGGAGAAAGTGAGGCTGGTGATTTGCACAACTCTCCCTCTCTTAAATCCAATTCACTTGCGAGTCTTGGCATCACCTCCCTGCCCTCATGGTTCTCTTCAAGAACAAAGGACAAGTAACAGCATAGAGAGTTGCCTAGAGCACTGAGAGTTTAGGTAATTTGTACAAGGTCATTCAAGTAGCAAATAAAAAAGCAGAGAGTCAAACTTGAGTCCTTTGGTTGCAAATTCAGAACTTTTCCCTCCATATCCATCCATCAATTAATTGACAAGTATTTATTCCGTGTCTATTATGTTCCAGGCATTGTACTGGGTGTTAGGGATAGAGAGGCAAAAATGCAAGGGACCTTGCCCTCAGGGAGCTTCCATTGTGCATATGGGAGGGGTGTGGGTGTGTGTCTGCATATATATGATTACGTGCAATACACACATGTGTATATGTGTGTATATATGCACAAATATATGTATGTATATACATACACATATATACACAAATTATATATACATATATAAAATAAATTCACCATAATTTGAGGAGAAGGCACTAACAGCTGGAGGTATCAGGAGAGAAAATTCACATAAAACCGAAACCATGTTGCCTTTCTAATGCCTTACTTAAAAATGGCAAGAGAAGCCAAAGGAAAGGCTAATTTATGAATATTGAGATGAATTTCAGAGATATTTGCACTTCTTCACTAATCGAAAAATACAAAAAAAGAAGCATTTTCTGAAGCATTGTCATTCCTTTCCCTGGCAGCCATTACAGAAAGTAAACCAATACTCCATGTCTAATGACAGAGGTGATGTCATGGTTAGAGTGTTGGAGCTGGAGTCAGGAAGGCTTGGGTCCATGGCTCATCTAGGACACTTATTGGTTGTTTGATTCTAGGAAAATCACCACCTTTTTCAGCCTCAGTTTCTATCATCTATAAAATGAGAACATTGGATGAGATGACATCTGGTGCTTTCCAGTTCTCAGGTTATGACCTGATGATCAGATGAATTCTCATCAGATCTATCACTCAGACCCGGGCTCCACTTGGCATACCAGAGGAGCTACTCTCAACATGAATAGTCTGGTCAGTTTTAGGCTATGGTTTGCTCTCTGCAGAATGTTACAGCAGTGTCCATTAAAGCCAGAATCCAAAGGAGGGGTCAGCTAGCATCTAGCTGAATATTGTTTTTCCGGAAAGCCTCAGCTGGAAGCATGTTGTGTCTTGTATTTCTCTCATTATCTCCAAATTAGGTTTTCGGAGATCTGACTGATGTGATGTATGTGTGTCCTTGTGAGTGAGAAAGGAAAGAATAATCTTCAGGGCTGATGTGGAGCAGTGTAAAGACATATCTCATTGTCTGCCTGATTCAAAGGGCTGAGTGTGATAAAGAAAGTGTTTCACGAGCTTTGCTGGTGTTCTTCTAAAATGAGCCACTCCCATCTTGGTGATTGACTGAAGCACATCCTCCTAATTAGAGAAAAGAATCTAGAGTTCAAATGCATTTTCAAAGAGGTAAGGGGTGAAGTGATTAAAGAGACAGCCTTCCTCAGTGTAATTCACAGTAGTTGAGAAATAAACCTGTAACATCTAAGTACTCATTGTTATCCCTTATGCAGGAGAATGATTGGCCAATGGAGAGTGAGGGTGTTCTTAGACATGCATTCCCATGATGCACATGCTTAGGAAGCAGCAAATGCTGGCTCTGGAAGCAATGCTCACATTCTGCCTCTGTGACAACCTGTATGAACTTGGACAAGTCTAACTTCCCTAAGATTCAGTTTCCTCAACTGTATAATGAGGGGGTGAGACTAGATAGCCTCACATTCCTTCCAGATCTAAGATTCTTTTATACCATTGCCTTCTACATCCAATTGAAGACCTAAATATACTCCATGTGTATAGTAGCTTATAGACATGGCATCTACCCTTATGTGAGTTGGGGAAGGTTAGTTGTTCCTTTGGCAAAACATGCTTTGGACCCATGTATCAAGTGCCACCATCTTGCTTAAGTTCTTCAAGGATCTGTGATTTCATTTGGGTATTCCTTCCTTTGATCCAAATTTCAACACCGCCATGATTTAATTATATGGCATTTATGATGACAGTCATTGTAAGGACTCAAAAGGGCTTGAATTTTACATAAACAGATCAGCACCTGTTCTCTGTCATAACTCTAGGCAGGGTTCTGACTCCTTCTAGAAATATGGAAGTTACATTGGGACACAAGAATGAAAGTTTCTGTATGGATGTTGTTATTTGCAGCTGAGAACAACAACAAAAGGCAAACCCACAATCTGTGCCATATGGTTAACTCTTTAGTCATAAGCTCCTCCAAGCTTAGCTTGACACATCATTCCTTGGACAATAGATACAACATTCATCAATGGACTAAGAGCCTTTTCAGCTTGGAAGCTCTTTCTGGAGTTGATGTTCTGTTAGCCTAACCTTTGAGAATGCAAAACCACTTTCATCATTACTGAAGAACCACATATTCTGCTTTATCTCTCATCTGTGGACCATTGTGCAATCTGAATCCTATGCCTGGAAACTTTTCCCTATTTACCTCCTCCTCTTAAAATCTCTAGTTTCCTTCAAAACTTAGCTGATCCACTGAATTCCGAAGGAGATCTTTACTGGGCCCATCAGGTTCTAAGCGGTTCCCAGGATCCCTTATTTCTGCATTATGTGTGTCTTACATATCTCTCTATGTATCCATGTAATCTTTTCCAGTATAACGTTAGCTTCTTGAGGGATTGTACGATTTTGCTTTTGTCTTTGTCTTGATACTTGATACTTAACCCCTTGCTTGGCACATAGTAAATATTTAATAAATTTTTATTGACTTAATAATTGATTGAAGTTACAATATTGAAATTGGCTGGTGTTTATCTTAATACAATGTTAGCAATCTAAAACAGGTTCTCAGAGTTTAACAAAAGTGCCATGCGAACACTCAAACTTATGGGTCTTCGTGCATCTTTTATCTTCCTTTTTTTTTTCTCTTTAGAATTAAAAAAGGAACTGATGCAAAGTGAAATGAACAGAACTAGGAAAACACTGTACACAGTAATAGCAATATTATATAACAATTAACTATGAATGACTTAGCTCTTCTCAGCAATACAATAATCCAAGATAATTCCAAAGAACTCAATATGAAAAATGCTACCCACCACTAGAGAAAGAACTGGTGGAGTCTGAATGCAAATCAAAGTGTACTTTAATATATATATATATATATATATATATATATATATATATATTATATTTTATCTATTTACTTACCATTCTTTTCTTTTATGATCTGCATTTTCTTTTGCAACATTGCTAAGATGGAAGTGTTTTGCACAACCATACTCATACAATTTACACCCAATTGCTTGCCTTCTCAAGGAGGAGCTAAAGGAGGGAAAAAAAATATGGAACTCGGAATTTTTTAAAAAAAACAATGAATGTTAAAAAAATTGTTTACCTCTGGCTATCTTGCCACACAGGAGAGCAGGGGGGATGGGGATGAGAGCTGGGATGACAGAGGGGAGGGCAGGGTGGGAGGGGAGGGTTGATGAAAGGACACACTTATGTAAAGGGACAGGGACAGGGTAAAGAATAGAACAAGGGGGGTGGGGGCAGGATAGGAAGGAGGGAAATATAATCAGTCTCTCACTATATGCCCACTGTGGAGAGGTTCTGTGTAATTACACATGTACAGCCTGTATTGAATTGTTTGTCCTTCCAGTGGGGGTGGGTGACAAGGGTAAAGAGAAAGAATCTAAAATTTAAAGTTCTATAATCAAATGTTAAAAAATATATATATATATATACACAATTATTATTAGTATTAACTACATCCAACTGGGAATTAAGATACACAGGCACTGTGGTAGGGAGACCCATCCTGCCCCACCAGAAAGTCAGAGGGGTGAGGGGGAGGACATAGGAGAGAGCAGACTGGGGGAGGGGTTATACAGTGGGATGGCTGTTTTGAGGTGTTGGGTAAGGGAAAGATGGGGAGAAAATTTGCAACTCAACATCTCATGGAAATGAATGATGTAAACAAGAAAATAAATAAATTAATTTGTTTAAAAAATAAATAAAAATAAAAACAAAAAAATTGTTTACCTGTAATTGAGAAAAAAATTAAAAAATTAAATGTTAAAAAAAACTGAAAAAGGAAGAATGTCTTAAGTTAGGAAACTCACATGAAGAATTACTTGTCCATCTATGTTGAAGACTTCTCTGGGCTCTTCTTTGTGTAGCTTAGCTTCTCCACCCAAAAAAGAAAAGCTAATACTTTCACCATTGGGGTATACTGAAGATGAATCATAAATGTGAAACACTGTGTATTCAAGAGAAAAAAGCCATAAGATAAATAAGGGCCTGAGACATTAAATGAATGATCTCTTTAATAGTGGTTTGGTACTAAGTGCTCATAAGAGAATAATAGGCCATAGGAAGACAGAAGCATGGTAGACTTTGCTCCAAGGCAGAAGTTGAGGCTGGAAAGCCTAATTACATTTTCTAATTATAGGCTAAATATGATCATAAATTAGTGAACAGATTCAGGTTTGCTTGCATTACTAAAATTTATAAAACCGTCTCCAGGGGACATGGTGCTAGGAAGATATGAATGACTGCGGGTTAACAAACTCAATTCCAAACAGTTAAGTGGTTGCGCAGCTTGTCTCTAAACTTCACCTGGGAAGCAGCTGAAGCTTTGCTTTGGATAACATTAGGTTAAAAGTGGCGTCCCTTTATAATCTTGCTGTGGGAGCGGAGGACTAAAATCCACATTACAGGCAAAGCTGCTCATTATCATTTCAGCCTGAGTGCTGTCAAATTTCAACTTTTAAATGCTTGCCTTACTAATATTTTCCAAAGCCCACATCATATACCAATTTGTCAAACCTTAATAAAGAAGGAGAAATGATAGACACACAGTTAAAATTTTTTGGTTTTGCCAAAGATACAAAATAGACAAATGATGAAATTACCAACAGAATTACTATATTTTTGTTGTCCAGTCTTTTTTTCAGTCCCATCTGACTCTCTATGACCCCATTTGGGGTTTTCTTGGCAAAGATACTGGAATGGTTTGACATTTCTTTTTCCAGCTCATTTTACAGATGAAGAAACTGAGGCAAACAGGGTTCAGTGACTTGCACTTACACAGGTAGTAAGTGTCTAAGGCTGGATTTGAATTCAGGTCTTCCTGACTCCAGGCCCAGAGTTCTATCTACTGTACCACCTATCTACCCTAAAATAAAATACCGCGTAGATGAAATCAAACCTGTAATGATCTCAGTGAGAAGAAGAAGAGAACGGTAAATAGCTATCTCTCCTTGGCTATAGGAATACCTGGGTTCAAATCTTGCCCTTGATAAAACATTAGCTTTCTGGCTTTGGAGATTCCACTTTACCTTTCATTGTTCTAGTCAACTCTCCAAGGTCCTAAATTATAAAGGAATTGGTAGATATCAATGAATAGAAATAACTCACAGTTAGTATGTTAGTCATATCAATGAAATTATAGGTGTGAGTACATACACAAACTCAGATATGCACACATGCACAAACACCCAGATTCTGAATAAGATCTCCACATTCAGTTGCTTTAAGAACTGAAGCTTCTCAAACTCCTTTCCCATCTATGGTAATGAAGTCAGCAGAGCCGAGCACCAACAAAATGTAGATGGCTTTTAACCCTGCAAATGAAAAAAATGTGGACAGCATTCTCTGCTTGCCGAACTCTCAGCTTAATGTGAAAGAACAACTCTACACATAGAAAAATAAATAAATAAATTCAAAGAGTTTTCAGTGGCATTAATTAACTGCAGCATGCAAAACATAAAACATGCTTTCAATAGGGTGCCCAGCCCTAATTAGTCCCATAGAGGGAGGATAATGACAGAAAATTTCATTTTTTTCTCTTCCCCCCCCCCCCCTGCTTTCATCTGCCCCATGTTCCACCCCCCTCACTGTACAAGCTGGATTTGCCAATTTGGAAAATGTAACATAGCAGGGTATTTAGGAGAGTGGTGACTGTAATGACTACAAAGGGCTTGAATTTTACATGAGCAGATCAATACCCGTTCTCCATGAGAACTCCAGGCATGGGTTGTGACCCTCTCTGGAAACATGAAAGTTATTCTGGGCCACAAGAATGAAAGCTTTTCTGTGGATGTTGTTTTTTCAGTCCCCAAGAATCTGACCAGCTTTAACTGTGTTTTTAGCAAAACTAACTCTGTTCTGTTTTGAAGTCAGGATTAGTTTCGCAAACATGCCATTCACTTTCAGTGAATGCTGCTTTTGTATTAGAGTGGGACCAGTTGGCTAAATGCCTGTCACTACAAGTATTTGGCATAAGGGTTGGCCCGACCCACAGGCAAGGTAGATACCATGCCTCAGGAAGGCTCCATATGTAAGAGAGTGGGGGGTGGGGGAAAAATGTATGTAAGTACGTGTCTTTGGGAAATAATTAACTAATCACCATTAGCTGGGAGTCTACAGAGGCAGTATGGAATAGCAGAAAGAGAACTGACCTTCAAGTCAGAAAAAGAAAAAAACAAAACACTGAAGTCTTGCCTCTTTCCCATCTGGCTGTGTGGCCTTGGATAAGTCACTTAATCTTTCAATATCTGCAGCAACTCATTAAAACAGAGCAGGTCCTGATCTCCATTTGTAAAGAAAATTCCTTTTCCTCTTTTTCCTCCTTCTCTTCTTCCGCTTCTCTCTTTCTCTCCCTCCCCCTCCCTCCCTCCTCCCTCTCCCTCTCTCTCCCTCTCTGTCTCTCTCTCCCTCTCTCTCTCTCTCACTTTGTCTCTTTTCCCTCTCCCTCTCTCTCTCTCTTTCCCTCTCCTTCTCCCGCTCCCTCTTTCTCTCCCTCTCCCTCTCTATCATTTATTTGTTTCTATTAGATGTTCCATGTGGTTTATATCCCATGGAACACACCCCAAATCACATTTGGGGTTTTCTTGACAAAGATACTGGAGTGGTTTGCCATTTCCTCCCCCAGCTCATTCTATAGATCAATGGTTCTCAACCTGTGGGTTGCGACCCCTTTGGGGGTAGAACAACCCTTTCACAGGGGTCACAGGGGTTGCCTAAGACCATCGGAAAACACATATTTCCGATGGTCTTAGGAACCAATACACAGCTCCTCTATCCATCTCCAGGCCAGTCTGCCCACATGCAGATATGCCCACGTATGAATATTAAAGGACCGAGGCATTAGGAAGGTTGAGAGATTGAGAACCACTGCTATAGATGAAAAAACTAAGGCCAACAGGGTTAAGTGACATGTCTAGGGTCATACAGCTAGTATGTGTCTGAGGCTGGAGTTGAACTCAACAAGATGCGTCTTCCTGGCACTCTATCTACTCTATCCACCATGCCATGTAGCTGCCCTGGATGTCCCATAGGTTTCCTGAAATCAACATATGCAAAACTGACCTCATAATCTTTCCCCCAGACTTTCCCCACTTCTGCCCTTTCTCATTAATGTTGAGGGCATTATCATCCTCACAGTCACCAAGGTTCTCAATACAGATGGCAGGACTGAGGAAGTGAGGGAAGAAGGGAGGCTGAAATGAAGAGGGAAATCATTCCATGCATGGGAGAAAGCCAGTAAAAATTCACGGTAACCAGAGAAGGAATGTCTCATTCAAGGAACTTCAAGGAAGACAGCATCACTCACTGGCAAATAAATGTTCAAAAAATAAATTAGGATGAGAACGGAGTCTAACATTTGCCATAATAACTCACATTCATAAGGTAGAGTCTACCCAGTGCTTTCTCCCAAAGCCCCCATGAAATAAATATTTCCATTATTATACTCATTTTACAAATGAGAAAACTGAGGATAATAAAGATTAGATAACTTGTTCAGAGTCACACAACTTGTACATGTGAGACTGAGGACTGTAATTCAAGATCGTCTGCCTCCACCGAGAAGGAAGCGCCCTCCCTATTTTGTGACCTCAATTTCTAGACCTTGAAACCTATTAGGTATAATACAGCTAATGATTATGCTTCCCTGGTGACACAATTAGGATATGGCTTTTTTTTTAGGATGGTAATTTAATAAACAGAAGCTTGGCAAACAGAAAATATTCAATGTTGTCTCGGGGGACAGTTTACAAAACTGGACGTATTTAGCAAGACACTTGGTGATCATGTTTATCACTAGTCCTTTCCAAAGTCTTTTGCCCTGGGTATGGTTTTGATACTTGACAGGGATAGGCAGGGAGAACAGAAAGCTGGGATAGGAGAGGGAACAGTACATCTCCTTTACTGGAACAGTGAACAAAAGAAAGCATCTGGTTGTGTTTGATTCATCTTAGCAAACCAAACTAGTTTTCTGGTTTAAAGAGACTTCTGAGTTCATAAGAGATACTGCTAGCCAACTCCAGTCTTATTGTTAGAAATAATCAAGGTTCTTACATCAACAATAAAAAAAAGATAACAAGGAATGGAGGGCAGCTAGGTAGCGCCATAGTGAACAAAGCACTAGGCGTGAAATCAAGAAAAAACTTCATGAGTTCAAATCTGGCCTTAGACACTAGCTGTGAGACCCTGGGCAGGTCATATAACTCTGATTGCCTCAGTTCCCTCATCTATATAATGAGCTGGAGAAGGAAATGACAAACCACTCCAGTGTCTTTGCCAAGAAAACCCCAAATGGTGTCAGCAAGAGTTGGATATGGCTGAAAAGGGGCTGAACAGCAGAGAAAGGGCCAAGAAATTTGTTTTAATATCTGCTTTTGGGACAGAACCCCAATTTAAATTCTAACATAGGCATACATTTTTAGCATAATATAGTGAGTGGTAAGAATACTATGATGAAAATCAGGAGAAAAGTAGAAGACAGTTTTTGCTTTTTCCATTTCTGAGCTATGGGGGTCATGGATAGATCCTTTGACTTTTCCAGATCTTACTTTAGTCATATGTAAAATGGGGACAAAAATCACTCTATTAATCATTTATTAATTTAATTAATTAATTTATGTTAATTAATATTATTAATAATTGATTGATTGATTGTGCCAGGCACCATGTAAGCACTTATAATACAAAGGTGAAAGCAGTACTATCCTTTCCCTAGCTGTCCACTAAAGGCAACTAAAAATGCAAATCCAGCATTAGACATTTTCTAGCTGTATGACCCTGGGTAAGTCACTTAGCCTTTGTTTGCCTCAGGTTCCTCAATTGCAAAATGGGGATAATAATAACACCCTGTCTCCCAGGGCTGTTGTGAAGAACAAATGAGACAGTATTTGTGAAGCACTCAGCACTATGTCTGACATATAGTAGGCAGTATATAAATTCTTATTCCTTCTCTCCTTCCCCCTGGGAGGCACAATTTGAAAAAAACAGAAGTGTCTTGACAGTGGTACTAAGACATAGGGTGGGGATTTTTTAATTGAGCACTGGGGCATAGGCTGAAGGGGGAGGGAAGTGGGGGCAAAGGAAAGGGTGGCTGGTTGTGGAGATTGGTGCACTAGCAGCTGCAATGGTTACAACAGGAGACAGGGAAGGCAACTTCAGGTAAGAGGAACAGAGGGTAAGCTGATGCCTTTATTCACCAGGGCAAACAGGGAGAAAAAGCAATGCACTGGGACTATCTGATCAATGTTGAACTTAGTCGTGTCTGAAAATGCAGGCAGCTAGTAAACTATTTGCTGCACTAATCCTTCCTTTCTCTTCCAGAGGATAGATATAGAAGTCAGAGATTTTGTTTTTGTTCATTATTATTGTTTATTTGCTATTTAACTAGTACTCTAAAAAGTCAGCTCACAATACATCAAATCTGACTTATTCTAACTACTTTTGATTCCTATATGTCATTTATTGAAAACAGAGATTCCATTTGTTTTGGCTACATAGAGATGTAGAAAGGACTGAGATTGAAGCGTTAGCCCAAAAGTCTTAGGCTTTTTCTTGGCTGGGGCAAAGTCAAATCCAAAAAGATCCTTGTAATCTGGACTTTGATTTTCAGATAAACTTCTAAAAAAGTCAGAACCAGACTAGAACTGGGGTTTTCCTTCTGCGCCTCTGGCTAAGACAAGCCAGAGTTCCATTTTTCAGTCTGGGACAAGATGGGATCATTTGAACATGTGGTCTCACTCATTTATCCTTCTCCACTCTACCCATGCAGGTGTACAGAATGTCTTCTGGAAGGGTACAACCAAATACAGTATCTAGGGGGTAGGTATTTCCCGGGGGAAGAAGAAAGGCATGGTTAGTCCTCGTTGGTAACACACACATTCCAAAGGTGAGGGCCACCAAGGGGAGTAGTTTTTCCTTTTGAGTTCACATTGAACTTCATGCCCGGAAGGGGAAAAAAGGGCTTCAAAAGTGCTAGATAAATGTCAGTTATTATTCATAAAAAAGAAATCAGTCTAAACAGTGAGGACAATTAAGAAAATTATTTGATTCTCTCAAATGACTAAACTTCCCCTGGAAGATTTGAATTTCAATGAAGCCATCTATCTTTCTTTCAAGCAACAAATATGCTAGAGAAGCAGAATGCATAACTCACAGATTATGCAGTGTTAAGAATCCCTAGTTGAACTATTTTGAAAGCAAATATCTGACTATATTTAGATTATGGAATAAGGTTATTGCATGCATTCTAGTCAAAGGAGAAAAAAAAATCCCATCATTTTACAGCCTAAGAAATGTTACCATGCTTTTCTTTTCAAGAAGATATTATACTCATTTTTAAAATGCATATTTAATGATTTTATAAAAGATGGTTTTATTAAGGTCAACATTTTCTGGCTTCTCACTACGTGAGGCATGAGTTGGAATAAAGACTTCTGCACGGTAATACAGGAGCTTATCAAAGTTAAAGATGCCTCTTTTAACAACTTTTAGTTAATGTCAGAATGGTTAATGTTAAGGTCTAGAATGTGCCACTAGTAATATGTGCATACTCAGGTGAAATTGATTTTTCCATCCAATGAAAGGTCAGGATTTGAGGAATGTTTGAACAACAGTGCTTTTTAAAATGGTGAAAAGGTATAGCTTCTCCTTAGTCTCTTCCATTTCTCTCCCTTCTCCATATACGTACAAATAACACACCCTTATAGCAATTAGGTTATCAATGGGATTATCTGTAACTCTGAAGTTAATTAATGTATAAGAGAATAAGGATGAAATCCGTAAGAAAATTTCTTTTTCTTCTTCTTCTTCTTTCTTCTTTCTTCTTCTTCTTCTTCTTCTTCTTCTTCTTCTTCTTCTTCTTCTTCTTCTTCTTCATCTCCTCCTCCACTTCCTCCTCTTTCTCTTCCTCCTCTTCCTTTTCTATTTTGATGATGATGATGATGATGAAACAGTATCTTGGCCATTATGGTTCCATCCCTCCAAATTTTCCTTGTTGGTTGCGGAAAAAAAAAGAATATCAGTTCTGAAATTGCTGGACATAGGTTTAAATCCTTTGCACAACATCTTAATCCCTGTGTATCCTTGGACAAGTGACTTTTCTCTGGTCCTGTTTCCTCCTGTACAAATGAAGGGATTAGACTAGGTGATTTCTGAGGTTCCTTCTAGCTCTAAATCTGTGATTCTGGGAATGACATGGCCTCTGCTCCTTCTTTACAGTCATTATGGAACCATGAGTATTTATGAAGTTCTGGAAAATCATTTTCATTACTGGTTCCCCACATTAGCCCAGTGGTAAAGGTTAATGTGATTATTTTCATGACATACAGAAGAAAATGTGCATTTAGAGAACTTGAATAATTCAAAGCAAAGTTGGAAAAGCTTAGCTGAGAGACCATAGCAAAATTCAAAAAGTCTTCTGATCTGCAGAAAACCAGTCCTGGAAGGATTAAAGGGTCACTGATTTAGGGCTAGGAAGGGCTTTAGAAGTCATCCAGACTCATTCCATCATTTTATACATGAGGTAACTGTGACTCAGGGGTAGCAAATTATTTACTCAAGAACACATAGGACTTTTAACACAGGTATGCTGACTCTAAATCCAGCATTATTCAAAGTATATTTCTAGTTCACCCTATACTTTTCTTTCATTCATTCATTCATTCATTCATTCATTCATCCATTCTTTCAACAAATCTTTATTAAGTTGATTAATGGACACCTAAGTTGCACAGTGGGTAGAGCTCCAGTCCTGGAGTCAGAAAGACTCATCTTCATGAGTTCAAATCTGGCCTCAGACACTTACTTGCTGTGTGACCCTAGGCAAGTCACTTTACCTTGTTTTCCTCAGTTTCCTCACCTATAAAATGAGCTAGAGAAGGAAATAGCAAATAACTCTAGCATCTTTAACAAGAAGACCCCAAATGGGTCATAAAGAGTCAGACATGACTGAAAGGAATGTATGACAACAAAAGTGATCCAACGGTTAGAGCACTTGGCCTAGAGTCAGGACAATCAATTCAAATCTGGCCTTGGAGACCTACTGGTTGTGTAAAACTCATCAAGTCATTTAACTTCTGTTTGCTTCAGTTTCTTTATCTGTAAACTGGGGGTAACAATAGCACTTAACTCCCAGAGTTATTGAGAGGACGAAATCAGCTAATAATTTTAAAGTGCTTATCACAGTGCCTGGACACAATAACCTCTATTATGATTACAGAGGATCACGGTAAATGCTAGAGACAAATACAATTTATATCAGACATAGTTCTTATCCTTCATGGAGATTGCAGTCTAGAAGACAGATATGAGATGAATGTAAAGAAAACAATATTTCCTGGTAAGTATATTGAAGGGTTTCAAAATCTCCCAGATGCTGCCCCTCATCATCTCAACCCGGTCTGTGTCAATGGCCTGCTGGTCAGTGTTCCTCCCTCAAGTTTCTCCACACTTGTTCCATCCTTCACTTGTTTGCCCAGGTGATCTTCCTAAATGGCAAATCTGACCATGTCACTCTGCCCCCCACCTCATTCATTAAACTCCAGTGACTCCCTATCACCTCCAATATCAAACAGAGAGACTTCTGACTTCCAAAGCCCTCCAGAGCCTGGTCTTTTCCACCTTCTTACCTAAGAGGCTTTTTACTTAACCCCTGAATCCATTATTTTGTCCTGGTGAAGATGACTTCTTAAGCCCCATTCTAAGATTTTTCGTTTATTCCTTGCTAGTTTCACTTCTCAGTGACTCAGACAATCATTTTAATTTGTCAAGATTTTTTTGAATCCCCCTTCCATCATTAGACATGTTAATTGTTCTGATTGCTTAATTTGTTTTTGATTTGTGCAAGAGAGACAATATGGTACAAAGGAAAGACTTGAATTTGGCACCAAAGGGGCCATAGCAAAAATAATGATAATAATGATAATAATAATAATAATAACAATGATGATCTTTGTTCGACTGCACCTGACCTATAAGACATTAGGCAAAGTGCTTAATTTTTCTGGGCCTCATCACAC
The DNA here is from genome assembly GCA_028627135.1 of Pseudochirops cupreus. NCBI lineage: Eukaryota > Metazoa > Chordata > Mammalia > Diprotodontia > Pseudocheiridae > Pseudochirops > Pseudochirops cupreus. The sequence continues at coordinate 349,184,081 of CM053581.1, forward strand.
AAAATGTGAGTAGGCAACTCTAAGCTCTCTTCTGGCTCCAAATCTGTGACTTTATGATCTCAGAGTCTAATCCAATTTACATACGTGCTAAAGAAATAACTGGAGTCTAACCTGATCATTTTTAATGGATAAAGATGAGGATAAGGATCATGACAATTGCAATGACAATAAGGCACATTTATAGCTAGCTAGGTAGGGGCACCTTGGTGGTTAAAGCACTGGGCCTAAAGTCAGAAAGGCCAGGGATCAAATCTGAAGTCAGATGCTTATTAGCTGTGTGACCCTGGGCAAGTCAAGGGCATAGTTAGCAGGAACAAAAACCTCAAATCAGGAAGACCTGAGTTCAAATCCAGATTCTGACAGCAGCATTACCTAACCTCTGCCTGAATCAGTTTCCTCATCAAAAAATGAGGAAAATAATATCACTTAGCTCCCAGGGTTGAGAATCAAATGAAATAACACTTGCAAAATGTTTTGCAAATCTTAGAGTGCGATAAAATTATGTTGTCCTTTTTTGTTTTATTGTTGATATTACTTTTAATTTTGCCGAGAACTTTTCACTCTCTTTTCATCTCTGGTGCTAAGTCCAGAAACTGGCTGCTAGCAAACACTTAATAAAAATTTTCAACCAGCTGACTATACGTATAGCATTCTCCTTCCACAGACAAATCATATATGTATAGAATATGTTCTAAAGACAAGCATGAGCAGCTCTCCAGAGGACTGCTGCTGTGAGCAGCTCTAATGTTCTGATCACATAGTATAGTGGACTCTATTCCACAGTAAACTAAAGCTAAACCTTCATAGAAACCAAAGGACAGCATATAACAACTTATCACCAAAGTAGCCACATAGTTTTAAACAAAAGATATCATTCAGTAAGTCCTTAACTCAATCATTCTTAAGGGACACAAAGTACAAAGGTCAAACTTCTCCACCCCTAGGTCACATTGTCTTAATCTCTCAGTCAAAAACAAAGTCATCTTTCTTCATGATTGGAGATTAGGTTCCAGTCATCCTTAACTTAATCATCCTTAAGAGGTACAAGGTACAGAGATCAAGGTTCTCCCACCCTTAGGCCACAGTAAATCATAATCTTCTCAGTCAGCATCAAGTACCCAAGGAGAGGTCTTTTCATCTTGACTTGAGGCTGGCTCCCAAATTCCATGGTTTCTCTTCCATGGGTCCAGCTCCTGCCTGAATCTACCCAACTATCACCTGGATTCACAGGTAAGCAGCTCTCAGCTCCTGGTCCATTTCCATATTGAAGCTCACAGTGTCCAGTCTACCTCAAGTCCTTTGCAGTTTCTATTTATGGGAAGACAAACTTTAATAGAGCCAAAAACAATATTCATATACACTGCTAGCACCATCCTCAATTCATTATCTGCCTGTGAAATCAACAGAGATCCACAATTAAGGTCAGAGAAGTCAACACAAATCATCAGCATAGAAATCAACACAGACCCACAAACAAGGTCCAAGACGTCAGCACAAATCATAAGTAAAGTTGTAGGACCTCTGAAACCCTCCTCCAGGACTTCTGTAAACAGACAACCAGAAAATCCTCTTTCCAGGTTTTCAGTAAGGTCCCAGGGCACCTGTACAAAATATTACAAACACAAATCAAGACCGACAGAAGAGACAAACAGAGTGCTGCCATCACAAGTGTTCCCTTCTCAGTTCCGCTCTCTCCCAGCTTGTGCTCAGCTTTTTATCTGGTCATTAGCTCCTTCCTGTTCTTCCCCTTCCTGTTGCATCAGCAAGTTCCTCTCACTGTGGCTTTCACAAGTTCTGTTTCTTAACAAAGATTTGATAAAATTATGGATAAGGCTCAAAAGAAACTTGAACTGAAACAAGGTGCTAAGTACTTCTTTGTTAGTCATTATGTGTGTGTGTGTGTGTGTGTGTGTGTGTGTGTGTATGGGAGCAGATAGGTGGTGTGGTGGCTAGACACCAGGTCTGGAGTCAGGAAAATCTGAGTTCTAATCCATCATCTGACACTTCATAGCAGTATGACTCTGGGCAAGTCACTTAACCCCTACTTGCCTCAGTTCATCATCTGTAAAATGAGTACACACTGGAGAAGGAAATGGCAAACCACTCCTGTATCTTTGCCAAGAAAACCCATGGGATTATGTAGAGTCAGACATGACTGAATGACTGAACCAAAGCAACAAAATATAAACAGGATATATAAAAATTTATATAGATTGAATATACTATATGTGTCTATATAGAGTATCTTCCTATACATATTGTTATATGTTATATTATAATATATTATCCTATTATTTACATTCCTATATATATTATTTTACAGCATATATTATATTTATATTATATTAATTTAATTTACGATATTATATATTATAATACACAATATATAACATTTATATTATATTAGAATATATTATATTTAGATATATTTCTGTTTATATTATAGCTACGTAC
>CM053581.1:349186634-349199988 GCA_028627135.1 Pseudochirops cupreus
CATTTTTTGTCCCCTGTTAGAGAGTAAACTTCCTGAGGCCAGGGATGATTTTGGCCTTCCTTGATGTCCTTAGTGCATTTCCTGGCACGTAGTAAACAACTGATTCTCTGTGGATGCTAAGAGCTTTGGTGTCTTTGTTTTGGAAAGTCTTTCTCAAATTCTTTCTCCCAAAGTGAAAACTGCTTTACTTTGGCATTGTGGGTTGTTGTTTTTTGAAGTACATTTGTTCTTGTCTGGAACTGGTCTGGTCACCCTTCCACCACAGAAGGTCTGGATGACTCCCTCAACTCCCTCTCTCCCTGTATTTACTCCCCTCCTTTGGGCAGCTACAGTGAGGTATTTGTGGAGATGGAAAAAAGAAACAGAAAAAAAAATAACAACCCACATCTCTGAGTTAAAAGCTCTGCTTGCCTCCGAGAATGCAAATGATTGACAATAAATTACATTTAATGCTGCTTTCTTGGCCAGTACTGTTCTATTTCTTAACACGCACAAGCTGGTATAAATGGAATCCAGGCTTCATCTGATACCCAGGACCCAGCTATGTTTTTACGCTGCAGAGGTCCAGTGTAGACAGGAAATGAATGATCACTAATAATATTTTTAGAAACATTTTGTTGAACTCCTAATGTCTTCTAGGAACATTAACTTCATTTGGTTTGGTATGGGGTGAGGGGAATAATTATTCCTCAAATGATTATGGCAGAAAAAAATCTGTAAAGGGTTATTATATTTCAATTAGAGCCTTGTGAAACTCTGTTCTCTGTTCACAAGAGATTCGTGCACTGAGATTCAACAAATCTTTCTTTGATTTAAAAAAAAATGACATTTGAATCCTGAGATTGTTTACCCCATGCATTTCACTTTGAATGTGACATTGCAGCCCCTGCAAATGCTATAATCTAATTCCCCGGATCAAACCTTTGGTCCCGGGGTGAGATTCTCCTTGAAGTCAGAAGACCTGTGTTCAAATCATTTAATCTCTTTGGGTCTCCGTTTCTTCATCTATAAAATCAGGGAGTTGGATTGAAATCTGCAAAATCCTTCTGGCCAGACAAATGACCACTGCATCTCCTGCCCTTACATTCTCAGGTCTTCAGGGGCCTACCATCTGACTCCAACCTACTCTGTGCCCTTCAGACCCTTGTACTGACTTATGACCTGCTGATACGGAATACAAGAGTAGATTAAAAAGCTAAACAAAACATTGCTCTGATGCCAGGAAGATCTGGATTAAAACAATAGAGTCAAATATTAATTGCATGACCCTGGCTAAGTCACCTAAGCATTCTGGGTCTCATTAGTAAAAAATGATGGGGTTATACCAGATTCCTGCCCTCTCTGAAGCTACAATGCTATGAATCTAGGATTCTTGGGTCTTGTCTTTTGTCTCACTGCAACAGCCTTAAAACTTACAGCAGAACTCTCCTTCATGTATAATTTCACCCAATAAGTATGTAAACTTGGCACATATTAAGAATTTTTAAAATGTTATTTGTTTGGCTTTTTTTCATTTATTTGTTCATTCATTCATGCTTGCGTGTACGTATAGACAAGAGAGAGGACTACTCAGATCCTTGGTATCAGATACATTGAAGTATCAATGAATAATTCCTTGCCTTATTTTGCATATTTAAACAAGCTTATGCTTCCCAGAGTGTACCACCCCTCACACAATCACTAATCAAATAAGCTAAGTTGGTCTTCCCACTCTCTATACAGAGGCCCCCTCCTTCAAGCCACTCCTCTCTTTAAAAAATCCTGATTCTCCCAGAAAACATGTGAACAACAAAGTGAAATTATAAGGATATTGTTCCTTCCCACCCACAATGGATTGCATATGGCACCTGGGTGGGGGTGGGGTGGAAATGTCTGCTGAATCTCCAGGGTGGGAACTGAATGATAGATTCATAGCACTCCCTTCAGCTACCAGGCAAGATCTCCAGGATGACATATGGGCTGAACACTTATCCAAAGAAACAGATTTGTTTTTAGTTATACAGCAACAGTTAAAAAAAAAACCACCTTTAACTGCCATTTGAAAAGATGATCTGAACGAGGGGAGGGGAGCTACACATGGTTAGATTTTAAACTGAAGAAATTACTTGAAAAAACTGATTCAAATCATATTTGTTCAATTCCAAATATGTTTCCTGTGTTCATACTACAGGCCTCACAATGTGATTGGTGATAAGGGAGAAGGGAGGGGGGAACCCCCCAAAACCCTTTCTTTGCTTTTAATAAACTTGACAATCTTTCTGGAGGGTTGTAAGTTTTATGCCATTGTTGTCAATGAATCAGCCAAGCATTTATTAAGGGCTAGGCCCTGGGTCAACAAAGACAAAAGCGAAGGGGCTTTTGACCAGAAGGAGCTTTCATGACCCTCAGAGGACCACATGGGTTATGTCCATATGCCCTTGACTGTATCCAAAAAGCTGTCTACAAAGCCTTTCATTAATCCATGGTCATCACTTTGAGATCTCATTCAGCATTTCACATTGCCAAGAAGCCCTCTCAGACTAACTCCAGTTTTCTTCTCCATCACCCTTATACTCCATGCTTGCCCAGTGCCTCCATTTACAATTCATGCAATATTGTCTTGCTTATTGTTAAATAGTGCTTTGGAATGATTCTCTTAATGGGTGTCCCTTTGATCTCTTAAAGCAGAAAAAAATATTCTACTTGGAGTCTGAACCTGTGTTCAAATACTGGTTCTGTGGCTTACGAGCCATGTGATTTTTGAGTTAGTCATAGAAATGCTCTAGGCCCGAGTTTCCTTCTCTGTAAAATAAAAAGATTGAGGCTGGATGATCTCTAAGTACTCTTCAACTCTAAAACCTATGATCTTATGAATATAAGCAGGAATCATGTCTTCTACTTATTTTGTAAAAGACAAGATTTCTTATTATATGAAACAATGATTGAATGAAAAAGTTTTGGAATAAACATGTCTAATCTCATGTAGCACTTAGAGATAGCCCTAACTCTCAGTGTGGGGTTCTAGACTTGAGAAATAGTAACCATTGGGAACAGCCATCTGTCTTGGGAGCCAGAGAGTTGCTAAAAAAAAAAGGGAGGGGGGTGTTTACTCCCATGTTCACAGGAAACCTGAAGCTAAATCATACACTCACATCCTGTCTTGGGGGTGAGCCTCTTCTTAGTGATCTCTTCTGTTGTATGACCTACAGAACACTGACCCTTGACAAAGTTTGAGAGGAGAGTGCAGCTCCCATGAAGATATATTGAAAAGATTAGGACTCTTCACTCTGGAAATCTCTTCCATAGAGAAATCTCTTTAATCTCAACAGTTGAAGAAAGAAAAGGAACATTTGGGGTCAGCCACAGAGAGCACACTTGGTCCAGATGAGTCTAGAACTCTGTGGTGAAGACAGAGCTGTACCATAGACAACATGAATAAATAATTTATTTTCACAATATAGACTAAAGTTCCATTATGTCGATTCCAGAGGACAGCTGTGATTCAAAATACACACACACACACACACACACACACACACACACACACACACACACACAGCCTTTTCTGATCCAGCCTCTCTCAAAGCCCTCAGCCTTTGTTCCTCTCTACCTCTCTTCCTTTTCCCTCCTTCCCTCTCCCTTCATATCTGTTTGTGTGTGTCTCTGTCTCTTGTCTCTGTCTCTCTGTCTCTGTTTCTCTCTCTGTCTCTGTCTGTCTCTGTCTCTCTCTGTCTGTCTCTCTGTCTGCTCTGTCTCTCTGTCTGTCTCTGTCTCTGTCTCTCTCTCCTACAATCATGTAAATTGAAAGAACACCCTCAAAACAATCAAAAGTGGATATTGCAAAATTACTAAAAATAAGCATGACTTTAAAGAAAATATATGACAAAATATCTCTACCTACTCCTTTGCTAGGGTGGAGGTCTATGCATGTGGAAGACTATAAGCATTTTTTAGGCTCTTTTGATGTCTTGGTCAATTCTAGTGATTTTTCCACTCCTCTTTTTCTTTTAAAGAATTATTTTTCATATGTAATTGCACTCTAAAAAAAAAAGAGAGAGAGAGAGACTGGGAAAAATTTGGCATGAAAACAAGTAATAATAAAATTCATTAAAAAAAACAAAATCATAGTACTACATGGAACAGACTTGATAAGCAAAATGCAGAAGGCATTGATATCATAGTCTAGGATTATAGAAACCCAAGAACAAAACTACTTGGGAAAGGAGTATCTATTCAACAAGAAATACTGGGGAAAATGGGAAATAATTGATCAGAAAATAGATTTAGATCATAGTGCATAACACATTTAATTCCAAAATAATGCAATGTCTATTACATAAGAGGTAACATGAATACACACACATGCATACACACACACACACACTAATGCGTAAGTGATCTAAAGAATGGAAGGATGTGCCTTTTATAACTATAGCTAGAGGGATAGTTCTAAACCAAATAAAAGACAAAAGGGATCATAAAATATAAAATGGATGGTTTTTATTGCATAATTTTAAAAGCTTTCGTGTGGACAAAATCAAAGCAGGTTAAAAAAAAAGGAGAGAAATTGCTAAGAGGGAAAACATTTTTGCATCAAATATATCTTCTAAAAGTCTGGCATAAAAATATAAATTGACACAAATATATAATAAGATCAAGAGTCATTTCCGGATACTTAAGGAGACAAAAGATAAGAACAGTTTCCAAAGGAAGAATTGGAAATTATCAAAGCTATACTGAAGATTGCTCCAGGTCACTAATAATAAGATAAATGTAAATTTAAATATTTCTTAGATTTTACTTCATACCAATCAAAGTGACACAGAAGATTAAAGATGGAAAACAGTCAAAGTTAGAAGGATTTTGGCAAAATAGGAAAAATAATACACTGTGAGCAGAGCAGAGATTTGGTCCAACTGTCCTGAAAAACAATATGAAATTAAGTAAGGAAAAATTACTAAACTCATTTCCTTTTACCAAATGATTCTGCTATTGGTCACATCCCACAAGGAAGTCAAAAAAGAAACACCCTGTGTGCATCCCAAAACACTTATAGTACTATGAATATTTTTTAAATTATAATAATATTTGGAATAGGTGCCCAGATGACCTGGGGGGATGGGTAAAATTATAGATAGATGATGGATAGATAGATAGATAAATGGATAGATAGATAGACAGACAGACAGACAGACTGACAGACAGAGAGACAGATAGATAGATAGATAGATAGATAGATAGATAGATAGATAGATAGATGATAGATAGATAGATAAGTACTATGATAATAGCTGACCATGAGAATAAAGCAAATTCAGAGAATCATGGGAAGACTTGTATAAACTGATGCAAAGTGAAATAAACAATTCCAGGAGAACAACATGCCAAATAATTAGAATAATATAAGGGAAAATAATCCTGGATGTCAGTTGAACTGTAATGACTGCTTTCAATGTTAGAGATTTATGTTGAAATATACCACCCTCCTCTCAATAGAGAAGTGGGGACCTATGGATAGACAATATATTAAATGCTATCAGATGAATTATGTTGTCAGTTGGTTATACTTGGGTATTTATCTATTGGCATAAAAACAGAAGGCACTAGTAAAACTTTTTAAAAAATATATGTAACCATAATACCATAAAGTTGGGAAGCACATCAAATGTCATATAGTTCAACATCCTTACCTACAATATTACCAAATGGACATTTAATTTCTGTTTGATCGTCTCTAGTGAAAGAGTATTCATAATCTCTGAATATAATTCATTCCATTTTTGGATAGCCTTCTGACAGAAACTTCCTGTATAGATAAGCAAAAAATTTGCCTCACTGTAATTTCCACTCATTGGTTCCAGTTCTGGACACTAGGGCCAAACAGAAAATTGCTAATCCTTGCACATAACAATTCTCTCTCTCTCTCTCTCTCTCTCTCTCTCTCTCTCTCTCTCTCTCTCTCTCTCTCTCTCTCTTTTTCAGACAACCCTTGTTTACTTCTATCTTCTCTTTTCTATGCTAATTATCCACAAATTCTTCAACTAATCTCACATAACATAGTTTCTGATCTCCTCACCATCCCAATGACCCTCCTCTCGACATATTCCCATTAAGTAATGTTTTATAGGAGCATAATATCTAAGATGTAGATCTCAAAGAGCTTCTGGAAGTGATCAAGTACATCCCTCTCATTTTATAGCTGATGATACTGAGGCAGAAGGAATTTAAGTGCCTTTCCCAGGCAGGATTTGATCTCAGGTCAGATTGACTCCAACTGCAGAATTCCATCCATGATGGCATAGGTAATACACAGAACTGGGCACAATACTCCCAGTGTAGTTTTATCAGGGATGAGTTCAGTAAAAACTGCCTTCTCCATCACTCTGGAGACACTATATCTCCATTATAGCTTAAGAATGAATTACCTACGGCATGATACTGATATATAGATGGATGGATAGATAGATAGATAGATAGATAGATAGATAGATAGATAGATAGATAGATAGATGTATATAAAGTTTGTTTAGGAAAAACCCCAAACCATCTTCTTTCACATCACCTACTTTCAAGTCAAATCTTCACTTTTCTAAACTGTTACAATTGATTTTTTGAACCTAAACACACCATTTTACATTTATCCTTTAAAAACTTCATCTTGTTCAATCTATTTTCACGATGACAAGAAATATTGCTCTTGTTGAGTCGTTTCAGTCATGTCCAACTCTTCATGACCCAATTTGGGGTTTTCTTAGCAAAGATACCAGAGCGATTTTGCCATTTACTTCTCCAACTCATTTTACAGATGAGAAAACTGAGGCAAAGAGGGTTAAGTGACTTCTCTAGGGTCACATAGGTAGTAAGGGTGTCTGAGGCCAGATTTGAATTCAGAAAGAGGAGTCTTCCTGAGTCCAGACCTGGAGCTCTATCCACTGCACCACAAAACTGACCTAATGATAAGAATAGAGAATAGATTTTTTTTTAAAAGACAAGACTTTGTTTATTGATAGCTCACATTTTAAATTTATATTTATGCAATGCTTTGTGTGTGTGTGTGTGTGTGTGTGTGTGTGTGTATAGACACTTTAAAATTTTCAAAGTACTTTACCAATATTATCTCACTTCATCCTCACGACAACCCTGGAAAAGATTTGTTTACAAAATGTTTTTCTTAAACCACCCTAGGATACAGGTACCAACAATTTTGCAATGAAAAAACAAAATCTGGGAAGTCCAATGACTTAACCATGGTCATGATGCAAATAAATGTATAAGGGAGGAAATGAATAAGGGTCTTGACTCTTAGAGTAAACATTCTTTCCCCTATGACACACCACCCTCCACACATCCATGGTGTATAAAATAAGTCAATAAGCATTTATTAAGTGCCAGCTTATATGTTTATTTGGCACCATGCTAATTGGCAGTTCAGTCAGAGTCAATCAGCCAGTCAACTCCTTGCAAACCTGGGCATCTGGGTCTGTTTGCATGAACAGTTGAATTCATCAGTAACTTCAGCACAAACTGTCAACCCCCTGATCCTCTACAGCTGAAGCGTAACTGAGGACAGCCTTAAAAATAGGCAACGAACAACAGTTCACGGGCCCAGGGCCTAAAAGCCATTAGGCTGGAAATCAGACAGACACTCCTAATGACAGTCTGGCAGTAAGTCTGCAAGAAATTTTATATGCTCTGTTTTTCTTTTCAATTCTTTCTTTGTTTTCTTGTTTTTGGGAAAATCTCAGTTTGTGTATTTCTAGCAGGGAGATAATTTTTACCCCTGATTCAACTCTTTGGACAGCAGAAGAAGGGTATGTAGCTAAGTGGAGGATGTGGAGTGTTTCCAATGCAGACTTTTGTCTATGTGTCCATTGCCCAAGACAATCTGACTTTCTGGGTATGTGTTTGTGTGTCTGTCTGTGTAGTTGAGCATATATCAGAAGGTTAAGGCTTATATGTCGTCCTGAATAGTTTACAAAGCCCTGTATCGTTTTAATCATGAGGCAGAGAATAAAAGCATTATTAGCCTCATTTCACAGATGAGGAAACTGATTCTCAGGCAAATTAACTCCCTTGCATGTGGTCATGTAGGTAGCAGGTCCTGGAGATTGAATGTAGATTTAAATCTCTCCTAATTCCAAGTCTTTACAATCTCTCGAGAAAAGAATGGGACCTCTCTATTAGAGATGGTTGGTATGTTGGTAATAATAAATGATGATGAGGATGATGATGGTGATGATGGTGATGGTGATGGTGATGATGATGATGATGGTGGTGGTGATGATGATGATGATGGTGGTGAGGATGGTGATGATGATGTTGGTGGTGGTGGTGATGATGATGATGATTATGACGATGATATTAGCTAGCATTTATATAATGTTCCCTATGTGCCAGGCACTGTGTTTAGCGCTTTACAAATATTACCTTATGTGATTCTCACACACACATACAGACTCTAGCAGGTAGGTACTCTTATTATACCCATTTTCCCTTAAGGAAACTGAGACAGACAGAGGCTAAATGACTTTCCCAAGGACACACAGCTAGTAAGTGCCTGAGACTGGATTTGAACAGAGGTCTTTCTGACTTCAGGCTCTGCACTTTATCCTCTGGTCCATCTTTCATTCTCATTTTTTTTAAGAGAATGTTTGCTGACAATATTATTCCAAGGTCTTGAAGACGAAGTTCTTCCACCGAGGAATAGGATGAATCAGTGACCTAGGAGTCAACACAAGATGGAAAAGAGTGTTGGGTTTGGACAAGAGGATCTAGGGCAAAGTCTTGGTTCAGTTACTTGCTACATCGATGACATTAGGTTGATTATCTAACATCTCTGGTCCTATTTTGTTCATCTTGAAAACAAGAGATTGCATTAGATTATCAATGAAGTCCCTCCCATCTCTGTGTCTATGAAAAAAGGTCCAGGTTCATGTCTTAAATCAGTCTGTGCTCACCAGGGCATGGTACCTCTTCCTTTGGAGCACAATTTCTTCATCTGACAAATGAGGTCTCTTGCAACTTAGCATTCTATACTGAGTGAGTGCAGGGAATGTGGGGAATTATTTCTACAAGAGTATGTGAATAAGTGGACAAACAAAGGAAGAAAGGAAGTGCATTTATTATGTGCTGATTCTATATGCAAGGACATTAAAAAAAACAAGTCTAGTAACTGGAATTTTCATTAAAGCAGGAAAAAAGTTGAAATGGCAGTAGAAATCACTGTCCCAACGTACTTCTTACAAATCAATGACCAATATGTTCCTAAATATGTCACCAGGCTTAATTTATCTTTGTTATCAGTGAGGAGAATAAATGGACCTTTGTCTTGTGGGACAGCATCTCCTTTGAAATGCTGCTGAGTACTGAAATCTAGCTTTGTGTCCTAGATTTCTTTCTTTATTCATTCATTCCTCTATCTACCTATTAATTCATCTATTTATTTTCTTAAAATGATTCTTTTTAATGAAACAAAAATGAAGCAATCACATATGCCCTACAGAACTCCAGTCTATTAGGCTAGGCCAATATTAATGACATATTTTAATGGGAAAATGAGTGGTTGGACTCTGAAACTTTAGGCTGCATAGATCATCTCTGGCAGCTACATACTTTATCCACCTCCCAGACTGAAAGAGCAGCATCCCTGGCAGAAGATTAGCTACTCTTCCTTTGTTCAGTATTGCCATAAAAGGAAAAAAATGGAGGTCTAAGGAGACAGGCTGCCATAGTAGAATAAATTTCCTTTCCTAGGCTCCTACCAACAATAATAAAGGAAGAAATATCTCCCACCTCTATCTGATGGGAAGCTGTAGTGTGCCCCCAGAAGGGTGATTATGTAAGAGAGGAGTGTTTATTTGGACCTTGGTTTTAAACATATACTCAGAGTGTTTCTTAACAACAGCAACAATGAAAAAAAAATTAACACAACAAAACAAAAACTCTTCCCCTCCCCCCTCTGTCTCTCCTTTGTCTCTCTCTGTCTCTCTCTCTGTCTGTCTCTCTCTCCTTCCATATCCTTCTCTTTCTCTCCTCTGTCTCTTTCTCTTTCTATGTTTCTGCCTCTTCCTTTCTCTTCTCTCTCTCTGTCTCTCTGTCTCTTATCTGTCTCACTGTCTGATTGCATGTCTCTCTTTCTCTCCTTTTCTCCTCTTTCTCTCCTCTCTCTGTTTCTGTCTCCCTGTCTATCTCTCTCTCTGGCTCTCTGTCTGCCATCCCCTCTCCCAGAACAACTCCTCTGCCTGTCTGTCTCTGTCCCTGTGTTTCTGTCTCTCTTTCTTACTGTCTTTCTCAATTTCTGTCTCTGTCACTCTCATTAATTCTTACATTTTCACTCTAGGCTCTATTTTCTTTGAGGACTCTATGACATGTGCCTCTGTCCACGTATTGTAGATGATTGGGGAGGGGAGTGGGCAATACTTTGTTTAATCTCTTCTTGTTTCACAGGCCACAGACCTCAAAGGGTTGCCTATTCCTAGCCTGGGAGCGTCTGTTCTGGGCATAATGATTCTAGACAGACGAAACATCTGGCCAGTGATCCGTTGTGCTTTTAATCATTTACAGTCTGATTCCTGCTCAGTGTTATCTGATACTTGCTTTCAAAACTTGTTTTTTTTCCAAGGGAACATGGCCCACCTGGCTGCCCTGAATGAGCCACTGTCCTTCTCTGGGATCTTTATTGGGCTCAGGGCATCTTTCCCCATGGAAGATGAAAGGTCATTGGCTCCATCCACTGTTCTCTCCATCTTATTTTTATTTTCAAATTTGAAGGAACAAAGCTTTACTCAGAATACTTGTTATTAAATACCTATCTGTTTAACTATACTGCACCCAGTTATCCCAGGGTACCAAGGGGAAGGAAGGATGGAACAAAGACATTTTGATATGGTGGAAAGACCCTGGAGTCAGAAGACCTGCATTCAAATCTCACTCCTAACATTTTTCTGTGAGACCTTGGGCGAGTTACTTAGTCTCCATAAGCCTTAGTTTCTTCACCTTTACAGAGAGGAACATAGACTAACTACATAGCCCTGAGGTATCTTTCAGCTCTAAATCTAGGAGCCCATAAATCTCACCTTTGAGGTTTATTGTCTGTTTGACTTTGGGCAAATCACGTAATTTTCCTAGGATTCGGTTTCCTCATCTGTACAATAAGGGGATTGAACCAGATGGCTTCTGAGATGACTCCTAGTCCTAAATCTATGATTCTATGTTACATAATGGTTCATATACACACCAATTCAACATTCCTCTTTTCCAAGAGTAAAGCAAACCAAAACAACACAAAATCAGAAATATACATACACACATATGGATGGATGGATGGATGGATGGATGTGTATATTCTCTCTCTCCTCCATTTTAAAGAGTCCATGATAGCCACAGGTCTTATAAGATATGGAAACATAATCACAAGTAAAGGAAATTAAATGTATTTTGGATAACTCATTTCATTTTTTTGAACTTTTGATAGCCTTTTCATCTCATTTTTGCTTTCCAGTATAAAATTGGAAAATCCGTCCCCCCATGCTTTCCCCCACAGAGGCCTTTCTTTTTAAATACAGAATTTTTAAAAGGGGAAAAAATTATCCAGAAAAACTAACATATCAGCCAAGTGTGATGTTATATTGAGTGTTCCATGCCCCTAGCACCTTATCTGTACTCTTCACATATCCTTCAATTAGTCTCTTCAAAGAAGAGAAGAAAGTAGCCAATTCATTTAAATAATATTTTAAATATTGCATTCTATTGAAAAATTAAGTACATCTCTTAATATTTTTTTTAAGCTGGCTGTAAGAAAGTTTGGGATATATTTTGTTATTTTTCCTTTATCAAGATAGTATGATAGGGGAAGATGGCTAATCAAGAAGAAAGAGCCATTAACTTAGCATTGGAAAACATGGTACATTAGCCATAGATTTAGAGTTGGAAAGGACCATGGGGTCATTTAATCTAACTGGATCCTGAAATTAGGCGATACATGGGTTTGAATCCTGCCTCTGTAATTATGCCTGGCATAAACCCCAACCTTTCCATTGTAAAATTGAAATAATAATCCATTAAGACAGTAGTATCTCAGTTAATGGTAACAGCAACAACAGCTATAATACTGATGATGGTGATGGTGATGGTGATGATGATGATGATGTAGCTACAGCTTTCCACAAATCCCCCAAACTGGGTCCAATTAGTGTACTCTGTGATTATCTCTGGTTCTTTTCGGAGGGACCAATGGAATACTAAAAGTGTGTTAACACTATGCTTTTCCTAAAAGGATACTGGCCTGTGATTCACACACCACCACTAAGAGAGAAAGAAGCAAAGCGCCTCGCTCTGACTCACACAGCTAGCAACGGTTGGAGGTTGCATTTGAAGGACTCCAAGTCCAAGACCCGGTCCTTTGTGGTGGTACCCTGTCCAGAAGTTTCATTCATTTATTGAACTATGTGACAAAAGGTGATATGTATATGTGTGTACACACATACATATACACACATACACATAGATATATGCATATATGTATATATGTAGGTCATTTTTCAGTCTTTTCAGTTATGTTTGATTCTTCATGACCCTATTTGGAGTTTTCTTGGCAAAGATACTGGAATGGTTTGCCATTTTCTTCTCCAGCTCATTTTACAGATGAGGAAACGGAGACCAACAGGGTTAAGGACTTGTTCAGGGTCACACCGCTAGTAATTGTTTGAGGCCTGATTTGAACTCATGAGGATGAATCTTCCTGACTCCAGACCTGGCGCTCTATGGTGCTACCTAGGTGCATGCATGCATGCATACATACACACAAACATACATACATATATACATGTAAATATATACATATATGGACATGCATATGTAAATATACACATATATACAATACACATGTATGTGTATGCAAATACACATATAAATACATGCATATACATTAATACATACATATATAGACATGTATGTATTGTGTACATGTCTGCACATATAAAGGCTTTATATATAAATAAAAGCTATATATATAAAAGTTATATATGTATAGATATAAAAGTAATATAGATAAAGGTTTTTTATATAGGTTAATATGTATATGTATACATACACACATATATACATGTAAATTGTTGAAAGTTATGTTGACTCAACATCCCATTGTTCCTAGCCCTGCTTATCACCCAGTGTTGGGGGAGACTGTGGTGGGGAAGGATACACCAGGTCTCCAGCTTTCTGAATCATCTGCTCTTTGTCCCATCCCCCTACCTGCAAATTGCCATGTTCCTGCTACCTTGGGGAGGAACCGAGATTCAAGGGCCCAGCCTCTCCTGTTGACATGGACCTCTCTGAATTGTCTTAAATTACCTGTAAAAGTTGGCCCTACCTTGAAGCC
>CM053581.1:349200488-349227950 GCA_028627135.1 Pseudochirops cupreus
AGATAGACAGATAGATAGATAGACAGATAGATAGATAGACAGACAGATAGCTAGATAGATAGATAGATAGACAGATAGATAGATAGACAGATAGATAGACAGATAGACAGACAGACAGAAAGCCAGACAGACAGATAGATAGAGAGATAGATAGACAGATAGATAGATAGACACATAGACAGACAGACAGACAGACAGGTAGATAGATAGACAGATAGATAGATAGATAGATAGATAGATAGATAGATAGATAGATAGACGTGTCTCTAGTCAGCTGTGGTGGCAACACCACCAGAGGCAGTTGTCAGACTGCATGGGGGTGGGGATGAAGTGGAAAGGGAGGGATTTGCTTCCTGGATGAAAGGCTAGAGGAACTCGAAAATAAAGTCTGTACCTGATACTGGCTAAGTCTCCTCTTGATTGAATTCCAGGTCCAGTTCACTTCAGGTGACTCTTAATTGATTCACTTTCTCCTTCAAGAACAAAGAAAAGAATGTTACATTGGATTAGGAAAAGGGAAGAAAACATAGTCATAGTGTGGTAGGGTAAACACAGTGCTGGTTTAGAATGAGAGAATCTGGGTTCAAGTTTCAGCTCTGAGAGTGGCTAATTGTGTGACCTCACTCAAATGACGTCACTGTCTCTGACCTTCACTTTTTCATCTGTAGAAGGAGAAGTTTGTACCCTATGATGTCGTGGCAATGACTTTCTAATTCTGGGCAATTTCCTAGCCAGACCTTGTGCCTGGAGCTCTCTCCTCTGCTGCCTCTTGCCTTCTAGGACTTTATTCAAATCTCCGCTAATATTCCACCTTTTCCAAGAAGTCTTTCCCAGACCTCTTTAATCCTGGTGCCTCTCCTCTGTCAGTCATCTCTGATTCTTCCTGTTTGTCTCCTCTGTGCAGACTGATGTGCAGGTCATCTCTCTCTTTAGCCTGGGAGCCCCCTGAGAACAGAGATTACCTTTTGCCTTTCTTAGCAAAAGATCTGGCAACTGCGAGGCAATTAATAAATGTTTGTTGACTTGATTTGATTCAACGATTATATAATCTCTATAATTTCCTGCCATTTCTCATTCTATACTTAGGTCACCAAATAAACCAAGTTAATGTGGGCAAGATATGTGTGAGAGAGGGCATCACAATAACTTCGGGGAGATTTTTTCTATGACATTCACTAGAGTGTTTATTTCTATACCCCAGACAGTGTTTTTCCCCCTATACCCTAAAGGAATATATTTCTCCTAAGAAGGAACAATCTACTTCCTTCTAACAGCTACTATGGTACAATGAAGAAAAAAGGCTTACTTTGAAATTACCTAAGCTCTCTGGCCCTCAGTTTCTTCAACTCTAAAATGAAAAGAGAAAAGAGAAAGATAACCTCTTTCTCTCTCTCTCTTTCTTCCTTCCTTCCTTTCTTTTCCTTCTTTCTTCTCTCTTCCTCCCTCTCTCACTCCCTTTTTTCTTCTTTCTCTTTTCCTTACTCCCTCCCTTCTATCTATCTTTCCTTCTCCTTTCTTTCTTTCTCTTTCTTTCTTTCTTCCTTCCTTCCTTCCTTCTTCCTTCTTTCCTTCCTACCTTCCTTCCCTCCCTCTTTCCTTCTTTCTTAAGATTACTTCAAAAGATTACTCTTCACCTGGATTATCAGGTCTGGAATCAGAAAACCCAGGTTCAAAGCCTTTCTCTGATGCTTACTTACATATGTGACCAAGTCACTCAACTTCTCCAGGTCTCATTTTCTCATATGGAAAATGAAAGGGTTGGACCAGATGACTCTATGGTCCCTTACAGCTCTTAATCCACTATCTAGGCCAGGGTTCATAATCCGGGATCAGTGAAATGTTTTTTTTTGACTTTTTAAAGAAAATTTATTATTATTTCAATAGAAATGGTTTCCCTCGCAATCCTTTGTATTTTATTTTCATTAAAAAACGTTATGCTGAAAAAGGATCTGTAGGTTTTAGCAGATATCAAAAGAGTCGATGATATCCAAAATATTAAGAATCTGTGTTCTAGACTAACCTCATCAAATTCTCATCACTGTTGTTGGGTTTTGATCTCAAAGAGAACCAGTAACATCACAGAGTTATGTCTTGACTTGCTCATGAATTGGACTAAACCGAAGCAGACCTGCAAGAAGTCATCGGCCTCACCCTCTCCTCCAGTTATCCAAGTCCTTTTCTATCACATAGGGAAAATCCATTATTCACAGACACCTAAATTGTTCTCCTCAAATTCCCAATATCTGATTTGAAAATAAGCCTCCCTATACAGTACTACCTGGAGCCTTAGACTTACAATTTAGAATTTAAACATCTCAACACACTGGACTCTTAACTGGACTCTTAATTCAGGCCAAAAAATGTTTCAACAGATTTCCTGAAGTGATTGAGAAGATATAGGGTAAATTGTAAGCAAATGAATCAAAGTGGCTTCTCATCAGTACTCCAAAGAGGAAATGAGATATTTTTAAAGGGAGAAATATTTTCTCTCTTTCTTTCTCTCTCTGTCTCTCTCTTTCTCTCTCTCTTTCTCTTTCTGTCTCCATCTCTGTCTCTCTGCCTCTCTGTCTCTGTCTGTCTGCCTGTCTCTGTCTCTGTCTCTGTCTCTGTCTCTCTCTCTCTCTGCCTGTGTGTGTGTGTTTCTCTGTCTCTATCTCTGTCTCTCTGTGTCTCTGTGTCTCTGTCTCTCTTCCTCCATCCCCCTCAAAAAATAAAAAGGAGAAGCAATAGAGAAAAGGCTGTGGGATTATTGGAATTTCTGTATGATTTGAAATGATGAGCCATTTATGGAACCAGAAGTGATAGGTAGCAGTGCCTAGGAGAAAAAATGAAATTATTGAGAATTTTTGCTGACAGTCATAAAATAGAATAATTGATAGGCTCACTTTGAAGCTGGCAAAGGTCATCTAATCCAACCTCTAAAATTTTATCAATGAGGAAACTGGGTCCGGGAGAGATCAAGGGCTTTCCCCAGAATCACACAAATTGTGAGACAGAATTCAAACCCAAGTCTTCCTGACTCCAAATACAACCCTCTGTGGACCACACACCCCTCTGGCTCTATACGTAACAGATTATGAACTGAAAGAAACTTCAATGGTCATCCAGTCCATTTCCATCTTTTTTTTCCATGTGAGAAAACTCAGTGGAGAGTTGAGGATATAGCATTTAATTTGGCATCAGGAAACCTGAAATCGAATACAACCTCAGACAGTAGCTGTGTTAGTTCAGGCAAGTCCCTGACTGTTTCTGGCTCTCACTTTCCTCATCTGTTAAATGGAGTAGCTGGACTTAATGACTTCTATGGCCCCTTCCAATGTTAGATCTATGATCTTATAACCATAATAAAAATGTGTCAGGCTTTTTTTGTCTTTGAATATATTAATATTTTGAAATCAAAATAGGCAACATAATTCTTAGTCAATAAACATTTATTTAGTACCTACTAAGCTATGCATTGTGCCAAACCCTAAGGATTAAACAAAAAAAGGTAAAAGTCCCTTCCCTCAAGGACCTTGCAGTCTAATAGGGGAGACAACAAATAAATACATACAAATCAGCTGTCTACAGGATAAATAAATAATGAACACAGGAAAGGCTCTAGAATTTTAGGAGGGATTGAGAAAGGTTTTCTGTAGAAGTTGGGATTTTAATTAGGACTTAAAGGAAACCTGAGAAGTCAGTCTAACCATTTGCCAACCTTTGAGTTAAAGAACAGGATGGCAGAAACACACAGGAAGGTCTTCTAGTAATGTTTATAGGAAAGAAAATTTGGCTTCTTCCCATTCCCATGCCTCTCCAAATCCTTAGCTGTCTCTTTGCCCTCCCCTTCTTTGAAGTCTATGTTATTTCATTCAGCATATAAGCACTTAGTGCCTGCCACATGGTGGGATTAGATTATGAATGGAAAACTACTCGGAAAACTGAGAATTGAAAAGTCATCATGATTATCACACCATACTTAGTCTTCTACTAGGCAAGATGAAGATAGACAAAAGTAATGTATGATCCCAGATAGAGTATCTGATTATGTTACTATTATACTGTTCTGGTTTTACTTACAAAGCATGTTCTGCTATATCTCTACTTATGGGTTCTAGGAGTACCTAAGGGATTAGGGGTGTACTTCTCCAATACTGTCAGCTGGAGCCCTCATTTTGATAATTTCCTCTCATTGTTAACTCCCAGTGATCAACTCATCAGTTCTACTCAACCAATTAACATTTAGCTTTTATAAGGGGTTATTCCCTTTGAAGATATAAGAAGGACAAAAGGATAAATACTTATCTCTCAGATGTGGAGGAGTGAGGGACATTCTCTCCTATACCCCCTTGGTCCCTGTGAGAGAGCACATTCATGATTAATTCAGTTACTGTTAAACTTTGGCCCCACCAATTTCATGTTCCCGTGAGTCTTTGTCTCAGTCACCTCAGACCCAGATGTCAAAGGCCATTCTTCACTCCTCGAAGCATCAGTGGTGGACTGGCTGGTTGAAAAGTTCACCATGGATTCCATTCCCAGACCTCCTGTTGGTCTCCAGACCTCTTGGAACTCAAAAGTCATAATACTTTTTAATCTCCTGTACCTAAAATGAAAGAAAAAACTTTAAGACAAAGGATTGAGACCCATATTCTTTGATGACATATCAACTCTGGATGGAAAAAGCACCTGATGCCTTTCCCCTTTAAACACTATCTCTTCCCCAATTGATAAATGGTGAAAGGATATGAACAGGCAGAGGAAGAAATTAAATATATCTACAAGCGTAAGAAAAAAATGCTCTAAATCACTATTGATCAGAGAAATGCAAATCAGAACAACTCTGAGGTACCACATCTCACTGGTCAGATTGGCTAAGATGACAAAACAGGAAAATGACCAATGCTGGAGAGGATGTGGAAAAATTGAAACACTAATGCATTGTTGGTGGAGTTGTGAACTGATTCAACCATTCTGAAGAATAATCTTGAACTATGCCCAAAGGGCTATAAATAACTGCATACCTTTGACCCAGCAATACCACTTCTAGTGTTGTATCCCAAAGAGATCATAGAAGTGAGAGGAAGACCCGTATGTTCAAAAATACTTATAGCAGCTCTTTTTGTGGTGGCAAAGAATTGGAAATTAAGGGGATGCCCATCAATTGGGGAATGGCTAAACAAGTTGTGGTATATGAATGTAATGGAATACTCTTGTGCTATAAGAAATGAGGGGCAGACGGACTTCATATTTATCCGATGAGGCTTATAGAAACTGATGCTGAGTGAGAAAAGCAGAACCAGGAGAAATTTGTACACAATTACAGACACAACGTATGTGTGAAGACCAGCTTTGATAGACTGGACTCTTCTCAGCAGTGCAGGGTTATAAGACAACCCCAAAAGACTCATGATGGAAAGAGATGTCTACATTCAGAGAAAGAACTAGAAAGAACAGAGTTTGAATGCAGATTAAAGCAAAGTACCTGCTCTCTTTCTTTTTCTTGTTTGGTTCTGTTTCCTGTTTCCCACTGTTCATTCCATCAGTTACAATCCTTCTTTATAACCTGACTAATGTCTAATGTAAATGTACTTGACTGCATGCTGCCATGGGGTGGGGGGGGTGGGGAGGAGGAGGAGAGAAAGGGAGAGAAAATTTGAAACTCGAGGGATTGTGGAACTGAATCTTATAAACTAAAAGTAAACAAACAAATTAATAAAGACAAAAAAATAAATAAATAATAAAAGACCATTATCTCCTCTGTCAGCAGAAAACATTGAAGCAGGAAGACTTATATCAAAAAGGAATGGGCTAGATTGGTTATGACCTTTTAAATATACTGGTTCTGGCTCCATAACCAATCAAAGAGACCCCTCTTTACCATATGGTAATCAGATAAGAACCTGTTATAGAATACACATGCTCCAGATTTCACTTGGGGATTGCATCATCCCAGAACATTGAGCATACTTATGAGGGCTCACAAGGCCAGTCCTCCATTAGATTAGAGAAACAAAAACACAAGATTCCCAAAGTGGGATGACTATTGCCTTGGGAGGTATTGGATTACCTACCCATCTCTGAAAGTCGTTTAGGAAAGATTGAATGACCACTTGTCAGGGATATGGCAGTGGGATTGTTTTTCAGGTACAGCTCAGACTAGATAGTCACCAAGATCCCTTTCAACCCTGAGATTGAAGGTTTCTTTGACTTGCTTTTATTTCATTATGATTTGAAAGCTGAAACATAGTAGATGGTAATATTAAAAAATGACATTTGCACGTTTTAGGTTTTTGTATGTATTATCTAATTTGACCCTTCCAACAATCTGATAAGTCATGTGCAGTTACTTTCCCTGTTTTATAGATGAGAAAACCGGAGCTGAGAAGCATCATAGGACCATAGATCTTGGGGTTCTAGATTTGTTGTTTGTCCTTCATTCTCAAAGAGGACCATGACATCAGGGAGGTGATACCAACATACAAGTGAATTGAATTTAAGTGAGGGAGGGCTGTGCAAAGTCACCAGCCTCACTCTGTCCTCCAGAATCATCTGGGTCCAGTGGCCAGATATAGATCAGGATGACTGGAAATGGCCCCAGATTCAGTGGGAGATACCTTGGCTTTTTTAAGCTAAGGTCTTTAACAAGTCTCTGTATTACTGAGCCAATGCCTTTTCACTGACTAAGGCTAGGTAAGAAATGAGGTGATGCCATGACATGGAAGTGAATTGTATTTTAAAGACAGAAAGGACCTTGAAGGTCATTTTTATGCCACAACATGCCTACCTACCCTTTCCTCTTCCCCCCAACTTTCCCACCCCCCAATTCTTATCCTATGAAGCATGATTAAATCAATCCTGCCATAGCTCTTGAATAGGACGTGTCCATTTATTCCCCAATGACTCCTCTTGCCAGTCCTGTAACTTCTCAAACCAAGTGGCCCTCCAAGGTCACCATTTACCTTCATGTCATATTTCTTATTAGAACGTAAGCTCCTTAAAAGTAAGAATTATTTTTGCTTTTTCATATATTTCCAGCTCTTTTTGTTGTTGTTCAGACATTCAGCAGTGTCCATCTCTTTGTGACCCCATGTACCATAGCACACCAGGCTCTTCTATCCTCCACTATCTCTCAAAGTCTGCCCAAGTTCATATTTATTCCTTCCATGACACTACGTATATATCTCATCTGGTGCCATCTCCTTTTCTTTTTGCCTTCAATCTTCCCCCAGATCAGTATCTTTTCCAATGAGTCTCATCTTCTCATTGTGTGGCCAAAGTATTTAAGCTTCAGGTTCAGTATCTGACCTTTCAGTGAATAGCCTGAATTAATTTATTTAGGCATATGGTAAATATTTTGTCATTAAAAACAATTCATTTATTTCATCTACTCAAAACTCATAATTTTTCAGCTGAGCAAACTGAAATTAAGAGACAACCAATGCTGTAATGGTACGAAGTTCAGCATCAGGGCTACTAGCAACAAATCTGAGAGCCTTACTAATTCACCAGAATAAATGACTCATCCAAGACCACTCAACTAACAAATGTCAAAGGCAAAATCTGAACCCAGGTCCTCCTGATTGAAGCCTATACCACTCTAGCCATTATAGCATTGAAACTTAGAGGGATAACATGGAGTGGAGGCATTATTAGTGGAGACTTATTAGAAGGACCACAATTCAAATATACTTTGAAAAACAAACTATCAATTGATAATGCATTATTTTATTTATCCATAAGGCAAAGGAAATAGAGATAGGATGAAAATTTTATTTTGAAAGCAAAATTATACTAACATTTTAAAATAAATAAAAATAAAAATTTACAAATAATGTTATTTTATAAATATTTATAAATAAAATGATAGAATAATACAATTTCATATTAAAAAATAAAACATAGCATAAGACCTTTGAAAGAGGTAGTTTTCAGTAACAAGTCTGAACAAATTACAATATTTAGTCTATAATTTCTCCCTCAGGTTTCAGGAAGTTATAGTAGGAAAAGAAACAGGGTCCATAGTTGCCATTTTCCTGGTAGAAGAAAGCATATAAATTCATTGGCCAAGGTGCTGTTTTTTGGTAGAACTATATTCAAGAAAGAATTCATTGTATGGGACCTGGTAGAGGGTGGCCGCTTGAACAATAGCCTCACACATAGTTTTATATAAGACTCAAGAAATTTTGTTCTATTGGCTAGCCCTAGCCTTTCAGTGAGCATGATATTAAACCATAATTCAATGAAGGCATTTTTCCAAGGGATTAAATGAGAGTGAGATTCAAGTCATTTGCTTTCTGATGGTCTGAATGAAGCAACAAAAGAACAATGAGAACAATGAGATGAATGAATAGTTAACATCACCAACTAGACCACTCCTCTTAAATATCAAGCATCTTGAATGAGTGCTAGACAAGTCCTAAATCCTAAATCCTAAATTTATGGATAGAATGCTGAGCCTGGAGTCAGGAAGACCTGAGTCCGAATCTGACCTCACCAACCCTGTGACCCTAGGCACTTAACCTCTTTTGCCCCAATTTCCTCATCTGTATAATGAACTGGAGAAGGAAATGACAAACTACTCCAGTATCTTTGCCTAGAAACCTGAAATGGGATCATGTAAAGGCTGAAATGACAGAACAACAACAATAAAAAATATGTTTATTGCAGCAACATCAAATCCAGTAACACATACCTTATTGCAAATATTCCAAGTTGTCGACTGAAGTTTGTACCACACATAACCTCTAGATACTAGATTTGTAGGATTATAGGATAATAGATTTAGAATTGATAATCTAGTCCAATACTGTCATTTCAGAGTTGAGAAAACTGAAACCCCTAGAAACTGAAGGGCTGATCCGAGGTCATACAATTGCCTAGCACCAGAACCGGGGTTGAATCCCAAGGATTCTATCTTCTCATTGAACCCTCTTTCCATCAGGTAGCAGGCAGGTAGAAAAAGCTGCTATTCTATTATGAAAGGTTAGGAATTAGATGATTTTTAGACAACCTGAAGATAATGACTTCTACTTGGAGAAGAGAAGAAAGAGCATTATTTTGCTGAAGGAACTTGGAATCTTTTCAGCCCAGAGTTGAGATGAATGAGACCAGAGACAAGGAGAGGAGAGCATTAATAGGATTTTGCAGTAATATAGATATTAGGCTATAAGAGAAGCAGCAATAACAATAAGAAATGGTTATAGGGGTGCAGCTGTGAAGGCTGTTTTTCAAACATTAGCCACCTGGCATTAGATGTAGAAGTGAGAATGCTTGTTGATGGATTGACTCCAATAAGGTGAAACTGAATAGGGACAAAAGCAAAGTCCTACATGGGTTTAAAAAATCATGTCACATATAGAGAACAAGTGAAGAATGGCTAGACAGCAATTAAATTAAAAGGAGCTCCAGATTTCAGTGTGCACTGGAAGATGAATATAATTCTGAAGTGTGTTATGGTAGCCAAAAACAAATCACAGTAACAACAACACCAACACCAACAAAAGCTAATCTGATTTAAAGCTATGCCAATAGGAGCATCGAGCCCCAAGGGGGCATCTAGGCAGAGCAGTGGATAGCGCACTGGGCCTAGAATCAAGAAGACTCCTCTTCAGGAGTTCAAATCTGGCCTCAGACACTTACTATCTGGGCAAGTCACTTCACCCTGTTTGCCTCAGTTTCCTCATCTGTAAAATGAGCTGGAGAAGGAAATGGCCAACCTCTCTAGCATCTTTGCCAAGAAAACCCTAAATGGGATGACAGAGAGTTGGACATAACTGAACAATAATTGAGTCTCATGAGGGGAAGATCTTAATCCTAAATGTTCTCTGTCCTGGCGAGAGCATATATGGAATATTCTGTTTTGTTCTGGGCACCATATTTTAAGAAAGACATCAAATGACCTACAGTGAGCTTCACCAAGCTGATCATTCTCCTTTACATGTCTTTTTTTTTCTTTTGTAAATGAATTGAAAGAATGGCCAAGGAGGAAAAGCCAAGATAATCAATTTTTTAAATAAAATTTTACAAATATTTTTGACTCATTAATTGATTGAGAGTCAGTATGATATAATGGGTAGAGAACCAGTCTTGATGCTAGGAGCACTGGGTTCAAATCCTGTCTCTGATTCATATGGACTGTGCATCTCTAGACAAATCACTAAACTTCTCAGTACTTTATACAAATCTCTATGATTAAAAATTATAATATATAAATATTATACATAAATTATATGTAATATGTATAAATTATAAATCTCTAAGATTATAAATTGCATAGAATATGTTGTCCTGATGTAGCAGGAGTTTTCTCATCTGGGAGTTCCTCATAGCAATGAATTGAAAAACCTAGTCTTCATTCCTTCTTTTACATTTCTTACCCCAAAACACTGAAACTCCTTTCCAAAACCTTTTTAAGAAATAGGAGGAAAGAAGGTCACATGGACCTGGAAAGAAGATCATAGGGTGCCATGAGAAACTAGAAGGTGAGAGGATTAACATAGTCTATTAATAAGAAATAATGAAGATAGTGGTGGTGATGATGATGATGAAGATGATGTCTCTCTTTGGATATGTAAGAGGTGTATTATTTAAAAACCAACACTTGAAGCTGGTGGTCATTTGTGTATAATGCAAGGATTTCTGTTTCATTGATGTTCTGTTTTCTTGAGTATAAATGATGAAACTTTTTGAAGCACTATCAATAGTGCTTCAAAAGTATCTTTTGGCAAATGTGCATCAAAAGTAATCACAGACACATCGTATGTGTGATGACCAACCTTGATAAACTAGACTCTTCTCAGCAATGCACAGCTAAAAGACAACTGTACAAGTCTCAGGATGGAAGGAGATATCTACATTCAGAGAAAGATCTAGAAAGACCAGAGTTTAAATGGAGACTGAAGCAATACATGATGTCATTCTTTTTCATGTTTGGTTTTGTTTCTTTTTTCCCAGTGATCACTCATCTGTTACAACCCTTCTATACAACCAGACTGTTGTACAATGTGAAAGCATTTGCAGATCTTATACATGATTGCACGCCACCATGGGGGGGGGGGGGGAAGGGGGGGAGAAAATCTGAAACTCAAGGGATTGTGGAACTGAATCTTGTAAACTAAAAGTAAATTTTTAAAAAAGTTCATATTATCGCCCAACTTCAGTCTTCCTAGAGCAGAGGGATGACAATAATCTACACAGAAGGCAGAAATGGCCTTTCATAGCAAACTGTTGAGTTACGAACATTCCATTTGAGAAGGTAAAGTATCCATTTTAAAACCATTTTTGTTTTACCTGTTTGTGATCTCATGCTGTGCCAAGGGTAAATGTGCTCATTCACACCAATTATCAGGTCCCTACTTCGGTAAATGTGATGCATTCCATAGCCCATGAATTGTCTTTAATCTGCCCTTGGAAAAGCACCAAGGCAAAGCCAAGTCTCAAATTGGAATTAAATTGCCTTAAATCTGAAAAGGAAGCCAAAGTGGAAACCAGGGAAAACCAAGTTAACACACAATTATTGTTTTATATGTTAGAATGGGTTAATATTGAGTTTCACAGCTACCCTCCTCTCCAACTTGTACCATGCTCTTAATGATATTTAAATGTAATTTTAGCCCATGAATAAGCAATTCTCTTTCCATCTGAGCATATCATGCATTGATTTGTGAGCTGTATACCTTTGCCAATCAATGCTTTATGCCAGGCGGTTTCTTCTTCCCTCCTCTACTCCGCCCTTGAGAGATGACCATGGATTACCTCGAGGTTCCATTCCCCTCCGTCCCACTAGATAATGAGTTGGCACATAAAGGAAGGATCAATGACAAACAAGAGGGAGAGATCATCTTGAAGTTATCACTTTCAGCTGTCAGAAGTTTATTCCATTTGCAGAAATCAATCTGGGGGTGGGGGAGGAAATCTTGACTGACTCTTAGTAGGTTATCTCGGTAACTCAGCTGGCAGCTGATGGCACGTCCGTTCACAGAGGAGGACATTTTCCAGGGAAGTCAAATAAAAACTGAACAATTCTAGAACTGTGGAAAAAACCAAGTTTATATGTGCAAGTAGTATATGTGTGTGTGTACATGTGTGCTTATACCTTTATATGTAAAGATCAGAGGGTCATAAATTTAGAACTTAAAGGAACATTAGAAATCATCAGCTCCAACCTCCTCACTAGAACCTTGAGGTAATCCATGGTTACCTTTCTAGGGGGAGGTGGGCAGAGTTTAAGGAGAGGGAGAAACTGCCTGGTATAAAGCACTGATTAGCAAAAATATACCATTAGAGAAGAGAAAACTGGGCCTCAGAGAGATAAATGACTTGCCCAGGGTCACATAGTTCTTATGAATTAGAGACAGGATTTAAATCCACATGTTTCAATGACTTTAACAGAACTACACAACCATACCATGTGCCTTTCATATAACTAAGGATATTTTGGTTAGCTTAAAAAATTGGATGTTGTTTCCAATATCTATGTCTATACTGTGGCAAATATAACTCACTAACTGTATTGAAGAAGGTCATTGATTGAATTTTTCATTTTCCAATGGACTGTTTTAATGCCCTATAACTATAGCCAATGGTTGAGATAAGTAATCTACCATATCTTTCCTGTGTCTTCCCTGACCTCCCAGTTGTTAACTTTCTTACCTTCCTTGAATATTCTTGCTCTACTTTATTTGACTTTTTCCTCTGCCCCATAATTCCTTAAGAGATGGAAGCATTTGGCACAGGATCTACTACATAACAAGCACTTAATGAATGTTTGTTGGCTTGATTTGGAAGGAATCTGAGAGACCATCTAGTCCATTACTCCTGCTTTACAGAGGAAACCTTTTCCATCCTTAGTTTTCTCATCTGTAAAATGAAGATAATATGTATTTATATGCCAGAGTTGTAAGGCTCAAATAAGATGACACAGGTAATACACTTTAAAAATCCTTAAAAGTACCATATAAACGTTAACTAATAGCAACAAGGACTTTAAAAATCAAATAAGAGAGATCAAGGAAAAAATAGGGAAAAAAAATAAGAGCAATTCAAAAAAATCAAAAAAATTATGAAAAGACAGTCAACCAACTGAAAACAGAGAATCAAAAATTTAAGGAAGAAAATAATTCCTTGAAAACTAGAATTGGGCAAAGAGATAATAATGACATTCTAAGACAACAAGAAATCATAAAAACAAAATCAAAAGAATGAAAAAATAGAAGAGAAAGTGAACCATCTCATTGGAGAAACAATTGATCTGGAGAATAATCAAGGAGATAACATAAGGAGATCAAAGAGATTATATAAAAGTCATAAGGATACCTGAAAATTATGATTAAAAAAAAGAATTTTGACACATTATAAGAAATTATAAAAAAAAATTCCCTGAAGTTCTAGAACAAAAAGGCAAAGTAAAAATAGAAAGAATTCCACCAATCACCATTTGCAACTTACCAGAATATCATCACCAAGTTTCAAAGTTCCCAGGTTAAGGAGAAAATATTAGAAGTGACAAGAAAAAAAAAACAATTTAAATGTCATGGAACTACAATAAGGATTACACAAGACTTAGCAGCTACTACCGTGAAGGACCACAGGTCTTGGAATATTTTGCAGAGTAAAAGAACTAGGGTTATGACCAAGAGTAACTTAACCAGAATAATTAAGTATAATCATGAATGGGGGAAAAAAATGGACATTTAACAAACTCAAAGACTTCGAGATATTTGTGACAAAAACCTCAGAAATGAAGGGAAAATCTGACATATAACATCCAGGGGAAATATAAAGTAAACATTAAAGACCAATTATAAGGGACTCAAAAAGGTAAAACTTTTTACTTCATATGTATGAAAATATTAGCAGTATTCTTATGATTGTCATCACTATTTGGATAGTTTGAAAGAAAGGTGCAGGCTTTACTGAGTATGATGATTCTAAAAAAAGAAATAAGACTCTGTAGGAAGAGATAAAAAGGAATAATTATCTCATACAAATGAGACATAAAACAGAAAAAAAATAGATATAAAAGAAGCTAGTAAGGGGAGAGAAGGTAGTGCTGGAACCTTACTCTATCAGGATTTGGTTAGAGAAGAAACAACACATGTATCTAGAAGGGTATAAAAGTTTTCTAAATTCAGAAAGAAATAAGAGGACAAGGGGATAGGATGTGGGGAGAGATAAAGGGAGGGACCCTTAGACAGGGTGGGTAGATTAAGGAATAGGAGGGCAAGGTAGCAGGTGGAAGTTAAGCAGAGGAGTAAGGAGAGATAGGGTAAATAAGGTGGGAAAGACAGTGAAGAAAAACAGGAAAGAGGAAAATACACAATTCTAAATAGCTTAGAATGTGAATGGAATAAATTTACCCATAAAACAGAAACAAATAGCAGAATTCAAGTTCCTTTCAGGAAACATAAAAGTGAGAGATACACACAAAGATAAACTATAGGACTGGAGCAGAATTTAGTATTTTAAAAGGTCAGGGATGGTAATGATGATCTCAGACAAAATTAAAGTTAAAACAGATGTAATCAAAAGCGAAAAATAGAGAAGCGACACTGTGTCAACAATATTATTTAATAATGTTTTAGATTATGTAAAATACCTAGACAATATAAAATATCTGAGTGTATACCTGCCAAAACAGATACAGGAACTTTATGAATGTAAACATAAAACACTTTTTATATTAAAAAAAAACTCAAATCTAAACAATTAAAGTAATATTTATTGTACATGGGTAGGTAAAGCCAGTATAATTTTGGGGTTGTTTTTTTTTTTTTTTTGCTTTTTGGAGGGCAACTGGGGTTAAGTGACTTGCCCAAAGTCACACAACTAGTAAGTGTGTCAAGTGTCTGAGGCTGGATTTGAACTCAGGTCCTTCTGACTCCAGGGCTGGTGCTCTATTCACTGTGCCACCTAGCTGCCTCCAATGTAATTTTTGAATGACAATTTCACCTAACTACTCTCTTTGTTAGATGTGATCCCAACTAAATTGGTAAAAAATTATTTCGCTTAGTCAGAAAAAATAATAGCAAAGTTCATTTGGAAGGACAAAAGGCCAGGAACATCACAGAAACCAGGGGAAAAGATATAAAGGAAGTAGACTGAGCAGCATCAGACCTTAAACTATGTTATAATGTGAGAGAATTATTAGAGTGTAAAAATAATAACTTCCATTATTTTAAATGAAAATTTTCTTGTATAAATAAAACCTATGTAGCCAAGAATAGAAGGAATACTGAAAATTGGGGGAAAAAACTTTCATAAACAATCTCTCAGATAGGACATGATTGGGTTGGAATATTGCTGTGGTGTAGGAAATGATGATTTAGAAAAACATGGAAAGACTTGGACTTGGACGATGTTATCCACCTTCAAAAACAGGTCAGAGGAGGCAATAAGCATGGTATGGTCTTATGTATGTATGTATGTATGTATGAGTGTATGTGTGTTTATAGATATCTATGTATATGTATACACACACACACACACAAACACCTATTAGCTACAAATGAAAAAACTGAAGGCTAGACACGATTTGCCCAAAGTCATACAAATTGTGACAAGACTGGGATTCAAACCCAGGGTCTCTGGCTCCACATCTCATACTATGTTTATAATCCATGTCACCTTGAATTATATTTATTATCTGTGTATGTGTGCATCCCTCCCCCTTTTTAAAATGTAAGATCTGTAAGGCCAAGACATTGTCCCCTTTGTATCATCCCCTAGTGCCTAGCACTGGCTGCCTGTTGCATAGTAGGTGCTTAATGTTTGATGAATGGAATTAAACTGAATTATTGATTTTATTAAGCAAGATTATAAAAGATTTTTCTCTGATTTTTAAAGAGTAACCTTTAACCCCTCAAAGGTTTCAGTCATAGGATTATAGCTCCAGAACTGGAAGGGACCTCAGAGGTCATCAAGCACCACCCCTCATTTTACAGAGAAGGAAATGGAGGCCAAGATGTGTGTTGTATCCTAATGTCATGGGTAGTCACAGCAGAACTGGGTTTTGCAATCAGGCCCTCTGACTCCAAATTCAGATTTTATTCTACTTCCCCTCCAGAGGTTATACGTGGGATATTAAACTTCCTGGACTCTCCAAACACCTTCTAGTTTTTAACGCTCTGGTTCAGTTGATCCACAAGGTTTATCGCTCGTTACACAGGGGATAGAAATTAATGTGGCCTTTGCTTAATGGTCTGGAGAGAAGTACGTTAATATTAAGTAGGTTCTTGAAGTGTTTCCAATTAATAATGATTTAGCAACACATTTTCGGGGTAGTGAGGGTAAAACATTTCTAGGTTTTCTCTTCCTGTATAAAGGACACAGATAGAAAAGGAACTTTATTCTTGAAAATGGGTTTATAAACTTTTCGGGTTTTTTTGGTATCATAGACCGTTGTCTTGATATTTATTATTATTATTATTGCTATATTTTTTTTGCTATCTAGTGAAGCCAATCAATCCTTTCTCAGAATAACATTGTTATATACATAAAATCAGATATACTGGATCACAAAGGGAAAAAAATTATTTTGAAATAAAGATGTAATCCCCTTCCCATCCAAGTTCGTGGACCCCCTGAAATCTTGACACATACCCTTACAAATCCTGTCTTTAAAGAATTACTCTTGTCCTTTTATTATTCTTTTATTTTTCTTTTTTAAACACAAGGAAGATTTCTCTATCGTCTGTCAGTCAATTGAAATATGTGCTCAGTAGATGACATTTATAGAAGCAGATTCATTTCCTGAAAACAAACAGACTCTTGCCCTTTTTAAATATAAGCTTTTCAATAAGAGTCACTTCAGAAGCTCACCTAAAATCTAATAACAAAGTACCTTGATGGGCCCTATTTAGCAGATGTAGCCACAAAAAAAAGCAATTCAAGACCAATTAATCGGAGCATAATTCAAGCTTAATTTTTGGGCCATTCCCATGTCCAATTTTATTTTTGTTTACAATTTGTGTGGTATTTTGTTTTGTACTAATTATCTAGGTGTCAAACTAGTTAAATACATGCTATTTTTTTGAGAGCACTAAGTTGAAACTGTGAGCTATTAAAAACACCAAGTGCATAAGTTCCATTTTATTTTATTATTTTTATAAGTCACACATTATTCATTGGAAGTACACGGTAAAATTGTATTTTGGAGTGCTTGCTGAAGGTCATTAGAGAACATCTCCCAAGCTGGAACAAGAGAGAGAAGGCAGTGTTATGCAGTGGAAAGAGCATGGGATTTGGAATTAGAAGGTAGGAAAGCTTTTACATGCAACTGTCCTAAGGGGCATCTATCATAACCATGAAATGGTTTAGGTGTCAGAGTGTGAAGAATCTGGGAGAATTTGCCTAATTAGGTACTGTGGGTCTTTGGGTCCTGCTTTGGTTATACCCAACAAGGACCAATGCCCAGAACTGGAGGCCACCAGCAGAAGAGGCTAGAAGAGTAGATTGTTGAGCAGTAATGAGGGAAGGGGGTGACATAATTTGTGATAGAGAACACACAGTGACAGTGGGATGCAAACCATCTTCCCAGCCTAGGATTATTTTATCACACACCTCTCGGAGTCATCTAAGAGTTCACAGCTTCCGTTTTGGAGATCCCTTAGGAAGCACGCTTAATGTATGCCCCTTCCTCCCCTCTGCTCTTTGCACTCCCTAGATTTCTTCAAGAGCCAATTCAGTTGACCCTTCCCCTTTCCCTGATAGTGCCCTCTTCCCCCTGAAATTAATTTATATTAGCTGACCTATACACACATTATATAACTCCCACCCCCACTTCCCCAATGTAAACTCCCCGAGGGCAGAGACTGACTAGTTTTTTGTCTTTATATCCCCAGTACCTAGCAGTATTTGGCATATAGTAGGCAGTTAATAAATGCTTATTGCCTTAAATTGGAGACAACAACCTACCTTATACATTCTAATGGGAAGATGATACAACAATCACCAACCTGTTTTCTGTACCCTAATGCCACACTCCTAATGTCAGTCGGAACTTTGTAGGGGATGAAGAGTGGTGTATATATGTATGTTTATGTATATGTATGTAAACATGAACACATGCACATCACACACAATCCATATATGTATGTGTATATACATATGTATGTGTGTATGTGCACATGCATACAAACTCAGTCCTTATATGTAGTATGTAAATGTGTATGTGTGTGTATTATATGAGGACCAGCCTAGATCAGTTGAGAGAGACTTACCATCACTAGAGTGGTCACAGAGTAATGAATATGTTGACCTCACCAACTCTCAAGGTCCATCTTGACTGTAAATTCTTCAGACCTAGATTATCTAGATTTAATAGGGATAGGGAACCTGTGACCTTGAAGTCACACATGGCCTCCTAAGTCTTTGGGTGTGAGCTTTTTGACCAAGTCAAAGTTTTACAGAACAAATCCTTTGATTAAGGGGGTTTTTTCTGTGAAGTTTGAGTTCAGTCAAAGGGCCACACTTGAGGACTGAAAGGGCCACATGTGGCCTTGAGGCCAGAAGCTCCTGACCCCTGTTAAATCTATATGGTCTAGGTTCAAAGAGTTTGCAATCTGACTAGATGAAGGATGCATCCATAGCAGTGACATCACAAATCTAAAAGACCTGTGATTACAACACTCTTTTTGGCCCTCATGTATGCTGCTTAGCTTAGGAATATGTCTAGAATTCAGTAAATGAATTTCTATTACCATAAATGATGGGAAAACACTATTTACTGAGTGGCAAAAATGAATGAAAACTTAATCAATTCATGATTAATTAACCAATTAATTAATTAATGGTCTCTTACCCATAAAACACTCTAAGTGACACACAAGAGGGATATGCTATTAGGGGCTTTATTTGGGGTAGTGTAGGAGACTGCTTGGTCCAAGCCACTGGGTTCAAATGACTCCAGTTGTCTGACCAATGGGCAGGTAAGTGATGCAGTGAATAAAGCACCAGACCTGGGGTCAGGAAGATCTGACTTCAAATCTGGCCTCAGACACCATTCGTGTGACCCTGGGCAAATTGCTTAACTCTGTTTGCCTCAGTTTCCTCATCTCTAAAATGAACTGGAGAAGGAATCAGCAAACCACTCCAGTGCCTTTGCCAAGACAATTCCAGAGGCGGCGAGGTGGCACAGTGAATAGAGCATAGGCCCTGGAGTCAGGAAGACCTGAGTTCAAATCCAGGCTCAGACACTTAACACTTACTAGCCGTGTGACCTTGGGTAAGTCACTTAACAGCAACTGCCCTACCCCCTTCCCAAAAAAAAAAGAAAAAAAGAAAAAGAAAATCCCAAATAAGGTCACAAAATCAGATACTACTGAAATGACCAAACAAGAAAAGTCTGACCAGTGGAACATATTCTTGGCTGGTTTGGTTGCATACACTTGGTTTAAAGTTACTCAGAGATAGAATTTAATAGTCTCTGAGTACATCTCTAAGAATCATCAGCTGAAAAAGACAACTCTACAAGCCTCAGAATGGAAGGAGATATCTAAACTCAGAGAAAGATCTAGAAAGACTATAGTTTAAATGGAAATTGAAGCAAAACATGCTATTGTTCTTTTTCATGTTTTTTTTTTCTTAGTGATTACTCATTGGTTACAGCCCTTCTATATAACCAGACTATTGTGCAATGTGCAAGTGTTTGCAGATCCTATACATGATTGCACACCACCATGGTGGGGGGAGGGAGGGGAGAAAATTTGAAACTCAAGGGATTGTGGAATTGAATCTTGTAAACTAAAAGTAAATAAAATAAATTTAAAAAAAATCATCAGCTAAATGATTCTACTGAATCCATGAATGCCCCAAGTCCTGGGGATGTGGAGACTTTGCATCATACAGGTATGGATGTTAATTTAAGAGCCAAAGATCCCGTCTGTAGGTGTGTGTGTGTATGTGCTTGCACACCTGGATGGAGGTGGTGTTAGAAAAGAGAATTGTGGCCTAAATATCATCTCTAGGCAAAGGATCAGGTATGAAGAGGACTTGGTTTAAGCTCAATGAAGTCTAGGTGGTTTTAACTCCCAGGGTATTTTCTCCACCTTGTGGTCACATACTAGACATATTCCTAAGCTAAGCAGCCTAGATGAAGGCCAAAAACAGTGTTGTAACCACAGGTCTCGACCTAATTCTGTGACACAAATCCATTCTCCTTTGTTCTTGGCTTTTTCTTCTAGATCACGTTAGCATCATTGAATCTGCAGACTTTGTCTGAGGGCTTCTCAGCCATGGACATGACGTAACAGAATCTGTGACAGGAAGAATAGAATCCCTTATTTGTAAACCCCATGTATCCAAGAGGGTAACATCCCATTTTGGCAGGGGAATAGCCTCATGCATATGGCGTGGGATGTGAGCTGGTTAATACGATGGTGAATGGGCAGCATCTTGCTGCTTCTCAGCAAGAACAAAATGGGGGTATGTGTCCTTGATGACTCCAGCTATTATTCCCTTTGACTGCTCTCATATAAATAGTGTGATGAGTGAAAGCTAGAAAAAAAAGTCTTCCTGCATGTTAGCGATGGCTACTGGACATCCCCAGCCCTGACAACTACTTTCAACAGGTCTTCCAGGATTGCATGAAAACAAGCAATGGTCTAGGTGGTAGAAGGCCTAAACTAAATGGGACCAGATTTCATGTCAGATTTCTTGGCATGAAATAAGAAAGCAACTTAACAAGAATCAGGGATTGGGTCAAAAGTAGGGCTCTTAACCATTTTTGGCTCGTGGACCCTTTTGGCAGCATGGTGAAGCTAATGGATGTCTTCTCAGAAAAAAAAAAAGTTTTTAAATGTATAAAGTAAAATACATTGGATTACAAGGGAAACCAGTAATATTGAAATACGTTTTTTAAATTTTAAAAATATTTATGGAAACCAAGTGAAGAACTCCTATAAAAAAAGGATTTTAAATATATTCTATATCTTCTGTTTAAGCTCTTCTAACTTTGGTTTCAAGAGAGCATGTGTTGGCAGAGGAATTCTGAGTGTACAGGGGGCAGTTCCTATGTTCTAATCTTCGTCAGGGAATAGTGGGAGGATGATGGCAGACATACAGTAGGCACTGAGTAATTAGCTTTGAAGATAGGAGTCTGTGGTTCTATTGATGTGGGCAGGGCAAGGCCTGGTGTAAGGGGATAAGCTATGCTTTGGGAAAATTATGTGCTAGACTTAACTGCTAGGAGTAATTGGGGAAGGGAACAGAGTAGATAAGTCAAGGATTTCCTAAGAGGAGCCAGATGTGAAAAAAAGAAAAAGACAGAGTAGCAAGATGTGGGCATTGTGGTTCATCAGAGCTTGGATATAGGGTTGGAAGGATCATTTGAAACCATTGATGCCCCAGCCCCTTAGGAGGAAACCGAGGTTTAGAAATGGTTAAATTATTTGCCCAGGGTCATATAATGTCCAAGGCAGGACTCAAACTCAAGTCTTCTTGGCTGTAAGTTTGGTTCTCTACCTACTGTGCTACCGGGCTAAGAGGGATAAATTTAGATTTAGGGGACCTGAATCTGACTTTTAGCTCTAGCACTTTGATGACCTAGGATAAATCACTCCATCTCTGTGGGTCCCTAGTTTTCTCTTATCTAAAATGAGGGTTGGACCAGTTCTTTCTCTAGCTCTATGTCAATGGGTGACATTACGAAAAAGTTGAGGAAAGCATCAAAATATCACGACTAGGAGTGATTTAGTCAATCAGTCAGTCAATGAACATTTATTAAGCACCTACTATTTTCTAGGTACTTTGCTAAATGCTTGGGATATGAAGAAAGGCAAAAACGTTGTCCAGTTCTCTCTTCCAATTAAAGGCATGCTCCTATTCTAGATCCCAGGCCTTTACCTTTATCCGTCAATGTGCCCCTCTCTTTTTTCTCATCCAACCCCTGAAGCATTTATTAACCACCTAGTTACAGTATGTGCCAGCTGTTCAGGATTAAAAAAAAAAAAAGAAAATAGTTCCTGCCTGCAAGAGGTTTATACTCTATTGGGAAGATTTTTATTTTTCTTTTTTAATCTGTGATTTCATCAGTTTATAGAACTCATACTGCAGTAACTTCTACCAATGAAGATCAGCCAGCTCTTTATAACTTGTAGCCTTTGAGAACGGTCTGGGGCATCGAGAAGATAAATTGAAGTGGTGCTTCAACCCAGGTTTTATCTGACTCTTTAGTCACTTCACCCGGGGACTTGTTGAAAATTGATTGATGGATTAACTTTCTCTCAAACACAGAGAATATACCCAACAAATCGGTAAGTATACCCATAATAATCTGATCAGGAAGAAAGTTGTTATTGCCCATCCTTCCTTTTCAAAAAAGACCAATGACATCATGGGGCGACATTTTGACTTGTGGGTGAATTAGATTTAAGTGAGGCAGAGCTGCGCAAATCCACCAACCTCACTGTCTCTTCCAGAGTTGGAGGAAAGTGCATTAATGGGGTGGGATCTAGGTGTCATAAGAAGCTTACTACTGCTTTCCCTTTATTTTAAATCTATTGACATAAAGACCATTGTTTCTGAGGCACTTTCACTAACAGACTGCTGTAAGAACTAGCCTTGGGGGAATTGTCCAATAAGTATTTCCACTTGCAGGACGTTTTCATAAGGGAGACAGCATCAACAACAAAGGATCTGGATATACTTGCTTCCTGAAAGGACTTCCCACAGTACCCTTCTGTGGTCTATGGCAACTTGTCCCCAACAACCCCATCATAGAAAAGGAAAACTAATTGGAATGATACCCATGTTAGAGAAGTGCTATGATGCTGTTCCAAAAATTAATTTGAAAATCCTGTGTAAAATTTAGGAAACTAGGCATTTCCCTTTATCAATCACTGATCTGTAAACCTGAAGGTAGATTTATTTCTAGGATATCTTTGGATTATAATGGGGGAGGTGTGTGTGGGGTTATAACTATAACAAGAAGTCCTCACTTTTTTTGACCTCATTGACACTGTGGTGAAATCTATGGACACTTACTCAGAATCATGTTTTTAAATATATAAGATGGAATAAATAAAATTACAAAGAAAATTGCTGAAAACAATTTAATGGAATTATGTATTATATTGAAAACCAATTAGACAGTTATCAAAATATTTTTTTTTCTAAGTTCATGGGTTTAAAAGTCCTACTCTATAAGGATTTAGCACATTGATGCATAATCTATGCAAAATTCCCTCTCTTATCCCCATGCCTCTGAAGAGACTGTCCCTCACTCCTGGAATGCTCTCCTTCATCATTCATACTGGAACCCAAGAATTCTTTAAAAGCTCCTATCAAATATTACCCTTTGTTCTCTCCCTCTCTGTGTTCAGAAGTCACTTTGTATTTGTTCTGATTTTTAATTTTTTTTTTTTTTGCATTTATACATAAGAGATGCAGCAGATGGTAGATAGAGAGATGATATAGGAGCAGGAAGACCTGAGTTCAAGTCTTGATGCTGATATATATCAATTGAGCGATCTGGGTAACTCACAACCTCCCAAATTCCCAGGGCATCTCTCTTAGCATACAAAATGGCATCCAGGAGTCAGTATGCACCAATAAAAGGAATGGAATGCTGGGCCTGGAGTCAGGAAAAACTGAATCCAAACCTTGACCTTGGGGCAAAGTATTTAATTGCTGTCTGCCTCAGTTTCCTCATCTGTAAATGGGTAATGTTATCATTCTATAAATTGTTCTCCCGGTTCGACTCACTTCAATCAGCGTCGCTTAATAAAAATCTTTCTTTGTCTTTTAAAAATGATCTCTTTGTTCATTTATCATAGTATAATGATATTCCATCACATTTAGATATCACAAATTGTTCAGCATTTCCTCAAACTGATGGACATCCCCTTAGTTCCCAGTTTTATTTTTGTTTGTTTTTACCATCACAAAAAGAGCTGCTTTAAAATTTTGTGCATAGGGGACGTTTTCCTCTTTTTCTGATCTCTTTTGGTTATAGGTCTAGCAATGGTATGGTTGATTCAAATAAGATATATTATTATTTAATAACTTTTTGTGTATAATTCCAAATTGCTCTCAAGAATGGTTGTACCCATTCATATGTCTATCAACAGTATATCTGTGTTGTTCTCCCACAGTCCCCTCAATATTTATCATTTTCCTTTTTCGTGACCTTTGTTCTTTGGTAGTTGAGAGGTAGAATCTCAGAATTTCATTAATTTCTCTAATTCTTAATGATTTGGAGCATTTTTAAAATATAGCTATAAAGAGCCTGGGTTTCTTCCTTTGAGAATCTCCTTTTCATAATTTTACCATTTATCAGTTGGGGAATAACTCTATTTCTTATTAATTTAAATCAATTACTTATATATCTTGAAATTGAGACTTCTATCAGAAAAAAAACCAACCCACTGCAATGATTTTCCCAGCTAATTGTTTCTTTTTTAGTATGAGCTTTCTTAGCTTTATTATATAAAACCTTTTTAGTTTTATGTAAACAAAATTATCTATTCTATTTTCTATGAGTCCCTATTCTTTCTTCATGAACTTTATTCCTATCCATAAGTTATAATGGCACCTCCTCCCAGGGCTGTGTATGCATAGATACATGCATATATACATGGAGGGTCCCATATATCTGCATATCTAAATTTATATGTGTGGATATATAATTACACATAATTTCTGCTGACTTACATGTTTATTTTATGCCAGAAGACTTTACCCTATCCACATTTATATACACGGAATAGATTAAAAAGGGAGATAGAGTTTAGACTAAGCTAATAAAAAACCTTTTTGAGGGAGGGAAATAAAAAGAAAATCCACATCCGAATGGATGCAGCTTTAAAATGAGCCTTTAAAAAGCATCCAAGTATTCGCCCACTTTCCACTTCAGAAGATCCTGAAAGTTAAAAGAATATACAATAAATTTACAAGTAGGACTAGACTGGAGGGGAGCTTAATGATTCTATTAGCATAGACTTTGAAGTACTCTAATGCAATGTGCATAAGCTAGGGACCATCTATAGAAAATCATACGGTTCATGAATTTTCTAATAAAACTACATTTTGTTCATAAGGAAGGAAAGAGTCTATCAATAAATAGAAAGGTCTTAAATCATAGTAAAATACTTTAATAGAGACACTAGTCATCTTTCTGTATGTGTATTCATGGGCAGCTGAAAACTCCAATATACAGTAAAATCTCTTTATTAAGTTCTCTCTTTCTCCTCTCTTTGTATCTTTCTCTCTCTCTCTCTCTTTCTCCCCTTCATTTCCAGTAAAACAGATTTCAAAAAACATACCACCAGATACACACAGTCATGTGCAATCACCCAGTATAACAGTTCCTAGAAAATCTGTGACTTGACCCTATAGCCTTCTTGACCCTTTAAACTCTATAGGGCAAAAAATGAGTGTTGCCTTTTATATTCCACATTAATGTCTGCCAAATGTTTTGAGTCTCTGATCTTATTTAAGCCTTGAAATAAAACCTGTTCCATAGGGATTACAGATAATTATGTCCCTATTATATAGATGAAGAAACTGAGACTCAGAGGGATTATTTGCT
The DNA here is from genome assembly GCA_028627135.1 of Pseudochirops cupreus. Classification (NCBI taxonomy): domain Eukaryota; kingdom Metazoa; phylum Chordata; class Mammalia; order Diprotodontia; family Pseudocheiridae; genus Pseudochirops; species Pseudochirops cupreus. The sequence goes on from CM053581.1 coordinate 349,225,996, forward strand.
CAAAATCACTCAGTAAGTAAATATCAGAGGAATTCAAATTTCTGTCATCGACTCCCAGTCCAACAACCGATGTGCCATAAGATAGTATCCTTTAATGAAGACCAATATACAGAATGCTATCTCTGTGACAACACAAGATCCTCAAAGATAAGAAAAAATTCATTTATATCCAACTCGTTGTACATTTTATCAAAATTTTCAACAACAGAAATCACAACAAAAAGGTTACTCCAGTAAATGATCAACTAAACAGATCATTCAATTAACCAGAATATGTCATTCTCAAAATTCTGATATTCTGATTATTTGAGAGTTTGCCTTAGATTATGTATTGAACAGCAAAGAAGTACTTAGTGCCTTGTTTCAGCTGTTTAATTATTTAGCACCTTGTTTCAGTTCAAGTTTCTTTTGAGCCTTGTCCATGATTATAAGAAGGGTTTGTTAAGAAACAGAACTTTTGAACCCCACAGTAGGAGGAACTTGCTGATGCGACAGGAAGAGGTGGAACAGGGAGGAGCTAATGACCATATATAAGGAGAAGCCCAAGCTGGAAAAGAGAACACTTGTGGTGGCAGAGTTGAGGACAAAACCTGTGGTATCCCGACACTCTCTTTGTCTGTTCTGTCTGTGTTGATTTGTGTTTGTAATACTTTGTATTTTTTTTTAATTTTATGTTTATTTTTAGTTTGGAACATTCATTTCCACAAGTTTTTGAGTTACAAATTGTTTTTCCCCTACCCACCACTCCAAAATAGCGATTCCACTGAATAGCCCCTCCCCCAATCTGCTCTCTTCTACATCCTCCTCCATGCTTTCTCTGACTTTCCTATACAGCAAGATGGATCTCCATGCCCCAGTGCCTGTATTTCTTATTTCTCAGTTGCATGCAAATAATAATAATAATTTTTTTCAAATATTTGATTTTAAAACTTTGAATTCCAGATTCTTTCCCTTCTTCCCTTGTCACCCACCATTATTAGGAAGATAAGCAATTCAATATAGGTTGTATATGTGTTGTTACAGAAAACATTCCCATAGTGGATATATTGTGAAGGACTAACTATATTTCCTACCATCCTATCCTGTCCCCCCCAGTTGTTTTATTTTCTGCTTTGACCCTGTCCCTTTTCAAAGATGTATGCTTCCAATTACCACCCCCGCCTTAATCTGCCCTCCCTTCTATCATTCTTCTTCTTATCCCCTTCCCTTCTACTTCCCTGTAGGCTAAGATACCCAATTCAGTGTGAAAGTTATTCCCTCCTTAAGCCAAATTCAATGACAGTAAGGTTGAGCCATTCCCTTTTGCCTTCCTGTTCTTTCCCTTTATTGTAACAGTTTTCCCTTGCCTGTTTTATATGAGATAATTTACCCTATTCTGTCACTTACTATCTCCTGTCATTATATTCCTCTCTCACCTCTTGATTTTGTTTCTGAAATATCATCCCTTCCTATTCAATCGATCCTGTGCCCTGTCTATGTATACCTGTACACATACATACTCACACTCATATGTGTATTCAAACACACATCTACCCTTCTATATAGATGTGTGTGTATAGATATGTATATATCTATGTCTATATCTATCTATCTATCTATCTATATATATATATATATATATTCCCTTCAACTATCCTCATACTGAGAAAAGTTTCATAAGTTACAATTATCATTTTTCCATGTAGGCATGTAAATAGTTCCACTTTGATAAGTTATTATGATTTCTTTTCCCTGTTTACTTTCTCATGTTTTTTTTGCTTCCTGTATTTGAATGTCAAATTTTCTATTAAACTCTTATTTTTTTCATCAAGAATGCTTGAAAGTCCTCTGTTTCATTGAATGACCATATTTTCCCCTGAAACACTATACACAGTTTTGCTGGGTAGGTGATTCTTGGTTTTAATCCTAGCTCCTTTGACCTCTGGAATATCATATTCCAAGCCATTCAACCCCTT
>CM053581.1:349234017-349258928 GCA_028627135.1 Pseudochirops cupreus
AAAAAAAAATAAACACTTAACACAGCTCCTGGCCCATAGTAAATGCTATATAAAATGCTTATTCCCTTTCCTTTCCCCCATACACTTATGTACTCCCACATATGCAAACACACATAGCCATCTGTATACCTAATGTGTCTGTGCAGGGACCTATCTTTACTAGGCTTTAAATCCTAGAATTTATGATGTCATTTATTTGATTTTTTTTTTCCAAGAAGGAATAGTATCTTTTTAAAGCCCACTGCATGATGTGGTGAAATATCTGTGCTGTTAATTTCCTTTTCCTTCGACTTGGCAGACAGCTGAAAATTAAAAGTTTGTGGAACGGGATGTACTTTTCTGCTTTCCTTTTATGGTCAAACACTATGGAATGCACTATTCCCCCAACCAGTTCTGAGCTGTGTTTTACTATATCATACTGAACAATTTATATTCAAAAGATATTATCGTTACCCAGGAACAGACACATATTTAATAAAAGACAGAATGTTTCTGTTGTCATAACGATTATTAAAGAGGAAAACAACCCCACCCTGGGATTTTTTCAGGGTCTTTTAAAAGCTTTCTAACAAATGGTAAGTCAATAGGTAAAGATAATAACAGCTGGCATTTATATACAGCTTTAAAGTTCGCAAAGCATTTGACAGATTTTATCTCATTTAGTCCTCATAACAACCTTGTACAGTCAGTGCTATTGTCAACCATTTTATAGGTTGGGAAACAGAGGCAGACATTGTGGAAAGTGACTTATCCAGGGTCGTAAACCTAGGAAGTATGTGAAAGTGGATTTGAACTCGGGTTTCTCTGATTCCAAGCCTAGAACCCTATCTAATGTGCGATGTAACTGCTTAATAGAACACATTGGGAGGAAATTTGTGATTTCATTGAGGTAAACAGCTTCTGGTTGGCACCTTTTCTGCAAATCAGAATATTAGAGAATTTAGGTCACATAACCAATTATGTGTCCAAGGCAGAAACTAAATCCAGGTCTAATAAGCTTCAAAGCCAGCTTTCTATCCATTACACACACACTACTTCTCCAGTAATCATATGGAGAAAGGAATCCATCCTTCTCAAAATTACTTTTGGGGGAGGATGTCTCATATGGTCCTCACAGAAAAATTGTGAAATAGTAATAGTAATATTTACTGTAGGACAGCTAGGTGGTGCAGTGGATAGAGCGCCAGTCCTAGAGTCAGGAAGACTGAGTTCAAATCCAGCCTCAGAAACTTACTAGCTGGGCAAGTCACTTAACTCTGCCTCAGTTTCCCCATCTGTAAAATGAGCTGGAGTTGGAAATGGCAAACCGCTCCAGTACCTTTGCCAAGAAAATCCCAGATGGGGTCATGAAGAGTCAGAAATGACTGAAAAATGACTGAATGATAAAATATTGATTGCAAAGTGAGCTTATATAAAACAGATATTTAAAGCTTGCAGAACACTATATACATTATCTTCACTTAATCCTCATAACACTACCTTGAGGTGGATGCTAGCCCCAATTTTACAGATGAAGAAACTGAGTCTCAGGGAGGTGATAGAACTTTCACATAGTCACTCAACTGGTAACACAAGTCAAATTTAAGCCCTCTTAACACTGTGTATAATATTCTAGTCACTGTCTTTCTAAATCAAATTAATTTCCTCACATAACTGACTCCATTAGACTTTTTTAAAGGTTTTTTTTTTTTTTAGATTTTTAGAGCTGGCAAGTCAGATTACTAAACCTCTCTGAAAATCAGTTTCCTCAGATGTTAAATAAGAGGTTTGACTAGGTGGTCTCGAGGTACCTTGCACCTCTAAATCAATGAGCCTATTGTAGGATGGGTGGGCATGTCACCCAGGCCCCATATTGTCTTCTCTCCCCTTTGCTCTCATTTCTGCCTTGCTCATCCCAACATACACTCACAGTATTGGTGGGGAAGGGATGAGTCCCAAACTAGGGTGGTCGCACTATTACAACTCCCTCTCAGCAGCCTAGAAGTAACTGTGAGTGGGAGGGTGACATATTTCTATTATTCATAACTATGGTTCTTGAGTCTTCACTGGTGTGCTTCCCAGTAAACCAATCAGCCAAGATGCTCCCATTCATTCTTAACTGGAAATATTTAATAAACAGAAAGCAGAGAAAATATAAATAAAACATAATGTTCCTCTCGTTTACCGGGAGACTCCCCCAATAATGCACTCAATGTAGTTGAGGCATGTAAGTAGTGAGTATGTGTCCAGGTCACCTTCTCAGTGTGGACTGAAAACCTTGATGTATATTGGCTGCTATAGTTTTTGATACAATTCACTGATGGATGGGCTGCTATTCTTCTGGTCCCCTCTCCTAATGGCTGGGGCCACTTCTTTGTTTACTTCTGTTCTTATGCAATGTCAAAGTGTAGTTAAAATCTTTCAGTGAAATAGCCTTAAACCTGAATATTGCAGATCCTTACCAAGTGTGCTTCCTTGGCTTGGCTCTGAGAGGTTTCCAGCTCTCAGACAGTAGATGCCAGTACAGGGAAACATTAAAAACGAACAAAAACAAAAAGGCAGGATATTTCTCCTCCAATTCAGCTCCTCCAAATAATTCAATAAACATTTATTAAATGCCTACTGTATGCCATCACTGAGCTAAGTACCAGGGATTCAAATAGGAAAGACTGCCCCTCCCCCCAAGGAAAGGGAAGCTGAGTGGAAGAGTGCAGAGAGTGCCAGACCTAGAGTCAGTAAGATTTCAAATCCTTTCTCAGACACTTACCAGCTCTGGGAGCCTGAGCAAGCCACTTAAACCTATTTGCCTCAGTTTCCTCATCTATGAAATGAGCTGAAGAAGGAAATGGCAAACCACTCTCGTATCTTTGCCAAGAAAACTCCAAATAGGGTCACAAAGAGTCAGACAAGACTGAAAAAGGATTGAAGGACAACAAAACCCTCAAGGAGCTTATAATCTAACAAGGGAAGACAATACACTAAAGAAGTGTAAACTTGGGGCTAGAACAGGGGATGCAGAGGGGTAGTCAAATTGTGGATATGATGTTCCATGGAGTTAAAACCAAGCAGAGGTGTTCATAGAAAATGGAGGAGTATCTCCTTTAATTTGAATGAGCTCCTCCATGTAGCAAAACTCTTCCACCAATCAGTTATTCCAAGAAGCAGATGGCAATGCAGACTGGGGGTCTTGTAACCCAGCTCTGGGGAGTATTCTAAAATCCACTCAGATATCTGGTCTTACCCCTGGGAAGTCAGGTCTTAAACCTTATTGTTTCAAACATGGTCTCTTGTATGAAATTCCACTCTTATAGTGTAAATTATAGTTGCAAACCAAAATCATGCTTCTGTCAACTAAGCCACAAATAGGCAATTGAAAGTAGTCCTACAGTTATCAAAGTATTTTAGGTATCTAGGTTTCCCAGTTTTCAATATTAAAAGTCTTCATGTCTGTCATAGGCAAATTATATGTTAAGAAACAGGGCTATTAGACCATCTTTCCTCTGAGTATCATTTCTCTGTAAGACTGCTTTTCTCATACAATTATATTTCTTTCTATCCCTTTCAATCAATCAATAAAATTATCCCAATCAGAAAGAGCATTTACCAAGTTGTAAAAATTGTGATTTATGCCAGGAGAAGAAGTACCTTCAGAACAATACAGCATGGTGAACAGATTTCTGACTTTAGAGTCATGAGAACCTGAATTCAAATACTGCACCACATTGTCTCATATGTCGTCTGACTGCACATTCATCATTCCTTTGCATTATACCATGTTCTAACATCTTTCCTAAAAACCATAATTGTTTCACATTATTCTTATGTGTTTTTAGAACAAGAAACTTTAGGAAATAAAGACATTTTTATTTTGTGACAAGAATATAATTAGATTGTAGGATATACAGATATACATACACATTTGTGTATATATACATATATACATTCACATATGTATATACATATACATATATGTGTGGGGAGAGAGAGAGAGAGAGGGAGAGAGACTGAGACAGAGAGAGCTATAAATGACCACTTGTCAGCCAGAAATCCCTCAGAGTTCCACCAACACAACATATACATATACACATACACATACACATACACGTACATGTACATATACATATACATATACACATATATGTGTGTATACACACATGTATTAACAAGATCTAATTTAGATCGATAAATTATTATATTAACATATATGTGATATATATTATATAATTACATTAAGATCTAAAGCCTAGGCATATGTTTATATTTAATATATTTTATGCCCACAGGCTGTTTTTGAAATATGTTGGTCAAACAACCTCCAAGAAGAATTGCACATCAGACACTATAACCTTCTTGATTATCAAAGAACACATTCTTCATTAAAAGTAAGTCATGTGCATTATCTGCCCACTGATGTGCAATGTCATTTAAGACATTCCATCATTCTCTGCTTGGGCACTCTTCTGTAATCTGATGAGGTGTCCAGGGAAGAGACAATGATAGTCAAGGCATTAAAATGTAATCAAGATATGCAAATTCATATCTAAACGTGATTTGCTTGGAAAGAGAAATTAATCTAGGCATGGTCAAATAAACAATGTGTAATATGGATAATTAATCACCAAATTAGCAGCTGCATTCCCAGGAGGAGATTATACAAATGAAAAAAAGCCCCCATCCATTGGCACAATTAGACCACTTAATACCAAACTCTCAACAAAACACAGCCTTAGGGAATGTCACAAAAACAAACTATCGAATCAACCTCAGCATCCCAAACTCCACAATGATATTTATAATGATTTCTCTTGGCTTTTACTTGCTCAGAAAAGGATCCATCTGCCATAGCTGGGAAAAGTGTGACATTCTGCACCCTGAAAGTTCTTTTGTGTGGTCTCTTTAGGAGGTTAGCTTTCATCCTGAATGACACCAATCAGGTATGCTAGCATTTGAACCAGCAATATGAGGGATTATCAGCCTTGGGAAATGAATTAAGAGCCAATCACACATTTTAAGTCATCTGGATTTAATTAATAGAGAAAAAAATCACAAAAAAATCACAAGTCAATTTTGGCTCACAATGAAAAACATAGCTTGGGAAGCCATGGAGCCATTTGCCATTCTTTTCTAACTAAAAAGCAAGCTGCCCATTGGGAAACTGACCTGCCAAGGAAAATGGGAGGTAAGATAAGGAACCCCAGGATTTATATGGTTTAAAGTAATATAGAGCAAATGATGCTGAATACCTAACGTGTTCATGAACTAATACACTAGAAACCTTTTCTTAGTTTTAAAGACAAAAGTCTTTTAGAGCCAAATAGAGGAGAGATCTCTAGAACTGAGGAAAAACAAAGACAAATTAATTAGTCATTCTGATAGAGACATGGAAGAAAACGTACCCTTTCCCCACTGTTCTTCCAATAATGCCCACATTTTGACTACTGTCTCCTATCCAGAAGAATACAGGATAACAACATAAGATAATGGGATTTAGAACTGGAAGGGATCTTAAAAGTGAAGCATCCAAACCCCCTCTGCTACAGATGAGGGACTGAGGACCACTGGGAGAGAGTAAATGGATTGCTTCCACGTGACCATGACCTCTTCCACCTAAAATATCCACATTCCATTATCTTTTGCCACGATTCTTCCTTTGATGCTTCCTACTTACATGAAGAGTGAGCACTGCGTAGTGGATAGGATATTGGATTTGGAGTTAGGGAGACTAAGGTTCAAATCCTGTCCTAGACATGTATTAGCTGTATGACTCTATGCTTAGTCTCTCTGTGCCTCAGTTTCCTCACCTGCACCATGAAGAAGTTGAATTTGATTGGTTATAAAGTTCCTTCTGCTGCTGTATCTGCTACCCTATGACAATGAATGAGTTATCTGACCTCTTTGGGGCTCTGTTTCATCTTATGTCACATGAGGAGTTTAACCTAAATAGTCTCTATAATCCCTTCTGGCTCTAAAATCCATGGCCTTATACCAATTTTCTCTGTGAATCATTATACTTTTCCAACCTTTACCTTCAGAAGATCTCAGAGAATGGCTGGGGAAAAGACTGGCTTAAATCCATTTTTTGGCAAAGCTTTCCTTTCTCTTCATCAGCCTTTTGGTTATTGTGGGGAGACAGGGCTGTAGAGCAGGAAACCAAATCAGGATTGCAATCAGACTATTTCTAAGCTTGAATTTAGTGTAAGCCACACCGTCTCTGTGCTGTACCAGATTAAGTGGGATGGCTACATTCAAAAACAAAGCAATACAGTTATAGTTCTGGGTTGGCTAAGAAATTTTGCTGGCTTTGAGCATCCCTGTTTTTCTTCACATGAAGATATGAAAACCCTGAGCTTCCCAAAAATTTCTTTGATCCTGAAGAATCAAGTATCATAAAAACTCTTTTCTAAGGAAAGTAGTCAGGGATTCAGAACCATGAGCAAAGCTTTGGGGTAAAATTTGACATTTCTTTGTTCTTTCTTTTTTTTTTTTTTTTTTTTTGCTTTTTGAAGGGCAGGGCAATTGGGGTTAAGTGACTTGCACAAGGTCACATCGCTAGTGTTAAGTGTCTGAGGCTACATTTGAACTCAGATCCTCCTGACTCCAGGGCTGGTGCTCTATTCACTGTGCCACCTAGCCACCCCAAAATTTGAGGTTTCTGATGAGTTGAATGAAGATAAGAATTGACTCAAATTTCAACTATAGCATGGACAGAGAGGGACAGTTTGGTAAAATGGATGGAAAGCTGGCCTTGGATTCAAGAGTTATCATGTCACCTCTGACATATTCCAGCTATATAACTCTTGCCTAGTCATCTAATTATTTGGTGTCATTTGGCATCTCTCAGAGGTTCAAATATTTAGAGTCAGATGGGACCTTACGATGGGTCTAATCTCCTTTATTTTATGGATGAGAAAATGAAGCAGAAAACAATATCCCAAGCTCATCAGCTTAGTAAGTGTCAGGGTTAGGATTTGAACCAAAGTCACTTGACTCCTTACTGCCTCAACTTTTTAAGACTACCTATGACTGGAGCACTGCCGAGTTGCATTAGTGGAAAGAGTTTCCACATTAGAGTTCCCTATGCCAGTGGAATCCAAGATTTAGATTAAAAAAGAAGGGTCCTGCTTAAAATCAAAGTCTGAAGTTGATGTTTTATTTCAAGGGGAAACTGGCAGAGTTGTCTAGTAGCAGGCGAACAAAAGTGAACCTGGAGATTTCATTTTAATCTCAAACAAATATTCTTTTACTGGTTCCATGATGAAATTTTATATTTTAAAATTTTCATTGCTGGCTATTTTCTCTAGTGCACTTTAGTCACAGGTGAAAAAACCAATAACAAAAGCATTGGCAGACCCAAAGGAGTATGCCTGAGGCTTTTGAAGACCCGACTGCCTTTGTGCAGCCATGTCTCCTCTGTACCTGTTTGTTATGGTTCGGCTCCGACTAATTCTAAATGGAAGATGAGATTGGATAGAAGCACACCAGGGAACTGAAGTTATATGCAGCTGACAATAAATCAATCAGCAAGACGACTGTATTGACGACATTTTTTGTCTAATTACTATTATGGAGATAATGTCACCCAGCACATAGGAACGTCATGTTGAGAGAAAACGAATCCCTTCAGGGAAATATTTTAATTAAGATAAAATTGCTATATTTGGCCCAAATTTTCCAAATGGTACCGACTGATGGCATTGTTATTTTTCCCAGCCAAAGAATATTTAATAGTGAAATGCCCTTGACCACGTAGTTGTCTCTGAATGTGTCTTTACTTTCCAAGAGTATATTGGAATTTATTGCTCTTTGTTTTAAAGTACTTGTGTTGGGTTGTGTACAGTAGGGCACAGGACTGCAAAGATGGCCCTTCCAGAGTGGTTGTCCTTCAGTGGAGTCTTACCTGCTGACTATTGTGTCATGAGTGTTTTTATCCTTGTTCTGTTCCCATGTGCTATCCAAAAGCATCAGTGCCAGGAACACAAGATTAGTCTTGATGCGATCTCTGGAAGCTAATTTACTGGGAAATTACACAGTGACAATGCAATGATGATTTATTCTTAATGGCAGACACCTCGTTAGCTGTGATTTATTCAGATGACCTTCCCAATCCAATGGTGGTGTCATCCTCTCTGGAACTTGTCTCTCCCTCCAGCCCCCCCACATTCAGCAGAAGCAAATATTAAGGGCTTGTAATATGGTCAGCTGATATCCACAAAGCTCTTAGACTATACACACAGAACGGAATTAGATGTCAAGGAAAAACTCCTTTCCTTGATTGACTGTGGTCAATTCCCAACTCCGTCATTGTTTGTTGTTGAGTCACGTCTGACTCTTTGTGACTTCATTTAGGGTTTTCTTAGCAAAGATACTGGAATGGTTTACCATTTTCTTCTCCAGCTCATTTTATAGTTGAGAGAACTGAGGCAAATAGGGTTAAGTGACTTGCCCAGGCTCACACAACTAATAAGTGTCTGAAGCTAGACTTGAACTCAGGAAGATGAGTCTTCCTGATTCCAAGCTAAGGGTTCTATCCACTGCACCAGCTACCAAGTCAATACAAAGAGCTCATCTAAGGAACCATCAGAAGGACTCATGATGAAGGCAGAACACTTCAATAGTTGTGATTCCCCCAGTGATACCTGACTCCCTAGGGGAATGGTGGAGAGTTACAGGGAATCAGGAGCAAAAAAATCAGTAAAGTAAAACAAAACAAGGGTTGTCAAGAAAGTTTTATTTTGTTTGTTTTTAGTGCACAAGGGGATAAGGATAAGAGACGACAAAATAAATAGGAAATGTGAAGGTAGAAGCACTATGGACCAATCTCCATAACTCACCCAACAGTGTTTTTCTGTCAGACAAAACTGTTGAATAGGAGGGAGAATAAATGGGTAGAGAGAAGTAGAGCACAGAAGAGATGATGTAACATACCTTTATCAAGTCCCGGCTGAACAATGAAGGGAAGATGACTCCTGTGGTCCATGAACAAGAGGATGAGAGAGAGAGCAGGAAGGAAGGATCAAATGGAGAGAATGAAAGAGCTAAGTTGCAATGTAGGGGGGAAGCAGGCAGGGTAAGGTGTATCACTGCATAGCACAGGAAGAGGGAGGAGGGGATAGATACATGTCTCAAATAGGATAGAGGTCCTTGACGACAAGGTAGACATGGGATTTAATGCACCAGGAAACTACTTCCTCTGAGACAGTATTCTTTGTTCACAGAAAACACACTGCCTGGGGAGAGATTGGAATGTCTTGGGGCACTTGACAATCAGAAGGCTGGAAAGACTTCAACCCAGAGATGAATTCACACGCAAAATGGGAAGGAGAATGATCGTGGAAAGGGTCAAGGACAGGGCTCTATTGCATACTTTGAGACACAAAATAATTTCTAGCATGGTGTACTGCTTCCACACCATGAGGCAGTTGGGTGGTCAAGTGAGTAAAGCCCAAGGCTTGGAGTCAGGAAGACCTGAGTTCAAATCCATCACAGCCAGCATCAAAAAGGGTGTGTGTGCACTAGATAACAAAGTGCTACCCCCACCAAATCTACTGGCCTCTTGTTGCTGAACTGTTAAAGTATGGATATAATAGTAACTACCCTGAAGAGCTGTGAGGAAATATTTGTCAAGTGTTTAGCACAATGCCGAGCACATATTAGGAGGGATAGAAATGCTTATTCCTTCCTCTTCTCCCCACCCCCACCCATTACTTTCCTTATGAACAGATACTTCTAAAAATGAGATATGACAGAAGAAAGACTAGGCCAAGCTATAAAAAGGTAACAACATAAAACTGGTTAGAAGAAAGAGCTCAAACTTATGGGGACAGGGAGAACTCTTGGACAAATTATAACACTCGTTTATGCTAAAAAGCCCTACAAAGTTTGGGCATAGAATGATTTTAAAATGATTTTTACAATATCTATCTAAGACCAAAAGCAAGCATTACATGCACTAAGAAAATACTGGAATCTTTCTTAATAAATACAGGATTAAAGGAAGCCTGTTCATTTGGTAAAATTTATAGGAATGCTTTTGCTATTCAGTCATTTCCAGTCATATTCAACTGTTCATGACCCCATTCAGGGTTTTCTTGGTAAAGATACTGGAATGGTTTGCCATTTCCTTCTCCAGCTCATTTTACAGTTGAGTAAACTGAGGCAAATAAGGTTAAGTGACTTGCCCAAGGTTACATAGCTATTATGTATCTGAGGCCAGGTTTGAACTGAGGAAGATAAGTCTTCCTGACTCTAGACCTGGCATTCTAACCACTGAACCATCTAACTGCCCTCTAGAAATCATAGTAAAACAAGAGAAAGAAATTAAAGGCTTAAGGATAGACTAGGAGGAGAGAAAACCAGCCTCATTTGCTAATGACATGATGATTTTCTTGGAAAATCCTAGAGAATCAGCAAAGAAAATAATTGAAATGATGGATAAATTCAGCAAAGTTAAGACTAAAAATCAACATACTTTCTATATAATAATTAAAATATAATTCCAAAATTCAGAAGGAAATGTCATAAGGAAAATTTTCATTCAAAATAATTACAAAAATGCATAAAATATTTGATACCTAATCCATCAAACTCACTCAATTCAACTGTATGCTTCATAGAGGTAGGTAAAACAGTAACAGAATTTATCTGAAAAAAGATCTAGATGATTAAATGAAATCAGGAGAGGAGGGAAGAGTAAGAATGAAGGGGAAATAGTATTTTTCAGACCTACTGTGATCTTTCATCTTTTCAGTATCTGAGTTATGTGGCTATTGTGGTTGGTCGGTTTGAATGAGAATAAGGATATCGTATAGTTAGAAGGTCTCACAATCCTCTCTAGATTTTGCTGGTTGGCTTCTGGTTTAGGCACTATTGGACTTTTGCAGAAAGTATATAAGCTCCAGAATCCTGCCATAAATGACAGAATGAAAGCCAGCCTCAATGGGAAACAAAGGTATAAAAAGCATTTGATAATAAAGGACATGTTAATGGGATTTGATGACTTTGGAATTTTTTAAACTATGAGTTTCAGTGAAATAGTATGGTTAGAGTAAGCTTGTTGTCATCCTGGATTTTTATCATTAATATTTTCTTTTAACGGAGATAGAAGGAAGTTCCTTCTGAGATTATGTCTAATTTATTGCATACGAATACATTTTATGCATATATCATTTAAGAGATTTATATATACAGGTATTTTATGTTATATATTTCCTATTTCATTTCTATACCATAATTATAATATAATTAAGTTTTATTCATATATATTTATAGATATAACTTATACATCTGTTTTCATATTGTCTCCTGAATTAGACGGTGAAGTCCTTGAGAGCAAGAACTAATTTTGCCTCTTTTTCTTTTCTTTTTAATTCCTCAACAATCAGCAAAGTGCTTTGCACAAAGTAGGATCTTAATAAATGTCTACTGACTTGATGAACTGTTATGAACTGATACAAAGTGAAATAAGCAGAGCCAGGAGAACAAGGCACACAATCTCTACCACAATGTAAATGAAAAATACAATAACAACCAAACGACTGAAACTGAATGCTGTGGAATACATGTTGGCCAATCTTGGCTTCAAGGAAGAGACATGATGAGATACCTCTTCCCGTTCCTTAGTGGAGAAAGAGTCCAAGGGTGTTGAACATTGTATATAATCTTAGACTCTTCAATATGTTTATTAGTTTTGCTTATTCATTTCCCTTTTATCTTTGTTACATTCTTCTATTCTTTGCTCTAAGGAATGCCTTTCGAGGAGGGAGTCCAGAAATGAAGGTGATATAAAAACAAAAATATCAATAATATTTAAAATCCATTAGCTTTCCTCCCCTCTTTGTTTCCTTACTTTATTTTTGGCTTTCCCGTTGATCTGCCCAATCCATTTTCTGCAGTGAGCTAAATGGAGACAATGGATCCTTTAGTGCTTCACTGCCTTGAGAAAAACCTTTGGAACAGCCTGGGTCCTGGATTTCCCAGCCCAGTGCATTACAGGTGAGTGTACTAGATTTCCTCACTACTAAAGGAAACTCTCTGGCTTTCTAGATCCCAGGGGTCCCAGCTCAATAGTCTAAAAGGAAGCATAACAGAGACCCTCTATAGTTCTGTATTATACAATCACAGAAAAGTTTCGTGTGACCTGAGGGGTCATCTAATTTTAGCTGTACCCAAATAACTGTAGAACTGTGAGAAACCACACAGTAGACTGTTTTGTAAAAAATATCTTCAAAAGGTTAAAAATGGGCAACCCCTGTGAAAACCCCATGTGGCAAGAGTCTGAGCAGACCAGCCTTCTTACTGAGTCTCGCATATGGCATCTTTCATCTCCATCCTCCATATGGGGAACTCCCTTCTCATCTCTGATTTTTAGTTTTTTACCTTCTCTGATTCTTACTCCTTCTCTTTTATTGGGAGTGGAGCTCAAGGGCCACCATTGGCATGCAGCCTTTCCTGACCCTCCCCAGCTGCTGGTACCTGCCTAACAAATTATATTGGATTTACTTTGCATACTTTTTGTTTATACTTACAGGTGTATAAAGTGTTATTCCTCTCCCATGAATAAAATATAAATAGAATAACTTTGAGGGCAGGAATTATTTCATTACTGTGTTTGTATACCCAGACCATTGCCTGACAAACAGTAGATCCTCCATAAATGTTTAATGATTAATTTGATTGATTGCATTTTGAAATATAGATAGTTCAGTGACTGAAAAGAATAAGTTACGACCAGAAGTTAATGGAATGAGTTAGCTAAAGAGGGCAATGTTAATGCACAGGTTTTCAAAATTAACTGGAGAAAGAGCAGCTATGAAGAAAGGGAATACAGTCAGTGACTTCACATCCTGGTCCTCATTTCTCAGGTGTTCACAAGGGAGAAGGCCACGGAGAAGCTATTTTGGTTGTGATATAAAAAGAAACGAGGGCTGCATGTGAGGCCGGTTCTAGGGTTCATTAGAAGACCTTAGGAGCTGAAAGTGCCCCAAGGCAGCCAGGGGGCAAGCATGTAGACAAAACCACACCTGCAGGGACCTGTGCATAAAGAGTTGCATTGAGCCAAGCCAAAAGGAGTGCTGTCTATCTGCACCTAGCCTTGGAAAGCCTCGGATTGCAAAGAAAAGGATTTAGAATAAGTTTTCAGTTTAGATATTCAGAAAAGCAGTTTCCATCGATAGAAATGGATAATGAGTGCATCGATTTCAAGCTATAAGGGACATCAGAAACAAACCAGTCCAACCCCTTCATTGTAGGCACAAAGAAGCTAAGCTGGGGAGACGCTATGATTTGTGGGGTAAGTGACTTGTCCAGGGTCACATAGCTAGTAAGTTTCTAGGGCCAGACTTCACCTCAAGCAGGTGAGTCTTCCATACTCCAGAAACAGTGTTCTATGCACTGGGCAAGAGCTCTGACTCCACATGTCATGTGATTTCACCTGGAATGTGTTGCCTCCCTATATAAAGATGAAATCTGACTCAACCCCTACCCTCAAGGACACATTCTACTGTGTATTATGGCAGATGATATGTGTGTACAATAAACATAGTGGATATTTAAGAAACACAAAAATCTCTTATGTGGGTAAAAACCCCATTATAGCAATCTCAAAGAAGAATTCTGTTTTGTTTTGTTTTTTTAAGTTATATTCTTGTGGCTAGTCCACAGACACGGTGCTTTTTTTTTTTTTAACCTGGCTGCCATAGCTTCTGTACAATAATTTTCCTTAAATAAGAAATATTTTCTCAGCTACCTACCTCTCTGTCTTTGGTGATGATGTCAAGAATGATGATAAGGATGACCCTGAAGATCATTTTTTTTTGGAGGGGGAAAGCAAGACAATTGGGGTTAAGTGACTTACCCAAGGTCACACAGCCAGAAAGGGTCAAGTGTTTGAGGTTACATTTGAACTCAGGTCCTCCTGACTTCAGGGTCATTTCTCTGTTCGCTGCCCAACCTGGCTGCCCCTCCAATAACCATTTTAAAAGCCATGCATATGAAATTTGCAGAACACTTCTCACTTGCCAATGAAAGTTCATCATGGAAGTAATGAACAATTTTTTGTTCAACTTGCAGAAAAGCAACTCTCCATTGCATTTTTATGAAACTCAGTTTCTAGATTCTCCAGCAGAATCAGTCTTGGAAACTGAAGAATTTTCTGCCCTTAGCAAAAGTTTATATCAGCAGATGGCACCCAATAAATCACATGCGTGGGTGTGCACAACCACACACAAACATACACATGCCTATTTCTCCTGAAGAAGAGGATGCGTATTAAAGAACGTGGTACTTAAATAGACATGCATTGTTGAATAGACATCAACTCAAAAGAAGTTGTGCCAATCTACTAGATAATATCTTTGTATGGGCAATTTTCAGGAACACTCATCTTCTTGAACTCAGCTCCAGCCTCAGACACTCAGTCGTGCAAACCTAGACAAAGCATTTAATCCTATTTACCTCAGTTTCCTCATCTGTCAAATGAGCTGCAGATGGAAATGACAAACTACTCCAGTATCTCCACCGAGAAAAACCTCAAACGGGATCATGAAGAGTCGGACAACTGAACAACAACAACATGAGTAATTTTAGTTCTGATACAACAATCCTAGCAATAGCATAACTCAACAAACTACAAAGAAAGAAGAGAGAAATGAATCAGATCAGGGAATGGTGCTAAGTGTGTACACAGAGAGCTGGCTTCAAAGTTGGGAGGACCTGGGTTCAAGCTTTGCATCTGAAACATTGACTCTGTGACCCTGGGCACTTACTTGTCTTCCGAGTGTCCCTACCAGCTTTCTAATCATCTAATTCATCGAACCATCAACAGTCAATACACATTTAATAAGCGCTTACTATGTCTGAGAAATTGTCTATAATTTTTTGTCCCCAGTTTTCTGCTTTCCTTCTGATCTTGGCTACATTTGTGCCAGGCGTTGTGCCAAGTACTGGAGAAACAACCACAAGTTAAAATACCTCCCTGCCCTCAAAGAGTTTACACTCTAACAAGGAAAGATAACATGAAAGAGGAAAGACAACATACAAGGAGGAACTGAAAAGGAAGATGGGAAAGGGAAGTAACCACAAAGGGGTGAGATGGTACCAATCTCTACTGAAAGAGGAAAAGTTTCCTCACTAAGAGACTGCTCTGTCTAAGAAATCACAGGTGTGATTAAAAAAAAAATAAAGCATGTCTTCCTGTAATTCAGCTGAACTATTCTTATAATTTGGGATCCATAGCCGAGAAAACTTATCTCTAAGGTGTCCTGGCTAGTTAGAGAGACAAAACAAGCCAAGAAAGAGACCACAAAGGCTAGGGTTACAAAATCAAGGCTCTGAACCTTTTGTTTTGTCCACATTGGCAACCAGGGGCAGTCTTTTCAGAATATGGCTTTGTTGTCTTACTCTTCATTGCAAGTTGAGTAGCTTGCTCAGGGTCGCAATGCCAATATGTTTTAGAAGACTTTCAGAGTCTTCTTGACTTTGGGGCTGGCTCTTTATCAACCACCCTGTGCCGCCTCACAAAGACAAAAAACAGCAATAATAATTAGCATTGCTTTAGCAATAATACCTCCTTGGATCTTCACAATAACCCTGTGAGGTACAGGTTATTATTTTTCCCACTTTACAGATGAGAAAAGTAAGGTCTGGAAAAATTGAGTGACTTCCCCGTAGTCATAGCCAGCATTCAGCCCTAGTTTTTCCTGCCTTCAAAGACAGCTCCCTATACACTGCAAAACATTCCCATTCTTATAATCATAACTTTTATGAAGTCATATTCCATTTATTTCTCATTTGGTCCTAACAATAACCCTAAGAACTAGCTACCATTTTAATCACCATTTTAAGCAGGAAGAAAATGATCCTGAAAGAAATTAAATGTCTTACCCAAGGTCAAATAACGAGAAAATGTCTAAGATTTGAACTCAGGTCTTGCAGACTGTGGTCCAGTGTTCCATTCACCATGACACCTGGTTGCCTGATTACATGGTTAACATAAGTGGGCTATCATATATTGCTAACAATGTAACATATGCAAGAAGAGACACATTCGATATTATCCATGAGATGTATGATTGTGAAAAAAAAATGGACATTCACGAAAATACTAAACAATGAACAGTATAGAAAGTGAATGGAAAAGAAAAAGAATTTGAATGTTGCATTGGCCTCCTTAAAAGATTATGAAGTTTAGAGAAAGACCTCCAGCACCCTGGAGAGTGCATCTAGGAAGGATTTATAGAAGGGCATAAGATGACATAGGAGCCTATGCCATAATCCCTCATACTAGAGGGTTGAAGCTGGTGGATTTCTTGAGTTCTAAAATTCCATGCTACAGTGCATTAAGTAGATTGAGTATCTACACTTAGTCTGGTGCCAATATGAGAAGACTACAGGCATGGGGTGAACTGTCCTAGGTTTAAAAAAAAAAAAAGACTAATCAGAGTTCCTGTGCCAATTGGTTGTGGAATCAGGCCACAAGTGGCCTTCCAGCCTAAGCAAGATAGGAAGACCTAGTCTAAAAAAATGGGCAGTTATGTGGTATAGTGGATAGAGCACCATGCATGGAGTCAGGAAGACCTGAGTTCAAATCCGGCCTCAGATACTACTAGCTCTGTGACCCTGGGCAACTCCATTTGCCTCATTTTCCTTATCTTTAAAATGAGCTGGAGAAGGAAATAGCAAAGTACTCCAGTATCTCTGCCAAGAAAGCCCCAAATGGAGACTCAAAGAGTCAAAAACAACTGAACAAAAGACTCAAAATTAACTAATTAATTTTTCCAAAGATGTACAAGGATCTCACAAAATCAAAAGGCCAGGATTATAGATTTGGAGCTGAAAGGGACCATAGTTTAATACATTCATTTTATAAATGAGGAAACCAATACCCAGAAAAACTAAGGGACTTGATCACGGAAGGGCCGTGAGCCACACAGATGGAGAGAATTACCCACACTGTGGAGATCAAGAGCCCACTGAAATATTAGTAATGACAGCATCTAAATATTTACAACTGAATCTGAATATTTACACATTCCTATGCCAACCATATTTTATATGGTAAATACATTAACTAACTTTGACAGTTGCTTAGACAGATAGAGCTCTACATAAGTCTATTTTAAAGCAACGGTAACTCAAATGACTGATGGAGGTCCTTAATAATACAAGCCCTGGACCAGAATGCTCATAACGTATTACTGTCTGAATACCTGGAAGAGGCAGGAGTAACTTTCCTGCCTTTCCTAAAAGAACTGTGGTCAGAACATTTCCACCTGAATACTTTCAACAGCCCTTGATTAATTGGGTAAATTTATGAGATTCACAACATGGAGAAAAAACAAACAATGAACCTTTTATAGGAAAGTCCAAGTTTCTTTTTTTTTAAATTTACTTATTTAAAAGAGCACAACTTAATATTATCAGTTCCCAGAGTAGATTAGAGCTACAAAAGGACCTGGGATGTCACCTGGTCCAACCCCTTCATTTTACAGAGAAATAAACTGAGGCCCAGAGAATTTAAGTCACTTGTTCAAGGTCATACAAGTAGCTAATAGCAGAGCTAGGATCCCAATTGTCATTACACTCAATTAATAAGTTAATAAGCAGTTATTAAGCACTTACTACACACCAGGCATTGGAGAAACAAAGACAAAACAAAACTATAGATGGATAAATGAATAACTGGACAAGCTAATTAATTGACTAATTGGTTAAGATTTAAAAATAACAGTCTCTGCCCTTCTCAAAGACCTCACATTCTAATAGAGGAGATAACAGACAACCAATGCCACAGACAAAGAGTATAGATGGAAAATAATCTCAGAGTGAAGGCATAGAGTCAAGATAGATGGACAGAAATACAGATAAATAGACAGATAGATGGATAGATAGATGGATGGATAGATAGATAGATAGATAGATAGATAGATAGATAGATAGATGATAGATATAGATGAATGATGGATGGATAGATAAGATTGATGAGAGAGAGAGAGAGAGAGAGAGAGAGAGAGAGAGAGAGAGAGAGAGAGAAAGAGAAGCGAAATAAATAAGTGAGATATGGGAGGGTAGATAGGTAGATATGATTGATTATGGATAGATAGATGGACAGATAAAATTGATAGAAGGATAGAGAGATGATCAACAGATGACATAGATAGACAGATAGATAGATAGATAGATAGATAGATAGAAACAGACAGAAAGTTAACCTACATAGATATGCATGTGAATGAGAGACATTGTTCATGCCAGCATTTGTATCCCTGAATAATCCATAAAAATTCCTAAGATATGTAAAACCCCTATACAGTTCGAAGCATCCTGTCTGCCCTCCAGACCAACTGAACTCGTAGAAGCATATATTTAGAGTTGGAAGGGATCCTAAAAGTCATCAAGTCACTACTCTCTCTCATTTTTTAGATGAAGAAGCTGAGTGCCAGAAAGGTGATGTGATTCTCCCAATATCACAGTGAGAGTAAGTGTCAGAGCTGGGGCTGAAACCATACACTCTAATCCCAAATCTAATGCTCTTTGGACTTCCTCATGTTGCCAAAAAGGATATAGATATAGATATAGATATAGATATAGATATAGATATATAGATATAGATATACTTGAAAAAATAAGGAATTTTTCTTTTTTTCTCTCTTTTTTTTTTATTGTCCTGTTCAGAGTTCTGCCTTGAGAATATGGCTCTCTATCAGAAATGTCAGTGGTCAACCTGCCCTAAAAGATGACAGACTTTTCCTCCCCATAAAAATCCATGGCCCCAAAGCATATAACACTAATATGACCTTGCCTTTAGATAGCTCTTTCTTTTATTTGTTTGTTTGTTTGTTTGTTTTGGAGGAGACAATTATGAGGTACAAAGGACTTCAGACACCATCTGGTCCTTCAATAATTTCATGATATTTTCATTATAACTTTTGAGGTAGGCAGGTATACATTGCTATAGAAAGGCATATAGAAAAGAGTGTTGAACTTGAGGAGGAAGTCGTGTTCAGAAATTCTTGATGCTTGAATATGGGTCAGCCATTTATGGTAGGAGCAATTTCCTAATCCCTCCCTCCATGGAACTGAGGCTGTTTTATTTCCTTAAAAGGAATTGAAATATTCCTGTAGACTGGCACAGAAGACTGAAGGCTCAGACTGTTGACATTATTTCCTTATAACCTATCTCAAAGCAGCTAAAAGAAACTGGAGAAGCTCTAAGGTGCTTGACTTAGATTGCGATGGGAGTTTTCATCAGCAGAATCAATACTGAAGGGTTTTTCAACACTGATCCCTGTTGAATAATATTTTGCTGTGGCTGAGTAAATTGCCTTTTGTTAACTGTTGGATGATCTCTAGGTATCTCATTTTTCTGATATCAAACCTGGACCACTAGATGATTGGTTTAAGTCAGTTCAACATCAGAATATATTTACCAACTTTGAGCCTCACATATATACAGGAGAATCTTCTACATCTAAATGGAACTTGGTCCAAGCAGTTTTGCTTGGTGAGTGAGTGAGTGACTTAATGGGAATGCACCTAGTCCATTTTATTTGGCTGACCCCAGAGCAGATCATGCATCACATCCCATCCACAAATCCATCCCTACCATCTTCCCGTTTACCCTCCTAACACTGGTGCATTACTTCAATATCCCTCCTCTCCTTCCCATCTCTTGCTCTGGACACAAAAATTAAGTCAATGCCGCCATTACTTCTGGAAAGGGCATGCCCATAGATTGCCTAATGAAACAATTTGGCATCTTTGTGACTCCCAATACCACATATCCCTTCCCTGCCCACTTCTCAACTATATATGTTATATTCTCTATTAGAATGTAAGCTCCTTATGGGCACAGAACTTAGCACAAAGTAAGCACTCAATAAATGCATTTTCATTTATTCACTCATTCATAACTCTAGGAATCTTTGAGAACACAGGCAATAGCTATCGTGGGGAAGACAAAATGAGCTAATATGCCTAAGGTAATGCCAGCTGTTATTATTTTTATCATTCCCATTTACAAAAGAAGGAAACTACAATGAGGGGAGTTTATACCTAAGGCCACATAGTTAGTGCCAGAGCTGAGACTAAAGTCCAGGTATCTTGATCTTTCCATTAGACCAGTTGCAAATATGAACCCATTTATCTTAACGATCTCAATATGGTCCTGCCATGGAGTCAAGCATGGAACCTGGACATAGATTGAGTAGATGGGGTTCAGGCAAATCAGAGAGCGCCAGCTCAATTCTTTCTGCCACTGAACCATTGACATTGTATCACTGTATCATAGCTGGAAGCTTAGCGCCTTCAAACATCCCCTCCACCCACCTTTGAGAATTCCCTGGGTCAGGGGTGATCTTTAAGATTTCCAAAATGCAATATGTGCAGAGAAAACTTATAAATGAGGGGCAAAAGCTGGGAGATGGGGGATATGTCTTTATAACTCATTTTGGATTAAAAGAATGTTCTCTGATAGACATGAAAATATTCTGACTCTCTGGTAATGTAAAGTAACAGTAACATGTGATAAAGGGATTTTTAAAATTCTGGGATTTCAATCTGTTTTATATATGTCCTAAAACTAGTTTTTCCCAACCAGACCTGAAGGGGAAAAATTCTATAAAGCTGGCTTCATTCCATTCTTGTTTCCTCCCAATTTTCTGTGTGCAAAAGATAAATAAATGACCCATCCCAATAAAATAAAATAATCTCATCCCATGGCACAACTATATAGAAAGCAGCATGTAAGGTTAGCCTTTGGGGTCATGGAGACCATTCATAAGACCATAGATTATTTAGATATGGAAGGAAATCAGAAGCCACTGAATCCAATTCTATCATTTTGCAGATGAGGAAACTGAGAATTTGAGAGATAAGCGACTCGCTTAGGGTCATATAGCTAGTAAATGTCAGAGATGGAATTTAATCCAGGTCTTCAGTCAATGAGTCAATCAGTGAACATTTATGACACATCTAGTATGTTCCAGTCATTATGCTAAGCACTAAGAAGAAAGAGAAAGGTAAAAGACAGTCCCTGCTCTCAGTCTAATGAGGTAGACAACATGTAAACAGCTATGTACAAGCAAGTTATATAGAAGATGAATTTGAAATAATCAGCAGAGGGAAGACACTAGAATCAAGAGGGATCAGGAAAGACTTCCTGTTGAAGGTAGGATTTTAGTTGGAACTTGAAGGAAATAAGAGAAGTCAGGAGACAGAGATCAGGAAGGAGAGTATTCTCAGCCAGTATCTTTTCTTCTGTAACATATTTCCCAATATATGGAAGTTGATTATCCCTGTTCAATTCATTTCAATTTAGAAGCAACTTGGCATGGTGGGAAAAAATGACAGATTTGAAGTCAGAGGATCTGGGTTCAGATACTATTTCTGATACTGATTACCTGTGCAACCTTAAATAAGCCAACAAAATTCAGTTTCTCCATCTGTAAAATGGGAGTATGGAACTAAATGATCTGAACTAAATTCCATCATTGAATCTATGGTCCTAATATTTAATTCAGCAAATGCCTCCTATGTGCAAGATACAGTGTTATGCTCAATATATCTATTGAAGATATGAAGATGTAAAATGATAGCATCCCTACTCCTAAGGGGTATAAAATCTCATAAGGTAGATACTTTGGTTCCTTAATGGGATTTTAAGGCATCTAGATGATTTAATAAATAGAGTATTGGGCTTGGGTTCAGGGAAACAGAATCCCACTTCAGACACTTCCTAGCTACGTCACTTCCCCTCTCGAAGTGTGTTTCCCCATCTGTAAAATGAGGATAATAAAAACACCTTGTCATCTCTCTCCAATATCATTCTTTGTGTCCCTTCTCTTGAACAATTCTTTCTTGACAATGTGAGCTGATTGGTGCCTCCATTAGATTAAGAGTCTTAGGAGAACATTTTCTTCTCCAACTCATTTTACAAATGAGGAACTGAGGCAAACAGTGTTAAGTGACTTGACAAGGTGTCTGAGGTCGAATCTGAATTCATAAAGATACACCTTCCTGACTCAAAGCCCAGTGCTCTAACCATGGTGCCACCTAGCTGCCTCTGGCATATGAAAGGGACTTGAAAATGTATTCTTGTTGTCTATATCCCTCTGTACTGTGCCTGTCCAATGCTGTTTGGTGATGAGCTATACAAGACCTTTTAAAATTTTGCCCTCTTCCTCCTGACCTTGACCCCCAAAGTCCTCCAGTCAATGACTTTGGACTTTGGGAAATAGCAAAAGGACGAAAGAGTACAAGAGGAGGTCAGGTAAGGGGGCCTAAGGGGACAGTTACATCCCACAGCAATATTCATGTGATGCCCTATAGAAAATGCTTGCATTGGCCTAGGTAACACATTAATAACTAACTTACATAGTTGTTTATCAAATGCTTTTACGCTCACTCATTATCTTATCTGATCCTCATATTCATGATATAAAGTATGGATTGGAAAGATTACCATTTCTCTTTTACTGAAGAAGAGTCTACAAGAACCTTCCCAAGGTTCCATACTCAGGAAGTGTGCAGAGTCAGTACCTGACTTCTTTTCATGATCTCAATTTCTAAAGTCCCTTCCACCACCCTCTTTAACTTAGAAAAACTGTAGCTAACTATTCCTTCCCCTGGACGTATATTAACGGACAACCGTAGCCTTAGAAAAGAGGCAAGAGAAGGCTAGGTGATGGCGAGGATGAGGATGGCTAATAAATGACCTTTGTGGGCCAGCTGACGTTGACAAATTTTTATTAACTGATGCTATGGATTCCAAACTTAACAGAGACAAGCAAGTAGTTTGAGGGAGGTGGTTTACCATAGGCGATATTTGCAGCTGGTTTCATTCTATTTTTGTTCACACTCATTATCAATATGACTAACTGGAACATAGAACTCAAAATGTGTTTTTTTTTTTAAACAAAAACGATACACACACACACACACACCCTCCAAAACTGTCACTGAAAAATGACCCTCTCCAATTAATCTACAGCCAAAGAAGATATATACAATTTCAAGAGTCCGAATCGGAAATGGTAGGTATGAGGGAAATTGGGTTGCTTATTAAAAAAAAGGAACATTCCTCTTTTTTGTTCACCTTGCCTCAATTATCCCTTTAAATAAAATGATGGTGAAAAGGTTACTAAATTGTCACACCCACATTCTTAGCTGTATCTCAAGACTGAAGTGTCTTTCTCAATCAAAACTGAATAAGCCCTTTGCATATTTGAGATATGGAGACAGAATGGGAATTAACAGCTTTTATCTAAGGTTTTAACTTTTGTTGATGGGATGGATGGAGCTTCCTCCATTAGGAATAAGTGCACACATCAGAGAGGTTGACAAGGTTCACCTCCTAGCCTTCTTTGTAACATTTACTAGATCTGATTGATCAAGTGAAGTTTTAGAAAACTTAACTATCAGCTTTTCTTGGCTTCCCTTTCCTAGGCCCTTGTTTCTACTGGTAAGATCTTTTCTCTTTTGACATAGTCTCTAGAATGACAGAACTATAGAATGGGAAGGTATTTTAGAGACAACCAGTCTAGATCCCTCACTTGACAGATGAAGAAACTGAGTCCCAAGGAAGAAAAGTTAATTGCTCATCATAATCTGAGCAGGTTGGTAGGGCCAGGGTGGGGGCCAGTTAAAACCACTTGTTAAATTTTCAGTGTGAGTGTTTGCACCTCAGAAATTGACAAATGCTGCATAGAAATCAGAGCTTAATTTATTGTTTTGCTGATTGTCTAGATTTACGAGAGGGGTGGATAAAATATTATTAATGCAGATTACATTTTAAAAACTGTCGCAGTATTTAGGAGATCCACTTGATAATGTTTACAAGCACACCTGTGAGTCAGATTAAGGCTCAAATATAGATCCTCTGACTTCCATATCAATGAATAATCAATTTTCAATCCACAATCAAATAATCAATTTTCACTCTTCCCACTGCTCTCAAATTTAAATTGTCTGTTTGTTTTAAGGCTATCTCAGTAATTTATGTGCATCATTGTGATGCAAATATTGACAAAGACATATGAATCTAGTTGTATTATGCCTCTAAAATAAGGAGAGCTAGATAATAGGATCATGGAGTTTATGTGGTCCAATCTTCTCAATTTATTTTGTTTTTATTTTATTTACATTGTTCAATTGTTTTTAAAAAATGGTTTTCCTTATGTAGCCGAGACAAAGTGCAGGGGCCACTCATAGCCTGAATCCATTATGTAGTTCATACCATACCTAGGTAAGTTTTATCTCCTTTCCTAGGTATCTATGTCTTGAAGGCTTTTCATTCCATGGGGTTTGGAGATTATGGGCTTTTGCTTTGGTTCAGTCCATTAAAAATGTTGTTCTTGTGAACCAATGTTATATCTGCATAACTGTAGACAACAATTCAATCTGTGATAAGGGTCCAGTTCCAATATAATCTGTTAATTGAGGATTTGTGGTTTGTTCATCCATGAAAAAAATAATGAGCTTCTGATTCTAGCTACCAGGTCCTAAGTATTTGGCACGTGCCTTCAATGCTGTATTGAACAGTTTCTGAAGATTCCTTGAATAATTTACTTTGATCACTAAATACACTTTTGTTAAGGATCATCTTTTTGTAATTTCTGGTGACAATGATCCATTCCTGAATTGTCACTCTACACCACTCTATTTCCACAAAGAAATTCTCTGTTTTGGCCATGAGGATTTCAAAGCTTCAAAGCTTCTTTTTCAGTAAGGTCTTAGTTGCTTCAGACACGATCATTGCCTTTGCATCCTTATGCTCCATTTGTTTTGTCCGGAACAGACAAAAGCCTATGTTCATAACGTACAATATGACCTTCAAATTCAAATTTAAAGTCTTTCCTTGGTGCACATGAAGGATTTTACTTTAGTAATGAGGATTGAGCAGCTAAGTGGCACAGTGGATACAGTGCTGCTCCTGAAGT
>CM053581.1:349259428-349296719 GCA_028627135.1 Pseudochirops cupreus
ACTCATGCACTATATATACTCATATATATACTATATATACTCACATATATACTCATGTACTATATATTCATATATGTTCTCACATATACTATATATGTTCATATGTGTATATAATCTACATATACATACTATGGGCTCGTGCATGTACAGTATGTAAGTACATATATATGTATGCTTCCAGGCACAGGACTAGGTACAAAGACAAATACAAAATTGCCTCTGCCCTGGAGATGTATACATTGATTACTTGGTTATCTATTGTTACATTTGATTATAGTTTATTGGGGCCACTCAGCCAATATGGAGTTCTTCTCACTTCTCTGATATTTTAGGGAGAGGACAGGGCACTACCGTGCACAGAGCATCAAGCGTGGAGTCAGGAAGACTCATCTTCCTGAGTTCAAATCTGGCCTCAGACACTGTGTGACCCTAAGCAAGTCACTTAACCCTGTTTGCCTCAGTTTCTTCATCTATAAAGTGAACTGGGGAAGGAAATGGTAAACCACCGCAGTATCTTTACCAAAGAAACTCCAAATGGGATCACAAAGAGCCAGACACAAATGAAATGACTAAACAACAAATTAGGGAGAAGACACCCCCTTTTTGAAATCTCAGTTCAGCTTGCCTACCCTTATTTAAAAAGCATCAGATAACCCTCTATTCTCCCACTCCACCATAATAGTGTAACAACCCCAGTCAAACTTCTCCCATCCTCCTACAATGTGAGAGCATAAGTGGAGAAGAGAATGAGAGAATTCTGGGAGCAGAAAGAATTTAGCTATATTTGGCGGGTATAGACCAGTGCAATTGTAAGCAAGTTTGATCATCTATTAAGACCTGGGTGCATTCTTCCACCTCTGATACTTTGCTAACTCTACAGAAGTCACTCAAACGCTGTGAGCCTCAGTTTCCCAATCTGCAAAAAGAAGAGCTTAGATTAGATGGTCACCTCTAAATCCATGATCCCTATTATCCTATGAAACAAGTCTCTGCCAAGGGTTTAAGTGTCCTACTCAAAGTCACACAGGGAGCAAGTAGGATTCAAACCAGAGCCTCATGCTCCAGACCCAGTACATTTGCTACTAGATATCCTACCTACCATG
Source organism: Pseudochirops cupreus (assembly GCA_028627135.1). Lineage (NCBI taxonomy): Eukaryota > Metazoa > Chordata > Mammalia > Diprotodontia > Pseudocheiridae > Pseudochirops > Pseudochirops cupreus. Next base: position 349,260,532 of record CM053581.1, read on the forward strand.
ACCATTCTGTTGAGCCTGCGCCACTAGAAGGGGAGAATTGGATACAAAACAATCTTATTGAAAACTAAGCTATTCAATTTGACACCCAATAATGGAGATATTAACACATATACCCGCTTATGGGCTGTCCTAAGAAAAGTTCTCTAGAGATCTCAAAATGGCACAGAAATGTGAGCTCTTTATCTCACAACAGAAGTCTTTTGACAAAGGGGGAAATGCCCTGGTGGTGGGGTCAGAGAAGCTGACTTAGAATCCTTCCTCTTTCACTCACTGGTTCTATGACATTGGGATTATTTGGGTTTTGGTGGCTCAGAGTGAGAGTAAATAGCAATTGTTTCTGTTCTGGTCAGAAACTCTGAGAGTCTTTCTCTCCCAGATTGATTCTTTTGTGAAGGCAAACTAGGCCATCTTTTGCCTCATTTCTTGCCTAGCCCTTAATTATTGAATGGGTGTTGCCCCAGACAAATTGAGACCCGGGAAAGACCTCAACTTAAAAAGGTCAAGGTCTCCCACTGCATCCAGGGTCATCTCCAGTCATCCTGACCTATGTCTTTTCACTGGATTTCAATGACTCAATAACTCTGGAGGAAAGAGTAAGACTGATGACTCCACATAGCCCTGCCAAATTAAATCCAATTCACTTCCAAGTCAAGATATCGCCTTTCTGACATCATTGGTCCCCTTCAAAAACAAAGGATGAACAATAAATAATTGTGACCTTAATCACTTCATCTCACTTCCTCAATGAAGGATGTGGGTTAAAAGGCCCTTTCAGTTTCTAATCTATGATAATCTGATTCTTTGGCTAAATGGTCTTTTTTTTTCTTTTTTTTGACCAACAGTTCATTTATTCATTCAAAAAGCATTATTAATGAACCCACGTCCAGAGAGAATTGATGACCTCCGAGTGTAGATCGAAGCACACTTTTTGAAGGTTCTCTTTATTTCTTCCTTGTGTGTGTGTGTATGACTGTGTGTGTTCTGTTTCGCAACATGAAGATAAATTTTGCATAAAAAAATAAAATTAGTTGTGGTTAAAAATAAAACATTTTAAAGTACCTAAGTTCCTTCGAGTTCAAAATCTATGATCCTATGTTCTATTTGTTAAATTCTTTTTTTTTAAAATCACAATTCTGACAACTGGACCATACATGTAGGAAATGCTGGGGGCAGTGGGGTGGTGTGGAATTCAAAAGGGAAGAGGAGTAGATGATAAATCAGGCCTGCTATGTATGCTTTGTAGCTCTGAATCTGGGATTCCTTCTCTCTCTTTCTCACTCTTTGTGTCTCTGTCTCTCTCTGTTTCTCCTCCTCTCTTTCTCTGTCTTTCTCTGTCTCTCTCTCTCTCCTTCTCCCTCTCCCTACCTTTCCCTCCCTCCGTCTCTCTCTGTTTCTCTCTGTCTCTCATCCTCCATGCCAGATGCATCTACTATGTGAGTGAGATGGGCTCCAACACCAGGAGCCCTTATGTTCAGACTTTAATAAACTCTTGCTTTGCTGATTTCCCTGGTTCATGTTATCCTTGGGGTGCATGAGACCTTTTTTCTGCTCAGTGATTTAATGCATTCTTGTTTTTACTTTCCTTTCTGATTCATAATGAAAAGGGATTACAAAGCACTGGTACTCATATGAAACTGATGACTACAATATGGACGACACAATAAAAATTGAAGTGTTCAATCCAGCTGGGGATAGACTTTATTTTACTTTTCAGAAGAATTCGATTATCTGTGTTTTGTCTGAGAACTAGTTGGATTGAACGATTTTTATCACTTCATCGATTCCTAAACAAAATAGAAGTAATTGACCAGACAAATAAAGTATGTAATGAGAAGGAAAGCTGTTTAAAGAGAAAATATCAGTTGTATAACTTTATGTCTTCCAGGGAGGGGATACTTTTTTTTTAAATGGTAAAAAGTTCAACTGATTTAACTCAAGTTGTTCCCTTCATTATGTCTGAATGATGGAAGGATTGAAAGAAATGGACAAAGAGATGAAATGTGCATGGTGAAAAGTCTAGGATGATGCCTGGGCTTTGTTGCTCCCTCCTGTTCAAGAAGGGAAGAATAGACATCCTTCTGCCTCTTCCCAAGTTCCCAAGTACAGAAAAATTGATACCAACAAAGTTGTAAGTCCCATCCACAGTGTGGCACAATGGAAAAAGAAATTAGTCTGAAATGAGCGAACCAAAGAAGAAATCTTACATCTCCTTACTACTTGTGTGAAATAGGGCAATTCACTTATGCATGCTGGGCCTCAGTTTCCTTATCTGTAAAATGAGAATGTTGGACCAGACAGTTTCTGAGATTTCTTCCAGTTTCACACTTCTGATACTATGGTTCATTCCCATAGGTCTTTGGTCTCCTTTCAGGGTGAATTCTTTGTCTACATGCCAGTAAAATGTAAGCTCTGTGGGGGCAAGGGAAGTTTCATTTTTGTCTTTGTACCCCTGACACATAGCATGCTACCTTGAATATAGGAGGCACTTAATAAATGTCTGTTTAGTTTAACAGAATTCCTAATCTAATAAAGAGATTGAAGTTAATGTTAGTAGGTGTTAATGGTTAATACTATAAATTGTTTTCTTTCCAAGTAAAGTATATGCATTTTTTTCAGTGCCTTTACTTTAACCCAAAAGCGAAATTTTAAAGGTAAGAATTTGGATCATCATGGTAAGTCAATGCAGGAATTTTAGGGGGACAAAAGGGTAGGCAATCATTTTAGTACTTTTGACATTCCTATAAGTTCTATCAGGCAAATATTGAGTTACCTGATATAAATATATAACATATATGAATGTGTATGTATATATGTATATATGTGTGTGTGCATGCATATATATCAGTGTGTCAAATATATGTGTATATATATCTGTGTGTGTATATATGTATATATATGTGTGTGCATGCATATATATATATATCAGTGTGTCAAATATATATATATATATCTGTTTATGTGTGTGTGTGTATATATATATAAGTGTGTGTGTGTGTGTGTGTGTGTGTGTGTATATATATATATATATATATATATATATATATATCAGTGTGCCAAATATATATATATCTGTTTATGTGTGTGTGTGTATATATGTGTGTGTGTGTGTGTGTGTGTAGGTGCGTATGTGTGTTGATCATTTTAGACTGCTTTTTGATCTTCAGAGTTATTATTTTATGTTAAACCCGACTTCTCACCCCATTCTCTTTGATCTGGTGACTCAGGACTCCTTACTGTTCCATTAGCTGCAGGCATTTCCTCTGGCTGTCCCTCATCCCTCCTCATTTCTGCCTCATGGCTTTCCTGGCTTCTTGTAAGTCCCAACTACAATTCCTCCTTCTCTAGGAAGCCTTTCCCAACTCTTAACTTCAGCAACTTCCCTCTGTCAATCATTTCCAATTTACCCTGTGCATAGCTGGCTTTTACATGTCTGTCCACATGTTGTTTCTCCTGTGAGCTCCTTGAAGGCAGAGACTGGCTTTTGTCTTTTTTTTTTTCCCCCATCTCACCAGTGTCTGACATATAATAGACACTTAATAAATGCTTACTGACTATCTGTATCTCGTGAACTTACCAACTGTCGGGAATACTGAATGGAGTGAAGGAAGGAAGAAAGAAGGACAACAAACAAAAGAAAGTTATTTTCCAGGACCTCTATAAAGAGGAAGAACCTTACCAAGGACTGAGATTCAGGTGAAATCGATTCCTTGACTCAGATATTTTGATTCTTTCCTTGGTATAAAAACAAAGATATTTGGGCAAATAAACTTTCATGACAGAATGAGACCTTGTTAGAAGCAGAGTCAAGTCCATCACTATTTTCCCCAATTATCAGTGATATTGACAAGTTAATGAATCTCATTACCAACATTGTCACAAACTTCACATCTCCCTCAGCATGCATATTCCTCTGGGTAAAGGTGACAGTGACTGAGACATGACAGCAAGAATGGAGGACAGTGATCACCATCTCTACTCTTTAGTGTTTGGGAGTAGTGATCTGAGATTTACTGAAACTCCAGGGTAAGCATGACCCCAGTGATAGCTGGGAGTTGTACGATGGGTTTCAAAACAGCTTAATAAGTTCTACCTAAATATCAAAGGCATCCAAATTTCCATGGAAATTAACCAATTATGAATTAACTAATATGATTGGAAAAAAGATCTTGACTTGAGGGTTTCCCTTTTAGGAATGATCATAAGGCTAATAAAAGACAAGAAATGTGTTGGTTAGCCCCTGGTTTTGACCGAGAAATCTCAGAAAACAGTAATAACATCACAATCGAGGAAGAAGAAACAGCAGCAGTTGAAAAAGCTGGTAGCAGTTGAGTGAAGAATACCAGTCGTAGACAATGTCACCTCAGCAGAGGATACAACAGCCAATGAGGGTAACTGATTTTGGGAGAAGCAACAAGGAACAGCTTGAGATACAAGGAGGCCTATTGATTGAGGAGGGAGAGTGGAATATTAATCAATAAACATTTATTAACCACCCACTATGTGCCTTCCAGGCATTGTGCTAAGCATTAGGGATACAAAAAGAGGTAAAAGACAGTCCCTGTTCTCAAGGAGCTTACAATCTAACGGGGGAAACAACATAAAAACACACACAGATACAATAAATAGGAAATAATTAACAGAAAGAAGGCACAAAAATTAAGAAGAGTTCAGAACGGTGTCCAGTGAAAGATGAGAATTTAGTTGAGAGTTAAAAGAAGCCAGGAAGGTCAGTAGAAGAGAAGTCAGAGCAGAGGGGGGAATAAAGAAATAGATGCATGAAACATGTTTCAAATGAGACCAAACTTTAAGGCATCAGTTATTCAGGGAGTGGCCCCCTTCATCAATTGTGTGAGAACCTCTGTTTTGGCCAGAAACCCTGAGGGTCTTCCCCTCCCAGGTTGTTTTTTTTTTTCTTTTTTGCCTAGGTAAAGAGGCTATTCTCTGCTTCATTTCTTACCTAGCCTTGATCACTGAATGAGTGCTGCCTCAGTCAAACTGAGATCTGGGAAAGACCTTAGCTTAAAAGGCCAAGGTCCCTCACGGCATCGTGGGCCATCTGCAGTTGTCCTGATCTATATCTGGCCACTAGACCCAGATGGCTCTGGAGGAGGAAGTGAGGCTGGTCACTTTGTACAGCCCTCCCTCACTTAAATCCAATTCACTTGCAAGTCATGGTATCACCTCCCTAATGTCTTGGTCCTCTTTGAGAACAAAGGACAAAATGCAATAACAACAACAAGAGGGAATTCCTGGGAGATTAATTTCTTTGTGAGTGGATTTTTCTCTACAATTGGCTTTGTTATTCTGCCCTTGGGTGTGCTACTTGGATGTGGTCAGGGGGTGGCATTTGCTATTGGATTTATGGTTCCTGTTCTATTCATAAAGATTGGATACAGACTCAAAGTATCTTTGCATTATTGTTAGTAACCCAATTATGCCATACTAAATGAAAGGGAAGGAAGGAAGGAAGGAAGGAAGGAGGGAGGGAGGCAGGGAGGAAAGGAGGTAGGGAGGAATGGAGGCAGGGAGGAATGGAGGCAGGGAGGATTTAAGTACCTGTTATGTCCCAAGCACCATGCTAAGTACTTTACAAATATTGTCACATTTGATTCTCACAAAAACCATGAGAGGTAGGTGCTATTATTTCTTCTATTTTATACTTGAGAAACTGAGGCAAACAGAAGTTAAGTGACTTGCCCAGGGTCACACAACTAGTCAGTGTCAGAAGACAAGCTCAAACTCAGGATTTCCTGATTCCAGACCCCACAGTCCATCAACTGTACCACCTAGCTGCACTCTGAGGAATAGCTGGAACCTCTGTTACATTTATAAATCATTTTATAACCTCATGTTTCATAGATCCCAAATTCCCATGACTGCAACATGGAGAGGTGGGGATGTGGAGGGAACAAGAGAACAACGGGCAGTGTTGATCTGAATATCTGAAGGATATTATTGTTGAGCTGTATTTTATGAACTATTTTTCCCTGTGAGAGTCATTAGGAGGAGATGAAGATTATGACTAAATTTATTAACCTGAGGCTCATTTGCCCTGCAGGTAATATTTTGAGGTATTTACCAAGACTTGGACATGGACCCCATTCTCCTGTGCCCTGTGATTGGGTCACTGCAGAAAAAAAAATATGGAGTATAAGCATGCAGTTGGCTAAATGGGTTATTTAAATTTACAGCTGACCTTCAAAGTCTCCACATCTTGTATTAGCAGCTGCTCATTGAACATATGTCCAACAAATTCTCTTTGCCTTTGCAAAACTTACTATGCTTGGACAAAACATGAAGGTCTTACTTCACAGAAATACTAAATAGAAGCAGGAACAGACGTTATATTACTTTAATTCTTTTTTTAAAAAAAATCCTAACTGGAAACAACAACAAAGAACTGAGAAATTACATGTTCACCTCCTGAGTGCTTCTATTTTTTGAGCATTCTCACTCATGGAAAAAATGAGCTCTTTGCAAACCTCTGAGACTGCATATTATAAATATAAGTGTGCAGCAGGATGACACATGTAATCCCCTGCTCAAAAGAAGAAGAAATCTATAAATCCACACAGTCAGCTAACAGTACCAGTCAGTGCATGGTCAAATGAAAGGATGGGTAAAGAAAGGGAGAGGAGTATAGTCAAAAGAATGCTGAATTTGAAGTCAGAAAACCTGGTTTCCAATCCTCACCCAACTATTTAGCCCCAGTGTGACTTGGGTAAGTCATTTCAGTTCTGCCTAAGTTTCCTCAATTGTCAAATGAGAATAAACATAGCACCTATTTCACAAAGTTGTTGTAAGGATTAAAAGGGATGTTTGCAAAGTAGCTCAGTGCCTGGCATATAGGAGGAGCTTAATAAAGTCTTGTTTCCCTCCTCTCTGGCCCTCTGTGACTCACCTAGCAAATGAAAAAGAACAGGTGAGGATGATGATGATGATGATGATGATGCAGCTAAGTGTCACAATGGCTGTGCCACACAGAGTGTGAGGCTCTGGGTGAGGAAGACTCTTCTTCCAGAGTCTAAATCTCATTTCAGATACTTACTAGCTGTGTGACCCTGAGCAAGTCACTTAACCCTGTTTGTCTCAGTTTCCTCATCTGTAAAATTGAGCTGGAGAGGGAAATGACAAATGACTCCAGTATCTTTGCCAACAACCCCCATCATCATCATCATCATCATCATCATCACCACCACCATCATCACCATTACCATCATCATCATCATTCAATGGCCTCTAGGGTGACTTCTAGCTCTAAATCTGTGATCCTAAAAGTCTCCATTGGTCCTTGAGAGCACTGCTTAATGTTTACACTTTCACTGAGAGTAAACATGCCAACCTACTTCATTTAAACACCATCCTTATAGAGGCAGTGTTATTCCTGATCCTGTCTATCCTCTGGTTTGGTGAAATGTGGAGAAAAACCATCTGCCATCAATAATACTGTCAAGAAGGTTTGGAAAGCTTTGGATCTGTTTTTGGCAGCATATTATCTGTTAAAATATCATTGGAGGCAAACCCAGGAAATTGTGCTGTTCATAAAAAGTGACAAATGGCAAAACACATGGACTTGCCTGAGATGGGTATGGGGAAAGTGTTTGATTTAGCAGAGGCACAGATTTCAGCTCAAGTCAATAAAGGGAAAGACGGGTCCCTGTGTTTGTGTATGACAGACGTATATGCTAGGCTCCACAATGCCGTCTTCAGCATTCAGGAAAGATGGCATCGCGTTAGAACAGCTGTTGAACACACCCAGGAAAACTCCTTTTTGCTCACAAAGGCTAAACAGAAACAGAAGAGGGAGTAGAGAAGGGACTAATTAAAAATTAGATTTAATGGCTCCTGACAATAAGACTCAGCCTAGCAGCCAAACCATAGTGGGGCATCGAAGTCTTAGCTGGTGAAATGTTGCAGCTGGCAATAATAGCAATTTAACTATTCTGAGGGGTCTCCCATCCCCTTCCCAGGGCTAATTAGTTTACCTAATGATGAAATCCATTGAAAGGAGGATTTGCCAGAGTATGATGGGCATTTTAAAAGTTGTTTTTAGTTTTATCTGTTTGTTTTTGTCTTTTTTTTTTCCTTAAGAGATTTCTTGGAACCACAGGGACATCCATTCCTCAATGTTCTGAACAGCAGCCCAGAGAAGGCTGACCATGAAATATTAGAAAGGAACTGGGAGAGATTGAGAGGTACTTTCAAGCAGAATCTGCTTTTCAAGTGGCACCTTCCAATTTAGTTCCTCCAGGCAGCTGGATTTTATGGGAATAAGCCACCGAGATGGATGTAGCAGCTACTGCAGTCCTTCCTCAAAATATTCCCCACATATTTATCTTTATATATGATATTTTCCTTCCTCATCTTGGCCTTTTAAACCTTTAGCTTTCTCCCAAGCTCAGCTCAGGTCCCCTCTCCACTGGGAAATCTTTTCAGATTTGACATGAAGTTCGAGCCCTTTCCCTCTTCACTGTCTCTTACATTGACCCATATTAATACCTCCCACCCCACACCTATCAGAATGTAAGTTGCCTTCCAGGCAGACAGTTTCTCATTTTGGCTTTGGGTCTCTAACACAGTGCTTTGGATATGATAGGTGTTTAATTAATGCATTTGAGGTGAATTGACTTTCTTTCCTAGATTATAAACTCTTTGAGGCAGGGATTTCTTTCCCCCCTTTTTGGCTTTGTATCCCTAGCAAAATTAGCACTTTACTTATAGGTGCTGCCTGAATTGATTTGAATAACCCCCTTAGATTTAAGCTTCTTGAGGCAGGGCCTGGTTTGGGGAGAGGAGAGGTTTGTTTCATTTTTTTGTTGCTATTTGCTCACTCTAACCCCAATACAACACAATACCCAGTGCGTTGTATGTAGTAGGAGCTTAATAAGTGCTTGACCTATTGGATCGGATAAATCAGTAAAGCCTACTGTCTTGGAAAGGTGGACCAGGGCACCAAACTGATTGTGTTCCAGTTGGTCCACAGACAGAACAAGGAGTCAATCCATGGCCATCTTACTTAAGGAACTGACCTTGTAACCAATAATGATCAAATAATTTTCAGACACAATAATGGGAGGTATGAGGTTTGATACATAAACATAGTCTCCTGTGTTCATTCAACCTTCACAATAATGTTCTGAAATTAATTGACCAAAAGGAAAGGTCTTATTTATAGCAAAATGTTTATAGTAGCAGTTTTGTGGTAGCAAAAATTTGAATACAAAGTGGGTGCCCATCATCTCAAGAACCACAGAACAAATTATTGGGTACATCACAGAATATTATGACTCCTTATGAAATGCTCTCACAAGGGTGGGAGCATGGTGTATAGCACAATGGTTACCTACTCAAATGGGGCCACCAATCTATATATAAGGATCCCTGTGGCTGCATAATGCTTTAGTTTTAAAATATATTAACTATGTTTTATTGCATTTTTATTTTTAATTTATTTTATAACAATTTCCCAATTACATTTTTAATCTGGTTCTGGTCATCCTCAGGAATGTTATAGGTGGCATGTGGTATAGACACCCCTAGTGCACTAGATAGAACTCTGAATTTTCAGTCAGGAAGACTTGGATTCAAATGCTACCATGGCCACCTACATGACCTTGGGCAGACATTTTATCTCTCTTGGCCTTAGTTTCCTTATTTGTAAACTGAAGGGACTCAACTTGATGACTTGTCTTAGGTCTCTTCTTGCTCTAATATATGATTCTATGAAATGACCACTATGAAGAGTTCAGCAAAACTCATAAAAGTCTTCCATGAACTTACTTAAAGTTAAATAAGCAAAACCAAGAGAATAAGTTATTATTATTAACATCTAATCTTTATATAGTGCTTTAAGGTTTAAAAAATATTTTATAAATATTATTTCATTTTTTTCTGCGCACAACAACCCTGGGAGGTAGGTCTGATTATTGTCCTCATTTATGTAGAAAAAATGAAAGAGACAGAGGTTAAATGACTTACCCAGGATCACACAGCTATTGAGTGTCTGGGGTCAGGCTTGAGTTTTTTCTACCAGCTGTTACCAGTGCCCTCAAATAATATTTGAGTTAGAAACACTAAAAAAAAAAAAATCCAGACTGCAAGATAGTTCAAGGGACAGCCTTGATTACTTGAAACTAATATATTTCAACATATATTGACATGTTCTTCAAAATAAAAACTCTGAGTTTTGTACTATCATGTTAGCTAGTAGCAGCAGCAGTAATAGTAAAAGTAGCAGCAGCAACAATAGAAGGAGTAGCATTAATAACAGAAGTAGCAGCAGCAACAATAGAAGGAGTAGCAGCAGTAGCAGTAATAACTGAAGTAGCAGCAGCAACAATAGGAGTAGCAGCAGTAGCCGTAATAATAGAAGTAGCAGCAGCAACAATAGAAGTAGCACCTTCAGAAGCATTAATAGTAGAAGTAGCAGCAGCAATAGTAGCAGCAGCAGCAGCAGTAATAGTAGAAGTAGCTGAAGCAACAATAGAAGTAGTAGTAATAGTAGAAGTAGCAGCAGCAGTAGCAGCAGTAGCACCAGCAGTAATCGGTGAAGCAGCTGCAGCAACAAGAGAAGTAGTAGCAGCAGTAGCAGTAATAACAGAAGTAGCAGCAGCAACAATAGTAGAAGTAGCAGCAGCAACAGTAGCTCATCTCCATGTTCCAATGAGACATTGGGATAGGAATTGTTTCCTATTCATCCATCTATCCCATCTTTCTGTCTAAACTATCTTGCCCTTTCCACTCAAATCAATTAGCATCAGTGAAGAATTATTTGTTAAGTGTATACTATGGTCCATGGGGTCAGAAAGAGTTGGCCATGACTAAACAACAACAGCAGAAAATGCACCAGGTACTGTGCTAAATAGAAAGGTAAAAGATAACTCTTCCCCCATGGAGCCCACAATCTAATGGAAGAGACAACATGGAAACAACTATGTCCTAATGGGAAATCACGTAAACTGGAGATAATCAACAGAGGAAGGGCATTCACATTAAGGGGGGGGGGGTGGTGGGTGGGGCTCAGGAAGACCTCTTTTAGAAGGTGGGATATTAATTGGACTTTGAAGGAAGCCAGGGAAAACACCAAGTTGAGATGAAGAGAGAGATAGAAAGAGGAAAGAGGAGCAGCAAGAGAAAATGCCCAGAGTATGGAAAAGGGGTGTTTTGTCCAAGGACCATCAAAGAGACCAGTGTAGCTAGACCACAGAGTACACAGAGGTGCTAAGGTGTAAAAAATCTGGGGAGTAGAGGGTTTTAAAAAACAGATGATTTTATATTTGATTCTGGTGGCAACAGGGAAACACTGTATTTGACTGAATGTTTGCGGGGTGGAGGAGATGACTTGGTTAGACCTGTGCTTTAGAAAGATGATTTTGGTAGCCTAGCAGAAAAATAATTAAAATGACATAGCTTCCTTCCTGAACAGCTATTAAATAAAAGGATAAATATTCATCTGTCTGTACTAATTTTATAAAGTCTGTATTATGGGAGGTAAACTAGGTAGATTCTGGAACTTAATACTTTCTTGTTTATAATTCTTGGATGTCCTTTTTAATTTATGCTTTTATGCCTCCTAGTTTTCTAGAAGCACATCATGATTTTTAAAAGGGATGGAAGGGAGAAGGAAACAACGTCTGGTCCATCTGCATATACAAATTGTTTTTGATGAAGGACGTAGACTATTTCATCTGTGTCATTCAAGTGTATTGGATTGCCAAACTATTAGCAACGATCTCAGTAGAGCTGCATGAGATGGAGAATATGATAATTTTTAGTCTTTCTCCTGCTTAAAGGAATGGGAAAGGTTTTTTGGTTTTTTTTATGTATCATTGGCACAAATTGTCTAAAAAAACAACAAGAGAAATTCAATACTGCCTATTTCTAAAAATGGAGAAAAAAGATTGTGGTATGGAGAGTTGGTGGGGGGGCAGGGTAGGGAAAAAAGGGACATGTACACAATTTGATTCCATGCAATTCAATATATATTTTTTTCTTTTTAGAAAAACTACTTATTGTGGGAGACTTACAAAGAGAGGTAGATACAATAGACAGGCAGCTGAGAGGGGAAAGAGCACTGAACTTCAAGTCAGAAAAACTGGGTTGGTGCCCTAGGCTCACAATGTAATAACTGTGATAATGGGTAAGGCACTTTTCTGGTCCATGATTCTGTAATCTGTAAAAGTGAATTAGTTGAACCTGATAATGGCTATGGGTCTCTTCTCTCTTGAACAATTTATGATTCTATAAAATAAGAAATGGTCCCTGCCTTTGTGGAATTTGTACATGTGTGCACATGCACACACACACACACACACACTCACACACACACACACACACTTCCTGATTCTATGTCTTTGCATTCTGTACCTCTGTAACTAATAAAATACCTCCTCACCTCTGCCTCTTAGCTTCCCCGATTCTTTGGTTTACTTCAAGATATAAGTCAAATCTCACTTTGTCTATGAGTACTTTCCTAGTCCCTACCCACCCACCATTAGCTCCCTAATTGCTAGGGACTTCTTTCTGAAATGACCAATAGAATCCCCAATAGCATATAGAACTAAACATTTTCTTCATTTCTCAGGAACTCTCAAAACTCCTCCAATGAGAAAAGATGTAAAGCAAGTATAGTCTACCTAAGCCAAGATCCTAAGAAGACTCACCAGGTAACAACTTGTTAAATTAAGAGCAGAGAAAGCTAATCCCTGAAGTGCTTGCTCAGCACCCCTTCAGTTCCACACTTCAGCTGGGTGAACCAACCCAACTCACTGGTTTGTGCCCTGGGATCGACTTGACAATTTCCCTGATGCTGATGCAAGCTGTGCCAGTACACCTTGATCCTGCTCACCAGCTAGAAGCAGCAGATCTCCACTCTGCCCACTCCCTTTGCAGAAGAGAGGGAGGTCTAATAAAGGGGAAGCACACCCTGTCTTGGGAGATAGTATGCTGAAGCTATGGTAAGCCAGAAAACATAGGAATAGAACGAACTGGGGCAGGAAGCCAACATATGTGTAGAACTTCTTGAAGGAAAAAGTGCTGAAATCCAGTTGAGACACATTTTTTCTCTCCCTCAAAATCACATGGGTCAGAGAGTAGAGGCAGTGAAAAATAAATCTCTCACCAAAGGAAGAATCTGAAAAAGCTTTGAAGTCTAACCCTTGGGGGATTCTCCCCCAGAAGGGAGGGAGTCAGAAAGTAAGATGAGGGGAAAAAAAAATACAGCAATCTCCAAATGACAGAAAGAAGAAAATCTAGCTTAAAAACTAGAGCAAACACAGAGAAATCAACAGGGGAGGTATTAACAACAGAAAGGAATATGGTCACCAGACATTCAAATGAGTTCAAATAATTCTAAATAAATGTTGTAAGACAAATGAAACAAAAACCAACAAAACCTCATGAAGCCGGGGACTCTGTGGATTCCCAAAAGAGCATGAAACCACAACAGTTTTTTCCTAAATGCTTCAATAAAGAAATAAGAATATAGAAAGCAGAAATTAAAAGGGAATAGAAAAATTTATGGCCTGCACAGGAGAAATAATTAGCAAACAATAATAAACAAACAAACAAAAAAGCACCTTGAATCCAAGGTGTTGAATCTCTCCAAAGAAGTAAGAGAGGATAACTAATCAGGAATAAAAATATACTGAAGTAAAGAACAATGTAGAAAAAGAAAAGAAAAATCCAGTAGCTTTAAAGGAACGTATGATCTATACAAACAAAATGTATAATCCCAAAGAGAGAATATGTAAAGACAACTTAAAAATCATGCAGGTCTCCCAGAAGAACATGACAAATAAAAGAACTTGCAAGAAATAATACAAAAAAAAAATTCCCAGAGTTTCTGATTAAAAAAAAAGTCAATCAAAGGAACGTACAGGGAAAAACAAAACAAAATAACCACCCCAATTCCCTCCCCCTGTGGAAAAAAAATATGCTGAAAATTCCAAGACATAGAGTTGTTCAATTTAACAATTACAATGACAAACAATTAATTTTGCAAGCAAACTAAGAGAAAGACATTTAAATATATTATTTTTTTAAAGGAAATTTGAGTAAAACAAGACAAGTCTGTTTCTACTAGAGGCTACAGGAGAGAATGTAACTAATTGTTACAAAAACCAAAAGAACTCAAGATACAAGCCAAAATAACACATCTTATAGACCCAAGAGTAAGCATCAGCAAAAAGATAGAAATCAGAATGCGGAAAAAAGGGGAAAGACAGATGAAGAAACACAGAGAGAGGCACATAAAAAGGCATTTGAAAGATTCCTATAAAAAATGAGTGGATTGTTTTGTAAATACTTCAGACAAACAAGAATATAAATAAATATAGCCATAAAGGAAAGCAAAAGTAACAAAATAAATGTCTGCATCCATAGAGAATATTAAAAGATGATAAGAATAACATAGAAGGAAAAAGGCACCTATTAAAGTTGGTTAAAATAAAATAATAAATATTATTGCAAATTTACATTAAATTTTAAAGTATTTAATATTAAATTATAATAAATAACAAAATAACAGTAGAAGAACCATTAATAAATTCCTTTCTAAAAGCGGATGGGAGATAAAGATTAAAGTGGCTTTTAAATAAGAGAAGAGATAATGGAGAAGCAACTTGAATCACCATGGACTTAACCTCTACCTCTCTCCCCTCACTTCTCACTCCACACAGCTGAATGTTTTTGTAGCAGCAACCACACTGGCATACCCAGGATGACTGCTAGCACAGGTTCTTAGGACTAGGAAAGATAGCTGTTTAAAGGATTAGTCTTTTTAAATTGCATTCACTAGTTCAGGGGAAAAGTCAGCACCCTGAATTTCAGAGAAAATACAGGCAGAGAAATAAAGACCAAGAGACAGGATTCTGACTGCCTGAATCAAAGCAAAATTGCTATATACTTTACTTACATCCCTGGATGGAGAGAGCCTTTACATCTGAGCAGTCAGGGAGCTCTGAACATGTGGCCACTCAGAATCTTGACTAAGGAATTACAAGATCTTTTTTGCAAGCCTCCAAAGCAAAATACCAATTCAGAGTATAAATACACTTCTCAGAACTAGAATGCAGCACAACCTTTGTGACTCAGAGTCTAATTAGAAATTAGCAAAAGGTGTGAGAATCTTCCTACAACAAGCCTCCCCTAAGCAAGCTTCTCTTAATGGGCTCCACATGAAGGAAGATCTTAAATCCCATCACCATTGCAGGGAACTGGAGTCAGAAAAACCTGACACTAACTTAACTGTGCAACCCTGTGAAAGCCACTTAACCACTGTCTGCCTCAGTTTCTTCAACTGTAAAATGGAGAGGATAATTGTAAGATCTACCTCCTGGAGTTGTTGTAAACATCAAATGAGACAATATTTACAAAGCACTTAGTACTCTGTCTGGTACAGTGTAGGCATTTAATAATTACTTATTTCCTTCTTTCCTCTCTTCTTCCCTCCTGTAGCTTCTCAGAGGTGGGGGGGAGGTGGAGCTGCAATGGAATGGGGGAACAAAGAACATATGGAAACAGGGAAATATCAAAATTTTGATTCAGTGGTGAGAAGAGTTCCCACTAAAGAGCACTGGGATGGGGAGGGGAAGGAATACATTCTCTATTTGGAGGTGAGGACCCTAAAGGATATATAATCTTCAGAGATTTGGTGTGCAGATACAACTAAATAGGAGAATATTGTGCCTTAACAAAAAGAATCTTGCCTTGGGAGAAGGAGAATCAGAACTCCGGGGAGCAACTAACATTTAGAACAATGGTTCTCAACCTTCCTAATGTCATGAGCCTTTAATACAGTTATTCATGTTGTGGTGACCCCCAATCATAAAATTACTTTCGTTGTTACTTCATAACTGTAATTTTGCTACTGTTATGAATTGTAATGTAAATATGTGATATGCAGGATGTATTTTCATTGTTACAAATTGAACATAACCCATAGGTTGAGAACCACTGGTCTAGAAGGATGGGAAGGGTAGACATGGAAATGATTGTTAGGAAGTAGAGGATAGGAAAAATTACAAGATAAAAGACAAAAAGAGATTTCTATCATAGAGGAATTTTTTTTATCTTCTTTCTATCCTACAGAAGTTGATTTTTCCAAAACTGAGACACAAGGTGGGAAGAGAGGTCAAGATCTACAAGGCAATAACATAGAAATTATTTAGAATAGGGAATTCAAAAATAGAGCCTTTCTAAGTTTTAATCCCACGAGGAAAATGGAGACTAAAGAAGAAATAAAGACTATGAATAAAAGACTTAAATTTTAGAATAAACAGAAATCTAATAAAATTAGTGAGGAGGATGAAGTAAAGAAATCCTTTTGAGAAAAAGGGGTTGAAAGTGAAAAAACAAACTAACAAAAACAAATTTAAAAAGAGGAGAGGAAGGGGACATTTTAGCTAAATACCTAGCCAAGAGAGAAAGAAGAGGGGAGCAAGCAGAAAATCATATAAAAGGAAAAATGAAAATAATAAGTAAGACTCTAAAAGTAAGGGGGGAGGTGGAATCCTGTGGAAATAAAGTAGAATAATTGAAAATAACTAAAGAGACAAAGTGCTGTCTTTAAAGAGGATGAAGAACAAAAAGTCCTATTTCATAAAAAAAAATGCAATATTACAGACAACTGGAAGAAAATATAGACCTAACTTTCATAATGGCTTTGTAAAGTAGTTGATTTATCTGCTCTGGGTAGGGTTCAATCGGGACTACGGTTCATGGATATGATAAGAAGGGTTCTGGCATTAGGGAAAAAATAGGTCTAGGTGGTCATTCAGAGTTCTTCCAGCTCTAAGATTCTATAATATGAGTCTCTATTAGCTAAAGAATTCTAATTAATATTAAATATAAGAAAAAAACAGAGGGTGGTGATAATTTGAACCTGGATGGCTGCATTACCTCATAGTACTCCTTCTATACCTGCAGATCACAACTCCTTCATGTCTTTTTGTCCTGGGTGATCCTTAGCCATCACTTTTTGGCTTAAATAATAAATTAATTTTATTTAAATAAATAACATATGAATAAAATAACAACAACAACAATAATAATAATAATAATGAACAATAAATATCCTAAAAAGCCAGAGTCTCCTTTCTAGGTTTATGGTTTCATTCACCATCCCTAAAACTTTCCAAACCAATATTTGACTTCCTGAGCCACTACTCCCATATACAGCATCTGTTGTGTCTTCTTTTTTTTAGACTGTAAGTTCCTTGAGAAAAGGGACTATTTTTTTTGCTTTTGATTTTATAACTCCAATTTTTAGCACACAGTATTTGGCCAGGAATGAGCATTTCATAATGTTTTCAAATTCATCCATTGATTCTAACATTTACTATGGATGCCAATATGGCATGTGTTTGAATTAGAGATCTATGACAACTCTAATTCATTTCTTCTTCACAACCTTGTGAATCACAGGTTGTTCTCATCACCATTTTACAGATTATTGCAACAGTGTCAGCAAAGTGATTGGCCCATGGTCATGAAACCAGTGTCAGAAACAATATTTCACACACACACACACACACACACACACACACACACACACACACACACACACACACACACACCCCTCTTGCCTTAGCTCTTCTAGTCAACAGCTTTCATCCCATCTTTACATACCTCCCACTCAGTGGAATTCTTTGCTGCTCTCAAACCTATTTTGAGGCTGGTTGACTGGTTTCTAGAGACTCCCTGGATTGCTGTTGAATGCTCAGTAGGGCTTGATTGTGGTTAAGATGGAATTTGTCAAGAAACCAGATGTGATGTTTGCAGTTGAGCCAAGTGGCCCATTCATAAGAATGTGAACCCTGTCACCCCTCTGAAAGACTGAAAAATCTCATTATAAATGAATGACACATTGACTACTAAGAAGTCTACCAACTTAAGGGGGGAAAAGAGCAAACTAACTGTATTTTTCCCTTTCTTTTTCTCCTTCCCTTTTTTTCTTTCCTTCCTTTCCCTCTCTGCCTCAATTTCCAACATAAATATTTAAGTCAATGAGTGCAATTTAGATACAAAAGCTTCCTTTGAACAAACTCACAACCTCTTCCTCCTCCCTTACATGTTAGCATGCCAATATGCTCTTAAATTTTTTGTGGAAAAATCACAGAATAGAATTTATTAGTCATTGAGCATTTATTAAAAACCTACTATATGCCAGGAAGTGTACTAAATGCTAAAGATACAAAGAGACATAAAAAACAGTCTCTGCCCTCAAAGAGTTCACAGTCTAATGGGGTATATACAACATGAAAGCATCTATTTACAAATAAGATATAAAAAGGATAAAGTAAAGAAAAAATCTGAAAGAAAAAAGAACTGAAGAGGTTAGCCCATCTCAACTCTTGATTTAACAGAAGAGGAAACTGAGACCCAAAGCAATTAAATCATGTGCCCAAGGTCATATAGTACATTAATGCCAGAGATAATACAAGAATACAGATACAACACTCTTTCTACCACATTATATTGCTCTATCTTAGAGGTATTCATAGAACCTGAGCCTATAGAAAGTCCAAAATCAATACCACAAAACAAGTTCATTTATTTATTCATTCATTCATGCATATATATATGTATATATATGTATATGTATATATATAATATATATACATACATACATACAATAATATATATACATACATACATACATTCTGCAAGACAGAATGATCCTTCCTAGAATGCAAACATTTGAAAATCAGGAATCATTTCATCTAAACTTTGTGTCTCTCTTTCCTTTCCCCTCCACACACTTTGGGGCAGTTAGGTAATTTCATACTGTAGGAGCTAAATAAATAGTTATTTTATCAATGAATGAAGATAATGCACCATCTTTGTGTCATATTTATCTACTCATTTATTTTTCCACATTTATTAAGCCTCTACTGTGTGCAGATCATTGTGTTAAATACTGAAATACATAGTTTTGAAAAGACTGTCTCTGCCCTCATGAATGAAATCCTTAAAGCCAATTATTTTTTTTTCTTATTCTTGACTTGAACACACATCAGAATGTAACAACTCTTCTGACTCAGTGTGTGTGTTGAACCTTCTGTTGACAAGGGAAGTCACTGGTGGACCTTGGCTTTCTCAAGAGAACTGCTACAATCATGAAACTGGAGCAATGTCTCTTCCCCTTCTCACCCAGAATTCTATTCCAACCTGATTTGATTCTTATAAGGGACACAACCGTACTAATTTTTTTAAAAGCAACTTTTAAAATTGCTCTTTCTAAAAGTGCTTTATAAAAATCACTGTGAAGCATTCATTATAGCACAGAGGATGAATATTATTGCAACAATACCTCATCTCTCTGCTATCCCTAGTGAATGGAAATCCTTCATAAGGGAATTTACAGGTAATTGAAGCTTTTTGCTTCAAGACCCAAGACTTTAAAATAATTTTAACCCATTGTAAAAACAACATTCTTTCCAGAGTATATTACACATATCCCTGTCTTTATGAACGAAGTATGTTGAGCATAATCTAATCTCTGCTTGGGGACTCCAGCTGTTGTTTCAATGCCAATTATTATTTCTTGAGTTTCCCTGGCCAAAGAACCAATGGACCAGAATCTAGCCTTCTGATGAGACTCTTCAGATTTTGCAAGGCTAGTAGGCAGACAATGGATACCATCCTCTGGCAAGGATCCACGAAGACTTTGCCTCCTTGCTAAAGTCAGACAGCATCTGGGTTCAGCCCCCAGGGTCTTTGAGAGCTCAGGGTTATTCCCTTCCATGATAGCACATTAAAGGTGAGCTTCATTGTACTGTGCAGAAATACAGTTCTATGATTTTTCAACTCTGATATCTCTGCCCACATCAGGTTGATAACTCCCATCTCCTGCTATTGTGTGCTTTAAATCTCCTAACTCTGATCCAAAATTATGCCCTTCATTTTTGTGGTTCAAAATCAGCCATCAGTGGCTGTCTGGTATAATAGATAGATGGTGAGCTTTGGTGTCAGGGAGACCTGTGGTTCAAGTCCCACCACTGACATATACTTTCTGTGGGATCCTGAGCAAATTATTTAATTTTTCCAGCTTGAGGTGGTTCTCTAAAGCTATAAATTGCTGATGTCTTTTGAAAGAGAGAATTTCTTGGGGCGGGAAGGGAGTTACCTACACCAATTAAATAAAAGATCTGGACGAAAAACAAATCTGCCTGTGCTAGAAACTAGGTAACTAACCTTGGTAAGTATTATGTTAAACAATAAAGTTGTTAGCTAAGGGCTCTCAAGTATGCAAAAAGCTTTAATGCCAGAACGTCGTGATAACTACTTCTTTCGTTTATGAACTTTTCCCCCTTGCTTCCATGAGGTACTTTGTTAAGTTAGGTTGTGTTAGACTAAAAGTCTAACTCCTAGTTAAGTAAGCTGCCACTAGAATGTAAATCTATGGAATGTTAGGGAGAGAATCAACCGATGTATCAATCAACAAGCATTTGTTTATTAAGTGCCTGCTCTATGCTGGTGATGCTGGTGATGCAAAGATACAAATGAAGCTCTCTCTCTCCTCAAGAAGTTTAAATTCCATCAAGAAACTTCCAAAATTTCTAGTCCAAATACATTATTAATATGAGGAAATTAAGAAGAGGAAAAGAGATGACAGCTTGCCTGAGCTAATTAGTGACTGGTTGGAGACCAGAACACAGGTGTCGTGACCACCTGGTCAGGGCATTGTCCCTCATACTACACCATCTCAAAACCATGCACTTGTGTAACTGTATAAATTCTCTGTCTTTCAAATGGATTTGGACCAGCATGGCTAAATTCAGCTGAATTCAACACACATTTAGTAAATGACTACTGTTTACAAAGCACTGGGCTATGGGTTGGGAATAGAAAGGCAAAAATGAAGCAGTGCTGCCCTCTGGGAGCTTACATTCTAGTTATTCATCTTCTAGAGAGTAAGAGTTGCATCTGTTTCATGGAATAAGTTCTACATATACAGTCCTGTTCACAGAGGCATTTAACAAATGCTATTTGAACCAAAAGACCAAAGAAATCTTTTTACATGATAAAATTCAACTGCAAATGTGCTTTGGGGTTCATTACTGGTGGAAAATGAGGCTTGTTACACAGGACTGATATAGAAATCATATTATGCCTGATACTTCTCTTGAAAAGGTGAGTGGGAAGTCACTAATCTAATTGCTGAACAGTGATGGGTACAAAGAAGATATTTTAAATCTTCTATCTACAGGTCAAATATAGGAGGAATGTCTTTTCTCTTTTATATAAATGTCATAATC
This sequence comes from Pseudochirops cupreus, assembly GCA_028627135.1. Classification (NCBI taxonomy): domain Eukaryota; kingdom Metazoa; phylum Chordata; class Mammalia; order Diprotodontia; family Pseudocheiridae; genus Pseudochirops; species Pseudochirops cupreus. Next base: position 349,281,792 of record CM053581.1, read on the forward strand.
TTATTTCAAGAAGATACACCATATCCCAGCAAAAGAAGGAAAATGCCAGTAGCTTTAAAAAAAACTATGATGGGGATTGAACCTCTGATTGCCTTTTTTAAAGGAACTCCTATAAAAAGAAACCCCTGTATCAATGCAGATTGGCTCCTTCTCTGTAACTTGTTCTTTGAGAAATGTCAAGAGCAAGACATCTGTGAACTTGGTTTTTGTTTTATTTTTGCTAACTACATTTTAATATAATTGGTTTCCTTTGAAATCCTATATATTACATCTTATCCATTGTTGTCGCTGTTGTTCTTCTCCCCTTCTCCCTTCCTCCTCCTCCTTGTCCTCCTCCTTCTCTTTGTAATGGAAAGCACAGAAGTAGTTCACACGTTGTCTCAGCTATTGAATTAACACCTTGGTTCACTTCAAGTTTCTTTTGAGCCTTGTATCAAGTCTGTTAAGAAACAGAACATGTGAACCTTACAATTTGTGAACCCGAGAACTTGTGAACTCCTGGAGAGGAGCTAATGACCATATATAAGGAGAGCTCCAGACTGGAGACAGCAGAACTGAGAGGAGGACTCTTGTGGTGGCAGAGTCAAGAAGGAGAAAAGTTGTGGTATCCTGGCACTCTGTTTGTCTGCTCTGTGTTGATGTTTGTTTGTGATACTTTGTACAGAATTCCTAGGACCTTACTGGAAGCCCTGAAAGAGGATTGTCTGGTTGTATGTTTACAGAAGTCCTAGGGACAGTTTTGGAGGTCCTGGAACTTTACTGATGATTTGTGCTGGCCTCTTAGACTTCATTTGTGGGTCTGTGTTGATTTCTATGTTGATGATTTGTGTTGAGTTCTCAGACCTTGTTGGTGGGTCTGAGTTGATTTCACAGGCAGATATGAATTGATGATGGTGCTGGCAATGTTTATGAATATTATTGTGACTCTGTCAAGCTTTGTCTTCCCAGAAACAGGAACTGTGAAGGACTTGAGGTGGACTGGACACTGTGAACTTCAACATGGAACAGAAACTGGAAAAAGAATTGGACAAGGACCTGGACAAGGAAATGGGAGCTTCTGCCTTTGAACCCAAGTGACAGTTAGAGCTGGGACCATGGAAGAGAAACCATGGGAGCTGAGAGCCAACCTCGAGTCAAGCTGAAAGAAGACTTGGCTTGGATACTGTGTACTGACTGAGAAGATTATGATTTACTCTGACCTTTGACTTTTGTACTTTGTGATTGAATTAAGGATTTTGTGATTGACTAAATGAATGTTACTTTGTTTAAAACTATGTGACCACTTTGGTGAAAACTATGTGGCCGTTTTAGTGATAAGTTGCTAAGTTGTGACATGGTGAATGTTGTCTATTTATTTTCTGTGATAAGTTGTAACACTGTGAATGCTGTACCTTGATTTTCTACGAATGTTTTGCTCTGATTTATTATTGAATAAATAGAAAGTTTGCTATACTATGTAATCAGAACCTTGAAAACTGTTCACAGCAGCAGTCCTCTGGAAAGCTGCTCATACTCCTGCTTTGTTTTCAGAGGACTGATGACATCAGAGGATGATGTCTTGACTTGTGTTTTCATTGTATTTATATAATTCAAAGAAAGAGTCTATAGGGGTCTATGACACAAAAATATTTGAGAACCCCTTGCCTAAAGCATTAAGAGATAAATGACTTGCTCAGGGACACTCAAACATTACACAACAGAGCCAAGACTTGAGTCCAGTTCTGGCAGACTTTGAAGGTGGTCCTCTATCCATTATATCATGCTACTTCTCAAATTAAAAAAAAAAGAATAAAATTAATGATATATGCATTTCAAATATTTACAGCCTGTAAAAGAGAAGAAATTGTTTAAGGACATTATTTTTGAACTCTATTAGGTAAAATGTTTTTAATTAAATTCATTTATTTGCCTTGAAAGCAAGATTGTCACTTTTTTTGGCCCAATTGCAAACACAATTTTTAAAAAAAATTCCTTTTCAGCACATATTACTACTTCTCTGGATGGGGGTTCTCAAAAATTTGCCTATGCCTGGCAATAGTGCTGATCTCACTTCAGCCATAGCCCCTTCTCCTGTGTCATCTTTGGCCATGTTCTCTGGTCAATCCTTCCCTGGAGGTTCAACCAACACCTTCCTCTACTACTAATAGCATATGGATATAAAAAGAGTACGGGGGCTGTGCAGATCTAAATGAAATATGAATGATTCTGGGTATATGCTTACCTTTCTTTTCTCAGCCAAATTTGAATTTTTTTTCAAGGTCAACACATTTTTTTCTTTTTCCTTTTTTTCCATTGCCAATAGAAATCGTTACAATTATACCAAACTTAACATGCTTAACTAGTTCCATGAAAACATATAGTCAAAATAATGTTACAGAGAGTAGTCCCAAGAGAATGTTGTTATGAATGTAAATAGACTGATTCTCAAAATTAATAATAATAGCAACATTTATATGGCACTTTAATATTTACAAAGCATTTTTACATTTATTATCTCATTTTATCCTCTCAGCAACTCTGTACGGTAGGTGCTATTGTTATCCCCATGTTGCAAAAGGGGAAACTGATGCAGAGTAGTTATATAACTGGTACAGGGAAGAGAGATGTCACTGGGCTTGGAATCAGAAAAACTCATCTTCATGAGTTCCTATCTGGCCTCAGACACTTATTAGCTGTGTGACCATGAGTAAGTCACTTATCCCTATTTGCCTCAGTTCCTCATCTGTAAAATGAACTGGAGAAGGAAATGGTAAATCACTCCAGTATCTTTGCCAAGAAATCTCCAAATGGGGTGACAAAGAGTCGGAAACAACTAAACAATAATATATAGGGTCATATAGCTAGGACACATCTGAGGCAGGATTTGAGCTCAGGACTTCCTGACTCCAATTCTAACACCATCCACTCCATCACTCAGCTTCAGTCAGTTAATAACATGAAGGTGTAAACTCTAGGTCAAATTGTCACCAATTACCAATTTTGTAATGGGAATTTGCCATTTGCAATGGCACAAGAGTGGGGTTTAGAGACTTTCCAGTGGTATTTAGTTAAAAGGTATTTAGCTAAAAACCCCCATCCATAATTTGCATTATTGGAGGAGGATGTTGTTTGGATAATTGTGTAGAAATCATCTTATATGTATTTAAAATTGCTGGGAAGGCTTTCTAATATCATGTATGTACATATTGGCTAAAATGAAATATCTAGTAGAAATGTAATGTCCTTGGGGGCAGAGAATGCTTTTGATGTCTGAGCTTTTATCCTCAGCACTTAATAGTCCCTTGCAAATAGTAGGTTTTTAATAAAGATGTGTATAAATGAACTGAATTGAATATTGGTGTCTTTTGAGAAACGGGGGATCTCCTACCTCTAGATTGATTCAAAATGGTGGCCAAGAAGTAGCCAAGAGGAATTGCTGATTTTCTTTCCTTCTGAAGGCATGCTTATAACTCAGCTTGCTCTCTCTCCTCAGAGCAAGAGGACATTTGACTACTCTTTCTTTCTGAAAGGAAAAGAACAGTAATGAGATACCACCCACAAATTTTGAAATGTTTATGTTTTCTTCTTTCTCCCCTCATTTACTGTTAAAAATACTAATGTTATTCTTGAAAGTGATACAATCAAGATCCTTACGGCTGTTGTTTTCTGACTCAGATCATTCTCCGTCCTTACTGAGTGACTTCAGGGCTCAATATACTCACTGATGTTCCACCAAAGGAGAAGAGGAATAAGCATTCATTTAGTGGCTACTGTGCTAGGCACTGTGCTAAGAGGTTTTCACAAATGCTATTTCATTTTCTCCTTACAGACAAAGAACTAAGGCAAACAGGTTAAGTGACTATCTCAGGACTACACAGCTAGTAATTATCTGAGGCTAGATTTGAATGCAGGACTTTCTAACCCCAGGCCTAGAACTCTATCCATTGTCTCCAAATACCTAATTTCTGATGGGATGTCTATCCTTTGGGGAACAGCTGAATAAGTTGTGGTGCATAATTGTGATGGAATACTATTGTATTATGAGAAATGATAAGCAGGATGCTCTCAGAAAAACCTAGGAAGATTTACATGAGCTGATGCAAAAGGAAATGTACTGTGTACAAAGTAACAACATATTGTAAGATGATCAGTTGTGAATGACTTAGCTATTCTCAGCAATACAATGATCCATGACAACTCTGAAGGACTTAGGGTGAATGCTATCCATACCCAGAGAAAGAATTGATGGTGTCTGAATACAGATTGAAGCAACTTTTTTTTCACTTTATTTTTCTTGAGTTTTTTTTTTTAATCTATGTTTTCTGTCACAAGAAGATTATGGATATGTTTTGCCTGACTACACATATATAACCTATATGGAATTCCTTGCCTTCTCAATGAGGGGTGGTGGTGAGGGAGGAAAGGAGACAATTTGGAACTCAAAGTTTTAAAAACAAATGTTAAAAATTGTTGTTTACATTGAACTGAGGGAAAATTAAATACTAAATTAATACCTTAATTTCTCAGTTCCTAAATTTTCTCTGATCCTGAGATCCATTTGTCCATTCCATTTCAGCTATACTCAAAGAAGGACACACCCTCGATCTTGCTAAAATCCCACTAGTGTTCCACTTCTCTATTCAAGAACCCCTGGTTTCCTTTTAATTGATCACGATATTTTGTTATTCCATATAACCCCAATAAAAGAGCTGGACTTGGAGTCAATAAGACCCGAATTCAATTCCTGCCTCAGACACAATCTGTGTGACCCCGAACAAGGAATTTATTTTTTTCTCAGTCTTAGTTTATTCACCTGTAAAATGGAGATAATAATAGATAGGGCTGTTGTGAGGATCCAGTGAGCTCATATATATATAAAGCACTTTGCAAACCTTCAAGCCCTATATAAATGCCTTTGTTACAGTTATTATTATCATCACTATTATTACTTACCCCAACCCAGATACACCATGCCCATCTCCTACCTCCATTCCTTTGTACTGGAAGTGTACCATGCCTGGGATGCTCTCCCTCCTTGTTTCTACCTCTTATCACTCCTGGAATCCTTCATGATTTAGCTGTGAGACCTTGGGCTAGTCAACTAACCTCTATCTGCCTTACCTTCCTCATCTGTAAACTGAGGATAATAATAACATCTCTATCACAGGGTTGTTGCAAAGACAAAATGAAACAACATTTGTAAAGTGCTTTGCCAAACTTAAAGTCCTGTATAAATGCTAGTATCATTATTTGGCTGCAAAAAATAATTTATTACTAAATATATACATGTATTTATAAAATATACAATATAATTTAGTAATGATTAGTATAATTTTTAATAATTTGCTAAATATGATGTAGTAATCATTGCTATAATTTAATATATTTGCTTAATATAATATGATTTAGTGGTGAGTAGTACAATTTTTCATATACTGACCGAATATATGTGTATAATTTAGTTAAAATTCATATAACTTACTCAATATATACAAATAATTTAGTATACCTTTTCATATATTGATGAAATATATATATAATTTAGTAATAATTAGTATAATTTTAAAACAGTAACTAAAAATATACATATAATTTAGTAAGATTTAGCTTAATTTTTATACATTGACTAAATATATCCATACATATATTTAGTAATAGGTATACAGATTGTTTCTGTAATGGAGGGACACTGGCATAGCAACTAGAAAGATATCTCCTTTAAGAGGTTGCATTGAGCTGAATTCTGAAGGACGTCAGGGATTCTAGTGGATTGAGGTAAGAAGGTTTTCCAGTGTAGACATGGGCACAGAGACTGTAGAGCAAGCTGACCATGTGGTCCAGAATGTAGAATGTGTGACAGGGCATCACAGGTAATGAGCCTGGAAAGGTAAGCATTCTAGAGATTGTATAACCTGGTGAAGTAATCCTGGGCAAGATACCCTAAATTCTCATTTTCCTCATGCAGATCTCTGAGACCATAAGCTACAGGAGGGTTGCCCTTCTGCTTTGATGGAGGGGATTTTTGTAGAGGGAGTTTATCATAGAGATGGGGGAAGGGGGGGAAGAAACAGAGATAGAGAGTGGGACAGAGACAGAGAGACAACAACAAAGAGATAGAGGGAGAATGAGACCGAGAGATAGAATAGAATAAGAGATATAGAATAGAATAAGAATAAGAAACAGAGAGGCAGAGAGACATATAAGGAGGACATGGATTTAGCTGTGTAATGAGGATTATGAACTTCAATGTAAAATAAACAACAAACAAAAAATGAACCAGGAAATTGCTGGTTTGTTTTGCTAGGAACTGGGAGTTCTAAGCATCTGTTGCCTTTATACTGTCTTTGAAACTCTGAGCTAGGAAAACATGGGAGTTTGGAGTTAAGCCTGACCAAATTATTCCTCCTCTGAAGGATTTCAAAGTCGTTTTAAACTAACCTCTCAATGTTCCTCTTTGCCAAGGTGAGGAGGGGCTGGTGTCATATGGTCCAAGTCCACTGAGACTACTTTATTCTAATGGAAATCTGCAGCTGCCTGGGAACATTAAAGCTACCTTCCTTCTGCTGAGTCCAAGTCTGTCAGGGGTGGAGGAAACTTGGACTTGTTTCCTGAGTATGGACTTAAATTTGTTATCTGAGAGAAATCAAAGGCATCTACTGATTTAATGGATTTCTTTCAGGAATACTGATTAGAAGGGAGAATTAAAGGACCAATACCAATGAAAAAAGTAGCATGTGTGTGTGTGTGTGTGTGTGTGTGTGTGTGTGTGTGTGTGTGTGAGAGAGAGAGAGAGAGAGAGAGAGAGAGCGAGAGAAAGAAAGAAATAGGGAGAGTATAAAGTAGTGGCTAGCTTGACTCACTCTTGAAAACTAGCTTGGTTTAGGGGACAGTGTTCTGGCCTTGGAGAAAGGACAATCTGATTTCAAGTACCCTCCCTCCCCACTGACTCAGACACTTCTTGGCCATGATGCTGTGCAATTCACTTGATCTGACTCACCTCAGTTTCCACGTGTATAAAATGGAGCTGATTTCTAAGGTACATATTCCATAGGGTTGTGGGGAGGATGAAATGAGATAATGTATCAAAAGGGCTTTATAGCCTCTATATAAATGTTGAATTTAGACCTGGAAGGGCCATGGGGTTATCTAATCCAACCCCCACAATTTTATAGATGAAGAAACTCTAGGTCAAAGAGGAAAAGTGATTTTCATAGCATCAAATAGCCAATAAGCGAGAGATTTGTACCCACAAAAGGATAGATTTAGAGGCAGAAAGGCCCTAGAAATCATGTGGTTCCACCCCGCCATTTTATAGATTATGAAACAAAACCAGAGAGTTTTAGGAACCTGCTGTCTTAGAACTGGAAAGGATCTTAATCTAGTCTAGCCCTCCCATTTGAGAGATGAGGAAACTCAGGCCCCCCTCTCTGGGCCAGAGAGGGGAGCTGACTTTCCCAAAGTCGCACAGTAGTAAAGATTATAGCTGAGGTTTGAATCCAATTCTTTAGGCTTAGGTCAAACATTATTCTGAGGATTCTACACTGTCTCACCAATGTTTTGACCATGTCAGGGGTCCTTCCTGAAATGAGAGCACATCCTACTGCCATTGTGAAACAGTAATTAAATTTGCTCCTCAACCCCTTTTGTTAATTGACTTAGCAAATATGTCATGGACTTCTTCATTATCATATATGTCAGATATGACTGATTGAGCAGTCTGTTGACTGCTGAAAATGAGGAACAAACTTCTCAGCCTGCTTTAGTGACTTTCTTTCACGGGAGTTTTCATTTCTTGTTCAACACAGGTTAGTGTTTGGGTTGGGGGTTGTTTACTTTCCCAGGAAATGACTGTTCTCACTTTTATCCTGTCTGAGGCAATCCCATCTGAGAAGGAATGAGTTAGGTTCTCCTCTTTCTCAACTAGCCGGTAATAAACCAAAAACATTTTAGAAAAGGGCAACACAGAACCAGAAAAAGAATAGCAGGACTGAGTTTTTATCTCACAGGGAAAGAGGCAGAGGTCAGAAGTCAACTTAGCAGCACTAAGACTTACAGAAACAGACTTTTGATATTGAAATTGGTGAGTGTGGAGGGGGATTAAGATAAAACGGATGTTAATTCTCAAGATGTCACTATTTTAAGATTTTACTTTATTTTTTTTTTTAGAGAGAAATTAAATTGAGGATAAAAGCTGCCAAGTCACATTACTAGAGCCTAAGTTTCTGGATCTTAGGTGAAATCAACCATGGCAATCATAATATACATTCTTGATCATAGCAAACCATATTCTAGAAATCTTCATTGGTATATACACAACATGAAGGCTAAAAGATGGGGTAATAATCTAGCAATTCAATTTTTAAAATACTTCAAACAATTACTTTGTTTTGAGTAGACCAAACAACTGGCAAATTGATTGTTTTTCTCATAAAATTTCTTTCTCTCTCTCTCTCTCTCTCCCTCTCCCTCTCTCTCTTTCTCTCTCTCTCACACACACACACACACACAAATAAAATAATATCTACTAATAAATAATATAATTTTATATGAATATATAGCATTATTACATATAATAATATAATATATAATTTTCATTTAATTTTTTTCACATAATTTCATATAATCTCTTCTTTGGGGAGGATAAGACTGTCAAGTTTAATTTTTTTTTAATAGATGTGATATGAATTTTTAACATTTCACTGCCTAAGAAAAAGTCATCCTGAGTTTAATTTTATATGTCTACTGATTTATCCCTTGAAAAATAAATGATTGACTATGTTTTGGAAGACTTGGATAAACTGTTAGAGAGTAAAGTAAAGAGAAGCAGGATAATAACATAGTGGATTAAAATAATTCAATCAAAGACGATTCAAATACTGTGTAACTGCAGTGGACAATCTTTGCCCCAGAGAAGGGAGGGGAAAATGTACCTCAAGTCTTTCCTTGGAGAGGTGGTGAACTATTTATTGGGGCAGAGTTGGGACAACTGTTGAGGTTTAGGGTCTAGGCGTTCTAGAGACGCCCAAATACCAACACGCCGGGTCTTGCCAAATGAATTTGACTCAAGCCTTCTCTAAGCCAAAGTTAAGCAAAGTTTATTAAAGATTCACCCTAATGGGTAGACTCTTAAAGAGCTTAAGTATCTGTGACGCTTGTATTAGGCAAGTGGGCCAGGATAATCTGACACAGAGTGAGCCTGTGCTAAATTAATCCCAGCCCCTTCATGGAAGCAAGATAAATCTAATATAACAGAAAGACTATGGGAGGGATCTAGGGGTGGTCTAGAGGAGGGTTTTGGGGAGGGTCTTGAGGAGGACTCTAAGGAGGATCTTTGATGGAGTTGAGGTCAAACTGGGATTAAGGGTGGGATGTAGGTGAAGGCTACCTGGAGATGACAGATCAGGGAGGGCTAGGCTAGTTTAAGGATAACAGATTTGCCTATAGATATTTTGATAGGATCAAGGATGGGAAGTAGCTGGACAATGGAGGGCTAGGCTAGGTTAAGAGTAACAGAGATTTTAGGCCTAGCAATGAAGGCTTATGGCCTCAGGCAAATAAATGCCTCCTCAAGCAGGAAGATCCAATCAGTGTTCAAGGGGTTTCCCAGAGCCTGTACCCCCTCAGTATCTGCACATGTGACCTTTTTCCTATCTATCTCTGTCACTCATTTCTATCTACCATCTAGCTATGACATCTATCTGTTCTAAATTATCTCATTTATCTCTAACATTAATCTACCTATCCTGTTAGCTATCATCTATCTATTGAACTATCTATGTATGCATCTATTTATTTGTCTATCTATCTATCTACCTATCATGTATCTGTCTATCCATCTATCCATCCATCCATCTATCTATCTATCTATCTCCCTCTATCTATCTATCTATCCATCTATCTATCCATCTATCTACTTTACAGTTAATAAGTTCAAAAAAGGAACAGGCTGTTTCATCAAGTGGTGAGTTCCCTATCATCAGAAGTATCCAAACAAAGTCCCAGTGACCTTTTGCCAGGGAGACTCCAATTCTGGTTGTGATTTTAGATAACTCCTCTTCTCTGGATCTATGAGGAGGCCCTAGCTAGGGGTGGGGAACCCGAGGCCTCAAGGTCACATGGGGCCCACTAGGTCCTCAAGCGCAGTCCTTTGACTGAATCCAAAGTCATAGGGTAAATCCCTTTAATAAAAGGATTTGTTCTACAAAATTTGGAATTAGTCAAAAGGCTGCTCCCAAGGACCTAAAAGGCCACATGTGTCCTCCAGTCTGTACCTAGCCCCTAGATGTTCAGGACTGTTACAAGAGATGGACTTTGAGTGGATGGGGTAGAATCTTGGTACCGGTGAAGGAAGGATGATGATTGGGAAGCACCCTTACATTACAACAGCCTTTTTCTCCAAGTATATTGATTATATAGAGATGAGAATAAAAGATAGCTTAAGAAAGGACCATGTTCAGTGAACCCAATCAGCATTTTTTTAAATTGCCCTATAATACTCAGCTATTAGCAGCTACATGAATGTTAATTTCTTTTTCTTTTCTTTTTTAATAGCAGAGTTAGAATGTGAACTCATAACTCATAACTCCCACCTAGCTCTCTTTCTGTTACATAAAACCACCCCTCTAGAAATCTTACACTTGGAGTCTCTACAATTGCTCTCCTGTATGGAACAATGAAAAGAGCATTCAAATAGACTCCCTAAACCTATTTCCTATGTGACCTTTGACAAGTCATTTATACTCCCTGGACCATAGGTCTCTCATTCACAAAATCAAGAGGTTGAATGAAATGCACTCTACGTCCTTTCTTATTGAGTTATGTTAGTATGATCCTAATTCTGTGGTTCTTGATAAAATGGTCAGGGAAAACCTTAGTATAAATATTTCCCACTATAACTCAAGTGACAGGGTGAACCAAGTGAACTTTAAGATTCCTTCTATGATCCTACTGAGAGAAATGATTTGTTTCTCTCTAATATTAATATCCAATTATTAAAATTGGGCAGATCCAAGCCTTTTCCCCCTAGTTCTGGTTCCTTGTACAATCTGTCAAGGACAAGGCTGATGAAGGATAGGACTGACATTTTCTCATTCTGGGTATTGCTACTCTGCCCAACTAGATTCCAAGGTGAAGCCCCTGGCCCATTGTCTTTTGCTCAGGTTTGGTTGGATGTAGATTCTTTGTTTAGACTGTCCTCCCTTCATGTCAGAGAAGTCTGAATTATTCTGGTATTAAAAGACAAAATATGGTGATAGCATACAAAACTCTATGTGTGTATATATACATACATATATGCATTTGAGTTTCTAAACTTTTTCATTTCATCTGTTGACCTTCTCTGGTCTTCAGCTTCCACAAAACTCAAAAAAAAAAATCCCCATTAAATTTCTTATTCTGACCCATGATACATCAAAACTATGATGGGGAGAATCCTGATGTGGAAGGAATAACTGCAAATGACATAATCAAAGTTCATTAGAATAGGTCCAGTTCCTCATTGTAATACTCATTCTCTCTCATTACTTAATCGACCAATCAGAGTTGATCACACCTGCTTTTTCCAAGGCCATGTAAGCTTTGAGTCCACTACCATGAAGGTCTTTGACATTCAAGAGTATCACAGACCTATTTTATTAAAATGATAACATTATTAACAAAATGACTAATTAACGAGGAATTATGCCTCTTGAAATTTTTAAATGTCATTCTATGGCCTATAAATTACAGAAGTCTACATTGTTCTGTGAAAAGACTTTAGTGCAGTAAGAGCTCCTTCCATTGATGAAATCACCAATCTAGACCAAGAAAACAAAAACAAAAAGGTCACTAAGGCAAGCCTTCTGCCTGAAGTCTCTGCTTCCCTTTCAAGCAGAAAGCCAGATTGTATCTCAGGAAGGGAGGGCAGGGAGGTGGGAAGAGGGAGAGAAATCAAGAATAAAAAGGAAGCCTCTTGAATTGGATCCTAGATATGGAAAATAGAAGCAATTAAGTGAGAAATTCTCTAGTCTTGGCAGAAAAAAAAAAAGAACAAGAATGAGAGACAAAGGAATACCTTGCTCTTTTAACTACCATAATTTTTATTTTAAGAGCAAAAATGCTTGAGAAGACATCCTTTTCCATGTTGTTCTCAGCCCTATTATTATGATCTGATTCCAAATTCCTGCCTTCCATCAAGCCCTGGTAAAAATTGAAAGTGTTCCACAGATCAATAAATAATTATCCTACGCTGAATGTGTGTGTCGTCTTTCCGCAGCATTGCTGCCTGTCTGGCAAATGGATCTGTATGAAATTCGGAATCTGAATGAAAAAGAAACATCATTGTTAATGGCTTGTCATGGCCTATTGAGGGTTCTATGAAATAGGAAAGATTGCATTCTGCTAGGCATGGGCCCTGACAGAAGAAACCGGGGTTAACCTGGTCACACACACACACACACGTGCACGCGCACGCACACACACGCATACACACACATGCGCATACACACATACACATACACGCACACATACACACACATGCACACGTGCGCGCACAGACACGCACACCCAAAAGATGCACAGCTCTTGCCAGTACATGTTGCCTTTGGTTTTTACTTTATTTATTCAGTGGGGATGGGCCATATGACACTAGAAAATGGAGGCTTCTGGAGGGTGTTGGATGGGATTTAAAGATTTGGGTATAAATTCTGACTCTGCCATTTGTTACCCACATGAGTTTAGGCAAGTCCCCTTCAATACCACCGAGTTTGGCGTATAGTAGGCCCTTGGTAAATGCATGACTGATCTCGTCATTTGTAATTAGGTGGCACCCTCTCTTATAATATGTTTTTATTAGCATCAGCTGGTGGAAACAACAAAAACAACAACAAAATTCCACTCTAAATTCTAGTAATTATTTTGGTTCTTCATAAAAGTGTCATTTTGTGGCTAAATTTCCTCATCTGTAAAATGATTAAGTTGAACTAGAAAATGTCTAAGGCTCTAGTCTGTACTCCTAAAGCCTTTGTGTGTGTGTGTGTGTGTGTGTGTGTGTGTGTGTGTGTATGTGATGCTCCCCTCTATGAGTCAGGTGGCATCTACTGACCTGTACTCTCAATAAAATGTTTAAATGCATTAAAAAAAATGCCCAGGATAATAAAAAGAAACCAATGGTACTGCAATCCAGTCAGTGTAGACAGAAAGGTTGTGGTCACGTGGTACATATGATGACCACGTTAATTTCAAAGTAGCGATGAACATAGATGATATTTTGAGATATTGGCAACAACTATGAAGTTACATGAAAAAATCTGTGATTTCTATCAGTGACAAAGTCATGGTGCTTCAAATACTGTAGTTTGTTTAGTTCATTTGTGATTGAAGGCAAGGCTGGATTTCAGGCAGAGGTTAGTAAAAAAAAAAAAAGATATCATTTCTCCCTTCCCTCAAAGTTTATGGACACCATCAAATCTCCCCCAGGTTAAAAGCCTCTCTCCTAAAGCTGTGACAAAGGTCAACATTTATAAAGCATTTGACCTAGCATTATTTGATCTGATCCTATGAGGAAGTCGTTCTAGGAATGTCAGAGCAAAGATCTTTTGGGTGGTCATTGCACATGGCCATTGCCCATGGCCACCTTTCTGATACGTGTTGGAGACCAGATTCAAAATCCTAGTCATTCTCGACCCCAAATCCAAAGCTTTTTCTCCCCTTTATCCCATTGTTTCTCATCAATAGATCATTTCAAGTCTTTCAAGGTATAGTTTTTTGTTTTTTTGTTTTGTTTTTTTTCAGGGAAAGGGAGGCCCAGACCAATAACTTCATTGGTTGAAGGAAATTTCAGTGTAGAAATACCTTTACCAATTTAAGTTTGCTTCTGTCCTCCAACTTGAGGCAGGTAGGTGGAGCAGGGAATAGAGCTCTGGGCCTGGAATTAGAAAGAGTTCTAATCTGACCTCAGATATTCCCCTAGCTGTGTGACTGTTGGCAGGTCACTTTAACTTGGTCTGCCTCAGTCTCCTCAATTGTAAACTAAGGATAATAATGACATCTATCCCAGGGTCATCGTGATAATCAAATCAGATCTTGTAGAAAGTGCTTAGACAAGTGCCTGGTACATAGTAGGCAGAATACAAATATTTATTTCCTTCCAACTTCGTTGTTTGTGGTCACTGAGAGGTTAAGTGATGAGGATCATTCAGTCAGTAGACATCAAAGACAAGACTCCAACTCAGCCCTTCCAGATTCCAAGGCCAGGTCTATCCATTACATGAAATTGCCTCTACTTAGCATTCAGAATTTTAGAAAGCAGAAGGTGATGGCTAGGTAGTGCAGTGAATAGAGTACGGGCCTTGGAGTCAGGAGGACCTAAGGTCAAATCCAGCCTCAGACATTTAATAAAAAAACTAGCCTTGTGACCTTGGGTTAGTCACTTAACCCCAATCGCCCTACCTTCTCCCCTCCAAAAAGCAAAAAAAAAAAAAAAAGCAGAGTGCAGGGGGGAGGGGAGAGATGTGATTAAAAAGATAAAATATATGGAAAATGTATGAGAATGTAAGGAATGAAGGTCACTCCACAGTAAAGATTATAAGTAGAGAAATGAGACAAGTGGCTGGGGTAGTATCTCTAGCTGGGTGGCCAGAACTTCAGCCCTGTTACCCTGGTCTGTAAGAAAAGGATTTTGGTCATAGTTCAGTCCTTGCTTCTTTTAGAAATGAATACAAACATGACATCAGGGTATCAGTGACCTGCTCCTTAAGTTTTGGCCAATGAAGCTTTTAGCATCTCAAATAATAAGGCATGATTCAAATGTATTAGAAGGAGATTATTTTGAGAAATTGTTTTAGGAGCTTAAATTGGCCAAAGCTTCTCAATTTATTATGAAATTTTTGGTTTGAACAAATCACACTGGAGAAAATAATTCTGCACTCATACCACTTTCATTCTTGGATTACAGCTTCTATTCTAGGGCCC
>CM053581.1:349297219-349333816 GCA_028627135.1 Pseudochirops cupreus
TCCTCGGCTCCTCCACTCCTCCAGTCCAGCCGCCCCCGGGGCACAGCTGTGGCTTCAGGCCAGGCTGGTTTCGGTTGGCAGTGCTGATATGGTTCCTTGTAGCTGAGCTGACTTTAGTGGGAAGTATCTTTGTGTGCGTTTTGGAGTTCTAGGATTGGTTTAGAGTCCTATTTCATGGGTATTTTGGGGTGGCTATGTGAGAGCTGCGATGTGTTGCTGCTGCTACGCCGCCATCTTGGCTCCGCCCCAACCAGACAGTTTCGATGACTGCTACTTTATAATATAGTTAGAGGTTTGGATGTGCTATTCACCCTTCATCTCTACTTCTTTTCCTCATTTCCCTTGATCTTCTAGATTTTTTTCCCCCAAACGAATTTTGTTATTATTTTATGAAGAATCCCTTTAGTAATTTGGTATACCATTAAACATGTAAATTAATTTCAGTTGTATTATAATTTTTATTATATTTACACTGAATATTAATCTAGCAGTTTAAGAGTTTTTTTTTCATGTCTTTAAGGAAAACTTTGTAATCAAATCTATACATCTTTTTATGTGCTTGGATAGGGTGATCCCCCAATATTTTATGCATTTTAAGAAAGAAAATTCTTTAAAAGAGTTTGGATATGTAATTAATATAAATTCAGCAAAGAAACTGTGCAACACATCACTTCAGACTACAAACATTCACACTTACCAAATGTTTAGTAAGACATGATCGATTAGCTGCCATTAGGCATGAGAAGGTCCCTGTCTTTCATGAACTGACAAGTGCCAAATTTGCATAATATAAATAAAAATATTAAAAATACAGATCTCAAAAATATAAATACAGATATTATAAATACAGATCTCAAAAAATATAAATACAGATCTCTCAAAATAGCCTAGACAATTAAGTAAAAAAATCTATACTTTACCTGAAACATTATTGTAGGTTGAATCATTACCTTCAATTGGCTAGGTATAACACTGATACATAAAATTTTAAAAACAAAAAATTTAATAGATGTTGTCATATCAAATACTTATGATCTCCATGCTCCAAGCTGTACAATTCAAAGGATTTGCGAGATATAGAGACCTATGGGAAGAAATTGAAATTATGTGAGAACAAGATGAGGTATACATGACCCCTATTCTTCTGTCTATACCTGGAGTTGCACTAAGGATATTTTCAGAAACCCCACAAAAAATAATTCATATCTTTATATTCATATTCAACTACCAAATGCACTTTTCTTAACTTCTTATGTGGTAATCCTAAGAACAGTAAATATAAAATAATAATAACAGGATGACTTGTTCTAGTACAGGGGTGGGGAACCTGTGGTCTCAAGGCCACATGTGGCCCTCTAGGTCCTCAAGTGTGGCCGTTTGACTGAATCCAAACTTCACAGAACAAATCCCCTTAATAAAAAGATTTGTTCTGTAAAATTTGAGCTCAATAAAAGGGTCACATTTGAGGACCTAGATGACCTCTTGTGGCCTCAAAGCCACAGGTTAGTATCATTTCTATCTAAATTCAATCAATTGAGATAAGAATATTAGTAACGACAATCACCCCATCAAAGTCCAAACTCCCATCCACATACCATAAGGGAGAAGAGCAATGGCCAAGTAGGAGGATGCCAACAATGGATGCTAACCATTATATTTTGTGAGCTTAAGGAGTCACACCAAAGAGATGAAAAGAATAATGAGAGTGGTGATTATGACGATGATGGCGATTACATTAATGGTAACAGCAATCACTAGTATCAATTATTAGCATTTTAAGGTTTGCAAAACTCTTTACATACAACTGACAAGCAACAAAATGGGAAGGGCAACTCTTCTTAGGTCTCTGCCAATGACATTGAGTGTAGAGTGACCACAGCTGATCTTGAACTCTTCAGTGACTTCTATGCAGCCTTTGTCCCTCTCTGCTTCTGTAAGGGGATGGAACTGTGATCTAGCTCACGCTTTAAATTTCCACCTTTAAGTGTATTCTGAAATAGTGCAAGGAGATGTCCACCAACCAATGAGATAAAATGAAGAACTATGGACGTCCTAAAGCCCTACCATTGAGCAGAAAAGAAAACTATTATTTTTCAGTCTAAATGGAAAGTATGGATTTTCAGGACAAAGACAAAGCTATGATCACTAAGAGGATGCCATCCCTTTCATTTTACTTGCATATTGGTAGGAAGTAGTATTATGAAGGGGAGATAAAAGAGGGAGAAAACACCCCAAAACATGAAAAATAATAAAGGATGAGACAAAGGACATTCAGTAGCTGTCTAGAAGGGTTCTCCTTTGTCTAGAAAATGACAACTCAACATTTTGACAAAAAGTAGAGCAACACATGGTGTTGTGAGATGGACACAACCCCTTAATATTAGAATCAAATTTATATTTGTCTTCTCATATTTAGCTCCATGTACTTGCTTCTGTCACAGCAAGGTGGTGCAGTGGATACAATACTAACCCTGCAGTCAAGAGGATCTGAATTCAAATACAGCCTCAGGCACTTACTAAATTGTGTGAATCTAAGCAAGTCTCTTAACTCTGTTTGCCTCAGTTTCCTCCTCTGTAAAATAACCTGGAGAAGGAAATGGCAAACCACTCAGTGTCTGCACCAAGAAAACCCCAAATGGGGTCACAGAGAGTCAGACACGACCAAAACATCTCAACATCTTTCCATAGCTATCTTGTATCGTGTCCTAGAAAACTTCTGTGCTTTGGATTAGAAAGGATCCTAGCATCATAAGATTGTAGATTTAGAGCTGGAAGGGAACATAGAAGCCTCTTGTTCTGTTCTGTTTTCCTTTTCCAAGTCCCTAATTTTGCAGATCAGGAAATTAAAGCTGAGGGATGAAAGGTGATTTGCCCAGAGTCACAACTAGTAAACATTGGGACAGGACTTGAACTCAAGTTTTCCTGGGCTATTTGGAATTGGTTCTTGAAACTTTCAAATAATTTGTTAAGAGAGAGAAGGAGAGAGAGAGAGAGAGAGAGAGAGAGAGAGAGAGAGAGAGAGAGAGAAAGAGAGAGAGAGAGAGGAGAAAGGGAGGGAGGGAGGGAAAGAGACAGTGACAGAGAAAGGGAGACAGAGAAAGTAAGAAATGGGGAAGGGAAGGGAGGGGAGGTGAAGGAAAAGTCAGAAGATCAAAGATATTTTATCATTGAAAGGGTCCTTTAGAAATTTCCTAGGATAGATTTTCCCTGTATTATTTCCTAGGACTTTTTTCCTTTCTATCAGAGACTAGACCTGTTCATACTGTAGTGGCATGTCGAGTCTAGACAAACTGAACATTTCTAAACACCATACAGAGATAGCCCACAAAGTTGATACTTTGCCTACCTAGTTTCCAAGAATGACTGCTTCATGGATTCCACAGGGTCTATGAATACTGATATCTGGTAATCATTTCCCCTTCTCACAAGTAACCATAAAGCACTCATCAGCCTAATCTTCAGCCTAGTCTTTTCTTCTGAGACATTTATCTCCCTACTTTTAGCATTCTTGGGATATCTTCTGCTCTATTAAAGATTTTGTATGATAATTCCTTAATGTTTTCAAGTCTATACTTGAGCACAAATTTCCACTGGATGTACTTCAACTCTTCTTCTCGTCTACCTTCTCTTGGTTTTTAGTGCTTTAGATCCCAAGTTCCCACCAATGACCGATATGCTTCCTTCACTAATTCTCAGTTGATATAACTTAACCAGCCAGACATAATTTGTTTTTAAAAATGTGAATTTACTAAGGTATCATATGAACAGTTAGGACAAAACATCCTCCAAATGGGGGCCACACTCCCCAAAGTCCAAGAGAAAGTAGATTCAGGTCTAGAAGAGAACATGGGACTAAGAGGTAACTCACAGCTCCTAGAAATACTTCACCCCTCTCTGTGGAATCCTCAGAAGGTTTCTTAAGTATGACTTAGCTTTCTCTTGGGTTCTCAGTAGAGTCTTGAAGCTTGTCATTATTGTTCAGTCATTTCAGTTGTGTCTGACTCATCATCACCCTATTAAGGGTTTTCTTGGTAAGACTACTAAAGTGGTTTGCCATTTCCTTCTCCATCTCATTTTACAGATGGGGAACCTGAGGCAAACTGAGGTAAGTGTCTTGCTCAGGGTCACATAGCTAGTCAGTATCTGAGACCAGATTTGAACTCAAGTCTTTCTGATTCTAGGGGTAGAGCTCTATGAACTGTGGCACCACCTAGCTGCCCCTCCCAAATATCATTGTTCTATTGTGTCCAACTCTCTGTGACACCATTTGGGGGTTTTCTTGGTGAAGATACTGGTGTGTTTGCTATTTCCTTCTCCATTTCATTTTACAGATGAGGAACTCCTAATCTGTGATTACTCACTTAACTTAAACTATTCTCTTCAAAGATACCAATTATTTCTTAATTATCAAACTTGATGGTAGTCCATGAAATTCTTCTATTTATCATTCAATCAATAAACATGTACCATGGGCCTGCTAAACGCCAGGCATCGTACTGGGGATACAAAATGAGCAAAAGACAGTTCTTATCCTCAAGGAGCTCACAGTCCTATGTTGGAATCAGTGTATCTTTATAGATTTTTTAGCTACTACAGATGTTAAAACCAAATATGAAAATAAATTACTCAAAGTCAGACTTTTGAATGACTATATTACATTGTTAATATTTTTTTCAAAAATAATGAAGTATTTTCAATCACACTCTTCTAACTAAAATATTATCAACAGTATTTTAATGAAAGCAAAATGCTGTTCCATTAATAACTAAAATATTATTTTCAAAATACTAATTCATCTTCATTACATCTTTTACTAATTGGTATTTTGTGTAAGTTTTTAATGCACAAAATTATTTGAACATGTGTATAATTGATAAGTAAATAAACACAAATTTCAGAGGTCATTTTTTAAATCCTTAAAGCATATAATCAAAAAGATCTGGAGACCACCACTTAAAGATGCAGCTTCCTTTATTTTTTCTTACATATGAGGAAAACAAAGACCAGAGAGACAACAATATTTGCCCAACATCACACAGGTAGTAAGTGGCCAAGCTAGGTCCTTTGTCTTGAAATCAGCACTTTTTATACCATATACATGAAGGTAAATGTTGTGAGCAGACATAGATGTGGGAGAAAGGAAAGGATGAAGAGACAGGAGAATGCTAGACAGAGAGTAGGGTCTGTTTGGCAAAAATATGGACCATATATAGGAGAACAGCATAATACCAACTTGGGTAGAAAGGTTAGAGATCTACAGTGACCTTGAATGCCAAGCTGAAGTGTTTATTACTTCTCAGGTAATAGAAGCCATGGAAGTTTTTGAATGGAACAGTGTCATGATTACATAGGGAAGATTACTCATGTACTAGTGTATTTAATATAACATCTCAATGAAATTTATTTATGTTAAATAAGGATAGAAAACAATTCTGTCCCATTAATGATAAGGATACTGACACTTGTTGTCAATAGGAAGTGGGTGATAGCAGATTGAATGGATAGAAATAATTAAAAATGAATCTGGCTTGTGTCCTACTTTTAACCCTTAGTAGTTACATAATCCCCTCCTGGGTCACTGATTCATCATGGGGGAGGGACTTGCATAGCTCAATGAAACTATGAGCCATGCCGTGCAAGTTTACCCAAGATGGGCAGGTCATAATAGAAAGTTCTGATGAAAGATGACCCACTGGAGAAGGAAATGGCAAACCACTCGAGTACCTTTGCCAAGAAAATGCCATGGACCTTATTGGTGTACCATTATGATGCACAGGGTCACAAAGAGTGAGACACAAGTGAACAATTAAACAACAATAAAAATTCTAAAATATCTGTTTTCCCCTCTATAAAATCATCATCATAATCATCATCATCATCATCACCATCATCGCCATCACCATCATCATCATCATCATCATCATCATACCTACAGCACTTCCCTCAAAGGGTTGTTTTGAGGCTCAATTCAGTAAGCCTTTATTAAGCACCTACTATGGACCAGGCAATGGAGATGCCATTTGTACTAAAAGGAAAGAATGCATGCAGATAGATTTCTTTCTCTTTGCTTTGTTTTTGTTAGAGAGAACTTACAGTTTCATTGGTACATTGAGCTTCCAATGAGGAAATGCCCTCTACCAGTGTAGATAGGCAGTTGTTCTGCACTTTATAATTTTAGAGAACTGCCTGGAATATGAAAAGGTTAAGTGAATTGACCACAGTCACACAGCTATTATGTGTGAGAAAGCAAAACTCAAGCCCTGGTCTTTCACTAATTGTAAAGCTACCCAATAATGCAGATGAGAAGGGAGGAAAAAGAGGTAGGGAATTATTTCCTCATCTCAGCATCCAGTGAAATTGTGCAGATATGTAAATACAAAATACATGCAAGGTAAATTGTGAGTGAGAGCGTACTCATAGCTCCAAGAATCAGATAAAATAAGGCACATTCTACTCTATAATTTTTTTCAGTTGTTGTTCAGTCATGTCCAACTGTGACCCCATTTGGGGTTTTCTTGGCAAAGATCCTGGAGTGGTTTGCCATTTCTTTCTCCAACTAATTCTATAGATATGGAAATTGAGGCAAATAGGGCTACATGACTTGCCCAGGGTCATACAGCCAGTAAGTGTCTGAGGCCAGGTCCAAACTCAGGAACAGAGGTTTCCTGACCCCAAGCCCGGCACTCTATCCACTGTGCTACCTACCTGCCGTTGAAACTATAAGGTAATATATATGACAGTTATTATTATTTTCAATATTTTGATGGGCCCCATAAGGATATAAGAAAGTTATTACCATATTTTTGGCAGATCCATTTATAGGATGGAGTTTTAATGTTTATAATTCTGAGTAGATGAAAAGTAATGATAAAGAAAATGATGTGTGCTTTCAAGAATGTGAAGCCCCTCCTTCATACATTAATGTTTCCATTTTTTTATCCACCCTCTGTCAAGACATGATGGTCTGCATATAGTCAATTTTCCATATTGAGGTACAGTGCAAATTAAAGCTTAGACACCATCAAGTCAATTACATTTGGGTTATGAATATATAATTCAATATTGTCAAGTGTGGCAAAACACTTAAAAGGATTTTAAAATTCTATCTCCTAACGTGCTCTGAAATACTGCATGGAAACACCCACCGACAAATGAGCGAAAATGAATAATTGCAGAAGCCTTAAAACCCCACAGTTGAGCAGAGAAGACAGCTGCTATTATTAAGCCGTCTAAATGGAAAGTATGGATTCTATCATTACCAGAACAAAGACAAGGCTGTGATAATTAAGGGAATACTTACGGCTTCCATTTTTTGTTCATGTTTTGGATAGAACAATGAAAGGTAAAAAATAAAAATAAAACATAGAAACGGTTCAGTTCTGCCCTAGTTTCTTGCTTAAATAAATGCAATTTTAAAAAATCTCAGCCATTAGGGTCACAACAGAGCTTGAAAGCCCTGAGACGTCATGATAAGAACACACCGGGTTCTGGCGAGAAATTAAATGATAATAAACATGGTGTAGGCTCGGTGGGGGTGATATTGTTTAATGTCAGTGGTGATTGAAACTACCTTCCACATGACTGAGGCTTTGTTAGCCTATTCTATTTATATTCATTTCTCCTTTTCAAAGACCATTATCTTAAATTGCATGTTACATAACCAGTGGCGCCTCCCCCTACCCCATAGCACCAATTCTAAAGCAACTTGATGATGTCTGTATTAGTTGGGGAAGTGGGGGTAGAGGAATATGGAAGAGAGAATTCTTTTCTCCACTCAGCATCCAAGGAGATTACAATCTGGAGAATATAATGGGGAATGGATTAAACTTTGTACAATTTCCCCTTTGTTGATACCATCGGTCCCATGAATAGAGGAATCCCATCGTGCCGTTTTCTGTTCTCATTTCAATCTTTGCAACAAGAAGGGTACACCTTAGAACCTTTATGCAATGAAAAGCAGCACTCCCCTTTCGTTAACCCATTCAGATTTCTGCAATTTGATTGGCTCTGGGCTTTACCTCTCTCTTGCAAGGGTATCTGAGACAATAAAAAGGAAAAGAATAGGACCAACAAGCCAGACGAGTTACAGAACAGTTCTAAAGGTCATTATCTTTCAGACTAGCCCTGTTTCACAAGGACAGAACAAATGTCGCGCCTGTTGGGCTCATCGGAAAGACTGTAAGGGAAAAGGAAGTGTCGCAACAAAAATCCCTTCTCCTGACAGTAATTGTATACAGAAAAAAAGAGGAAAGTCCAAAGGTCATTCATTCTCAGTACAACACTCAATTTTGAGATTGAAATCACAGGCTGTCCCTCAAATGTCAAGGGCTCCAAGTTTTCCTTAGATATCAGAATTACCTCTGAGGTTACTATCCATTCACTCCAAAGCCTTTGGTATACTTAGGCTTGGATCTGAAATGGAATTGACCAACGTAGACCTTCCCCCCCCTCCGCCCCGAAAAAAAAGGAAAACAAGGGCGTTGCAGAATTATTTCCCTCAGCACTGGATTTCTTTTTGATCTCTGTACTGTCTTTGATGTCAGCCAAAGCCTTTATGTTCCATACAGAGGCTTTGGTGCATGCAAAGTAAAAATGTCTTTGGTTTGAGGTTTCAAAATGAAGCATTTTTTTAATTAAAAAAAGAAATCTGTTTTGGGTAATTCTGTGACCACCAATAAATAGCTTATTTCCCCTTGAATGAATGACATAAGTCATACTGCACCGTGATAAAAGAATAAAGTGACATCATCTCATCTAAGTAAGCAAACCTTCTAGCTTTTCATCTTTTGATAATGTATGCCCTAGTGACCTGTTCTCTGTTGTCTTTCTCCTATTCTATCTTAACTGTTTTCATTCATTTGTTTCAGAAGCAATGCAGAGGACAGCATTAGGGATTAGGAAATCAGGACAGATCTCTCTGCAAGACAACTCAGTCATTATAAAATATTGGATTCACTATTTTTTATTTTCACTATCTAGCATCAAGGATGAACAACATCCATTAGATCAATGGAATGATGTTTGTCCCCTGTCTAAAAGGTCCTATAAACCTGACTGTCAGTGCAAATCTCTGGGAAACCTCACTCAGTGTCCACAGCTATGGAAGAGTAAATGTTCTGTCAGGCTCAACATTGACTTCTTGGGAGGAAGACTCTTCATATCCTTGGGACCCAAATAGGTCCTTAATACATAGGTATAGAATATCTGAAACTTAGAGACCCCTATGGATAGCTCTTTAGTTCAAAATTAGCTAGATATTTTTCACTTCAGGACTCATCAAGAAAAAGAAAAGAAAAAGAAAGATTAAGCTAGAAACACTGTTTGATGAATTTCCACATAAGGTCAAGTTATATGGATCAGAGTTTGAAGGTACCTGTTATGTGATCAGTTGCATGGGTTCTGAGCCCTTGGCAGTCTAGTCTGGTGAAGTCTATTTACACCTTCTCAGATTTATGTTTTTAAATGTATGAAAGAAGTCAAGGAACATTTATTAAGCACTTATTATGTGCCAGGCATTGTGATAAGTATAAGGGATATAAGGAGAAGCAAAAAAGAGGTCCTCCAATCAAGGAGCTCATAATCTAATGAGGTAGACAACATGCCATAAATAAAATATGGTTACCACTTTTTTTTATTTTTTAAAACTGGTGGACTCTAGATAAATAACCTTTCAGCTAATTCAACATTTGTATTTTAACGATGAGGAAATTTAGGTCCAGAGAAGGGAAGGGACTGTCCCCAATGTTATACTAGTATTATATGGCAGTATTGACATTTCAGTCAATGCTGTCTTCTTCTACTGTATTATGTGCCTCTGCATTATACCCATGACAATAATTCTATATTGGTTGGGCAAAAATAAATAAATAAACACCTACATACATGTATATGCATATACACATATAAAATATAAATATATATAATACATATATAAATATGTATACATAAAGAAAATATATCTAAAATATAAATACATGAATGAATCTGTGAATAAAGAGATAAAAAAGAGAACAAATGAATAAACAAATGACTGAATAAGTGAATGAATGGATGAGTAGGTAGATTGATAGACAAATTTCTAGATAAATGTTTAAATAGGTAAGTGTCTGAAGACAGATAGATGTCTAAAACTACTGAAGATATTCCATTAATGTGACTGATTATGCCATACCCTTTTAATGCTTTGGAAAAAACTAAATTCACTAGTGTGAGGACATCTCCTCTATCACCATGAAATAGCCAGGAATGTGCCATATATAATAAAAACAACAACAATAAGGGAAGGAAAAGGAAAGAAATCCTCACAAGGAAAACATCCCAGGAAAACCAGCAAAGGATCCATAGAGACGAGATAGCAAAATAGGGGCTCCCAATTCAAGGAAGAACTATTTACCTCAATACTTTATACTTCAATGGACCAGTTATCTTAGGATGTGGACTCTCTCTCTGGTGGTGTAGATAGTGACTTATTTATACTTTCTTTTCCTATGCAACTCTTGTATATGTCCTCTAATAAATCCTCCATGTTGAGGTCACCCAAAATGCAAAAAATTCCTCCCAGATCAACTCACATGGAATGAAAACCAATGGAGCATTTAAGTGATGCATTGTTTGTACTACATGACTGGACCACCATCTCTTTTGGTCACATATCTCTCTGATGTACTGAATAAAATGGAATGGTATGAGGAGAGAGAGCTGGACTACTTTGGGGAAACTGCAAAGAAATTTTAATGACCTGAAACAAAATCCTATTTTTTTTTTGCATCAGTGTTCTTATACTAATCCCATATTACTGTGAGTAATGGAGTGCCATAGATATCAAAAAATTAAAGTTTCAGGCCTATAGAAAGAGTCATGGTGGTCAGGCAATGTGTTATCAATGATAAATTGTGCAGGAGAAATGGTATAAATGATATAATCACAGATAATTAAAAAGAAGGGAGCAGAAATCTCCAAACAAAATAATAAAATGCTGTAACAACAACAACCTTTCCAAAACTTAGAATAGAACTACTGAAAGATCCCCTATAGTGAGAAGTTTAATAAATAAATTGAAAAAGAATATAAGAAGATAAATAAGAGTTCATAAAAGAATATTGGAAAAAATAAGAAAGTACATGATGGAGAACAGTTGGAAGTCTTCATGAAATAGCAAATATTCTGAAAATAAAATGATGAAAATAGAACACAAAAATAGATATGCAAAAAGATTTTTTTTAAACAAAAGACAGTAAAATTGGAAAATCCTGCAAATAAAAAAAAAAAGGAACTGGTCTTGAATAGAGAGCTGTGTGACATAATATGAGATCTACCAATTTTCGAAAGAAAAATGATTTCACAAAGCAACCACAAAATGGCATTTGGGGAGAGAGGGGAGAATCACTACAAGGATTAGAGGGCACAAGTTCAAATCCGTAGAATTGATAGGAAACCATCAGGAAGGAATTCCAAGCTTAATTAACCAATAAATGTAATTGTCAAGTGGCAGAGCTTTTGAATCAAGGAGATATTATAGCAAAACATCAAAAGGTCATTTATTATCAAGGTACTTCCATTTAAAGAATGCCTTTTGAATTACTCAGTCCTGCTAATTGGAAGGGGGTGGTGGGGCAAAGAAAGAATTGGAACAAGATATACTAAAAAATAGATAAAAATTGCTTAAATTATTTTACTGATTGTAGGGCTATGAATTTGTCTTACTGTTCTGGGAAACCATGAAACTGGGCAAGAAAAGTGGTCAAATTCTGCATATCCTTTTATCCAGAGCTTCTACCACTGGATTTATGACTTAAGAAAATTGATTGAAAAAAAAATAAAAAGAATTTATGTACAAAATATTGAAAGCAATATTATTTTATAACAGAACCTTGGAAGCAATCTGTTTCTCCAGCACCTGGGGAACATCTGAACCATATCATATGAATGTAATAGTATAAAACTTCAATGGCTTCATCCTGTACTTCCTTCTTTTCTTCCTCTGAACTCTCTCTTTGGTGGTGTCCTCAGCTACTGTGGGTTCAGTTATGATTTCTATGTATCTCACAAATCTCTTTAACCCAACTATCATCTCTTTCCTGAGTTCTTGTCCTACATCTTCAACTTCCTGCTGAGCCGATGCCATAGGTGATAGCCCCCATTCTCCTTCTGACTCCTGCCACAAAAGTCAGGGATTGAAACATTAGGGGATGAGTGATGTGGTCTGAGACCTTGGGATACCAAGAGGCTGCTCCTTTGGAGGAAGGGATGGAGAGTTCAATATGCTAGTACTAGAAGGGAACTTACCATAGCTGTGGGTATCAGAAGTGTCTAAACTGGTCCTTTCTTTTTTTTTTTTCAACTAATTATTCTTGCTAACTATAAGCTAAACTCAATGCTTTTTTTGTTTTGTTTTGTTTTGTTTTTCTCTTTTATTCTTTTAAATGACTGTAAGTGTTGTCAGTATCCTATAAATTAGGTGCCCTGGAATTCAACTCTGGTCTCCTCATCCTAGTTAAAACTCTGTTAAGCATCTCCACTTAAGTATACCATAAGTATCTCCCATTCAACATAGCCAAAAGAGAACTCCACCATCTTTCCCCATACATTTGTTCTTTCAGACCATCCCTCTTTCTATTGTGGCCATTCACCATCCCATTAAGCACCAAGGTTCACAAGAGCAGAGTCAAGCTTGATTCTTCACTATCCGTCACCATCTGCGATCTTGCCATATTTACTTTCAATAACATCTTGTCCATCTGACTCCTCTCCACTTACATTTTCACCTCATCATCTCTCATCTGATTATTTCAGTAGCCTCCCAATTTGTCCCCCTGCTTCCAATTTCAATCTTCTCAATCCATCCTCTATGCAGCTACCAAAATGATCTTCCTAAAGCATGGCTCTTATGTCATAGACACTCTTCAGAATTTCCTCATGGCATCCAGAAGACCTCTCACTTTGGTATTTTAAAATCTTTAACCATCTCACTCTACTCCACCTGTATAGGTCTATTTCACATAACTGCTCTTCATTTACTGCATATTCTACCCAGATAAATCTATGTGCTGTCCCCCAAACTTGACATTCCATCTTCCACCTCAGAGTCTTCTCACCAGCTATCTCTCATACCTCAAGTACACTCTCTTCTTAGTCCTTGTGCAATCAATAGCCTCCTTTGGGGATGTATTGACGACTACACTGGCATATCTGGGATGGCTGCTAGCACAGCTTCTTAGATCTGCTTTACTAGGAAAGATAGCAGTATAAAGGGTCAACAATATTTTTTAATTACATTCACTAGTTCAGGGAAGAAGGCAGCACCCTAAACTTCTAGAACACAGAGAAAATACAAGCAGAAAAATAAAGACCAACAGACAGGGCTCTGACTGCCTGAATCAAAGCAATATTGCCATATACTTTACATACATCTCTGGATGGAGAGAGCCTTTACATCTGAACAGTCAGGGAGTTCTAACCACAGGGCCCCTCAGAATCTCTACTAGGGAATCACAGGATCCTTCTCATAAACGAGCTCCTAAAGCAAAATACCAACTCAGAGTATATATACACTTCTCAGAAACAGAAGGCATCACAACCTTTGTGACTCAGAGTCTAATTAGAAATTAGCAAAAGATGTGAAAACCTTCCTACAAGCAAGCTTCCCCTAAGCAAACTTCCCTTAATGGGCTCCACATAAGGGAAGAGCTTAAGTCCCATTAACATTACAGAGAACTAGAGTCAGAAAGACCTGACACTAACTTAGCTGTACAACCCTGGGAAAGGCACTCTGTATACCTCAGTTTCCTCAACTGTAAAATAGAAAAGATAATTATAAGACCTACTTCCTGGAGTTGTTGTAAAGATCAAATGAGACAACATTTGCAAAGCACTTAGTACACTGTCTGGTACAGAGTAGGCATCTAATAATTACTTGTTTCCTTCCTTCCTCCCTCCCTCCCTCCCTCCCTCCTTTCCTCTCTCCCTTCCTTCCTTTCTTCCTTCCCTTCCTTCATATAAGAATCCCTTCCAATTCTCTTAGTTCTTAGTTCTCTTTCTCTTTAAAGGATCTTGCAATCACTTATCTGTTTATCTATCTCTCTGCCCCTCCCCCCCATGCCATCTCCTTGAGGGCAGGGATTAGTTTTATTGTTTCTTTATAGTCCCTTTCAGTGCAATGTCTTTCACATCCCAGATACTTAAATGTTTATTCATGCTTTTTAGTTGAAGTGAATTACTACTCTAGAAGGAAAAACTAAATATAAATAATGAAGAGAATCATGGGAAAGCTCTTGTGAAGTAGAACAGGGAGAGAAGTAAAATCAGAAGAATAATGTACACGGGTACATTATTATATAAATATTATATAAATTAAGGCATCAGGAGAAGTAACAAGACCAAAATCAAATATAATGGACAATATTGGTACCATGCTAGTCAACTTGAAGCATGCATTTTTCTCTTCCATCTTCCTCCTCCTCCTCTTCCTCCTCCTCCTCCTCCTCCTCCTTCTCCTCCTCCTCCTCCTCCTCCTCCTTCTTCTGGAAATGGAGGTAGAGGTTTGGTAGGACTCCAATTTCTTTGGTGTAGTAAGGAAACTCATTTTATCCATATAGATCAGCAACTACTATAGAATTTATAGTAAGACCATAGTTTTAGACCTGGAAGGGGCACATTAGAGGCCTTGAACATAACCACTTATTTGACATAAGAAACCGAGGCTTACAGAGGTTAAGTGATCAGTCCAATGTTAGATAGCTAGTGTCCAAGCTCAAGATTTTAACCCAGATCTTTATGACCCAAGTTAAATACCTTGACTGGTCAATAGGAAGTGGATTGTTTCCACCCCCAAAAAAATATATCCATTAATTTTTTTTCTAATTAAAAAATCAAACTGCTATAAAGATATAGATGAAGGCAAACAAATTGATTCAGTCACCTGGCGTGTATGTGAGAAGGTAGAATATTATAGAGAGTTGGAAGTTTTCTACCTTGTAAGATGGTCTGGTCATATTCAGTCACCATAGACAACAAATATAAAAACTTGTAGTGGTAACAACAGCAACAATAGCTTAACTGGGAGATGGGAAACTGATTTTCCCAGATACATCTAAATTATACCCTACAGAAAGAAGGAAAAAAAAACCAGCCTTTTACTATATTAGATATGTATCTACCAAGCTCCCACTTAAAACTACACATTGCAACTTATTATCTCTGACTGTGATTCATGGCA
This sequence comes from Pseudochirops cupreus, assembly GCA_028627135.1. Classification (NCBI taxonomy): domain Eukaryota; kingdom Metazoa; phylum Chordata; class Mammalia; order Diprotodontia; family Pseudocheiridae; genus Pseudochirops; species Pseudochirops cupreus. The sequence continues at coordinate 349,312,434 of CM053581.1, forward strand.
AGGGCTTGGATTCAAGGAACATGGCCACTTTAACATATCTGTCCTGATCCTATAATCCAGCAGAATTGCCTTTCTCCATATATGCTCTGCTTCTCGACTAAAAGAAAAAAAACAAACAAACAGGGTTATCTGCATGTGCTTTTTCTAAACTCCCAGTATTGCCAAAAGCTTTCAATTCAAACATCTTTATCCTTCAGAAATTTCTGAGATACATCTGGGTTTGAAAAATCTCTTAAAGTCATGTGAAGGGAGCTTGGTGTCTTCTGAAAAACACTTATGTCATTAAATTGTTCTTGTGGACAGTTCCTCCAATGAACGAATGATCGAGTAAATGAATGAGTAATACAAAAGTGGGTTAGGAATCTCATGGGAATTAAATTGTCTCTAATAGATGGAAGGTTTGGGCCTGATGGATAGGAATAAAAAGGGAATATTGATAAGGGTCATTTTTGTTTGTCTTTTGGTGCAGACCTAAGATTTCACCTGTGTAAGAAATGCCATCTACTCATGCAAATCATTAACTCATCTATGATTTAGAGTCTTAGAGAGTTTCGTGGAGTCACTAAGAAGTTACATGACTTCCCCAGGGTCATACAGTCAATGTGTGTCAGAGAGGGAATTTGAACCCAGGTCTACTTGATTTGGAAACTAACTCTCTTTCTGGGGGTTCTTAACCTGGAGTCCACAGACTTTTGTTTTTGTTGTTTAAATATATTTGTATTTTGATGTAATCAATTTCCTTCCTAATTCTAGGTATTTAATTTTATAAATGTTTTGCCCTTTTTTTAGGTGATTACATCACCCTATCTTACCCAGATATGTAATGGGCCAGTCCCTCACAGGCTTCATCACATTACTTATCAGCACATAAGCTCTGACTCTCTCCATTTCTGACTTGGGCTGGTTCCCTACTCCTTTCGAAGCCATGATTGGCTTTAGGTCTTCAGCAGCTCAGAGCTCCCAAACTGGAATGATGGCAGGAGCCTCAGCCCCTCCTAGTAGCAAGGATTACAGGCATGTGACCCCATAGCTGGCTGGCCTTCTCTGCATTTAGAAATATGATTCTCAGAAAGAATCCATAGACTTCACTAGACAGTCAAAGGGGTCCAGGACACACACACAAAGGTTATGGGACCCCTGCTATTCACCATCGTGCTGCTCTATGGTTCCGTGACTCTGCTTAGTCAACAAACCAATCATTTACATCATTATTCAAATTCATATTACTTATTCCCATTGAGCTGGAACCGATTATCATGATTACATAATCATAACTTCAAATAGTGTGAATTCAAATATATGTGGCTTCTTGAGGAGATTTGTTATTGCCCCTAAATGAGACCTGGCTGTATTAAATATGTAACACATGCAAGGAAAGCACTATTTAAGGCGATAAGGCTGAGAAAACATTGCTAAAATCTGTTCCCTGTCCTCAAAGGGTTTATGTTTTGCTGGGGATTATATTATGCATAGAAAAATGTGCAATATTATAAAATAATTACATGTATTATGATACTAAGAGTAACTATAGGGATGGATTGAGGGATTACAATGAATCGATCTGAAAAGCAACTCAGTGATGGTTTAATCAAGGAATACAGTCCAGTGGGCCTCCTTTAATTGTTACTGAGAGAGACTCGGAACCAGAATAAAGAATTGTCCCAACAAGAGAGACCAGAAAGGAATTAAGTAGGAAATACAAGAGTTGTCAGGATAGCAACCAGAGGGAGCAAAATGCCTTAGGGGTCTGCTTTAACAAACAAACTCAAACATGCTGGTCTATCCTTCTCCACTATTTATGTTGACCCAAAAGGTCAACATGAAGGCTCTAAATTAACTAAACAAGAAAACAAATGAATGAATGAATACATAAATAGATTAATGAATGAATGAATGAATGATTAAATAAATGAGTAAAGAAATTCCAGTCATTTTGATTTTCCTAACCTGAGCTATTTTGATTGTTTTGGTTTTTGTCTTACTAAGCACGTGAAAGAAATTGTTCACTTCACTCCCTAATGCTGCATTCTAAAGTAAGCTACATGGCAGAGAAATAAATCCAGAATTCATTTTCTGACAGTGCAACCCTTTACTTCTACATATTAAAATTCCCTTGCATTTAAGCCTGCCTGGGCCTTGTGACAGAAATCTTGCCCCTAGTTCGACCTCTTTATGCTCTTCAAACACTCAGTGGACCAGTCGGAATGGATATTGATGGGCATCAAAGGACCCTCTTCTTTCATCAGTGAGTTGTGATGAAAGGACCCCAAGCCACCCAGCAGTGAAAGCCAACATGTTTTCTTGATAATTCAATCATCTACATAATTACAAAGCTGAAGACGTACTCACCTCCACATTCGCTTCTGTTATTAAATAAACATTAGTGTCTAGCTACAAACCACAGATTAATCTTCAAAGGCCTCCTTTTTATTATCAATTGCATTTTCTATGAAGCCAAAAGGATCATTTATCGAACATTAGACGTAGTTTAAGAGAAAGCATCTTATCGGTGCTTTACATGAATGGATCAGTATAACTAAAATGACTAAGCCTCTTAATTACAACTAAACTTCAGAATATATGTGTATGTATATATAACACATAATACATAGTATGCACAAACATATATACAGAGGTTTAGTTATAGTTATAAGCTATAAGTTTAGTTTTTTATGCATGAATGTATGCATAGGTGTATATACATAGAAATTGTAACATGTAATTTTTAAGTATAACTAAACCTCTGTATATATTATATGTTTAATGTACACATTTAGACATGTTATTATGTATAATAATAACAGATTCATGTTTTTAAATGCAGAGAAGGCCAGCCAGCTATGGGGTCACATGCCTGTAATCCTTGCTACTAGGAGAGGCTGAGACTAGCGTATCCCCTGAGTTTGGGAGCTCTGAGCTGCTGAAGACATAAAGCCAATGGAGACTCCCAAAGGAGGAGGAAACTAGTCCAAGCCAGAAATGGAGAGAGACCGAATTTATATGTTGATAAGTAATGGGATGGAGCCTGTGAGTGACTGCCCCATTTCATACCTAAGTAAGATAGGGTGATGCAGTCTCCAAAAAAGGGGGAAATTTTATGAAATGAAATAGGAAGGAAATTGATTGCATTGAGATATAAATACATTACATATAAATATGTGAATATATATATGTATATTAAAAAACAGTGACATACTTAACTATAACTAAAAGTCTTAATTGTGTTCACAGGATAATGGAAAAGACACTGAGTTTAGGGTAAGAAGTTGTTTGGTCATTTCAGTCATGTTTGACTCTTCATGATGGTTTGCCATTTCCTTCTCCGGCACATTTTACAGAGGAGGGAACTGAGGCAAACAGGGTTAAGTCACTTACCCAGGGTCACACAGCTAAAAAGTGTCTGCAGCCAGATTTGAACTCAGGGAGGTGAGTCTTCTTTACTTTAGACCTGGCACTTTCTCCACTGTATCACCTAGCTTCCTAATAAGAGGACCCGGGGTTCAAGGTCCCATATTGTCTCTAACTTTGAGACCTTGGACAAGTCACTTGGCCTCAGTTTCCTCACTTATGAAATTGGTCTAAATGGCCTCTGAGGTCCCCTCCAGCTCTAAAGCCAGGAAATTGTGTAATAGATAGTATGGCCCTTGTCACCACACATCAAATAAAATTGCCCTTAGGAGCACATGAGGGTATAAGGCTCTTTGCGAACCTCAAAACACACTATGAATATTAGCTATGATTAACTGAAGCACAAACCAGAGACAAAGTGTTTTCTGCTGCTTCTCCTTAAAGGTGGTAAATGCTTAATTGCCTCCCCCAATGTGAAATGATGAGGATAGTCATGGAATCATAAAATCTCAGAATTGGAAGGGACTACAAAGGCCATGCAGCCCAACCCCCGCCTGAACAAGTATTTTGGGGTCAAAATAGGTGAGTGGTCATCCATCTGCTTGGAACCCTTTAGAGACAAGAACAGGGTAGCTAGGTGGTGCAGTAAGTGGGATGAGCCTGGAATCAGGAAGACTTTTCTTGCAGAGTTAAAATCAGGCCTCAGACATGTATGAGCTGTGTGACCCTGGGCAGGTCACTTAACCTAGTCTGTTCAGTTTCCTCTCTGTATAATGAATTAGAGAAGGTAATGGCAAATCACTCCCAGATCTTTGCAAAGAAAACCCCAAATGGGATCACAAAGAGTCAGTCACAACTGAAAGTGACTGGACAACAACAGAGACAAGGAACACACTCCGTCTTGAGACAGTTCCTTCCACTTTTGGATACCTCTATGATTAGGAAATTTGGCATTGAGCTTCAGTCAGCCTCTTCAAGGCTTTCTGGGCCTAATTTTGGTCTCTGAGGACAGCAGAAGCCCAAGGTTCCATAGTGAATGACCACCTCACCATTCTTACCCAACCCCTGTAACACCACACTGCCTCACACTGCATCTGACTCATACCCAGTCCTGGGGCCAGTGCCACAGAGGAAACTACTTCTGCCCATGCCACTGTACTCCTTCTAATCCTAAGAATTGCTCAGGGGCCATAAAAAGAAAGGTGATTTGTTCAGGATCCCACAGTCAGTGGGCGTCAGAGACAGGATTTGAATCCAGACATCGCAGCTTCTGAGGTTGATTCTCTATCTGCTTTTCTGTACCAGCCGTCATCAAGCCATAAGGGAGAGAACATCACTCTCGCCTGATTCCTAGCGTGCCAACAATGCCAGGCTCAGCGGCAAACGTATTCACATGTGAGGCACGCAGCAGGTGTGAGAACAAGAGGGGGCGGGGGCTGCTTCTGCTGGCTGTTGATTACTCTCCGGGTAATGGGAAAAGCATTCTATTCCCATAGCTTTCTGTCATCTATCAATGATAATGGATGCATAATCATTATCAGGCCTACTGAAGCCTTGGCTACTGTGACAGATGCCTTCTCAATTTCATGTCACACACTCTCATTTTTTTTTTCTCCTCCTCCCTCTAGAAAATATCTTCCATAAAATTCTAGTATTAATGTATCTTTTACGATGTTTATATCAAACATTGACAGTCGTGATCAATCTCTTCACTTTAAATGAAAAGCTAATTAGCAACAATGCGCCAAATGTGCCAACGCTCACCCAGCACTCACCCAGTGTACGGGGCACATTGTCAGAAGATGCCAAGGCGACACGAAGCTCACCTCTGCTGAGAGAGAGGTTTTGGGGGTTGTTGTTGTTATGTGTTTAAATAAATATTTTAGGCTTGATGATACACTAACAAATCACAGTGTTCTTCATTAATTCAATTCAATTTAAATTGATTCAACAAACATTTCTTCAGCACCTACAATGGGCGAGGCACTGGCCCCAGAACTGGGGACCTGGGCAGAGGAAATGTGGGGCAGAGGAGTCAAAAGGCTTGGGTGGTTATTCACCATGAAACCTTGGGTAATTCAACTGATCTCCGTGGGCCTGTCAAATGAAAGGATTAGGCTGTACAGCCATCTGAGATCCCTCAGCCCAAAGAATAAGTGAAAGTAGTCCTACTAACTCCATAATTAAAAGACAATAAGATCTGCAGCAAATCCATGGGAAACATTCAGAAAACAAACTCAAAACAAGTCACAGAAATAAAAATGCTCATTTGATTCCTGGCCCCCAAGAACGATAGCTGGCATTCATAAAACATTTTAAAGAATGCAAAGATTTACAAATATTATCTCATTTCACCTTCATCAGGTAGATGCTATGATGATCCTCATTTTCCAGATGAGAAAACTGAGGCCTATAGAGATTTAAGTGCCCTGTTCAGGGTCACAGGTAAGTCTAAGAGAATGAAATCAAACTCACGTTTCACTGACTCAGAGCAGCTAGGTGGCCCAGTAGATAGAGGACTGGGCCTGGAGTCAGGAAGAACTAAGTTCAAATCCAGCCTCAGACACTTCCTAGTTGTATGACTCTGGGTAAGTCACTTAACCTTGCTTGCCTCAGTTTCTTCATCTGTCAAATGTGTTGGAGAGGAATGGCAAACTACTCCAGTGTCTTTGCCAAGAAAACACCAAACTGGATCACAAAGAGTCAGACAGGACTGAAAATGATTGAACAGCAAATTCCTGACTTCAGGTTTAGCAGTCCTTCCACTGTGCTACCAAGTTACCTTCACAACCATGTGAGTGTGTGTGTGTGTGTATGTGTGTGTGTGTGTGTGTGTGTGTGTGTGCACATGTGCATGACGTTCACTGCCTTGATGATAAGTTTTTTGAAAGGAACTATCATCCAGGCTTAACACATCCCGTACTCCTAAGCCTTTTGCAGGGGCTTTCTGGCCAAATAAAGTAGAAAAAAAAAGCCCCATTTCCTCCATTCCATTTTCTCCTTTTGTTCCTCCAGAACCGTACTTTTGGATTTGTCTGAGAAATTGTTTCTTGAGTTGTTTGGGGGCCCACTTTCTGGCAACTTCCACCTGCTCGATTTCATTTTATGATTATCTCTGATTTTATTCTCCTAATAGCCACTCATAAAATCCCCCTCTCTCTCTCACCGAACAATTCTGAGACTTTCCTGAAAACTATATATGTGACCAGTAAACTTTATAACACCCATAAGACAAAATGGGTATGTATATCAATGTATATTATATAACATCAAGGGCATATTCGATTAGAAAAAGAGGTGGGTGGGTCAGTAGAGAGAGAGATAACTGATGGACCCTCTGAATATTTTATTGGTATCTATGAAATTCTAAGATATGAAGAAAGCCAAAGAAAATGCTCAGAAATTATCCAGATCCACTGTGGAAGATTCACACTGAGACACTGATGAGGATCACACTGGAAGAGATGAGCTCCGCCCTGGGATGGTAGGCAGGCTCATGATATCTTAGACTTTGAACTTTGACAACTCAGACTATTGAGATACATACTATGGTGACAAAAGGATAGAGAGGGTAGAAGGCTGACCTTAGAGTCAAGATGACTTGAGTTCAAGGCTCATTTCCAAGTTATCCTGGCTCTGGGACCTTGGGAACATCATGTGATACCTCTAAAGTTTCAATTGCAGAATAGTTATTAATCACTGCCTTCATTGGAAAGAATTTTTTCAACTCGTAGGTAGATAATAACATCAAAGATCTGGACCAAGAAATGTGTGCACACACACTCACATGTACATGGATAAGTGTGTTATGTATGTATGTATGTATATGCACATATACAAATGTATTTGTATAATATATGCATTGTATGGGTGGTGATATACATGCTTGTACATTTATTTGTATAAATACTCAAACATGTATGTATATATATTATTTTTGTTAACTTATTTCTGTCACGCATGACTCTTCATGATGGTATTTGGGTATTTCTTGGTAAAGATACTACAGTGGTCTGCCATTTCCTTCTCCAGCTTATTTTGCAGATGAAGAAACTGAGGCAAACAGGGTTAAGTGACTTGCCCAGGATCACACAGTTAGCAAGTATCTGAAGCCAGATTTGAACTCAGGAAATTGAGTCTTCCTGATCTCAAACTCAAAACTCTATCCACTCTACCACCAACCTGCTCCAATATATGTGTGTGTGTGTACACACACATACATACATGAGTATGTGTGTGTCTAGATGTGTATACATATATGTATATGTGTGCATAATGAAACAGTAAATGAATTTATGAAAAATATAAAGAGTTTACTATGTGTCAAGCCCTGAGCACTGGGGAAATATATACATATATATATATATATATATATATATATATAATTCAAGATACTCCTTGCCCTCAAGGAGCTTACCTTCTAATAGAGGAAAACAATGCATATGGGAGAGTGGTGGGCAGGGATGATATTTATTTCTGGACAGTCACAAGGACAATAAGTACAAGCATGTGGAATGAACTGGAATGTTCTTTATGAAAGCAAATGTAGGATTGATCTAATGATGGTGCCAATAGCAAGAAAGTGACCAGAAGGCTCAGATCAAGGCTTTTCAAAAGCTCTGGCAACCTCAGTTGCACTGAAATTATTTATAAAGAATTTAGTACGGTTTTTAATATGCATTTTTAATATTTTATTTTGTCACTCTGACAGTAAGTGGGAGGTAAGTTGGAAGGAAAGGTGGAAAATGTAATCTTGGTACAGATGGGTCTAAAATTTTCAGGAAGAGTACTATTCTCTAGCATCTGAGATCATTTTCCTATGATGACATAGAATATAAACATGCTAAGTGCACCACCTTGAAACCAAAGAACCATTTGTTTTATCAGGTAAATCTGTCACTGACTTTCATTTATCCTTCCACCCATTAGAGAAGGGCACTTGGTTATACAAAAACAAGCATTTGATATCCCGGAGAATGGTGTTTTAATGTGAAGATGATCTTTTCATACTTATTAAAGGAAGGTGCAAGGTCCAGGAGGGAGTCCAGGAGAAGGGCCCCCTGTACCCAGAAGGGAGAGGCACCACCTTCTATAAGTGAATGCAATTCAATTCTGGGAGCTTTAACAAAGCTCCTACTATGTTCCAGCCCCAGTTCTACGTGTTGAAAATACAAGTGAATAAAATAATTAACAAGCATTGATTAGTCTCCTACACACTATCCACAGTGATGTGCTGAGGATAAAAATCAATCCATCAGTAAGTGTTTATTATGTGCCTACTTTGTGCTGAGCACGATGAGAGGTGCACAACGATGAAACAACATTAAGAGCTCATATTCTATCAAGAAGGACTTGTACACGTTTAAGTACCTACAGAATGTAGACAAATACATACGAGGTAAATTGGAGAAGTACACTAGTAACGGGGCAGCTAGGTGGCTCAGTGGATAGAACACTGGACCTGGGGTCAGGAAGACCTGAGTTCAAATCTAGCTTCAGACACTGTGTGACCTTGGGCAAGTCACTTAACCCTGTTTGTTACAGTTTCCTCATCTGTCAAATGAGCTGGAGAAGGAAATGGCAAACCACTCCGGTGTCTCTGTTAAGAAAACCCCCAATGGGGTCAGGGAGAGTTGGACATGACTGAAACGACTGAACAACAACAACAGCACTGGAATGTAGGGGTGGAGAGTCAGGGGGAAAAATTATGTAAAAAGGGCTGCCTAAACTGAGTTTTGATAAGGAGGAGAAAGTTGATAAGGAGGAGAAAGAGCATCGCACTATGGAAGATGCCCAGCATAGTCATGGTCAGTCAGTCAGTAGAGATTTATGGTGTCTTTTATGTGTCAGGCATTCTGCTAAGTGCTGAGGATACAAAAAGAGGCAAATGAACAAAGGTGGGAGATGAGGACCATGTATATGGAGGAACAAGAAAGTCAGTCTGGCTGAACCGAATGTAGAAAGGAGATACTATAATGTTGCACAGAGAGTACGATCCGGCAAAAAGAAACTGGAAGGGTAGGTTGGGACTGGGTTGTCAAGGGCTTTAAATTCCAGTCAGAAGAGTTTCTACTTATCTTAAGGACAGTAGAGAATCATGGACAAAAACAAAAAGGCCATTGCCTTCAGGGAGCATATATTCTATTGGAACAAATGAAGATTCACAGAGGAAAGTGGTTTGGTCATATTCAGAAACATAACTCGTAATTTTAGCGAATTGAGAGTCAAACAGCCAGAAATACATCCTGAAATCAACTTATTAAGACAAATTCAAGACACAAGGCTCCATGGGAAGAGAATGCCCAGGATACCATGAAGCCACTTTTTGAGAGGCTGAGAGAAAGAAGAGGGTGAGGTCAAACTAGGTTGTTGTTTGTTCTTCAATCTCAAAGAAGACCAGGACATTAGGAAGGTGATGCCATGATTTGTGAGTTAATTGGATTTAAGTGAGGGAGGGCTGTGCAAAACAACCAGCCTACTTTGTCCTCTGGAGTTATCTGAGTCCAGTGACAAGACACAGATTAGGAAAACTAAAGATGAACCCAGTCAAACCAAGGAAGGACCCAAATGATTTGTGGCCACTGGGATAAGAAGGAACTTCCTAAATATTCTTGCTAACTAAATGCTCACTTCAGTTGTGTCTATGATGCCAAGAAATCTAAGTGCTGTCAGTGTAGTCTAAATTGTAGTGCTCTGGGAAAAAGTTCTGGCATGCCCCTGCCTCTCCCTGCCCCCCCAGTTATAGCCCTGGTCATAGTTGCTAGTTCAAGAGATATTTATTAAGCCTAATGTGTTTAAGACACTGTTCTAGGCAGAGGGATGAAAAGAGAAAAAAATGAATTACAAAATTCCTGCCATCTAGAAGCTCAAATTTGATTGATGGGGAAGGGACAAGGATGAAATACGTGCATATGAAGATACACTCCAAGATACAAAGTGGTGGAGAAAAGAACAGTACCCAAACCTTCAGGAAAGAAAGAACATTTTGATCTGGTCATGGTGGAGGTGGGAGGTTGAGATGCTTAGAGAAGGTTCTAAGAAAGAGTGACTTGTAAACTTGGCCTTTTATGAAAAGCAAATTCCAGTAGTCGGATATATAGATGGAGTGAGTTCTGAAAATAGAGGATGGTCTTGATACAGAAGTAGGAGATCAAATTGGAGAGTTGCAATTTTTAGTCTAGATTATTGGAAGAGAAATACTATGAACAAAAGCTGGAAGAACAAGTTAGTAATAACTGGTGGAAAGTGTCAAATACCAGACTGAAAAGTTTGTCTTTTTGTGTGTGTCATAGGGAAATTTGGTAAAGTTTTGGTAAAATTCCCTAAAAGCACTTGGGAATCCCTGAAGATTTTTAAACAGGGGAGTAACACTTGAACTTTAATGAAAATTTTGAACAGATAAAAGCTTTCTGAACTCTTTGGTGAGGGAAGAAAACTTTGCTTTCATTTCCCCAAAGCCTTAAGGCCACTGGTGGTAGAAGAAATTAATACATCCTGATAGTTATATATACACCTTTTACCCAATTATGCCACAATTGGGCATATGCACCAAGGAGCTCAAACACAGAAGTTCTCATACTTACAAAAACACCCATAACATCATCAGGCCTGAATGAACTATATCTCAGAGTCTAAAAAGGATTGAAAGACGTGAAGTAGATCCACTCAGGGAGTTTTGATGGATTATGAAGAATAAAAAAGATGGTAAAGGGTTGAGGGAGGGTACTTTATCTTGGTTTTCAGAAAATGAGCCTGAAAATTATAAACCAGAAAACTTTGCTTTGATTCCTGGCAAAAAATGAGAACATACTATTAAAAGGATAATTAGTAGCTATTTAGAAAAGGAAGCAATAATCATAGTCATAGTAGTTTCATGACAGACTAACCTTATTTCCTGTTTTTCTCCAGGTAGAATAGTCAATCAAAGAACTGACTTGACAATCAAAGGATAGAATTTGTCTAGATTGTAGCACATAATTTGACAAAGTTTCTTGTGCTATTTTTTTTTTTTTTGCTTTTTTGGAGAGGAGAAGGCAGGGGTTAAGTGACTTGCCCAAAGTCACGCAGCTAGTAAGTGTTAAGTATCTGAGGGCAGATTTGAACTCAGGTCCTCCTGACTCCAGGGTCCATGCTCTATTCACAGAACAAAGTAACTGCCCCTCTTGTGCTATTCTTATCAAAGAGATGTAGGCTAGCTCATAATTAGGTAAATAATTAGGAAAATTCCAAACTAAATGAATGGCCAGATACAAAGAGTTAATGTTTCAAAGTCATCATAAAAAAGAAATGTCTAGAAAAGTGCACCAGGAGCTATATTTGGCTCAATGTTTTTAATAGTCAGTCAATAAACATTTATTAAGGCATGGATGATATTCTTACTAAATTTCCCTATGGCACAGAGGAGACTGTTGTTGTTCCCTCATTTTTGAAGGGGACCAATGACATCATGAGGGTGAGGGCTTGACTTGCATATGAATTGGATTTAAGTGAGCTAGATTGCACATCAGATGTCAAGGTCAGAATCCTCAAAGATCTTGGCACCTAAAATTTGGAAATTATCTAATAAGATCAAATTTAAGAGTGAGAAGTAGAAATTCTTCCACTTGAATAAAAATCCACTTCACAGATAACAGGATGGGAGAGACATGGCTTGTACTTGACAAAAATTTGTCTAAAAATGGTCTAGGGTTTAAATGGATTCCAGCATCAATGTGAGCCAACAATATGATGAATGAGGTAACCAGAATAAAAAAGGTTAATGTTTTGGTAGTTTCTAGGGGTTTCCTTGTACTCTGCCCTGTGACATCATAACTAGAGTAACGTGTATCATTTCTTAGGAAGGGCAAGGATTAACTGAAGAGAATCCAAAGGAGGCTAACCAAGATGGTGAGGAATACTCAGATCAGACTGTGTGAAGATCATTTGAAGGAACTGGGGATATTTAGTCCTGAAAGAGAAGGCTTAAGAGTAATAGAATAGCTGTCTTTGCCCTCTCCAAAGGCTCTTATGTGGAAAGGGGTTAAATTCATTCTGGTTGGTCTCAACGGTCAGAATTGGAAACAATTGGAGGAAGTTTCAAAGAGGCAACTTTAAGTTTGATGTCAGCGGGAAAAAATAAAACAAAATGACAACAACAAATACCTTCCTACCTATCCATGTTATTCCAAAATGAAATAGGCTGCCTTATGGAAGAGTTGATTTGCTCCTACAGAGGTCTTCAAGTCAACAGTAGAAGGTATTCAGGTATGGGCTATATTCTCTGACCTCTGAAGTCCCTTTTATACAATGGGGATCCACTACTGCAATCTGATCCACTTCAATGGGGACCCCATCCGAAGAAGACCCAGACTGGTGTAGTGATTAGGGGCCAGAAGATTGGGGTTTGAATTCCATCTCTGATTCTTACTCACTTTGTTACCACAAGCAAGAGCAAGTTGTACTTAATTTCTCTGGACCCAATTCCCTCGTTCCTAAAGTGAGATGGAGAGGCTCAAAGACCCCTTATGGTTTCTTCCAGCTCTAAATCTATGTTTCTATGATTTCTAAAGTGCCTTCCAGTTGCAATTGCTATAATTCTCATTCTATCCTAGCATATGGAAAGTGCATAATAAATGCTTATTGACTTGGAATGAATAAAACTCCACCTCCAACTATTTTTTTTTATTCTTAATCAGACCAACAAGGATGTATGGGATGCTCAGGGAGGACTAGCCCCTCTGGTGTGAGGACCTGCAGAGTCATTTTTGAGGCTGCTCATTCACCTTTGGTGGCCCCTTTTCAGCCACCACTCATCTGTGGCTCCAAAAAGGTATAGCATGTGCGGTGGCCATGCTTCAGTAAAACCATCTCAGCAGATGGGCTGAACCAGGTTGAGTCTAGTCAACAGGCCTCAAACCTGGAGAATGTTAGGGGAATATCTACTCCAAGAATGTGAAGACCTCCCCCAGCAGAATGGGTGAATGAGGACAATTTGTTGCAACAGCCATAAAGTCAGCTGAAGCAGTCACCATGAAGTGCTTAGAGCTTAGTCAGACATCAAAGATGTCAAAGATGTCAAGGTCACTGAGTCTTGGGACCATCACCAGTCCTCTTGACTTTTGTCCAGTCGCTGGACTTTGATGATTCTTGAAGAGAGTGTGAGGCTGAAAATTTTGTGTTAACTCTGTCTCATTTAAATCCAATTCATTGGCAAATCAAGACATCACCAATCATCCACTATTTTAACCCTAAATTGTGATATCATTGGTCCTCTTCAGAATTGAAGAACTAACAACAGACTGATGTTTTTTTCATTCAAATCAATGTCTGAAAAGAGATCAGATCACAAATCTGATTCAATCTTTTAAGCACCTGAACCAACTAAATTGAGGATGGTTGTTGATTTAATCCTTTGCCCAGCATTCAACTGTTGTACTTGTGAGGGGCTTGGGGGTGGCATGTAAAACCTCCAAGATCAATCAGTACTATGAATACATAGGCTCTCCAAAATCCTCTCCTAATTTCTTGTATTAGTAAGAAAAAATAAAGTCTTACAGGAAATATTTTCCATCAAAAGGCACTTTAGATTGGGGAGCTATTCTGAAAAAGAAAAATCTTATCAAACAAACAACGGGTATTGCACCAAAATCTTCCATGACCAAAATGATTTGGGATCTTCTTTGTTATCAAGCCAGTGGGTGAGATGGATACAGTCTCCATGGAGGAGTTTATAAATGATCTGGATGTCTCTCTACACCTAATCCATTGGTGTAAGTGACAGCTAGCCTTAATCACTAGCTTCACATAAGTCATTGCATTTGCTATCAGTTTTTAATTTTATTTCTTCATTCCTTCACAGATGCCCTAATGCACTAGGCTAATCTATGGAGGCTGCTCTGATGCAGGCTTGTCAGGACTGATTTCACACTAAGGCATCTTCATGTTTGTTCCTGTACAGTAATTAAAGGAAATCATTAGAAAGTCCAAATGAAGCTGCAAGTATAATCATGGGGTCTAGTCTGTGTGGGACCGGGGCTGTTTCCCAGGGCTTGGGTTTTGATTGCAGCCAAGGTCTTTGTTCAAGGAAGAGTTTTGTCCAAGAAACAGCAGGGAAAACACGCTGGAATGGGTGTCAGGAAAGGAAGAGATCTGAGACCTATCTTTAATGTTCACTAGCTATGTCACTGTTGGCAAATAAATCTCTGAGCCTCAGTCCTACCATCTCTAATACGGATATGATAACCCCTGAAGTACCCATCTCATAGAGTTTTTGAGGATAAATAGATAAAGCACTAGACTTTTGGAAATATTCACCAACAAGTTCAAAGGAACCTGAAGATGGATGGACATTAACTTTTTTTTTGTCTTTTTGGAGGGGGGAAGGCAGGGCAATTGGGGTTAAGTGACTTGCCCAAGGTCACACAGCTAGTAAGTGTTAAGTGTCTGAGGCCGAATTTGAATTCAGGTCCTCCTGAGCTCTATTCACTGTGCCACCTAGCTGTCCCAGACATTAACTTTTTTAGTTTACATAAAGACTAAACAAGACTCCCTAAAAGAACAGAATCTTAGCATTCTTTACCATGACACAACATAGCACAGCAGAAGTTCTGGTTCTGGAGTCAGAGGACCTGAGTTCAAATCCCAAGTCTGTCTATTACTGCCAAGGTAACCTTGAGAAAAATATTTGAGTTTTATGTGCCTCAATTTCTTCATCTGTAAAATGAGGGGTATAGACTTTCAGGTTTCCTCCAACCCTAAATCTATCATCCTATAAATAAGACACTGAGATCTGAGTGGAGAAGACTTGGGTTTGAATTCTGCCTCACACACTGTGTAATATGGGGCAGGGCATACATTCTCTAAGTCTTAATTTCCTCATCAATAAAAATCCGAATAATAATCCATGTAGCATCCACTAGAGTTATAACAAAGAATGCCTTGCCTAGGGCAAGAAACATAAACAAATGAGAAGCATGCAAGTTTGGAGGGAAGGGGGGGGTTACAATCCTTTGAGAAGGAGACTGAGATCCAAGAACACTAGCATGAGGCAGGCTGCCCCTTGGGGAGCAGCTCATCTTAGACAACATCTGGCAGTTTTCTATTTTAACTACTTATTCATGCAGTCTAGGTGCCAAAGTCTAGTGTGAAGGACTACAAGTGCCCATAAGCTCCCAAAGATGAAACCCCATTTGCACTACCCAGTTTTGATACCTACATAACATGCATTTTTTTTTGAAGGGGGGAAGGCAGGGCAATGGGAGTTAAGTGACTTGCCCAAGGTCCCACGGCTAATACGTGTTAAGTGTCTAAAGCCCAGTTTGAACTCAGGTCCTCCTGACTCCAGGGCTGGTGCCCTATTCACTGCATCACCTGGCCACCCCACCATAACATGTATTTCACATGGCCTAATTCAATCCAATTCCACAAGCATTTGCTAAATGAATGCCTACTGTGTGCTAGGCACTCTACTAGGTGCTGGGTTACAAAGCAAAATATGAAATACCACCTGACCTCAGGATTTTATTCTATAGGAAGCATAAGTGGGAAGGGGGAGGGCATAAAATGCACACATAGGCATACATGCTTTCAGCCCTTTTTCAGTGATGTCTGACTCATCATAACCCCATCTGGACTTTTCCTGGCAAAGATACTGGAGTAGTTTGCCATTTCCTTTTCCAGCCCCATTCTACAGATGAGGAAACTGAGGGAAACAGGGTTAAGTGACTTGTCCAGGGGCACACAGCCAGTAAGTGTCTGAGGTCAGACTCATGAAGATGAGTCTTCTTGATTCGAAGCCCAGAGTGCTACACACTGTGCCACCTAGCTGCCCTGTACGTATATATACATGCATATATATACTCCCTATGTGTATATACATGTGTATATCCTATATGTGTGTATACATACATGCGTATATTAATACAAAATCTACAATAAGAATAAAAAATCTATGCCAAGTCATTTAGTGATAGAGAACACAAAAAAATTAGTGGCTCAGGAAAAGCTTCTCCCAGAAGGAGAGATACAGCCAGAGCTGAGTTTCGATGACCCAGAGACTCAAAGAGATTAAGTTAGAGAAGGAGAAGAAGGCTGCATCTTCCAGAAGTGAAGGGAGGAGAGAGCTGGTCACTGATTCTCCCTCTTTAGTCATAGGGTTGGGTTATTTAAACTACAACACATGCAACTGTGTTTCTCAATAGCTTTTGAAGCAGGTATGCCCTTAGGGACTACTTGTCATTATCTTGTGGCAGCTGAAGGGAAAGGTTAGGACTGTAGAAGAATTGAAAGCTTCAGGGAATTTTAGGGAGAATTGAGCTTTGGCTAAACCTGGCTACATAAAAATAAGGCCAGTGATTCATAGGGCCTCACCTTAACAGCCAAAACATATCACATGATCATCATAGCTAGATAGGGTGTGCGTGTGAGAGAAGCAGACAAACACAGAGACAGAGAGATGGAGAGACAAACATAGAGACAGAGAGATGGAGAGACAAACATAGAGACAGAGAGATGAAAAGACCAAGAGAGATGGAGAAAGAGACAGAGAGACAAGAGAGACAGAGACAGAGATAGAGAGGGAGAGAGACACAGAGAGATGGAGAGAGAGAGAAGACAAAGAGACACAGAGAGATGGAGAGAGAGATAAGGAGGGAAGGAGAGGGGGGAGAGGGAGAGGGAAGTGGGGAGAGAGAGAGACAGAGAGAAAGAGAGAGAGGGAGAGGAATAGAGAGAGAGGGTGAGCGAGAGAGAGAGAGAGAGAGAGGGAGACAGAGAGAGACAGAGACAGAGAAAGAGAGACAGAGACAGAGAGAGACAGAGAGAGACAGAGAGAGAGAGGGAAAAAGGAGAGAGAGAGAGAGAGAAAGAGAGAGAGAGCAGGAGGGAGCCTTCTTTCTCACAGACTATGGATAGTGTTATCCTATGGAGTCAGGAAGAATGTTGTATGTATTAACTTTTGATCTATGAATGGCTATGAGTACAAACTGGTAAGAGACGCCTGGGAAGAAGCTGAAGCAGACAGATAAAAATGCAAACAATTTGTCCAAGGTCACATAGACAGTAATTAATAGCTGCTAGTCCAGCTTAAGCTAGTTCCTTCCAAGCCAAATTCATCAGCCTTGCCAATGTAGCACACTTCACTTTGGGAAATCCCAGCAGAATCCCCAGACCTTCTTTGAGATGGTGGAGTACAGGGCCAGGACTCCTTGAGGCATCCTTTAAGGGAGCGGGGTTAAGTGACAGGAGGGAGCCTAAGGGGATCCAGTCAACAGACCCACTGCGGGAGGTTCCAAGGTCAAAAGATCACAGAGAGATGGAGCTAGAAGGGCCTTCGGGGTCCTTCAGCCCACCCCTCTCATTTTTAGAGGTGAGGGATTGAAGCCTAGAGAGGTCAGACAACACATTCAGCTTTACAAAGGGAACAAGAAGGCGAAGGGAGATTGATCCTCCAATCTTTGGGGGCCCTAGTTAAGGACTCTGTTTCTTGTATCACTCCATCCCAGAGATGCTGGGCGTCATTATCCAGTCAATGAGGAGGATTGCAGCTGAATGGCCAGCTCTGCCTCATAGACAGTGAGACGGGCATCCAGGATTACCCCGACACAATTCATTATGATTTGCTTTTAACTGTTAGAAAATAGATGGCAGATTCCAGTGAGACATAGACAAAGAGAAGTCATTTTTATGGTTTTGAAAAGATCACTTTAGGGAAAACTTCTCGGAGGCAGGAAGAGGGTCTGTGGTTCCTGGCAAAATGGGACGAGGTCAGACCCATTAGAAGAAGAGTTATGATTAACTACCTAATTAGAAAGCTCATTTGGCAAGGCCAGAGGCTCCCTCAGTGTCCCTGGGGCTAAGAGGGCTTTTACCTCACACTTTAGGGCCTCTTCTTCTGGGCCTCCAGTTTCCATTGACCACCGGGCTTGTTGTTCCTTGCTTGTTTCTCAGAGTCAGCCTGGAAGACAGACAGACAATGTTTTTTTCTCCTAACACTGCCCCTGACTTAGTCATGCGTGGCCTTTGGTCTCTTACCTCATGGAAGACTGTGAGGATCAATCCTAAATGGACGGGTGGAAGCTGGGGTTGGGGAATTGTTCTCACCAGAAACTTTCCCTTCCAGAAAGCCGACACAATAGAGGTATTTTTAGTCCTGCCCTAGAAGGGATTTAAGGCAAGTAAGCCACAGGATGAAAACAGTCAAGTCAAAGGAAGAGCATCTCTAAAGTAGAGAATGCTGGCTTAGAGCTGGTCTCTGACCTTACTAGGTGACTTTGTGCGCTCGGCTTTCTTCATCTGTAAAATGAGGGGGTTAGACAAGACAGTCTCTAAGATCTACCCACTTCAACTCTAGAGCAACGATTCCATGGTCCTTTGAGCAACAGCGGCACGTGTCATACATTAGTGGCCTTTGAGATGAAGTGAGGAAGGAAGGCAGGGAGAGAAGGAAGAAGAAAGGGAAAGAAGGAAAGGAGAAAGGAGGGAAAAAAGGGAAGGGAGGAAGGAAAGGAGGAAAGAAGGAAGGAGGGAAGGAAGGAAGGAAGGAAGGAAGGAAGGAGGGAAGGAAGGAAGGAGGGAAGGAAGGAGGGAAGGAGGAGGGAAGAAAAGAAGGGAAAGAAGGAAGGAAGAGAGAAAGGAGAACAAGAAGGAAGGAAGGGAGAAAGAAAGGAGGGAGGGAGGAGGGAAGAAAAGGAAGGAAAGAAGGTAACTGAGACAACTTTTTAACCAGATAGCAAACAACAGAAAGGTTGAGACAAGCCGAACTGCTTTAAAGCTATAGGTCAATCTTATAAATTTAAAAAGAAAAGCAAACTGTATATCACAGAGGCCTACTGTGTCAGATGCAATCCTCTTTTTCTGTTCTACAGCATAAATGCGAATGTCCATTCAACTTAGTGTTTAAGTTCAGAATAAAAATTTTGAAAATTAAACTAAAAAACAAAATGGAAGGTTGAACTGGCCAGAGAGATCTGTTCTAGCTTTAAGGCCATGATCCCATGATCCCTTGAAGCTGCTAATCTGCAAACAAAATATTAAAGGCAGGAAAAGCCAGACAGCTTCAAAAGAGTCCTTCCGTTACTCCTTGTGCACAGCATAGGATGCAGCTATCACATAATTTTGTTTTATATCTCTGACTTTACATGTCCTAAAAAATAGATAATACTTGTTACTTTCTTTAAAATATTCCACTAAAATGTTCACTGACAGACATGTTCAGTCTTTTATTAAAAATAAATAAAGAACTGTATTGATTCTATACAGCGTCTCCAAATACACTAAACACCCTTGAAACGAGATTTTCCTTAAAGAAAAGATATATAGATGTATATATATATATATATATATATATATATATATATATATATATATACAAATAAGTATATATGTATATATACACATATAGACAAGAAGGGAGGGAGAAGGGAGAATGACAGACAGATAAATAGATGGGCAGATGATGGATAAATGAATGGAGAGATGGACAGTATATTTCTATACGCAAGTCTAGCTAATGGATTGACTGGATTGTACACACACAGAGAGAAAATTTATAAATAAATATGCATATATTGGGGTATTTCTCTATTTGTTTATTTTTTATTTATAGAGCCGAGTGAATGAAAAAACAAGAAGCTTAGAGATCAGTGATATGGAAGAAGGCCTCCTCTACACAAGCTGGTAGAGACATAATGGAGGATCTTTGAGAAAGCAGAAAAGAATCAACCAAGATGAGACAGCAAGGGGAAGAGGGGAGGTTGCTACTTGTACTATTGGAGGGAATCCCTTCTTAGATAAGCTCACTGGATCATAGGATCATAGCTCACAGGATGATAAACTTAGATCTAAAAGGACCTGAGATATCATCTGCTCCAGCATCTTTCCTTTTATAGATGAGGAAACTGAAGGTCAGAGAGGTTATCTGATCTGCTCAACTTCCATCAGCTGGTTATTAGATGAACCAAGACTAGAATCCAATTGTTAGGTTCCACTATTGTATCTTAAGCATGAGAGTCAGTCAGTCAATGAACTAGCATTTTTTTAAGAGTCTGCTATGTGCCAGAAACCACTAAAAGTTGTCTCAAGTGGCAACTATTCCCGGATACTACTTAGCCCAGCCTGGGGGCGGTACATCTTCCTGTCCTCAAGCTTAATGGTTGAAACTAACTCCAGGCGTCCCATCTTGTCCACATAGAGAAACAACATCAGCAGAGGGATCTCTGAGCACCCTATTTTTTGGAGGCAAGGGCAGTATTGATTTTATTATGTTCCTCAAAGCATAAAAGGCAGGGCTTCTAAGAGACTAGGTGAGAAAGTTTATTTCCAAGGAGTACAAAGCTGGGTGTCTTTTCTCCTCCTGGTCATGTTGTCTGTTGGTCCAGTTTGGAGCAGGGAGCAGTAGCAAGGCAGAAAAATAGCCGGAGTGAAGAAGCATGAGACAGTCAGGTAGAAAAGAGATGAGCTGGGTCCTGTCTGGCCCCAGAGCCAGAAGTAGGAGCATGAGTTGGAAGTTGGAGAGAGACAGAGACAGAAAGACAGAGAGAAGCAGAGAGGGGTGTGGGGGGGGAAACAAGAGAAACAGAGAAAGAGTGCCAGAGACAGAGAAGTACATAAAGAAAGGAGAAGAGACAGAGACAGAAGTAGAGAGGAAGAAGAAGAGGAAGGGAAAAGAGAGAGGAGAGAGACTGACAGAGGGAGGGAGGGAGAGGTAAATGAGAGACAGAGACACAGAGAGACAGAGAAAAAAGACAGAAACATAGAGAAAGAGACAGAAAAACAGAAAAAGACAGAATGAAAAATAGAGACAGAAAGAAAAGAGAGGGAAGAGAAACAGAGACAGAGAAAGAAAGGGGGAGAAAGATGGAGTGGAGAGAGAGAAGGAGCAAAGGAAGGGACGGAAAGAGAGAGAGACAAAGAGAGAGACAGAGAGACAGAGACAGAGAGAGACAGAGAGACAGAGACAGAGAGAGAGATAGAGAGAAACAGAGAGAGAGAAATAGAAAGAGAGAGAGAGAGAGAGAGAGAGAGAAAGTGAGGAAGTTTGTTATAAGTAAAAACTTAGA
>CM053581.1:349339577-349375362 GCA_028627135.1 Pseudochirops cupreus
GGTCAGGGTAGAGAATAGAACAAGGGGGGGGGGGGCGGGATAGGAAGGAGGGACATATAATCAATCTCTCACAATATGCCCACTGTGGAGAGGTTCTGCGAAATTACACGTGTACAGCCTGTACTTAATTGCTTGTCCTTCCAGTGGGGGTGTGTGATGAGGGAGAAAGAGAAAGAATCTAGAGTTTAAAGTTCTATAATCAAATGTTAAAAATATGTATGTATATATGTATACAATTATTATTATTATTATTAACTACATCCAACTGGGACTTAAGATACACAGGCACTGTGGTAGGGAGATCCATCTTGCCCTACTGGAAAGTCAGAGGGGTGATGGGGGAGGACATAGGAGAGAATAGATTGGGGGCTGGGTTATACAATGGGATGGCTGTTTTGGGGTGGTGGGTAGGGGAAAGATGGGGAGAAAATTTGTAACTCAATATTGCGTGGATTTAAATGAATGATGTAAACTAAAATAAATAAAAGTTAAAATTTTTTTTAAAAAGATGACCTATAAGGTCCTTTCCATATCCTAGGACTCTGTGGTCCTTCAATGGGTGAAACTTCAAGGCCCTGACAAGTTACCTTATACTGCAGTTGTTTGCTGTATCCTCATTCTGTTATTTGAGGGTGATGGAAATGTCAGGAGAACTTTAGTTTGGGATTTTGCCTCTGACACTAACTGGAGGCCATAGACAAGTTACTTAACCTTAGTTAGTACTAAGTCTCAGTTTCTTCACCTGGAATATGAGATTACTAATAGCACCTACTTCCCAAAGCCACTATGTAGATCTAATAAGATCCAGTCCTTAAAGTATTCTAGAAATGGTAGCTATAAATGTTGTTATTAACATCACTCACATCATCATCATTACCTAGAATTGGTGAGCAGTAAAAAGCAGTAGGAAAAAGGATGGTTGTATTTCAGAAAACAGATGGGTCTGCCAACATAGAACAGAAAGTTGAGAGGGTCACCATGATATAGTGAGAAGACAATGCATTAGAGATTGCAGTATGAGCATGCAAATGCTGACTCTACCATTTATTCCCTTTTTGAGCTTGGGCTGGGTTGTCTGAGTTACTCTTTCTTATAGCTTTCCTCACCTAAAGACTACCTTGATCCAAGGGCCAAAAGTGGGGCTAAGTCTGCATTTAAGAGTTAAGTTGTCATAGCTAGATGGACTTGAGAGTAGTAAGCCAGGATGGTCATCAAAGTCATTCAAATAATAACCTGCACCTCCATAATAACCAGGGAAAAAAGTTGATGAGCCATGTTGGAAGAGGAGAAGATACAGAAAGCCTTACAAGCGACACAGAAAAGTATGTTTCCCGTTCAACCATACAATTGTAGATCACTTGGGTTTAATGCAAAGGAAGAGTGTGCCTCAAGCTCCGATGTATCACCTATTCTATCAACAGACTAGGCAGGAACCATAACAATGATAGTTTAAGAGGAAGAGTTCAATAGTTGAAGGTACTGGAAAAGACTGAAGTTAGAAGGTGGTACATAAATTGTGTCTTTAAGGAAAAGAAGGAGTCTTTGAGGGGAAAGTAAGGAAAAAGAGTATTTTAGGTATGTGAGATGGTCTTCTCAAAGTCACAGAGCCAGGCAATAGAGTGCTATGTGCTAACCACAGAGAAAAGCCCAGGGTGGCTAGATCACAGATTGTTGGGAGGAAGAAGAAGTACGAGACTAGAAACATAAGTTGGGGGGAAATTATGAAAGACTTTTTAAAACTAAAGAGAAAAGTTTATGTTTCATTCTAGAGATAATTGGAAGTCTCTGGAGTTTGTTGAATAGGAGAGTGATATGGTAAAATCTAGAATGAAGGGAAATCACCATGTTGCCTACAAAGGAAGATATTCTGAAGTGGCAAGAGAATTGAGACAAGGAGACCAATTAAGAGGTTTCTGCAAAAATCTAGGTGAGAGGTGATGAGGGTCTGAATTAAGGTGGTAGCTCTGTGAGTAGAAAGAAGGGCTCAGATCTGGAAACTGAAATGGCAAGAGATAGCAACTGACTGGACATTTGTGGTAAGAGAAAGTGAGGGACCGAGGATGACTTCAAGGTTATAAACAGAGGAGACTGGAAAAATGGTGATGTCTTTGACAAAAGTAGAGAAGTTTGAAAGATGGATGGGTTTGTTGGGAAAGAAAACTGATTTTGTTTTGGACCTGTGGAATTTAAGATGTCTCTGAGATATCGAATTTGAAAAGTCTAATAGGTTATCAATGATATCATACTGAATCCCAGGGGAAAGACCAGGACAGGAGATGTATACACATCCATCCATGGAGTGACTGAGACAGGAGAAGTACCCTTGTAAGCAACTCCCTTCCCAGTCTCTCTGCTAGGATTCAATATGGCATGTGTGTAAGTATATATGCACATACATTTTATATACACATACATGTATGAATATAGGCATATGTGTGTATATTATGTATAAGTACATTGTATAGATATAGATTGTGTGTATGTATGTATGTGTATATATATATATATATATATATATATATATATGCTTTCATTGAGTGTAACTGATCAATACATTTAAAAAGTCCAAAACCATGTGCAACAAACCAGTAGAGAATATTGAGAAAGGATGGTTAGTTAAACAGATAGGAGAACCAGGACAGGGAAAGATCATGAATCTCAGAGGAGAGAGTATCCAGGAGGAAAGACTGGTCAACACTTCAAATGGAGAAGATAGCTGGAGAACAATTAGAATTTTTAAAAGATCATTCAATTTGGCAAATAAGAGGTTACTGGTCACTTTGAAGAGAACAGTTTCAGTTAAATTATTAGTGTCAGAAGTCAAATGACAGTGAGCTGAGCAGTCAGTGGAGGAAGCAAGTGTAGACAACATGTTCTAGCAATTTGTCTGCAAAGGGGAAGAGAGACACTGACAGACAGATGAAGTGGATGATGGGGTTAATGAAGTTCATTTATCTTAAAGATGAGGGTGACAGAGACTGGCATGTTTGAAGGCAATAGGAAAGACCCCAGTATTTAAGGAGAAACTTAAGGTTAGAGAGACAAGCAGAAATCACAGAAAAGTGGAACAAAAGGAAAGGACAGGGGAGTTGATAGATTATTGTTTAATGAGAGCAGTAATGGTTTTGAAAAATTGTAAATCAATTGGAAAAGTTGGAAACCGAAATATTTTAATATAATATTTATAAAGTTCTGATTTTCATAAAAATATCTTAACAAAATATTTTAAAATAATGAAGTAAACCTTCATTAAAATTATTCATTAATTTCTCTCTTCAGTTTATTTTTTTTCTTTTTTGGAATTATCTTAAAGTTTGTTTTTTAAATTTCTTTTTGTTTGTTTGTGATCTGCAACCTAGATGGGAAACAGGATGGAAAATTCCTTCCCCAGACACAATATCTGCTCTATAACTTTTACAGCTTTGCCTGGGAGCACTGACAAATTAAAGGACCTGACCAAGGTCACTTAGATAATATGTGTCATAGGCAGGATTTGAGCCTTGGTTTCAAGGCTAGCCTTCCATTGGCTACTCAAAACTGGAAAAAAAAAATGGAGTAAATAAAATCCAGGGCTTGAGGTGGATGCTCCAGAAAGGGAGGGGCCTGCTACTGAATCATCAGAGTAAAACTGCATTTCCTGCCTTTGCCAAAGCTGGCATTTCCTTCAGGGCACAGGAAAAAACAAAAATCAAAACAAAAACACAAGTCTTTTTGGCTCACTGGCCTTCTCTCCTACCCTTGGGGTGGTAGAGGGAGGGATGGATGGAAGGAGGAGGGAAGGAGGCTGGGGAACTGGGGTGGAGACCCTGTAGTTTCACCTCTTCTCTGAGTAATCATTTCTGTACTCTCAGATACCATCTCAACTAGACCTCTTGGTTTACTTTATAAAAACTGTCCTGGAGGGAGCCTGTTTCAGATATACAAACTTTTAAAGGCAGATTCCAACCACTAGTCTTTCCGCCTTCCCCTTCAACCATGGTGACCAAGAAAAAGAAAGACCTTGTTTGGCTTTCGTACATCTCAGGATCATGGGATTTGGAGCTGGAAGATACTATAGGGGTCACCCCACCATCCTCTTATTTGACAGAAGAGGTGTAATGACTCCCATAAAGCCAGGAATTGGATTGGAAACAAGGCCACTGCTTTTTCCATGAAAAAATTGTATGTTCATCCATGTAGGAACTCTCTTCTCTCCCTACCCAGACCCCAGGGGATTATAGTCCCTTTTTAAATCTTAGCAGATGGAATGAGTTATCATGGCTGGAGGAAAAATCATCACCTGCTGGTCAAACCTTCTGGTGATGAGCTTCTCTGAATTTAGCTTGCAGGTTCTTGGTCAAGAGATAGAATCCATCCCTGGAGCTATACCATGAATTTTCATGGGTTACCAGGACTAGTTAGAACTTGGTCTATGTTCCCTGAGCCTTCTGGAGCCCTAGATCATCTCCAAGTCATGGTAATACATCACAGTTCTACTAAAAGTTGCTTACTCTCACCTCCAGCCTTGAAAAAAAAAACAAACAAAACACAATCTGTTTTTCAGGAATTGATCTGTTTAGTGTATAAGAGGTTTTGCCCCACCCCATGGAACAGGCTTCCACATGTGACAGATTCTCTGTTTGGGTAGGGCCGCAGACACAGGCTTCTGCACTGGCTTTTCGAGTTGCCCCCCAAGGATTAAATTTGGAGCCTAGTTTCAAGATAGTCCCCTTGGCTCATTTTGTCCCTTAAACACCAGCAGTTCTGTCCTCTAAAGTCATGGATTTAGAACTGAATGGTGCATAAGGGGCTTTCAAACCCTGCCCCTTCATTTTATAGATGATAAAACTGAGGTTCAGAGGGGCTGGGTGACTGGCCTAGTATCACAGAGCCAGTCAGTGTCTGAGGTTCGAGTCACACCCTCCTTGTCTTCCCAACCCCACAGCCAGCTCTCCATCTACTACACCTGTCTGCCTCGTTCTTCAAGGTAGCAGGTGAAGCATGTAGACCACCACATCTGGAGTCAGGATGTTGTTTCATGCCACTGTTTTTCAGTCATATCTGACTCTTTTTGAAGACCCCATTTGGGGTTTTCTAAGCAAAGAGACTGGAGTTATTTGCCATTTCCTTCCCCAGTTAATTTTACAGATGAGGAAACTGAGGCAAACAGGTTAAGTGACTTGCCCAGGTCACACAGCAAATAAGTGTCTGAGGCCAGATTTGAACTGAGGAAGATGAATCTTCCTGACTCCAGGTCTGGCATTCTATCCACTGTGCCACTTAGGTGACCTGAGTTCAAATCTGACCTCATACACTTATTAGTAGCATGACCCTCTACAATTCACTTAACTTCTATTTGCCTTAATCTTTCAGAGAAGGAAATGGTAAACCATTCAGATAGCTTTGCCAAGAAAGCCCCACAGACAGAATTGGCATGCTAATGGTCAACAGGGTCATGGAGAGTTGAACATGACTGAACAACCAAACAACCACAGGTGGTATAGTTGCCAAATCCCATCAGTTTCACCTTCACAAAGCCCTTTGTGTCCATCTAGCCCCTTCTTTCTATTTGCATGGCCACCATTTTCAGACCCACCTGTCAACATGCTATTCTTAACGGTCTATTTCAGACCAGGCATCATGCTAAGCTCCAGGTATAGAAAGACTAATATGACACATTCCCCGATCTCAAGGATCTTACATTCCAGTAAAGGAGACACAATACCTATTTAAGGTTTTGTAGACTAGATAAAAATTGAATACAGGGGAGTTTGGGGAGGGTATGCTCTACAACCTGGGAAACCAGGAAAAAGGCTTCATTCATATAGAAGATAACACTTGAGCTAAACCTTGAAGGAAATCTGGGATTCCAAAGAATAAAGAGAGGAAGGGAAAACATTCCAAAGATGGGGCACAGCCAAGGCAAAGGTCTGGAGATAGGAGATGGAGTGTTGGGCTTAAAGGACAGCGAGCACATCAGTATGGCTGGGATAGTGCCCCTGTGGAGGGGAATAATGCGTGAAACAGAATGTAATGGACTTCTGGTTGGTGTCCCCTCTCTAAAAACTTCTACACACAGCTGCCAAAATAATTTTTCTAAGGTAAAGATCCAGTGGAAACCATGTGTGGGGAAGTAGGTTTGCATCTAACCATGAGCCAGTCATTCAGTTTTTCAGTCTCAATTTCTTCAGCTGTAAAGTGGGTGGAATAAGACACCACCTGCCTCACAGGATTATGGTAAGGAAAGGATTTCACCTAACTTAAAATATTCAATAAATGCAAAATATTGTAATATCTCTCCCAGACCTAAAAACATTCTCCAGCTCCTGAGAGATTCCTGGATGAAATCCTTAGTCTGGCATTGAAGGCCTTTCCAATGAAAAGAGTGAGACTCCAATGGGCTGGCCACATTGTTTGAGTATCAATTGCATATTTGCCTAAAAACTGTTTTCTGGAGTACTCTTACAAAGCAAGCACTCACACAGTGATTAGAAAAAGTGATACAAGGACATTCTCAAGGTCTCTCTGAAGAACTTTAGTATCAATTGAGAGACATGGGAGATGCTAGAACAGGACTACCCAGCCTGGTGTGCTGTAATGGTAATGGTAATTTGAAAATCTTCCTTGCCCCCTACTACTAGGTTGAATGTAACCACATGGAGCCTGTAGTGTGAGGAGTTTGCTGAAGGTTGTAGCAGAGCCCACTGGAAGCTGGGAGTCAGAGCAGTCAGAGCTGGAGGTATAAGAGGACACACCCAGAGAGACAGTTAGGCTTGTGAGTGTTGGTTTGTGAGAAGGCAAAAGGATGATGTGACTCTGCTGCATTGTGGTGTATTAACTTCTATATTGCTATGATGGATTCAGTTTCCTGGTGTTGGGATTTGGTTTTCTGGTGTCTGAATAAATGTTTTGCTTCTTTCTTCTCTATTGAGAATCTATTATATTTTGTGATTGAGCACTATGCCAGTATGTTCACAGTTGTTGTTGGCACTATGAATATTACATTGGCCCTACACATGCTTACATCAAAGAAGGAGCTGTGCCTTATGAGCAAAACAGACCTGAAGTAGCTCAAAAGAAACATGAGATATGCAAGTGTAGAGACATATCCATTCCAAATGTCCATGTGGACTATTTGTGCCCAACCTGTGATTGAGCATTCTGAGCTCATATTGGTCTGATCAGTCACAGTTGGACACACCATACCTTGACCCCAACACCATGATGTCATTGGTCCTCTTCAATTATGAAGGCTGAACAACAATAAGAATGAACTGGACACCTTTGAGAGTGAATCAAAAGTCTATCATAAACCTCTTCCTGCAAAGTGACTTTTATAAAAGCTTATATTTAAAACACTAAGATGAGAAGGTAGAAGAGTCAGCTACAGAAGGCTTCATCTCATGATTGGGAAAGGTTAGCCTTGGGGAGACTTCAGATATGGCAGTGGGTACTCCCTTCAACTAAGCCACATAAACCAAACGGTTGCTTTTATTCCTGCAAAGATGTGGTTAAGCAAAATAAGGAGAGAATTCCCAAAGAATCACATGGGAAGTATCAGAAAATCTAGGAATGCCTTCTCTTTGGTTAAAGAAACAGAAGAAAAGGGTTTCTTCTGAAAGGTAGGGAATATAGCCAGTCAGGGATTGTGACAGCAAAGCTCTTTTCAAGCCGTAGGTATTAGAAGCAGAGACAGAGAGCTCTGTATGTGCTGAGAAAGACTCTTGGCTTTAAAGAAAGTTTCAAGGTGAGTTGTTTATTCAGCCTCTCAGCAAGAACCAGAAATAGAGAAAGCAATGATTATTGATGCTTGAAGTTCATGAGGAAAATACCAGGTTATAGGCACACATTTATATTTCTTTAAATCTCACTCTATATGGCTTCCTTATATGGAGTAATTCATGAGTAAATATTTTTGCTTACTTTAATAGATTTTTTTAATGGAGAAAGCGTAGTTGATTGCTTTATATATTATAGTTATTGCAATCCAATTTTATTCAACAAGTATTTATTATTTACAATGAACAAGGCCCTATGCTAGGTGCTGAAAATGCAGAAAGGGAAAAAGAATGTGGTTCCTTTCTCCAAGAATTTCATCATATAATTACTATACATAGTGTGTATACTGAAATAATTATTATATAGAATAAAATGTGATAAGGGCAAAGGAGAAAAGCAGACAACATACTATAAGAAAATTTAAAGAGATCATTTTCAGCTGGGGAGTGGGGAAGGAGAACAAGTTTTCATTAGTGGGGAAGTCTCTGAGTTGAGTCTTGAGAATTAAAAAAGGGATGTCAGGGGACAGGAATGTGGATGGAGTCAGTTCTAAGCCTAGATCAAGGGTGTTAAAGTCAAATAGAAACAGAGATCAGTAACCTGTACATTAGAATTCCCAACCAGTACATATTGACTTAGTTTAAAAATTTAATATTATATATTTTGCTTTTTATTCTTATTATTCTTACTTATTTTTAATTTATGAAATAACAAAAGCATTTCTATAACAGTAGAATTTTAAAAGGTGATTCATTTTAAAAATGAAACTGCAAATCTATTATATGCAATGTGCTATTCCCTTTTAAATATGTATTATTTATTATTATTCTATTGATCATGTTTTTATTCTATTATTGTTTATTTTGTTAAATATTTCACAACTGTATTTTAATCTAGTTCCAGTTATGTTCAGGAATATCATGGGCCATGTGTAGACTTTGTGCTTGATACCTCTAGCATAGTCAAGGTTTGGTACAAATGGAAAGAAGAAAGACAATTTAGGATGATTTGAGTGGGGTGAGGGGGACTAATTGGAGGGAACTAGATGGCTCAGTGGATAGAGTGTCAGGTCTGGAGTCAGGAAGACCTGAATTCAAATCCAGCCTTAGATACTTATTATCTGTGTGACCCTGGGCAAGTCACTTAACCTCCGTTTGCCTTAATCTACCGGAGAAGAAAATGACAAACCAGTGTCTTTGCCAAGAAAACCTCAGGGACAGTATGACAATTGACACTGAGTCACAAAGAGTTGGATAAGAATGAACAACATCAACAGTTTAGCTAAGGATAACCATCATGTGCAAGTAACACTTTACATTCAGTTCTTTGAGGTGGATACTATTGTTATCCCCATTTTGTAGATGAAAAAGTTGAGATAAAACCAACTTCAATGACTTGCCCAGAATCACACAGCTTCTAAGTCTCTGAGGCTGGATTTGAATGCAGGTCCTCTTGGCCCTAAGGCAAGTTTAATATCCACTGTGCCACCTAGCTGCCCTACTTTCCAAATGTAGTGCTCTTTCCACTTTCTCAGGCTCCACTCAAAGCAGACAAACCAAAGACAAGGCTATTGGAGCTGTCCATGCAGAAGTAGGCTTAACCTATAATACAGCCCATATGAACAGAAAGAAGACACATTTTTTTTTCTAGGAGACTTAGTCATAACTAGGATGAGGCAATTAGGGATTTGCCTTGGGATGCTGAATCTAGAGGCGCCGTCAGCATCTGCAATCTTCCCACAGCATAGAAACAACTGTTTGGCTCCCAGCTAGCAACAGGAATGGAATGTTACCACACAATGGCCTGGGGGAAGCTGCCTGGTCCCACCCTTCCAGTCCTGTTCTCCTCCCCTCAACTTGTTGCCTTCTGTCCCCACTCGAAGTTTAGTGTTCTTGCCCCAACTGCCAAAATCCCTAATTATGACTCTGCACATTTAAATGAAATAAACCCAAGCAGTTGTTTCATGCACACATACCCACACATCAGTAGGCCACCTGTGGCAGCTTCCTAAATCACAAGAAATACAAAGCCTCTGGTTGGCTAACCTACCACCTCAGAGCAGCCCCCATAAGGTTACAGGGGACTGCTTTGGGTTTAAGGTATATTGAATGTATGGTATTCCCCATGGAGAATAAAATAGAAGGGACAGAGAGAAAAAGAGAAAGACAGAAAAACAGAGAGGAAGGGACAGAGATAAACACAGAGAGAAAATGAGGGGTAGAAATGAGGAAGGAAAAGAGAGATGGAGAAAGAGGGAGAGAGAAGGAAGAGAGACAGAAATAGAGAGAAAAAGTGAGAGGAGAGAGAAAAAGTAGAGCAGAGAGAGAGAGAAGGGAGGAAGAGAGACTGAGAGAGGGAAGGAAAAAGGGAAGAACAGACAGAAAGGAAGAGAGAAAAAGAGAGATAGAGAAAGAGAAGGAGAGAGGAAGGGAGAGAGACAGAAACAGAAAAAGAGAGAGAAGGGAAGAAGGAGAGAGAGAAAGAGAAAGAGAGAAAGGGACAGAGACATAGGGGAGAGAGGGAGGGAGAAAGAGACAGAGAGAGAGAGAAAGAGAGAGAGAGAGAGAAAGACAGAGAGAGAGAGAGAGAGGGAGAAAGAGAGAGAGAGATACAGAGAGAGACAGACAGAGAGCACTTTTTCACATATTATACAAAAGGTTAGTTCAATTTAAATTCTTACTTGACAGTAACTCTCCTAAACTTTGTTTACTTTGGCCTTGTCCCTCAATCATTGTTAATTTGATATTGGCCTTTCATCTGGGTAGAATAGCATCCTAAAGTTTCAGAGGTGGGGAAGAGAGACTCAAGAGAGACGGTGGAACATATAGCATGTAAAGAATCAGACTTGAATTCAGGAAACTCTGGGTTCCAGGCCGTCCTTTGCAAAATCCTGGCTGTGTGACAATGGGTGGGTCTTTTAACCTCAGTGTTCCCAGGCAGCTTCTAAAACAAGAGTTTTCAATCTAGAATCTACAGATTCCTAAGTAATCCCGCACATTGGGTGGGCGTAGGCGGATCTTTATTTTCATTAACCTCTGAGTTTATCTTTTCATTCAATTATGATTTTATATATATATATATGACTAAGGAGTCCATAACACACACACACACACACACACACACACACACACACACACACACACACACACACACACACACAGTGTGAAGAACTCCTTTTCCTAAACTTTAATTTGCAAAGCATGAAGTGACCTTATATTGGTAGAAGGATTTTTCTTACCAGGAGTTCATTCCACCAGTGAAATGACAGCTGTGATCCAACAACATGGGAGTCAAGAGGCCAAATCTTTTGACCTGGACTCAAATGACAATACCCTGTACCGCCTATCACCCAACCTTCACTCAAAGGCCTCCAACGAGGAGCCCCAGCATCTCTTGAGGCCTCCCATTCCTTTTTGAGACAGTTTTCATCATTTTATCATTTTCCCTTACATCAGATCCAAATTGTTTTCTTCCATAACATTGCTCCCATGGCTCTAGCTCTTCCTTCTTTTGCCAAGCCCTTTGCACATGGCTGTCCCAGATTTGGATAATCTAGGTATCTTTCAGGACCCCAGAAAAGACTTGGTATTCTAGTGGGCATCAGTGAGGGCTGGGGTAGATGAAAGCCCAAAGAGCCCCATCTGCAATACATAGGGTGTCTGCACAACTTTGTGCTATGTGCACCATAATTCTGTCTCTGAATTGAAATTATGGCATTTGAGCAAACACTGAGCTTTGAGCTTGCCAAGAGGAGTGCCCCACTTTAAATCTGACAGGGAGCCAAGTCCCTTGATTGTGAGCAATCTTGAGATAGGGCCCAGTCTAGGCACAAAGATTTAATTGCTTGCAAAGCCTTAACACACCAGGCTCTCCTATCCCAGAAAAGCTGATTCAGTGCATTTGCTGTGGGCCATAGAAGATTTCAGCAAATCAAGTTTCCAATCCTCTCCTGGCCATATGGTACAGACTAGCACTGAAGCTGGTTAGCACATACTGCAGGCAAGACTCCACCTGTCTGGCAATCTTGTCTGTAATATCAACTCAAGATGTTTATAGGAATCCCCCATCAGGCTTGGGCATGTTCAATTTATAGGGAAAGCTCAAAGAATTACAATTTAAAGGGAAGGGATAGGGTGGGACAGTGTTGCCAAATAAACAAAAAAATCTGTGCAATTTTCTTCCTTCCTTCCTTCCTTTCTTTCTTTTTTCCTTCCTTCCTTTCTTCTTTTTCCTTTTCAACATGCCCCAATGCCACAAAGCTACCTTTGAAATAATGAAGAATCAGTTGAAGTGGTTTATGTTACTGCAATAGTAAGAGGTTTACATGGCTAGGAGGGGTTGGTGGTCAAAGGAGGAGGTATTTTTCAGCTTTGGGCAATAGTGGGTCCCCTAACCCTATACAGTCAAGCAAAGACTGGTGGAGGGGTAGCAAAGTAGTGCGGTGAATAGAGCACTGGCCCTGGAGTCAGGAAGACCTGGGTTCAAATCTGACCTCAGACACTTAACACTTACTAGTTGTGTGATCTTGGGCAAGTCATTTAACCCTAATTGCTTTGCCTTCCCCCTCCAAAAAGACCAAAAGAAAAAAAAAAAAAAAGACTGGCTGACCCAGCAATGGATAGGGATGCAGGGTGTCCCAGAAATCTTATTGCCATCTTAAGCTTCAGTGGCCCAAAAACTACACCAAGACTTTTGGGACACCCTGTGTATATTTATACGTATGTGCATACACATATATACATATATATCTGTTTACATGTAATCTAGTGATTCAAGATGCAGAGAAAGTGGAATCAGGATAATTATTCATCTAATTACTGTTTCCTTATGTTGGTCAAAAGAAAAAAAAATCAAATTGTAGCCAAAGTAGTCCTCAGATGGGATCACATCACCCTCCTGCTCAAAGACCTTCTGTGACTCCCCTTTGCCTGACAACAACAACAACACAATACAACCTCTCATGCCTCTGCACCTATTTGTTTCCCCTGATGGAATGTGACTTTCTATAACAGATTTGTCAAACTCCGTTACAAATGAGGGCCCCTAAAGACAGAAGAAGGAAAAACCCTGACTCTCCAGACTTTCTCTACCATGCCAGGGGAGCTCAATTCACACCCGGACCCCACAGCCCCTTCTCTCTGATTGTTTGGTTCTCCCCAGAACCTCCATTTTAAAGAGGATACTTGGGCCAACCAAGTATCCTTGGGCCAACCAGCCTTCCTTCTCTAGCTTGCGTGCTTGCCTCCTGTATCAGCAAGCACACTAGCATGCCCAGGATGCCTGCTAGCACAGGCTCTTAGAGTCTGCTTTTTTAAAGAAAAGCAACTCAAAATGGGTTAACAATCGTGCTTTAATCAAACAAACATATATCATTTACCTAGTTTAGGGGGAAAAAGTCAGCACGCTGAACTTCAGAGAATACAAACAGAAGTTACAAGCAAAGAAACAGATCAGCAGATGGGCTTCCAGCCATCTGACCATTACATCCATACCTAGTCAGTTACCAGAGAGGGAAGCACCAACATCTGGGGTTCAAAGCCGGGGGGCTCAACGGCTTCACCAGAGTCTCATCTGGCCAAATCACATAACTCTTTCCAAGGTGAGCCCCAAAGCAAAAAACCTCATATCAGGGTATATGTAGCCTTCTCCTGGCTCAGAGAATGTCACAGCCCTCTTGACCCACTAATCACAAAGCAATAAGGTGTGGGCATTCCTGAAGAACAAGACTCCCACCACAGGCTCCATGTGACTGCATTCAGCCTATTAGGGGGCAGAGTATATTTTCAAATCAGGGAAGATTCTCAGAGCCATTTAAGCAAAGGGCCTAGGGGCAGAGAAGATCTTCAGATTTCCATAACACCTCCCTAGACTTTCCTTTATCACACCCCCATACTGGGTACCTTCACCTCTCCACCACCCCTCCTTTTTCAGCTTCCTTTTACGTATTGTCTTCTGCCTTTAGAATGTAAGCTCTTTGAGGCCAGGACAGTCTTTCTGCTTATACTGTCTTCTCAGCACCTAGCATGGCACTTATGGACCATATGAGCTTAATAACTATTTCTTAACTTGCCAAGTGTTTTGTGTTATTATTCTTTTTGATCCTCACAACCCTTGGAAAAAGGTCCTGCAGGCATTGCCACCCTTATGTTATAGAGAAGGAAACTGTCCCTTTCAGCTACTCACACCCCACTCCTTCCATCAAATTTCTTTGTATCTGCCTGTGAGGGTACAAGTTGAGACCAATGTAGTGTGGCAAGAGAAGAAAAATTCGATTTTCATCAAACTCAAACAGAAACATAAATTAACATCATCTATGGTGTGTTATGTTTTTATTGATTTTCTTTTTTTTCTGGAAAACTCCTTATTGTAGGTGGAATGGGACACAGCTGGACACAGTAAGGTAGATGATTCCAATTTTGTTGGCAACATCTAATGCATCACAGTCTGGAGCGATATGGACATAGGCCTTCTTCTCTCCATCAGCCAGATCAGTGTGTTGACTTTGGCCACATCAATGTCATACAGCTTTTATACGGCCTGCTTGATCTGATGCTTGTTGGCCTTGATGTCCACAATGAGGACTAGGGTGTTGCTGTCCTCAATCTTCTTCACAACAGACTCGGTGGTCAAGGGAAACTTAATGATGGCATAGTGATCAAGCTTGTTTCTCCCAGGGGCACTTTTCTGAGGGTATTTGGGATGCCTTTGAAGTCTTAGCGTCTTGGGTCGCCAGAAGGTGGGGGATGTTCTGATCTTCTTCTTTTTGTGGCTATGGACACCCTTCGGCACCACCTTCTTGGCCTTCACGGCCTAGGACTTGGCTTCTGTCTTGGGGGGGACAACGGCTTCCTTCTTCGCTTTCAGCGCCATCTTGGGGGAAAGCTATTTATTTTCTTAAACATTTCTCAATTCCATTTTTATGTGGTTTGGGCTGAAATCAAGCCCCCTGGCTTCAGTTTCACTTTTGCGTTTTAGGCAATTTTTTTAAAACTCTTTTTTTTCTTTTTGGAGGGGGAAGGCAAGCCAGTTGGGTAAAGTAACTTGCTCAGAGTCACACAGCTACTAAGTGTGTCAAGTGTCTGAGGCCGAACTTGAACTCAGGCCCTCCTGACTCCAGAGCTGGTGCCCTATTCACTGTGCCACCTAGCTGCCCCTTAGGCAATAATCTTAAGAGTTTAAAGTTTGTGGGAAGGTGTCAACTTGATTGGGAAATGCTATTTCCTGACTCAGGAGTTCTCTATACTCAATAAAATCGTAAGTCCTTTCTACTATCCATATATATGTTTGTGTGTGTGTGTGTGTGTGTATGTGTGTGTATATATATATATATATATGCATATGTGTGTATATATGTATATTTGTATGTATATATGTGTATGTGTATAAGTACATATACATATATGTGCATATACGTTTGTACATATGTGCATATATTTATATATGTTTATATGTCCGTGTATGTGCTTGTGTGTGTACATGCACATAAGTACATGTTGGTATATGTGTGTATAGATTATATACACATATGAATGTATACATGTGTATATACATATATGTACCTGTATGTTTATACTGAAATGTATATTGTGTTTGTGTACATATATGTGTATACATAGGGATATATTTAGATATTATATACACATGCATGTATATGTGTAAATGTTGTATATGTGTGTATACACATACATATACATATATGCACATTTATACCTACATATATGTATATGTGTGTATGTGTGTGTGGTTTATTTTCCCTGGCTAGACTATAAACTCCTTGAGTTTGGGGGTCTGTTTAACTTCTGCTTTTGTGTTCATAGCATCTAGAATAGTACCTGGCAAATAACAAGTGTTTATTAAATGCTTGCTGATGGGTTGATTGGGTGATTTGAACAAGTGAGTGTCAAAGTATGTCAGTGACATTGCAGCATAACAAAAGCAGTATTTTGTAAAGAGAGGTCCACAGAGCCATTTTAATATTAAGTCACATCTTCAGTTGAGTATTCCCTTCCCTTCTCTCATGAGTCTGATAAAAAGTGGGTTTCAACAAGTCTACAAAGTGCCTTGCATCTTGTGAAAGAAATATTTCCCCAGGATGACAGATGGCCTGAAAATGACCAACAGAAAGTGTAACTCAAACCTCCCCTTCCAGAGGGGATGATACATACACAATTGGATTAGGTGTACCTTTCAGTTCTTAATAAAAACAGGCAGTGAAGGCGGCGAAAGGGATCAGACCAACCATTGGTCTTGAACATCACTTAAGAACAATGAAACAGAATGTTCTATGTATTAAGTAAGCCAATGATGGGTTATTGACATTATGTTTAAAGCTTCTTGGTGTCTGGCATACAAGCATATTTTCCGTAGTCTCCAATTTCTTAGCAAGCAGAAGAAATTTGCAAGGAAATGATTCCATTCTCCTGATATGCCTGTGTTTGTGGGTTTGTCTTGGTTTTTTTTCACCCTTTCTTCTATCCCAGGACCAAAGCTAAATATCTCTGAATAAGCAACATCTTCTAATTTAAAAATATGTAGACTAAGGGGATGGCAGTGATGTGAGAATGCAGAGGGGGAAATGGCTATTTATCATAGATATTTCAAAGGAAAAAAATAATAGGATTTAGTGACTGTCTAGAGAGGAGAGGTAGGGTGGGGAAGAGATGGTAACAAACATGGTGCCTAAGACTGGAGAGGTGGTCATTGTACTATAACTTGTCCTAAGAAATATACTTCCTTCTAGGCATAACACTTTAGGAAGGATACTGATAACCTGAAAAATACCCCAAGAATGCCAAATGAGCTTGTTAGGGGACTAGAGACCACACCATAAAAAGGATCGATATAAAAACCTGGAGATGAAGGAGAGGAGACTTATGAGTGAGACATAAATCTAGAGCTAGAAGGAATCTTAGAGATCATCTTATTCACCTAATCATTTTTCTCCAACTAACAAACATTTCTTTTCTCTTCTTCCCACCTCCTCCCCCTTGAAAAAAACGAGAAAAATTAAACTCATGTAACAAATACACATAGTCAAATACAACCATTTTCCATGATGAATGTGTCCCAAAATACATGTATCTCCTGCATATGGAGTCCATGACCTCTCTCCATCAAACTATAAGCAGCATGCTTCATCATGTCAGTTGGAATCACAGGGTCCTGAATTCAAAGTCTGGTTCTGTTACTTACTCCTTACACGACCCTGTGTATCTCTCTCATTTTACAGATGAAGAAACTAAAGTGTAAGGTATTGTTAAATGATATAGCCACACCTAGATGATAAGTTACAGGACCAGAATTTGAACCCAAGTACTCCCAACACTCAATGTTAACCATTTTTCCCGCTCTACCATGATGTTTTTCATGATAGTGGTCTTCAAAATTTTGAAGGGCAATCATGCAAAACAGGAGATTAGAGCTTACTCCTGTTGATTACAGAGAACCAAACTAAGAACAGTAGGTAGAAGTGTTGATGAGGCAGATTTAGGTTTGATAAAACAAAAACATTCTTAGAAATCCCAGTCATAGTGGGGTCCCCATCAGTGGATATGTCCAAGCAGAGATCAGATAAGTGCTTGTTGGGCATGTTCCAGAGGAGATTCTTGTTTAAGTACAGAATGTCTAATGTCTGAAGCCCTTTTCAACTCTGAGATTCTATGATATTCTGAGATGAGCCAAAGATAACTGATATCACATAGAATCATGGATCTGAACCCAGAAGGGACCTCAGTCACCTGGCTCAACCCTCTCATTTTAAAAGGAGGAAATGGGGGCTCAGGATGGAGGTCAGTGACTTTCCCAGGGTCAGAGAGGCAGTAAACTTCAGGGATGGCATTTGAACCCATGGCCACTGAATCCAAAATCAGGATTTAAGCTTCATAGACTATTTGGTGGCTCTATTGATGTGCACTTAACAAATTTACTCAGGAATTTCCAGTATGAATTCAACTCTAAAAAACATCCTAGTTAGCTCTGGGTAATTGTTAACTTTTTTTCCTATCTCACCCTCTCTCTACATGAATTTTCCCTTTGAATTTGTGGGGATCCCTATACCAGACTCTGACAGAGCGTATCTGAATCAATTATCCTAGGTACAAAGGCAATTTGAGATTAGCAACTCTAGAATTTAAATTTTAAAAATGCCTGGTAACAGACAAAAATAGATTGTTCAGTCTATGTAAATTATATATGAATAAGGTCAGTCATGACTTCATTCCTCTCCAGCCTGCATAACTGATTGACTGAACTTTCTCTATAATGCAACTGTACCATGTCATCCAATATCTTTGTGGGCCTCCCCCTCCCCCCATCCCATTCCCAAGGCTCTTTATATTCAGGATCTTGGGTTGTCTCCGTCAAGATCTGGGGGATGGTGACAGTTAAGGTGGTAGTTGTGCTGGTATATGTTCCCTCTTGTCTCTCCCTCAAGGTGCCTTGCTGCTAGGTGGCTCCAAATTTGTGAACCGAG
This sequence comes from Pseudochirops cupreus, assembly GCA_028627135.1. NCBI lineage: Eukaryota > Metazoa > Chordata > Mammalia > Diprotodontia > Pseudocheiridae > Pseudochirops > Pseudochirops cupreus. The sequence goes on from CM053581.1 coordinate 349,357,807, forward strand.
ATGACCAAAATGACAGTAGCACCCTTGAGAAATAGAAAAGTTTCGAGAGTGGGTGAAGTTAGATAGGGCAGGGATGTTTCTTTTTGAATTTGTTGAGTGGAGATATAATAAACAGTTAGGAGACCCAGCAATGGAACTCAAGATGGAGGTTGGAGTGGGACATATAGATTTGGGAGACACATCATAGGACCTGATGTAATAACCAATAGAGAGGGTGTAGAAGGAAAGACAAGAGTGCAGGAAAGAACCAGGGGAAAATCTACAGCTAAGTAATAGAAAACCAATGATAATCTAGCAAAAGGAACTGAGAAGGAATCATGTGAAGGTAGGTGACAAAGGAAATAGCACTGTCAGATAAAATCAAGGTAGGAGAAAGTATTCAGGATAATAGGAGGTCCACAGCTAAGAAGCTGAAAAGGATAAAGACTTTTTTTTTTAAAGACCATTGAATGCATATACCGGTTAAAAGGTAAACACAGTTTTCTTGCTTTCTCAAAGGAGGTAGAGTGGGGAGGAGGGAAAGAGGTGGGTGATTGTGAAAATAAAATAAAATTTATTTTTAAAAAGGAACACTGCTAACCTTGCAGAGAGCAATTGTGATAAGTAGATCTTCTGTTCCTTCCCCCAAGACCGTGATTAATAAAAAGATTGCGATGAGACAGAGCAATGGTCCTATGGTCTGCAATATGAAGGCTACTAAGTCATATAGCCTCTAGACTTAAGAGAGGGAGGCACAGAGAGACACCGAGAAAGACAGACAGAAACAGAAAGAGGACAATGAGAGAAGATGGGAGGAAAAAGGAGAGGAGAGGGGAGATAGAGAGGAAGACAGAGAGAAATGGAGAGAGAGACAGACAGAGTGGGAGGGGAGAGGAGAAAGAGAGACAGTGAAAGAGACACAGGGGAGAGAGAGAGACAGAGACAGAGACAGAGAGAGAGAGAGAGGGATGGAGAGAGAGAGAAAGAGAGAGAGAGACACAGAGAGAGACATAGAGATAGAGAGAGAGAGAGAGAGAGAGAGAGAGAGAGAGAAGTTATTATGTTTTGATTTAGTTTGTTTTAAAGAAGCTGAGTATAACTATTCTGAAGCTATTTATAAGCAGATGTGTAATAAACTAAATCTGGGAAATGTTCTCAGTAAAAAGGCTGTATGATGCCTATGGGTGTGTGTGTGTGTGTGTGTGTGTGTGTGTGTGTGTGTGTGTGTGTACATGTGCATGTGGGTGGTCTTAATTTTCTTTTTACAAAATAATTTGTTTCATTCACACCAGATTCCTTTTCTGCTCATGTCTCAATGCATATACTCCAGCTGGATTTCTGATTACATGTGTACTAACACATAATGAACTTGCCTCTTGTCTATTGGGAGGATGCTTTGTTTATTATCTTTCCCATAAGCATCCTCAAGTGCTAGAACCTTGGTTGCCAATATCACCTACTTTGGTACATGCGTCATGATTTCTCCAGTATTTGTGACCAATATGGAAACATTCCCATTTTGAAAGGGAGAACTGGTCAGACTCTGAGTATGTTTCCTTTCTGGGTCCAACTATGACATTTAGAACCAAATGACCAAATGTTCCAGAAAGCCAAGTCCTTCCTCAGATTCTCCTTGCTTATGTTCTAGATGGAAAACAAGCAACAGAACTTACTTACTAAGTAGTACCCTAGAAGAGACATCAAAATAAGTCCTGGATCATAGGCTGAGGGTCTGAAAGGAGTCAAAATGAGTCTAATGAAAAATTGGGTACTGGAAACTAAAGGGAGTCAGTATGATCCTATATCTTTTTATGAGGATCTGATTTCACACCAATCAATCAATCAACATTTATTAAGCCCCTACTACCTGTCAGGCTGAGTGCTTGACAAAAAGAAGCAAAAGATAGTCCCTGCTCTCAAGGAGCTTACAATCTAATGGAGGAGAAAGCACTCAATTATTTCCCATTTATCCTGTATATAGTTTGCTTTTCCCCAGGGTTCTTTCTTTTGTTTTTGGTAAAGGAGATGATTCCAATCCAATGAGTTTGGAAAGGCCAGGAGAATGAGTCGTTTGAGATCCAAGAGGCTGGGGACAGAGCCCAGGATTGGTTTTACTGCCATCTTGCTTTGAGGCCTCAAGGATTGAGGAGAAATCCTCAGGATTCAACCCATGTCAACTGCCAACTGCTAAAGAACTCTTTCTCTCTCTTTCCACCTCCTAGTGCCTATCACTCAAAATTACTACATATTTATTTTGTATGCATTTAAATCTGCACATGCTTCCCCCCACCCCAATAGACCATAAGCTCCTTGAGGTGAGAGACTAACTCACTTTGTTCTTTGTGTCTCCTTCATCAATATTTATTAATTGGTTGGTTCATTGATTATGCTAACATTTCAAAGTCATCTTCCTTATTGCTCATTTCTACTTTTCAAAATGGCAGACAGATTTCTAAGTCAGAAGCATTGTTTCCTGTCCTTTCCCCAGTTATTTTTTCTCCCGTGATTTGGTGATCTCTTCCTCCTATTTGTCCTGTGTCCATATCATACCTCTTTCCATTTCATAATTATTTTCTTTTTACCCAGGTAGTTTTCTAGGTCTTCCATTTATTAGGTTAGAAAGGTGCTCCTGTGTGTGTCTCATAAAGAGCTTATTAAAAAATGTCATATTAACACTTTGCAACTGAAGCACACATACCTTTGAGACCTCATTTCCATTTGTTTTTGTCATCATAAGCAATAATATCAGAAACTTCAAATGCAATTAAATAGGAAAGTCAATTAAAAAACAAAACAAAACAAACTCAGAAACAAATCAGAAAAGCACTGAAACACGAAATCCAAGCATCTTCTTCTGGGTAGGGAGAAACCTCAGCAAAGTCAGTTCAATAAGCATTTATCAACCACCCCCCATTTGCAAAATATTGTTCTCATCATTGGGTAGACAAATGGAAGGTATATTCAGGGTGTAACCCTAACCCCAAAAGTACAACTTAAAGTTTAAACTAAGACTTATAAAACACCCTGTGTAGTTAAGGTTCTGCTCTATCAATGCAGATCAGCAACTGCTCTACAAACTATAGCCTTAGGGGGTTGCCTGGGTCACTGAAATTAAGAACTTGTCATACAATCAGTATATATCAGGAGCAGGATTCAAACTCAGGCCCCCAAGACTCCAACGCTACCTCCTTTTTGAGCTAGAAAGAGGACTTTCCCGTGGCTCTGGCTTCCTCCTCCAATACATGTAAAAAATGACTCTAAACAAACTTTAGAGCTACAAAACCCACAGAGTGACAGAGAGAAACAAATCTCCTGCTGAAGGAAGCCCAGCAAGCTGGCAGGAAGGGTCCATTGCAGCATGCTGGGAACAGGGCACATTCTGGAGCACAGTCCCACCTGAGCCGCGGTTTTAGCCCCAGGGTGGCCCCTACCATCAGCAGCTGCACAGGAGTAAATCACCAGCAACTCCAGAGGTTTCCAGACTTCTCAATCCACACATGCCAAACACAAAGTAAAAAGTCAGTGTGGAACTTTGCTCAAACAGGGGGAGTGCAGTTTGGCTGCTACTCCAAGAGAAGGGGAGGAGGCACATTGCCTTGTGGCTGCTTTGGGAGCTCCTGGCCTGCAGATTGCAGGAGGAACAAGTGACCATTCAGAGCGTAATCACTCTTGCTCTGACCTGCTTGGATCCAGATTGTGGTCTTGGGTGATGGTCCTGGGGTGTGTGACCAGTGAGCCAAAATGTGAGGGGGCTGTAGAGAGTGTGCTCATCTAATAGCTCTGGCAGCTGCAAGAACCCCAGTGATTTGGGACAAAGCTCTCTCCATTCTGGAAGCAGAGTCCCACCATGGCAAAGAGCTCAAAAGTATGTAATTAGCTGCCAATATGAGCAAGCAACAGAAACACAAACAGATGATAGAATCCTTTTTTGGGGACAAAAAGGATCAAAGCATGGAATGGGAGGAGGACAACGAAGTCAGAAGCCCTGCATCAAAAGCCTCCAACAAAAATATGAACTGGTTACAGGCCATGGAGGAGCTCAAGAAGGATTTTGAAAATCAAGTTGTAGTAGACTAGACTTTCAGGGGTCCCCTGGCCCCCTTAAGGAAACACTCCCCTCTTCTATGAGGCTATTAGGCAGAGATGTAGGAGGAGTATAATCTTGTTTGTTGATGCCTCCATTGGTCCTATGAATAACTAAAGAAAATTCAGGGTAGTTAATTAGCAAGTCTTGTTTGTGACTCTGTTTGTTTGTGCCTCTGCACATGGTCCTAGGATGAAGTCTTAATGAATAATTAGCTTTGGGCTGGGGTAGGGAGTAGACCATTCTAAGGAGAGTACTTATATTCTAGTTACATAAGAATTTCTGCTATAGGGAATATAAGCCTTATGATTTTCCTGTATCTTGGCTCTGTATGAAATGGTTCTGTAATAAACACACTATCAAATACATCCCTGTCTCTCTTTTATTCAGCTGATTGCTGGGCCATACAACTGTGCTGGTAATACTAAGTAAAAGAAATAGAGGAAAAACTGGGAGGAGAAATGAGAATGATGCAAGAAAACCTTGAAAAACCAACAGCCTGCTAAAGGAGACCCAAAAATACACTGAAGAAAATAACACCTTAAAAAATAGATTAACTCAAATGGCAAAAGAGGCCCAAAAAGCCAATGTGGAGAAGAATGCCTTAAAAAGCCAAATTTGCCAGATGGAATAAGAATCTCAAAAGCTCACTGAAGAGAATAATTCCTTCAGAATTAGTTTGGAGCAAATGGAAGCTAATGACTTTTTGAGAAATCAAGATACCATTAAACAGATCCAAACAAATGAAAAAATAGAAGGCAATGTGAAATATCTCATTGGAAAAAAACACTGACTTGGAAAACAGATCCAGGAGAGATTATTTAAAAATTATTGGTCTACCTGAAAGCCATGATAAAAAAAAGAGTCTAGACACCATCTTTCAAGAAATTATCAGACAAAATTGCCCTGATATTCTAGAAACAGAGGGCAAAATAGAAATTAAAAGAATTCATTGATTGCCTCTTGAAAAAGATCCCAAAAAGAAAATTCCTAGGAATATTATAGCCAAATTCCAGAGTTCCCAGGTCAAGAAGAAAATACTGTAAGCAGTCAGGAAGAAACAATTTGAGTATTGTGGAAACACAATCAGGATAAAACAAGACCTAGCAGCTTCTACATTAAGGAATTGAAGGGCTTGGAATATGATTTTTCTGGAGGTCAAAGGAGCTAGGACTAAAAACAAGAATCACCTACCCAGCAAAATTGAGTATAATGCTACAGGGGAAAATATGGTCATTCAATGACATAGAGGACTTTCAAGCATTCTTGATGAAAAAACCAGAGTTGAACAGAAAATTTGACTTTCAAATACAAGAAACAAGAGAAGCATGAGATGGTAAATAGGAAATAGAAATCATAAGGAACTTATTAAAGTTGAACTCTTTAATTCCTACATGGAAAATTTATAATTGTAACTGATAAGACTTTTTTCAGTATGAAGATAGCTGAAGGAAATATATATATGCATATATAGGTATACATACATATATATGTATGGATAGGAGGATGTATTTATATACAAATATATGTGTGTGGGCATTTGTATGTTCATGTATATATAGACAGAAGGCATATGAAGGGATGATATCTAAAAGATAAAATTAAGAGGTGAGAGAGGAATTTATTGGGAGAGGGACAATGGGAGAGATAGAATAGGTTAAATTATCTCATATAAAAGAAGCAAGAGAACACTGTTTCAATGGAGGGGAAGAGCAGGAAGGTGAAAGGGAATGGGACAGCCTTACTCTCATTGAATTTGGCTTAAGGCAGGAATAACATACCATTGTGTATCTTATCCTACAGGAAAGTGGGGGTGAGGGGGTAAGAGTTGGGATGATAGAAGGGAGGGCAAATTGGGGTAGAGGGTTAGAAGCAAACATTTTTGAAAAGGGACAGGATCAAAGTAGAAAATAGAATAAGTGGGGGGCAGGATAGGATGGAGGGAAAGATAGTCTTTCACAATATAACTACTATGGAAATGTCTTGCATAACTACACATGTATAATCTGTATTGAATTGCTTATCTTCCCAGTGGGGGTGGGTGAGGAGGGAAGAAGGAAAAAAATCTGGAACTCAAAGTTTTAAAAACTAATGTTTAAAAATTGATTTTTTTACCTGCAACTGGGAAATAAGATATACAGGCACTAGGGTATAGAAACCCATTTTGCCCTACTAGAAAGTTGGGGGGGGTGGTATGGGAGAGGATATAGAGAGAACAGGCTGGGGGAAGGAGTATTCAGTAGGCTCACTATTTTGGGGTGGGGGGTAGGGAAAAGACAGGGAGAGAGAAAATTGTAACTCAAAATCTCGTGGAAATAAGTGTTGTAAACTAAAAATAAATAAATTTTTAAAAAAGAAAAGGAAATATTGAATAGATTCAGATTATGGTAAAACTAAAAGGAAAAAGAAAGAAAAGAGAAAAAAACACAAAGAGATGAGGAGGGTGTTGGGGCTTACACACACACACACACACACACACACACACACACACACACACACACACGGCTGTTGTTTAGTTGTTTTTCAGTTGTATCTGACTCTTCATGCCTCCATTTGAGGTTTTCTTGGCAGAGATACTGGAGGGGTTTGCCATTTCCTTCTCCAGATCATTTTACAGATAAGGAAACTGAGGCAAACAGGGTTAAGTGACTTGCCCAGGGTCACATAGATAGTAAGTGTCTGAGGCTGGATTTGAATTCAGGTCTTCTTTATTCTATGCCCAGTACTATATTCACTGCACCACCTAGCTGTCCCAAATATTCGTGTGTGTGTGTGTGTGTGTGTGTGTGTGTGTGTGTGTGTCTGTGTGTCTGTGTGTCTGTGTGTCTGTGTCTCTGTCTGTGTCTGTGTGTGTGTGTCTGTGTGTGTGCCCGTGGGTGTGTCTGTGTGTGTCTGTGTGTGTCTGTGTCTGTGCCTGTGTGTGTGTGTCTGTGTGTGTCTGTGTGTGTGCATGTGTGTGTGTGTGTGTGTGTGTGTGTGTGTGTATGTGTGTAGGAGAGAATTGGACTGCACCTACGGTTTGGATGATATAGGGAACTTCCGAATGAGAGTTTTTTTTTTTCTTATCAAGGAGATCAGTACCTAGAACACTGACAGTTTTAAGTGACTTTTCAGACTCATACAGCCCATATGTGTCAGAGGCTCATACATGGATGTGCACACATATATGTATAAACATACATGTATATCTACATGCACTGTCTTATTCATATACATGGATGCTAAGAATAGAATCATACGATCAGAGATTTCCTGGAAGGGACTTCAGAGACCATCCAGAAGCCTCCTCATTTACACCCCCCTTACAAGTTTCATCTTGTTTCTTTTGGAACTAAGAAGTGAGTATATAAAAGTTAGTGGTAGGCAGGAAAAAAGTAGAGGAGTTGGCCTTGAAAAATTGGCCCCTGAATAATAAAGAATTAGCTGGCCTGCCTTTTTTCCCTCCCTAAACTAATAACCACAAAACCATAGATTGTGAATCTGAAGGAACTTTAAAGGGCACCTTGTCTAATCCCCATCTTTTAAAAAAATTAATCAAATTTTTTTATGAATCAATTTTTAAAAATTAATCAGCCTTTCATTTATCCATGGCCTAGATTTTCCCCTGTTCCTACCTTCTCATTGTTATAGTTGTGGAGATAGAGACCCAGAGAGCGACTTTCCCAAGGTCACAAAAGCAGGGTTTTCTGCATTTTCTGAAAAACTACTGTAACAGATGATGTCTATGGCACCCACTTAGGCCTGTACACAGGGCAGCATTGACTCTGCTCTCAGAATTACTTAGTTCACTTAATCTCAGAGGCTGCTCCAGCTTGTCTTTTACCAGGCAGGCAGTTAGCTGCTGATTGTTACTCAGTTTTTGCTTTTCAGTTGGCTCTCAGGTTCCTGTCATTAAAGATTTTCCTGAAACTTCACCTGAACTGCCTAATTTGATTGTGGCTACCATAGTAACACCAGGTTGCCAGGAAATTGGAGAGGGTCCAGACAAGAGCAATGAGTCTGACTGGGGGAATTAAGGGGAGTTATTATCAGGCTGAAGGCGGATAGCTTGGGTAAGCAAAGAAATAAGCTTGGATAGAGGCAAACGTGTAAGCCTCAAAGCAGTGTGAGATTAGGCAGCCTGGTACAAAGGGGAGCTCAAAGAACATGTTAACTGTATTCTTAAATAATGGAAAGAAAGCAAATACAAGAGGGAACATGTGGAGAGTTCCTGACCTCCTGGGTTATAATACAGCCTCTCCAAGCAGCCAGGTGTAGGAGTCTCAACATCCAATGCATTGAAAACTCTATCCAGCAGGGCTGATGTTGAGGGAGCAATCAGCGCCAATTGTGGAGTGGACGGGATGATTTCCCATAGCAACAGAGAATTTTGGAGCTTAAAGAAACTTCTAAGATGCCCTGAACTCAACCCTTCCATTCTTAGAATGACAGAATCTGAGTTGAAAGACATAGGAGTCAAGCCTTTAGCTGAAAAGGGGGCCTCATCTACTACATACCTGATGAATGGTCCATTCAATATTGGCTTAATGATTTTAGTTGATTGGGTCTTCCCCATTACCTCTCAAGATTTCCATATAAACATAATTAATACCTTTTTAATCAAGCTCCAAAATACTATAGAGCCTCTTCAATGAGATCCTTGATTACTCAAAAGAGAAACACAAAAGAAAAAAAAAGGTGGATGAAGGATGTATTTTATACAGAATCTAGATCTCTTTGAGTTGGTCCAGCAGTCTATAAATCTCAGAAAAGGATTTTACATGAAATGATGAGCTGAGCTCAGAAAAGAAGCATGGGATTGAATTTCATTTGGGAAGTTGCATGGTGATTACTACTTGTGAATTTCATTTGTAACAGTGATCTATACCTGTATTGAGGAAAATCTGGGGACCATTGACACTTGTATGTCTCAAGTCCCCCCCCTTTTTTTCTCTTTTCCCTCTTCTCTCTCTATCTCTCCCCTTCTCTTCAAGTCTACCTTTCTCCATCTCTATCTCTCTCTGTATTGTTCCATTTCTCTGACACTCACATAAGTTACGCACAAATACAGCTACACACACACACTCTCTCTGTCTGTCTGTCTCTCTCTCTCTCTCTCTCTCTCCTATGCATTTAACGGCGATATTTTCCTGAAGATACTACATGATTGTGACATAAAGTATCACAATCTTCAAAGAATCAAAATCAAAGAGACAGAAGGTGGGGGTAAGTAAGTATTCTTGACAGCAACAAATCACCAATGATTAATTATGTCCAAGAGGGGAAGTCAAAGATATCTATTTAATCAGAATAGGAACTGGGTCAGTCTTACACGGAGAGGGAAGGATAATAGATGGGACCCTGAGGGGTACACTTTTACCCTTGGAGATTTTAATAACCTCAAGGAAGGCTTCTAGTGCTGTGGGTGATTTCCTTCTGTAGGATTTATAGGAAGACATGGAAAAGAAAGGCAAAAGATAAGAAGGCATTAATATCCAGATGGAAGTGTCCCCATCAGTGAGGTCATGCATCCATGAAACTATCTGGAGGTACTGAAGGGAAGAGTCTGGGTTCAGGGGAAATAGCCTTGTCTGGGAACTCGGAGGACCAGGATGGAAATCTAGTCTCTGAAACATACTACCTGTGTGACCTTAGGTATTTAACTTCCCAGGGTCTGCAAAATGAGGGACTAGATAGCCTCTGAGTTCCCTCTAAGATCTAAAACCATGACCCTATAAGTACATTTGGGTAGCCCCATATGGCTTCAAAACACTTCAAAACATCCATTATCCTTTTTTATCATTATAACAATCCTATGGTAGAATTATTCTCTCCATTTTACAGATGAGAAAAATGAGGATTATAAGGATTAACCAGTTCTCTTGATGTATCAACAGAGGTGCAGTTTTAGTGTAGTAGGTAGAGATCAATCAATAACATTTCTTAAGCACCTACTCTATTCCAGGCACGGTGCTTAACACTGGGGCTATGAAAAGAGGCAAAAGACACTCCCTGCCCTCAAGAAGTTTACACGCTAATGAGAGCCCAACCTTTGAGCACAGAAAAACTGTCTACTTAGGACACGTCTTGGCTATTTTACTCTGAGTATGGCCCTTAAACCTGTCGGTGCCCTAAGCAATTCGGTGACTCTAAGACGTGAAAAGGGAAGGACTTGAATTGGTAGAGTTTCCTTAGCTGGGAATTTCCTATAGCTGTGAAATCACAGTTCCTGCCCTTACCCCCTGTTTAGTGGCAGAAAACCACATCTAGGTTATCAGATGACAACCCATGTTTTCTCCCATGTGATATTTCTTTTCCATAAGTTTTTTTCTCACACCCCACTACTCTCAATACTATAGACCCCTGATTTCTAACCTCATCCATAGGTATTGTGGGGATGAGTCCATTCCACCTCTTCAAAATCCTCACCATAGTTTAACACACAACACAGTGTTTCCATCACTGTGACCCATGAAGGTCTTAGACCAACAAGAACAAGCTCTATTAGCAGACAAAAGCCTCTCTCTTTTCCATGAACCCGTTTAAACAATTCATGAAAAGAAATTAAGGATATATGCTGCTTTCACAACGAAGATCTATCCCTTTTCCATCAAATCATCTTCACTCCCATTTAAGCCAGGCGGTAACCTCATTAGGAACCCCCAGGAGTAAAAGAACCATTCCACAAAATAGGGAGTGGGAAGGCAGGATGGGGAGAGGTAGATAAATTTCTGCTAATGGCCCTGCACACAAATGCCAGTCACAGGTTTCTAAAGGAAGCTTTCCAACCTGTTAATAGTTTTCTGTACACAACAGCTGCAATCCATGGAAGAGATGAATATTCATGGCAAAAAGCATTTATATATACTAAATGTATATTCATGAACAAATGGCTTCCTGCCCTCCCTTCCTCCCTCCTCTCCCAACCCCTAATGGTGTTTGCACAGTGATTGGAGAATGGGCCATGCTTCTGTTGACTGGTGGGGCTAGTGTTACCTTCCCTGGCCTGCATCCTTTTTGGAAAGGTGGCTCACTAACAGTTATGAATGGAAACAATAAGCCAGGGAGAAAAAAAGGATCTGTTCCCAGTTCTTATCCACACTTCCCATTTATTGAAAGACAATGCCTCCTTGCATAAAATATTAATGACAATATTACATGTGATGACCCATCTTTCTTGTGGAAGAGCATTAAGCATTCGAGTCTCATGTGGCTGTGTGCAAGACCCAATCAGTAGATGACCTTCCTTTTTCAAAACAGCTTTGTCACCTTTTCCCTGTGACCTTGACTGGGAAGGGAAGTAGAGAGGGCTTCAGAGACTAGCCCCTAGTTGTCATAGCCTTTATCAGTCTTCCATAATGAAAAGAGCTGGGGAGATGGTAGCATTATTAACTTTATGACAAATGTCTTTATAATTTTACTATGTCTGCCTAGGGAGGAGGCGTGGTAGGGAGGGCATCAGATTCTATAAAGGGCAGAAGAATGGCTTACTCCATTAATCTCTTTGGATGGTGGCTAGAAGAGAACCAGGTGGGGAGATTTGCCTTTTGTTGAAAGAAAAAGGCTCTGGGGCACTGCATAAAACAGATTTTAAAAAAATATATTTAGCAGATTAAGCCAACAGATCCATTAGACACACTGAGTCTTCTGTTCCCTCTATCAACTTAACCCTGGGCCATCAGACAGACACAACCCTCAAACCTCTTATAGGGTACAAAGGACAATGATAAGATCTGGGACAATTCCTTCCACTTGCCTACTTTTCTGCTATCTTTCTGGCCTCCTCCCAGGTAGTTTGTGAAGGGTATTGCGTCAATCCGTAAATAAACAAAGCTGTTAATCCTCTCTGGACCTCAGAAAGTCAGTTAATGTTTACATGAAATACTAAATCATAGTCTATAAACTGTTGACTGGAAAACATGATGGCATCTGTGTCTTTTGTGTTGTGTTGAGGTTTAGAGGAAACTGCCTAGTGGCTGGACATTTTGATCTGTACAGGGGAGGATGGATGGAGGGAGGGATCTTGGGTAGACTTTGTGGGACAAAGATACACCCAGCTAGAAAGAACCTGTTTCTTTGAAGTACCTTGAGCAAGGGTTCTTAATCATTTTTTGTGTGTCTGGAACCTCTGTGACAAAACCTATAGATTGCCTTTCTGAATAATGTTTTTAGATGTATAAGATTACAAGGAAAACCAATTATATCAATATGCAGCTATTAAAATATTATATATGTTACATATGTGTATATATGTATATACATGTACATATTTGGACACTTGAATTTTTCATTTCATTTTTAGAATTGAGTCTTCTAGAGTCAACATATTGGGAATTTCCAAACAGAGATGGGAGAGGAACTATTTAGCTGGAGTGGGTTTCAGTATTCCTTGAATGAAATCCTGAAGCCACCTCAGCAGCTGACCATGTATGAGCTTGGGGGGCTATTTACTTCTGTTTTCTAGAGCATCACATAAATGGCTAAGTTGTACCTTTAAGAAAATTGGACCCATGATTTTATCATTATAGGGAACATATATGTAGTGATAGATTTCCTCTCCTAATCCTGATTGCCACCTTCTCAGCAATTTATAAGTTTAGAGCACTGAAAAATTAAGTGGTCTCCTTAGAGTCCCACAGCCAATACATGTCAAAGTGCTGGGCAGGGAGTCAGAGAGATCTGAGTTTCAATCCAGTCTCAGACACTTACTAGTTGTGTGACCTTGGGCAAGTTACTTAACCCCAATTGTCCTGCCTTTCCCCCCTCCAAAAAAAAATGTGTAAAAATACTGTTTGCTATTATAGATGACTCTCTGGAAGATGGAGGGATATTGAGGACAACTATGATTATGTAAAAAATAGAAGACATTAATAAAAATTTTTTTTAAAGAGAAGGAAATTATGGCCCCCTAACAGATCATTCAGACTCTTGAAAATCCAGCAGCAAGATATAAGAAAAAAGAGCACTGTCTGGAGTCACAGGATCTAGGTTCAAATTGTATTCTTAGTATCTATGTCTTTGGGCAAGCCACTGAAACTCCCAGGGTCTCAGTTTCTTCTTCTTAAAATGAGGGAGTTGTAATGCTTCTTCCAACACTAAATCTATCCATTCCTGAAAAGTGGTCCTCCAGTCTCTGCATGGACAAATAATATATAAAATATTTTCTTTGCACTCCTGAGGTAACTACTATTGAGAAAGAACCTATGGTTTTGAAGCTAAGGGTGTGCTTAAAGCCAGACCTGGAAGTATGCTTGCCAATTAGATCAAACCCACATAGACATAAGATCCCCAAGGAGGGGCCATCCATTGTCATTCTGCAGGATTAGAGGAGGTACTATTGAATCCAGGGAAACTCTTAAGGGGTGTGTGTGTATACATGTATATGTGTATACATGTATGTACGTATATATGTATAATATATGTATGTGTGTGATGTGTATGTATATATGTTTATGTATGTGTGTATGTATACGTGTATATATACACACACATACCTATATATGGTATAAAATGTATGTATATGTATGTATATACATATACATAATATGGTATAAGGTATAAATAAGGTATAAAAGGTATATATACATATATATAAGCTCCCACAAATGTCCTGAAATGAGGCTTTTTAGATGAAAGCCTTATTCTCAGTTTGGGGATCTTGACCTTCTTAGCCATCGTGTAACCTATCCAACTCCTAGATGTTATAGAGTGCATAGAATTAGCCATAATCCCTGCCCAGTGGCACACCGTTCCATTTGTGAAATAAAGCAGGGGTTTAGAAGAGCTCCCATTGTCTGTACCCAAAGATAGTCACAGGTGTGGTTGATTCACAATGCTAACTTGCCCCTTCTGCTTTGGGAAAGTTAAATTTCCTCAGGACACGGGCAATGTTCTACCAGATTCTAAAAGGGCAGGAGAATGGCACCAAGGGAACTCATCCATGGCACCCCTAGACGGCATCACTAACTTATTCACTTGAACAAGGATTTCTTGGCAAATGGAATTATGTCCACAGAATTCATGCATCTCAAAGTCGGAAGGATGCCACAGGGCATGTATTTCACCCCATGCACAAGCAGGAATTCCTTCTGCATCTACAACAAAAAGTTCTTCAATCTTGGATTAAATCACTCAATGAAAGGGGAACCCACAGATTTCCAAGGCAACCCATTAAGCTTTGGTGATAGGTCCAATTGCTCTGAGTCTTCAATCAGGTTGAAGGGCTGTTCGTTTCCTTTATATCTTGCCCAAATCCTATTCTTGGCTATTTCTACAAGTACCTACTAGTTCTACCTGGGACAAAAACAGAACAATTCTAATCCCTTTTTAACATGATAATCCTCAAAATATTTTGGTGGTAGTGGTGGTGGTGGTATTGGTGTTAATGTTACTTTTCACCTGTGTCCAACTCTGTTACATCATTGGAGGTTTTCTTGGCAAAGATACTAGAGTGATTTGCCATATCCTTCTCCAGATCATTTTACAGATGAGGAAATTGAGGGAAACAGGATTAACTTGCCCAGGGTCACATAGCTAGCAAGTGTCTCAGGCCAGATTTGAACTCAGTAATTCTTCATAACTCTAAACCCAGTGCTCTATCCACTGCATAAACTAGCTACCTGCCTTAAAATACTTAAAGATGACTTAATCTCTTCTACGAGTTAAATTGTCATTGCTTATCCTTCATTCAGAGAGGACTATGACATCAGGAAGGTGATGCTATGACTTGCAAGTGAATTGGATTTAAGTGAGGCAGGGCTGTGCAAGGTCACCAGCCTCACTTTCTCCTCTGGAACCATCTGGGTCCAGTGGCAAAACATAGATCAGAACGACTGGAGAATGTCTCCCCACCCAAGCTAAATATCTCCAGTCCTTCCATCTAGCCTTTGCCCAGTCTCCCATCCCTTCACTATGGGGGCCATCCTCCTCTGGATGCACTCCCTCTTGTCACTCTTTTTTCCTAATATGTCATGCCTAAAACCTGCTGACCTTTCACCTCTGCCTATTAGGTGTCATAGTTTCTTTCAGCTCAAATCCCACCTTCTGATGGAGCCCTTTCTCCCCCTCCAGTTTCCAGTACTTGCATCTACTATGCAAATATCTCTTACCTCCCTAGTTATCTACATTTCCCCAGGTAAGCTCCTAAGAGGCAAGCACTATTTTGTTTTTCATTTCTTTGTCTCCCACTATTTAGCACATCATCTGGCATAGAGTACAAGCTTTAAAAATGCTTGTTGATTAATCTATTGACACTTAGAACTGAAGAGAGTACTTTCTAGACTCAGCCTGACCACAGCAGAATGTGCTGGTATGGCCATCTCCTTAATCTTGAATACTTGTCCTCTCTTAATGCAGCCTCTTAATGCAGCCTACATCATGGCTGCCAACCACTACTGATTCATATTTCCCTTAGGATCCACTAAAACTCCTTGTAAGGGAACCCAAAGTAGATTTTGAAAATAACACAATGCACTTGGAGTCAAGTGCTTCCATAGGGTTTGTGCTGTCCATGAAAGACGTGTGCTAACATGGGTTTTCTTTAAATGGCTATGAGGAGACTTGGATAGATATCTCTGGAATCTTACCCATCTCTCTCCAAAGAAGACTCTGATTCCTCCCTTGAGGTAACAGAAGAAGCAGCCACAAGGACGACCAATCTGCTCTCCACTAAGAGAGGGTTATTAGACTAGAATTATATCTCCCCCGTGCCCCTCCAGTATTGATGGTCTAGGGCTGAGGTCAGCAAACTATGGCCTGAGGGTCAACTCCAGGATGCCACCTATTTTTGCACGCCTCATGAGCTAAGAATGTGTTTTATATTTTTTTAACAGGCTTTACAAACACAGGTTGTGGGATGGAGTTGGCCAGTGGGTCATAGTTTGCCAACCCCTGGTCTGGGAACAATTTTTTAAAGTTCAAAAGCAACAAAGCTGGAGGTTTCTCTGATTGCTGTCCCTTAAAGTGAAAGGGTACCCCCAGCTAACACCTACTGTCTTGGCCCCTTCCCTATAAATGCTAGTTACGCAAAAGACAATGAGAAATAGTGAATAAGAAGTAAATTATTTTACCCAAATATGTAGCAAACAGAAATCAGTAAAGTTATATAGGTTAGAATATAATTCATAGAACTTATTTTCTCACACACAAGAGAGAACTCTCAGCTCAATCAAGAGAAAGGCCCTCCAGGTTCACCCAAGGCAGGATTCCCTGAAATATCTAGGGAAGCAAGCTGGAAATCAGTAACATGTTGAGGATCCATCTTTTCTTCATATCTTCCACTTCCCAAAGTTTGTTATTTTTCCCCCCTCTGTCCCTAGACAGAAACAGTCTGGAAACACATGTGTTTCTCTTAAAGAAATAATGAAGAATATCTGTCTTCTCCAAAGCTCTGGAACTAACCCCCCACCCCTCCTACGGCGTACAATATCAAGACATCATTCTCACCACTAGTTCAGTAGTCCTGCATAAGCAGCAGAAACATGTCAAGCTTGAAACCCTGGTTATATTTCCCAAACATCTGGTCAGTTGTGTTTTTAAAGGCTCAGATGTTGGCAAGTGGCATCCAGGGTTGTACCCAACTGGAACATTCCTGATCACCAAGGGCGATTTGGTGCTGCAGTGTTTACAGCCTTTCACACATTCTACATTTGACTCTTAAAGCGTGCAGCCAATTCAGAATTCAGATTGCTTCCTCTTTAATCACCCCATCCCCTGAAGGACTAAAGGACCTAGAAGAAGGGAGAAAAATAACTATTCCATCATTCATTTATTTTCAGAGACAGTCAATTCAGAATAGAATGAACTGTGAACCTTTAAAGAATGCCAGGCACTGGTCTGGTCAAGTTCTCACCTGAAGGCTGCAGGTAAGAGGCACTTTAAGTCAACTGTGAATGAGTGACCTCCCAGAACTAATTTAACTTCAGTGGGGAAAAAAAAATAGGACAGTGACCCAGACAATAAAAATGGTAAACCAGGGCTGGTTGAATTCAAGCTTTTAGTAGATCCCAGTGGACCAAACAAAGAAGCCAAGACTACCACAGATTTTCTCAAATATCCTGCAATTTTTTGCAAAGAATAAAAAAGGTTTTAAAGGTAGCAATTAAAGGCAATGTAATTGTCTCCACTCCCATCTCCCAATCAAATGCAATGATGCATTAGCTAATTATTGGTTGCACACATTAAGTACCTTCAAGAACAGAAGTTCTTACAACAGAAATTGTCATTTATGGGATGCACACAATAAAGGCACCTAACACTAATTTCTTATGCATACCTGCCTAAGAGGCCTGGGGAGGTCATGTAAAACTCCACTTCTGATCCTGCCACACCTCATTGTGAGGATTCCTCAGGTGTGGGGAACAATAAGGACATCATCCTTCACTCCTGTTATCCTTTTCAGAAAACTAGCTGGGGCAAATTCAGAAGTACAACATTTGTAGGTCTCTTTGGAAGTGTTCCCACCTTAGTGGGGCAAGGAGAGACTCGACAGTAGGCAGCCAATAGGCTGGGGCATT
>CM053581.1:349375862-349397422 GCA_028627135.1 Pseudochirops cupreus
AAAAAAAACAAAAAAACAAAACAAAAAAAAAACAAGTTTACAGACTCCAGGTTAAGAACCCCAGCATTAGAGCTCGGTACCCACAATCCATCCTCTCTAGATACCCTTGCCTGAAAAGCTGATGAGACTAGAGAGAAGGTGGGTGGATGGGTAGGGAGAGAAAGACAGGAACAGAGAGAGACAGAGAAGGGGAAGGAGAGGAAGAGGGAGGAGGGAAAAGAGAGAGGAAGAGAAACAGAGAGATAGAGATAGAAACAGAAATGGCGAAACAGAAACAGAGAGGGGAGGAAGAGGGAGTGGAAAGAAGGGAAAGAGAGTGGAGAGAGAGGGAGAAAGACAGAGACAGGTAGAGAGACAGAAAGAGAGGGAGAGAGAAAAACGGAGTGAGAGAAAGGAAAAGAGAGAGGGAGGGAGACAGAGAGATGGAAAAACAGAGAGAAATGGGAAGAAACCGAAACAGAGAGCCAGAGGAAAAGGAAATGGGGAAAAAGGGAAGAGAGAGTGGGGAGAGAGAAACAGACAGAGATGGAGAGACAGACAGAGAGATGGAGGGGTGAGAGAGAGAGAGAGAGATGGGGAGAGGAAGGAAAAGATAGCTGGGGAGAGAGACGGAGGTGGAGAAAAAAAGGGAGAGGAAGTATGAAGGAGTGGGAGGAAGGAAAAGAGAAGGGGAGAGAGGGGGAGGAACAGAGACAGAGGAATGGAGAGACAGAAACAAAAGCAGAGAGAGGGAGAAAGAGGAAGTAGTAGACAGGAAAAGGCTGGGGGACACAGGGAGATGAGAGAGACAGACACAGAGAGAGGAAAAGAGAGACAGAGACAGAGACCTGATATCCCTTTAATCTTTGGGTTTCACTGATGTTTCCTCACCCAGATCTTCAGATATGTCCACTCTCTGGGTATTTTGTGAGGTTCTTAGTTTGACCCATTCAAACCCTGCAGGACCATTTGGAATATTACAGCATTGATTTACTAAAAAAAAAAAAAAAAAAAAAAAAATACATAACATTTAAAAAATAAATTCTTAAGTCTGCATTCTAGGAAAGTAGCTTGGGTTGTTTTTTGTTTGTTTAGTTTTGTTTTGGTGTTTATGTGCATGTTTTATTACACATTTTTCATTTTTTATGCAACATTCATTTCCAAGTCTGTGATAATATCCCAGCCTTTTCTAAGAGAACAATAAAACCATTAAGCCAAATCATTAAATATAACAGCTATGACTAAAAATGTGGAATGTTCTCCCACCATAGGCTTTCCTGAGAGAAAGGTGATGAGATCTAACATTAGTCACCTGCAATTACTATCCGGAACCACTAGAACCTAAGCTGAATTCTGTTGTTTTGTGGTGATTTTTTACTTATATTATTGAAGTTATATATTGTTCTCTGGTTTCTTCTCTCTTTACTATGTTGAAATTCATTTTTTTTTCACATTTTCTGAATTTTTATACTTATGGTTCTTTTTTTTTTTTACATTTATTTAGTATTTCAACCAGTTACATGTAAAAATAATTTTTAACATTCATTTTTAAAACTTTGAGTTCCAAATTCTCTCCCTTCCTCCCTCTTTTCTCTCCACCTTCACTTATTGAGAAGGCATGATTTGGTATAAGTTACACGTGTTGTTATGCAAAACACAGGCTTCAATCTGTGTTCCAACACCATCAGTTCTTTCCCTCTGGGTTTTTCTCAAGTGATGGTGTATGTGCGTGTGCGTGTGTGCGTGTGTGTGTGTGTGTGTGTGTGTGTGTGTGTGTGTGTGTGTGTGTTGCCTCAGTTCCCTTCTCTGTAAAATGAGTAGGAGAAGAAAATGGCCAATCATCCTAGTATCACAGACAGTCAGACACAACAAACAAAAAGGACAAATATGTTTCATATCCTAGTCAAGACAATGTATTCTTATCCAGAACTGAATAACTATTGAATTCAGTCAGGAGGAAGCCAAGTTCGAATCCTGTCTCTGATACTTAGTAATTGCATAGCTTTAAATAAAGAATTAAATAAAGAAAAAATTTTCTAAGTCACATTTTCTTTCATAAAATGGGAATAGGTCAATGCAGTACTTACTTCAAAGCCTCATGAAGATCAAATAAAGCGTCATGTGAAGACTTTCGTAAAACTTAAGTAAAGAAAGAATTGAGCTGGGATTTCATTGATATAGGTAAAAGTTAGGTGAGTAAATCCATCCTACCAATGCAAGTCTACACTTTAGAGTCTTATAGACTCTGCCTAGAGCAAAAAGAAGGTAAGTGATTTACTTGAGGTCACACAGCCCACATGAGTGTGAGAAGAGATTCCACCCTGGTCTTCCCCGACCTCTTCAAGAATGCCAGATAGTCAGCATAGACCCTGCTTCTGATCACACATGTAGGATCATTGGTAAATTGCAATTCTCTAAGACTCAGTTTCCTCATTCCTAGGCATCTAGGCGGCAGAGTGGATAGAACAATGGATCCAGAGACCCAAAGACTTGGGTTGAAATCCTGAAGCTGTGTAACCCTTGGTGAGACCCTTAACCTCTCACCCTCAATTTCCTCATCTGTAGAAGGGTCATGATTATGGCACCTACCTCCCAGGGTTGTCACAAGAATCAAATGAATCAATAAATGTGAAATACTTTGTAAACTTGAGAGGGCTGCATACATGCTAGCTGACATTACTTGTAAGATGAGGCTAATAATGTTGAAGGATTCTACCTAGCAGAACTGGTATAGGGATCAAAAGACACAAGACTTACAGAGTGCTTAAAAATACTTTGAGGGGTGGCTAGATGGTGCAATGAATAGAGAACCAGCCCTGAAGTCAGGAGGACCTGAGTTCAAATCTGGCCTCAGACACTTAACACAAAACTAGCCACGTGACCTTGGGCAAGTCACTTAAACCAAATTGCTCTACCTGCCCCCTCCAAAAAAAAAAGCAAAAAAGAAAAATACTTCGAGGGCCATATACATGTTTGCTTTTCTGAAAGGTCTATTCAGTACAAATCTCCAAAAATATATCTCAATATCTGAACCCTATCTTCTTTATTTACAGCTATCCAACCAACAAGTTGGGAAGTTCTGTGTTTTTATTATTAAACCACATTGGAATATTGAATAGTGATGTTTGTTTCCACATTTCAGAGAATTTATGTTATATAAAGGGGCCCTCAGTTGCACATACTAAGTGCAAGACAATGGCTCAGAGGTTTGTTTGTTTTTTTTTAAGTAATTCTATTTATATAAACTCTAAAAAAATGTTGACTCCAGACTTGGCCAGACTATAAAAGTATGAAGTAGTATACAATGTACAACATGAAACACCAGAGATTAGATTACCAGGAAATTCCCCAAGCTGTGCTTTGGAATTGAACGTCTTGGGGTGTTGTTTTTTTTTTCTTAAACTTGCTCGAAGATATAATAAATCACTGAGCCATCCCTTCATGTGTATGAATGTGGATGTATCTATTATGGATTAGACAGACCAAATGGATAATTTCCAAATTGTTTCCTTTGCTCTGCAGCCAAAAGGGAATTTCAATGTTCCAGCCCAAGGAAGGGGAAAAAAAATTGAAGTTTATCTCTAGTTAAATTTCCCAGTCATCAACAAGGTATGCTTTCATATTTGAGGAATCAGTGATCTTATGAGTAATAAATGATAGTAGAAATCTTCGGAGTCACATGGTCTGGGTTCAAATCCCTTACCTGTGAGATTCTGAGTTTATTTAATCCTCCAGGGCCTATAAAATGAGAAGATTGAACTCGATGATTTGGGGCCTTGTTGGCTCATTTTCTTCCTCTGCAAAATGAGTGAGGTAGCCTAGATAACCTTGGGCTAGTTGCTTCATCTTTCCAAGCCTCAGTTTTCTTATCTGTAAAATGAAAGGTAGACTAGATGACCTTGGTCCAGTCACTTCATTTTTCCAGGCCTATTTCCATATCTATAAAATCTGAAAAAAGGAGCATTGGACTAGATGAGCTTGGGGCAGTTTAATAAGCTTTCTAAGCCTTAAGTTTATGATTCCATTTTTGGATGTTGACTATTTCATTGACTCTTTCTGCATCCATAAAATGATTCCATTTTTGAATTTTGGTTATTTCATAGGCTCCTTCCAGAGACAAATGGACTAGATGACCTCTTGAGGTCTTTCCATCTCTAAATGTAAGATCCTATTTTTGAGCCCCCTTCCCTAGTACAGGTTGCCATATCTCTGGGCCTCATAAAATGATGTCTCAGAGTTAATGTGCCTGAGAAATCCATCACTATAACTGTTGGGATTTATTTGATTTTCATAACAACTCTGTGAAGATGGGTGGCTATTATCAACCTTGTTCTTAGAGGAGGAACCTGAGACTCAGAGGAGAGAAGTGGCTTGCCCAGGGCCATCTAGCTACAGAGATACCTGGAATAGAACTTAAATCTATAGTTTTCTGACCCCACCACCACCACCACCACCACCATGCTCTATCCACTTTGCATTGGACAAGTCACTCAGGTTTTTTTTTTCCAGCCTCAGTTTCATAATCTGTAAAAGGGCACCTACCTCACAAGGTTGTCATCAAGATCACCTGAGATGATATTTATAAGGTGATTTATAAACCTTAAAGCACAATATATAATTAATATATTAAATATGTTATTATAATATATATAAATATATTAAATATAAGCATAATATTAATTTGATTATTATATTAATTATATTATAATACAATATTATATTATTATATTAGGATTATTATTCTATATCATTATTATTATTTTCTTACTAAGCTCATGCTCCTTCACTGAATGGACAGAGCTGGTGACATAGAACTGGATGCTTTTTTAATAATAAAAGCCAAGCAGGATAGCACATTTTTTCCTCAGTTGGTAACCATTAAAGTCAGTCCAGGATGACACATTGAACAATTTGCACAGGAGCAAAAAAAAAAAAAGTAACTGCTAATTGTTTGAAATTGTCATCATCCCTATAGGCAAGCGCAATAATGGGTATTGAAAAGGAGTTAAGTAAACATATGGTATTTTGATTAAATGTTTTGGCATTCTCCAGTGGAACCTGGTTCTTCCCTTTACCAAAGAGGAGATGTTGTCCGTTTCACAGCTCACTGCCGAAGAAACAGAAGATTCTAAAAAAAGATAGTGGTTGAGTCATACAGAATACAGGAAGAGCCCATTGTGCCTTTCCTGCAAACCCATTAAAGTTCAACTTTATTGCAAAATCAAGATGGCCCTACGTGCTTACACACAAACATCCACATGTGACTGCACCCACGCAAATGTTAGGTCTTTGAGATGTTTCAAAACTGGGATGTCGTGCATGGTTCTGATATTGTTTCATATTAACAATAATATTTCATAATATTTCATATTAACAAAGGAAAATATTCTCAGGGAAAACATGAAGGCAGATTCTCTTTCCATACAGTGTTTACTAACCTCACTTTGTTTTAACATTTGGTTCCAACAGAAAGTGGAAGAGGAAATCATTACTCCCAGGAATTCTGCTGCTGGGAAAAAAAAAAACCTAATGGAATTCTGGACCACTACAATGTCAGGCTTAAACATGATTTCCCTTCCTATAGTCCTTCCAATGACTTAAAAGCAATAGAAATAGTTTGAACTGTGCTTAACTCTTTCCCTTATTTTCAATAATGAATTATATTTCTTTTCAACAATAACTTGCTAATTTTCAATAATTTAGTTAATAATTGCTAACTTTTATATAGCCCTTTAAGTCTCACAAAAGATTTTCTATATACCCATATATGGATATATAATCTAATTTGATTCTTACAAAAATCCTATGAAGTACGTGCTAATATTCCGTTTTTTGAGAAAAGAAAGCTGAGGCTGATGGAGATTAATTGATTTGTCGAGGGTCACTT
Source organism: Pseudochirops cupreus (assembly GCA_028627135.1). Lineage (NCBI taxonomy): Eukaryota > Metazoa > Chordata > Mammalia > Diprotodontia > Pseudocheiridae > Pseudochirops > Pseudochirops cupreus. The sequence goes on from CM053581.1 coordinate 349,381,729, forward strand.
AGCTGGTAAGGGTTGGAGGTGGGATTAGATCCTTGGTCTTCCTGATGCCATGTCTTGTGCTCTGTCTCCTACACTAGAAAGTCTTCTGTTGATGTTTGCTTGTAATATACCTTTACAATAACTGCTGGCAACCATAACAGCTCACAGAAGAGAAGTTTATTTGGAGGAAGAACAATCAATAGTCTTTCTCCTCAGAATTGGGAATAAAGAAGGAAAATAAAGGTGGGAGAAGCATGTGTTTGTATGTATGTATGAATAGATATACACATGTATGTATGTATGTATATATTCATACATGTGTGAGATCACCTTTGACATATAGAAGGCAGTGTGGGAAAAGCATCTGATTCAAAGAAGGAAAACCCAGGTTTAAGTCCCTGTTCCAACACTTACTGGCTATATGACTGTGGAAGTCACTTCCCCTGTCTGAAATTCATTTCTTTCTCTTATAAAAGGGAGATAATCATGACTCTGCTGTCTACACAGTTAAGAGGAAAGTGCTTCTAAGTCATAAAATGTGAGGCGTTAGAATTACATCGGAACATGTTTATCCCTAGAATTCAGGAGAAGTTACAGGATAATAGATGTCTACTTCAAGAACACTATGTGTAAAAGTGTACTAGTAAATGTTTAACCACTAGCTCTCCAAAAAAGAAAGAAATAACTGTATGCTTGACACACTTTAATGTTTAATCTGCATTATTAACATTTGCTGCATTACTTTAAGTCTAGACAATCAACTAAAAACTAATCAAGCCCTGATTTTTAGCATTTGCCAGTTTCCAAGGTGGAAATGATCACACCAAAAATTTAATAATCTCTGAGCAGGTTTAAGCTGGATCTAGCACACCCCTAAATATCTGCCATTTAAGCTAAGATGATTTATCCTTATAAGATAGTGAAACCATCCTCAAGACTAATTGTTCAGAGGGCCTGGGTATACCTTGTTGGTGTAGCTTTCTGAAGTACAAAATCCCAGCTCACTGGGTGGCTGAGGTTATTTTTCCCTCCCTCCGATTTCTGACTGGTGGATGAGTATGTCCAACACAGAAGCAGTGATAATTTCATTCTTCAAGAAAGTGGAGGATACAACAAGGGAAAATGCTATGCCAGAGCTAGTTCTCACCAACCAGATGAACTGGTTTGTAGGAAGGGAATGATTAGAACTTTAAGTCAAAGAGACCACTCCTTCTAAGAGTTTATGGTATGGGACAGGAAAATTGAGCATAATCTAATGTGTTTCTTAGATTTGGAGAAAATGGATGGCAGAGATGTAAGAGAAAATACAGAGAGGATCCCACCAAATAAAATTCTGCACTGGGAAGTCATTCCAGGAACTTTGAGAGATGCCTTAGAATGAAATTCTGAAAACACAAGAGAAGTATCCAGTAAAGAATCCCAATGAGGAAGCAACATGGAATTTGTCTAAAGAGACTGAAAGGGATGCCCAAGAAAATCACTAATGAATTTAAATTTTTAAATAATGTACAAAAGATAGAAGCAAGTCCATGTGACAGAAGATGATTATAAGGGTGTGACATGGTCCTTTAAAATACTGCGAGAGAAGAGGTGAGATTGATGACAAAAGCTAAGGAAAACAAAAAATAGTTCCAGGTAGACTAGATCTCAGGGTCCTGAAAGCACTGAAGGGTGTGATTAGTAAGTTATTCTCAGTGACATTTGAAAGTTTAAGAAGAAACAAGAGAGACGGCTGCAAGACTGAGAAAAGGTAAATATTGTCCTATTTTTCAAAATAAGTAAAGAGAGAAGTGTCTGGAAACTGTAGGCCAGTGAGCTTGATTTCAATTCCTGAAAAAAAAAATTCATGGAAGAATCATTAAAGACAAGATTGGGGGATATCTAGAAAAAGAAGGTGAGTAAAGAGAGCCAACATGGCTATCTCAAGAAAGAGTCATGCCAGGTTAACTTCATTTCCTATATTAACATGACCACTAAAATAATAGGTGGGCAACTGGATAGAGCACTGAGCTTGGAATCTGGAAGACTTATCTTCATGTGTTCAAATCTGGCCTCTTACTTACTCCAGGGCAAATCACTTAATCCTGTTTGCCTCAGTTTCCCCATCTGTAAAATGAGTTGGAGAAGGAAATGGCAAATCACTCCAATTTCTTTGCCAAGAAAACCCTAAATGGGGTCACAAAGAGTCAGATATGACTAAAATAACTGAAAAACAAGATAGGTGAAAGACTATAGGAAGAATTTACATAGATTTCAGCAATGCTTTTGATAAATTATCTCATATTATTCTTGTGGAAAAGATGAGAAAAATATATGAGAGGGCAGTACAATAAGACATATTCAGAACCAGTCTAAGGTTGAACTCAAAGAGAATTTATTAGTGATTTAACATCAACATGGCAAGAGATCTGCAATGGAGTATCACAAGGACCTGTGCTTGACCCGTGGAGTTCAGCAATTCTATCAGTGACATGGATAAAGGCATAGAGAACACACTTATCAGATTTTCAGGTAACACAAAGCTAGGAGGAAGGAACAGCAAATACACTGGATGAGAGAGTCAGGATCTAAAAAGATCATGATAGTCTAGAGCAGTGGTTCTCAACCTGTGTGTTGCAACCCCTTTGGAGGTTGAGGGACCCTTTCACAGGGGTCACCTAAAACCATTGGAAAACCATCCGATGGTCTTAGGAACCAAGACACCACTCCTCTATCTGTCTCCAGGTGGGTCCGCTCACATGCAGATACACCCACATATGAGTATTAAAGGGTTGTGGCATTAGGAAGGTTGAGAACCACTGGTCTAGAGCATTGAGCAAAATCTTATAAAATGGAAGTCAGTAGGGATAAATATAGCTTTGTACGTAAGTACAAAAAATCAACTCAAAAACAGAAGATGCGAAGGCCCTTGACAACCTAGCCCCCTCCTACCTCTCCAGTCTTCTTGTACCTTATTCCTCCCAAGCATACTCTCTGATCCAGTGACACTGGTCTGACTTTTGAGAAGACCTTCCATCGTTCAGCTCTAGGCATTCTCTCTAGCTGTCCCCATACCCTGAATGCTTTCCTTCCTCCACCTGGTTCTGCCTTCCTTTAAGTCCTAACTAAAATCCCATCTTTTATAGGGTCCTTTCATTCTAGAGCCTTCCCTTTGTTATTCATTTCCTATTCATCCTGAATATAGCTTGTTTGTATATACGAGTTTGCATGTCATATCCCTATTTAGTTGTGATCTTCTTGAGGGTAGAGACAATTTTTCCCCCTCTTTTTGTTTCACTTAGCAAAATGCCTGGCACATAGTAGGTGTTTAACAAATATTTATTGATGAAAAGAGATAAAATTGAACAATTCAATTCATTTTTTCCTTCTTTACAAAGTATCTTTCCATCAAGAAAAATGATCTTTAAAGGAAAAAAGAGAACAAAAATGGTCAGTGGGATATTGAAACCCAATGTCATGAAACTGCTCCTGTACATGGTGTAATTCACTGGCTCTGAGCCCATTCTTCCTCCTCTAAGAGTTCTCTTTGTTCCTGTGTAGAGATGACCAGGGACTCTCCCATCTGGTAGGGCCTGTCATCACTATCTGCAGATGCTGGAGTCATTCCATAAAGATTAGTCAAGTCTGAGACCCAGCATGCACTTAATTTCATAGACTTAAAGGGACCTGATTCTACATACTGCTTCCATCCTCACTCCCTAGGACCCCTAAATCATTGTGTTGCCCTAGCAGGAAATTTGAACCTTCTGGAGATCTACAGAAATTCATAGAATCTCAGAGTCAAGAAGGACCTTTGAGGACATCTACAGTTGTCCAGTCTGTACCTGAACAAGAATCCATTCTACCATGTCCCCAGCTATTGGTTAACCAGTCTTTACTTGAAAATCTTTAGGAAGGGGAACCCATGAATTTTTGCAAGTCTTAAAATTCTTACTATTATTATTCATGAGTTCCCCTTCCTAAAGATTTTCAAGTAAAGAATTTTAAGAGAGAATCCTGCTTGGGTCAATATCTATAATCTCCCCCTTATACAGATTCTTCGGTTTGGTATTAATTCAGAGGCAGTGTAGCACAGGATGTTAACAGCTGTCCTCTCATTCAGGAAGTTCTGAGTTCAAGTACAAATTCTGACATGTATTTTCTGTGTGATTCTGGGCAAGACACTCAGCCAATCAGTGCTCTAGTCAATTCCTTGAGTATAAATTAAAGACAAGTTGCCAACCTGCACTGATAAAGAAAGTTTCTTCACCTGAAAATTCTGTTTATAAACGGAAACCTTGCGTCAATTCCTTGTCTCGTATTTTGCATTTAGAGACCCCAATATAGTTGTTACTTGTTGCAGCAGAGAAGACAAGGAATGAATGGGGAAGGTGGGATGTCATTATAGGAATAGGTAGGCAATTGTACCTTCAAGTCCAAGACTATGCACCATAAATGCCTAGTGAATCTGGCTGCCCACAAGTAATTCTCTTCTTGAGGTGAGAGACAGGTGGAAAAGGTGCTGAGCCTGGATTCAAGAAAACTGGGTTCAAACCCCACCTGACATTTTTAAATCTATGACCCTGTAAGGTTTTTCTTCTGGGTCTTTGTCTCCTCATCTGAAAAAAATAATAATATGTAGACTACCTAGGAAGCTAGATGGCATAATGTATAGGGTGCTGAACTGGTTGCCAGGAAGACCTGGATTCCAACCCTACCTCCAACATTTACTAGATTGTGTACCTGAAAGCCTTGGTTTCCTCATTTGTAAAATGGGTGGGGGTGGGAAATAACAGCACCTACATTGGCTTTTCTTTGTATTCCCAGTGCTTGCTTAACACAGGGCATGGTAGTCACACAGAAGGTGCTTAATAAATTCTACTTGATTGAAAAATTAGCTAAATGACTACCTCACCAGGCTGCTGTAAGAATTAAATAAGATAATGTATAAAAAGTACTTTACAAACCTGAAAGTGTTAGATAAATTCTGGTTATCACATTGTCATCATCTTCATCATTGCCATCATTGTCACCCTCCTCATTCTCATCATCATCATCAAAATATCAACATCATCATCACCATCACCGCCATCATCATCACCACCATCACCACCACCATCATCATCACCATCATCATTGTTATTGTTATTCTTGGATTGCTGTAAGCAAAACCCACAGTAAACCTTAAAGCTCTGTCCAAATGGGAGCTGTCATCCTTATTATCACCCCTGGAGCTCAAAGGAAGAATGAGCAGGGAGGGGGCAGTACAAGCTCTAGGCTGGGGGATATTCTGCATCCCCAGGGCTAAAACAAATTTCATCATTCACGCTGATTGAGAAATAGACGGCTCATGTTTAAATGTTGATTCTTCACCCCAGGCCAAATCAGCGTGCTTCCTTCCTCCTGTGATGACAGAGGAGGGAGCAGGAAGTGAGGGGGGATGGTGAGGACAGAACTTGTCCATTCTGCATCTTCCTTGGGCCCAGGCAGCATTTACTTGGGTCCAATAGATAAATATTCCAGCAGATTGCAGCAATTTTGAGTTTTTTAAAGCTAATTTTTATGATTGAAAGGTAAGCAAGATAGTGGATGAAGGTGACAATTGTTAACGAAAATAGGTCTACATTTTTAAATTTTTTTTCACTGAGCTGGAGTGCAGCTGTGATACTGCTTTATTCAAGTGGGAGATAATCTCACTCACACAAGTACCAAACAGGACCCAAAAGAGAAAGATTGTGGCATCTTGTATAGTTAAATGGGTTTGGTTCAGTTTTATCAAAACAGAGACACATGAACTGACTAGTCCTCAGTGCCTAGATGTAAGGCTCTCAGGAGAAATTGTTTGTTTTCCCAGTATGACCTCGGTGCTGATCATCAGGATGGCATAGGGACAGGCTCCAGATTTTGCCACCCAGTTGCCCCCAGATCAGATTTGTTGATTGGTCAGGCAAGCTCCAATTGATTCGCCCAGTGCCCTAGAGGAGCCTTAAATATTCAACTTGTCCAGAAAAAGGTTTCATAATTCGTCTTGGCTATAAGAATGGAAGTCCAGTCTAAAAGTGTATTCTTTGATACTCATGGTTGGCTGAATGAACCAGATTTGACATAAACCAATATGAGTCATGGAATTAGAACTTGGCAAAGGGGTAGAAAAAGGAAGAGTTCCGAGAGTGAGACTGGTAGCAGGAGAACCATGACTGTGGCTGAGGGTAGCTACTCCCCCATGCCCAGGGTCTCGTGGGGGTAAAACTGGGCCTGCTTTGGCTCTTGCCACTGTTTTTGTCCAGATTTGAAGCTTCCCAGTATAATTCTTTGTTTTACCATAAGGGCAGAAGAGATGAAAGCCACAGGGGCCTGGAAAGAAAAGAACAACCCAGTGGACAGGAAGGAGCAGAGAAGAAGAAAAAACAAACAAACCAGGGGCAGCCTGGGGAGAGACCAAATGTGCAGTTCATTTTGGGGAATGAAATGCCAAGCAGCAGAGGAAGTCAAAATTCAGGACTGCATGATGAAGGATGACCAGTCACTCCTGAATGAGCAAAGGCATGGGGAGGGCAAGGGGGAGGAGAAAGGAGGTTTCCTTTGGTCCTCATTTTCTCTGAGACCATCAGAAATATAACCAGACTCAAAATGTCAATTGTTGACAGAAATTGAAAATTCATGGAGATCATCTCATTTCCTGGTATAGTTGGTGGTTTCAGAAATGAATGATTTCTAAGTTGTAAATGAAGATTCTCTTGTTCAAAAAATCCCACGACATCAGTGATCATAAGACCATAGAAATGGAGGTGAGAGGGACCAGAGAGGCCAGCAAAACCAACCCCTTCACTTTACAGAGGAAGAAACTGAGACTTAGGGGGAGGAACACAAGTGATGTCAGAGACAGGATTTGAACACAGGTTGTCTGACCTGTACTTCACTGGCAGTGCTTGTACCAGTATGCCAGAATGAATAGCATTTTATGAAAAGAAGAAGGTCAATGTAATATAGAAAGAAACCAGAAGTTTATAGAACTAGAAGGAACCTTCAAGGTCAGCTACTCTGACCCTATCATTTTACGGATGAGGAAACTGAGTTTATAGAAACCCCTTGATTTCTCTACATTGACCCAAGTAGTAAATGGCTTATCTGGGATCTGAACTCAGGTCCTGAACATCCAAGTCCACTGTTCTTTTTTCTGCAGCATACTACTTCCCTGCTTAGTTCATAGTTGTGGAAAATCTTTTTACCTCTCAAGGTCTGTTTGCTCGTCTATAAAATAGGAGAGTTTCTGGACAAGATGATTACTGAGGTCCCTTATGGTTCTACATTTATGACTCTAAAAATAAACATATGTTGAGAGGAGCACACAAATCAATACTTGGTTATCAGTAGCTAAGTTTCTGAACTGTTTCATATAAGGTATTTCCTATTCTGTTTCTAGTTTCCAATTTGATCATTTAAGATAATGTCTGAGAATAGCAGAAAGAAATTCCCTATCTTGAATACATTTCCATCTTAAAAAAAAATCTTCTCTTCCCCCCCCCCAAATCTATGAGGTTTTGTTTGCTTTTCTGGTAGCAATCTAATAATGAATTGTTATTATTATTATTACAACAACAAGGGTGTGTGTCTGTCTTGTCTGTCTTGTCTGTCTTGGTGTATGTTTGTGTGTGTGAGAGAGAGAGACAGACAGACAGACAGACAGAGACAGAGAGAGACAGAGACAGAGAGACAGAGAGAGACAGAGAGCAAGACAGAGAGAGACAGAGAGAGGAAGAGAGAGAGAGAGGGAGAGAGAATGAGAAAGAATACACACACGGTTGTTGAAGATGGCTAGGTGGTACATTGTATAGAGTAATGAACATGACGTCAGGAAGATGTTTTCCTGAGTTCAAATCTGGCATCAGACACTTATTAGCTGTGTGACCCTGGACAAGTCCCTTAACCCTGTTTGCTTCAGTTTCCTTACCTATAAAGTAAGCTGGAGAAGGAAATAGCAAACCACTTCAGGATCTTTGCCAAGAAAACCCCAAATGAGGTCATGAAGAGTCAGACATGACTGAAAAATGATTCAATAAACATTTGTTATTTTAACAACTAGCATTTATATATATATATATGTATGTATGTATATATATATGTAGTATACGTTCATAGACATATATGTATATATAGATATATAAAATCTCAGGGCTTGTCAAACACTTTACAAATATTGATTCACTAGATCCTTACAATAGCCATATTAGGGAGGTGTTTATTGTCACCATTTTATAGATGAGAAAAATGGGATACAGCAAAGTGATGTGGACAAGGTCAAGCAGCTACTAGGCATCTGAGGCAGGATTCAAACTCAGGTCTTCCCCAATCTAAGTCTCACACTAAATCTGTCCACTGAGTCATCTAGCTGCCTGGTTAATGTATTGTGGGTGTCATTGTGTGCTGCCATTTTACCAAAGGTGACTTGTAAGAAAAAAAAGCAGCATAAAAAATGCCATTGAGACTGTATATAATAGTGGATGTATATAAGTGGAAAATAAGGGCGGTTGGTAACAGCCTGAGGGGAGCTTGGGTGCCCACCAAAGATTAAAGGCCCAGAGCAGACCTTTGACATGCTAGGCCAATCCTCCATGGAAGCTATAGAAGAGAGGCCATAGACATGAGCCACCTAGGATGAGAAGATCTGAATGGTTTTGACCTGCATTAATGGTGCCCTGACCCAGAATAATGAACTCACTAAGCTATCAAACCATGGCTAGTCTGCTCACACCCTTCAGTCTGATTCCTCCCATTTTCCTCCTGTTTCTTGTAACTCAAAGCTCTCAGCGTGCTTTCAAACCCATGGAATTGCCCCTACATAGACAATTAAATTTAAAACAAGTACATCAGGATTTATCTGGTATTTAAATTCCATCAGTCAATTGGTCATCCAGCATTTAGCAGACACCTACTATTTACCAAGAACTGTGCTAAGGTGAAGGCATTTAGGCACAAGGTCTCTCTCCATCTTCCCCCATTCCCCCAGCTCCAAATTTCATTTTGGATGAGAGGTCTGCTTTAAAATAACAATAGGGCAGGAAAGGAAAGGGATCATCTAATCCTTTGGTCAGTCTATAAGCATTTATTGACTGATCTGGTCTTCCTTTTACATAGGAAAAAGCCAGGACCAGAGAGGGCAGAATAAGTGGTTCCACAGACTGGGTTTAGGAGTCTGGAGTCCCGGTTTCACGGTCTCAGTTGCCATTCTCTTCCTACTTTGGTCTTGGGCAAGTAGGTCTCTCTGGGACTCAGTTTTTCCCTCAGTAAATTGAAGGGCTCAGATTGGATAACCTCTGAAACCCTTCCAGCCCTCTTAGTCTATAAATTATTTGCCTAAATCTACACAACCGTGCTGCTAGCCACACAGATTGAAAAGAAGATTATTGTACATATGTGCCTGTGTTTACTAATTGATTTTCTAACGAAATTAATCTCAGAGAGTGGGTTAATCTGGCCCCCACCTATTCTATGACACCCTTTCATTCACTCTCTACTCCAATCTAACTGCTACGTGGATAGTATCCAAGGTGAAGGACACACTCCCTCTACATCTTGACCTTATAGAATCCTGAGTTGTTTTTTAACAAAGCTCAGCTCAGATGTTTCCTAAATGAGACCTTTTCTTGTGACCCTGTTGTTAGCACTTTGTTTCTCTTAAAAACTCTTTGCATTACTTTGCATATATACTTGGGGTTGGCTGAGCTGTTTCATGGTTTCCTATCACCAAAGAAGTGACCAGTCTACTTGCTTCTCTGTGAGTGGCTAGAGTGAGCCTTAGGAAGCAGATGCAGTCTGCTACAAGAGCTATGCTCAAAGCCTTTTCAGTATGGTAGGACTTTCTAGAGCATGTGTTCCATCAGCGTAGATGTCCATATTCCGGGGTTACTTCCATAGTGTGAAGCAATGCAGTAGGTCTTTGCGGAATTAAAATTGATTGTCACTCAAAGGACAATGAAAAGACACGTGGGGAAGGGGGAAGGGAACAAGCAGTTATATAGAGCCTATGATGTGCCAAGCACTTTATAAAGATTATCTCATGTGATCCCCACAACAATCCTGTAAGGTTGGTACTATTATAAACTCTACTTTACAGTTGAGGAAACTGAGTAAATAGGGGCTGAATGGCTTGCCCAGGTTCTCACAGCTAGTAAGTATCTGAGGTTGAATTTGAACTCAGGTCTTCCTGACTCCAGATACAACGCTCTGTCCACTGTGCAACCCAGCTGCCTTGTGGGTACAAGCAGCCTACAAAATACAATCTAGGAATTACACAGGAAAAGTAGTGTAAAAGATATAATCAAAGAGATATATGTGTAAGGGTGGAAATTTATGAGGAAATTTCTATATTTATTATATTTCTTTTTTGAGGTGAGAACACCTCTTGATTTTCCACTAGGGGCGAACAAGGTCTTCACATCTCCCATCTTACTGCCTTGCAGCCCCTCCATGAAACCACCAAACTATTAGGAACCAAGACTTCCAGAGAGTCAAGAGAAAGCATTCCAACGAAACCCCTAAGAAGGGGAGAAGAGAATCTTGCTTACTGACACACACACACACACACACACACACACACACACACACACACACGAGAACTTTATAAACTTGGGTGGGGTGGATAAGGTTTGAATTTCCCATCAGCATCCTCGGTCTCTCCCTGGAATAGCTAACTAATATCATTCAGGAAACAAGAAAAAAACTGGACAAGATGAAGAAAGATGAAAACCAAAGGCTCTATGAAGAACCCCACAGAAAAATTATTCCATACCCTAAAAGAACATATTACTAACTCTAGCAAAAGAACTTCCAGGATCTCTGTTACCCTTGTGTCATATCTTCTCAAAGTTTAAGTAGACTTTCCCCTGGTCTCTATAGATTTATGTAAGAATGTATGACAGATTTTTGGGAGAAGGTGTTCTACCAATTGTGATCACCACCTTAGTTGGAAAAACTAATGACATCTGGCCAACTATCAAATGATAATCATGGCAGGAAGCACAGGGTTGTGAATTATAGCACTGCAAAAAAAAAAAATCCCACAATCCCTCAGGGGTGCTCCTAGAGACTCTAAAGAGACAAGCAATAAGCAAGCTTGCTCCAAGTATCTTACCTGCTAATCTGAGGGGGAACTAGGATAAGAACTCCAGAGTCTAGGTGTTCTGCATAAACAAAGATTGTCTCACAATAGGCTACCTGACAAGAGCAAAAAATATACAGCCTGGGAGTTCCATGAGTATTCTCATAATGTCTAGAAATACTAAAGAAGATCCTCTCCCCTCCAAACACTTTCAGTCTCCCCAGCTGTAGCCAGCTTATGGGAAGCCATGGAGAACAGTCACACAGGATGGGCAGGCATTGATCAGTTGAGATCTGCATTGTCTCTACATGGATGAAATCACACTGCTCTAAGTATCTGAACACTACTTATTTGGGGTGCAAATTTTTATTCTCCCTTCACCTCCAATAACACATGAGGTCCTTGAGGTTAGAAACTATTTTGTTTTTCCCCTATATCACTAGCCCAGTACCTGTGCTAAGTTTCATGATATTGTATTTAATATAATTTAGGTATTTATAATACATTTAATAAATTGAATTAAATATATGTGTAATTCTATGTGCACATATGTAATATATACTATCTCTCTATATATAATATATATACTATATATCTAATATATACTATTTATTATATATATATAAAATGTATGTGTTATATACATTTTTTTTTCAGTCATCTCATTTGTGTCTGACTCTTTGTGACCCCATTTAGGGTTTTCTTGGCAAAGATACTGGAGTGGTTTGTCATTTCCTTATTCAGTTTATCTCAGAGATGAGAAAACTGAGGCAAATAGGGTTAAGTGACTTGTCCAGGGTCACACAGCTAGGAAGGGATCTGTGGCCAGTTTTGAACTCAGTAAGATGAATCTTTCTGCCTTCAGAGCCAATACTATATCCACAGTACCACCTAAATGACCTATGATATATGTTTGTATGTATATGTATGTGTATATGTATGTATATATACACACATAAATATATAAATATGTGTATATATATTTATTCACATGTATGTATCTATATACACAAGCATGTATGTATCTTATATGAATATATAATTATAACTACAGGTATGCTTATACACATGCTTATATATGTAAATACATAATTATACCTATTTATCCATACACGATTTTATGTAAACTATATAAACATATGTCTCTTTTTTTGTCCCATTCTCAGATATATTTTGCCTGAACGAAAGAAAACTGATCTCATGCCGATTTAATCCTGGGGAAATTCTTTCTTTGTATCTGGAGGGGTTTTGTTATCTTAATTTCTTGCAACATTACTCATGTGATTACTCATGGAATGATCAAATCTATTGGTGGAATGGTTCAGGGACACGTTCAAATGTCTACATAAAATAATATTGTGCTGTTGCCTTCAGACCAAATAAAGCTGTGTTAGCTCTGGCTCTTCCTCAGAGTTGAATAGCAGAGAACACTTTGGCTCTTAGGTAAAGAGCTAATTTTTTGCAGTGTGGGTGCTCTCTCCTCAGAGGCAAACCATTCCTTCCCAAACCCTTCCTGAAATGGTGTCATAGATTTGGGGTCAGAATAGACCTCAGAGACCATAAAAGGCAACAACAAATTTTATTGTTTTGTTTTTTTCATTTTTAACAAGTATTTCCTAAGTGTCTATTACTGTGTAGCAGGCACAGTGGTGACTAGTGTACAAATATCTCATTTGATGCTCACAACAATCTGGGAGGTTGGGACTATCATTACGTCCGTTTTACAAACAAGGAACTGAAACAGATGGAGATTAAATCCCTTGCCCAGGGTCCCCTGGCTGGTGTCTAAGGCCAGTTTTGAATTTGAGTCTCCCTAACTCTATTGCCAGGGCTCAATACAGTATGACACTTAGCTCCAAATGTACAAAATCCTCTCCATCTCTTCTTACTAGGATGACTTTGGATGAATCACTTCACATTGGAGGGGCCCATTTTTCCTCTTCCATTAAATGAGAGGTGTTGCATAAAATAATCTCCAAGGCCCCGTTCAGCTCTGAATTGCTGATGCTAGGAGGTCGGCCAATCCAACTAAATGGGGAAAGCTAGGCTAAGGGAGGCTTATTGAACATACAAATAAACACCAGTACAAGGATTTGAACCCAGTTTCCATGACTCTAAAGCCAGCCCTTTTTTTTCTTTATTTTTAATATATTTGTTTATTTACTTTTAGTTTACAAGATTCAGTTCCACAGTCCCTTGAGTTTCAAATTTTCTCCCCTCCCTCTACCCTTTCCCTGCTGTCGCCATGGTGCCATGTAGTCAAGTATAGGATCTGTTAATACTTTCATGTTGGACATTAGTCTGGTTGTAAAGAAGAATTGTAACCTATGGAATGAACAATGGGAAAGAGGAAACCAAACCAGACATGGAAAAGAAAGAGAGCATGTAGTTTGCTTCGGTCTCCATTTAAACTCTGTTCTTTCTAGATCTTTCTCTGAATGTAGATATCTCCTTCTAACCTGAGTCTTTTAGAGCTGTCTTATAACTGTGAGTTGCTGAGAAGAGTCCAGTTTATCAAGGTTAGTCGTCAAACATACAATGTGTCTGTTGTTGTGTACAAATTTTTCCTGGTTCTGCTCTTCTCACTCAGCATCAGTTTGTATAAGCCTCTCCAGGTAAATATGAAGTCCATCTCCTCCCTATTTCTTATAGCACAATAGTATTCCATTACATTCATATACCACAACTTGTTCAGACATTCCCCAATTGATGGGCATCCCTTTAATTTCCAGTTTTTTTTGCCACCACAAAGAGAGCTGCAATAAATATTTTTGTACACATGGGTCTTCCTCCCACTTCACCAGCCCTTTTTCTGCTGTACTTCTCGAAAATGCTTCATAGAGGACCCAGCCAAGTATGGCGTTCACCTTTAAATTGCAGATGTTCTAGTATTTTCAATATTCTGATGAGCCCGCTCAATATGTCTAGCTGTTGTCCCATATTCCCAATATTCCAGGCTTGTATGTCCTCAGCCATATGCCTCTCCTCCTCCCCCAGTTATACTTGGGAACCTGTTTGGAAGTCCTGATATGCCTTACTATTGCCATGGGGTTGTCTTCTTCATTAAGAAGAAAATGACCACAAACTAGCCATTTCATTTCCTCTTTTTTTTTAAACTGAGTCCAAGTGATCTCTTACCACTTACAAAGTCCCTACTGGGGTTATCAGCAGTCTGAAGTTATATATTTTTCTACAAACAAAATCCTGAGGAAACTTTTTATAACGGTATTTTTAAAGGACTGTTTTTGCTTAATGATATGGCACAGTAGATAGAGGGCCAGCCTTGGAATCTGGAAAACTTGGGTTCAGAACATCCTGGCTTCAGTATGATCCCTCAGCGGTCCTTTAGTGGTTCAACAGCCAACTCCACACCCACCCTAGACAATTCTCTGACACTGAAGTCAAAGAGTTGACTATGGGCACTGGTAGGAGGGAGTTTTCACCCGGAGAGTAGCAGGGCTGAGTTAAAGGGTGTGTCCACAAGGGATGGTACATGAGACTGATGAAATCTACAGGTGTGGTAGGGGGGTGGAGCCAAGATGGCAGCATAGGAGCAGCAACATATTGCAGCTCTCACATAGCCACCCCAAAATACCCATAAAATATGACTCTAAACTAATCCTAGAACTCCAAAACGCACACAAATATACTTTCCACTAAAGTCAGCTCAACTACGAGGAACCATATCAGCACTGCAAACTGAAACCAGCCTGGCCTGAAGCCCTGGCTGAGCCCCAGGGGCGGCTGGATGGGAGGAGCCAAGGAGCCTCTGGTGAGCAGATTAGCAGCAGCTGCAGCATTCAGAACTAGGTGAGTGAAACTTGCAAAATCAGGGGAGAAAAGCCTCTGGCCAAAAGGCCTCCAGGGCTGGAAAGCAAAAGGCAGAGGTTTTGCACGCACTTCTGCGTTGCAGCTTCTACGCCCTCAGTCTGCAGACAGCAGGGGGACTAAGCGATCATACAGAGGCCGAGTGCTCTCGCGTTGAGCAGCCTGGATCCAGATCATGGTCTTGGGCCTCGGTCCTGTGAGTCTTCATTATCCAGTGAGCCAGAAGTAAATAGGAAAGGGACCCAGCACCTTCCTGAGGGCTACAGCAGGCGGGAGGACCTCAGCGATTTGGGACAGAGCATTCCCTTCTGGAAGCAGAGCCCCACAGAGAGTTAAAAAAAAATCACAGACTGACCAACCATGAGTAAGAATAAGCATAAGAAACAAAGTAAGAACAGCAACCAAACCCTAGATTCCTTCTTTGGGGAAAAGAAAGATCATGGCAGAGAGAGGGAGGAGGAGAATTCAGCCAGAGCGCCCCCACCAGGGGCTTCCAATAAACATGAAGATTGTCTTAAAGCTAGAGATGAGCTGAAGAAGGAGTTTGAAAACCAAATAAGAGAAGTGGAAGAAAAAATGGGAAAAGAAATAAGAATGTTGCAAGAAAATCATGAAAAAAGAGTCAGCAATCTGACTGAAGAAATCAACACCCTAAAAAAATAGATTAACTCAAATGACAAAAGAGGCCCAAAAAGCCAATGAGGAGAATAATGCCTTAAAAAGTGGACTTTGCCAGATGGAGAAAGAATCTCAAAAGCACTCTGAAGAGAATAATTCTGTCAAAATTAGAGTGGAGCAAATGGAAACAAA
>CM053581.1:349397922-349503513 GCA_028627135.1 Pseudochirops cupreus
CTAAAGTTCCATCATCAAATGTTCTAAATATATATCTATCTCTATCTATCTATCTATATGCAATTATTCTTATTATTATTGTTAACTACATCCACTTGGAACTTGAGATACACAGGCACTGTGGTTGGGAGATCCATCCTGCCCTACTGAAAAGCCAGAGGGGTGAGGGGGGGAAGACATAGGAGAGAATAGAATGGGGGAGGGGGGACACACTGGGATGGCTGTTTTGGGGCCGTGGGTAGGGGAAAGATGGGGAGAAAATCTTGTGGAAATGAATGATGCAAACTAAAATAAAATTAAAAATAAATAAATAAATAAATGAAATCTACAGGTGTGAATCCTCCTTGCTTCCAATAGACACGAGTGAGCTTGTGCAAGCTCACGCTCACACACACACACAATTTTTTCTCATAAAGTACAGATATGAAAATTGACATTTCGATCATTGAAAAGTTCACATTGTGAAGTGCTCCAGAAAAAAAAAAAAAGTATGTGATTCCATGGCTGCCAAGCTGCCTGAGAGATCTCATCCTGCTCCTTCTAAGGAAGAAAAAAAAAAAGCCAACAGTGACTTCTGTATCCACATGCTGTCACTGATGGCTTTCAAACCAAATTCTGAATTCCTCTTTCAGTGGTTTGAGCTTCAAAGTAAGATGCTCACTAACCCACAATGTCTGCAGCCTAAACACACTCCTATTTGACAGAAGGAAAAATCAGGAATTGAGGACTAAGAACAAATCCTGTGGTTGGTTAGTCCTGGTTGGGGCATCACTTGGTAGAGCATCCCCCTTGGAATGTATGTGTATGTAAATATGTATACATGTGTGTGTATGTGTGTATGTGCATGTATATGTATATATTTATGTATATATATGTGTATATATATATATATATATATTTTAAGGCAAAGAAATAGTTATTAAACATGTGCAAAGAACCAAAAAACAGAAAAAGACTGAAAGCACTATAGGAGAAAATAAAATAGCCTGTTGTCCTCAGGTCCTATGAGTTCATTTAGAGCTCTTGACATCACCTTTGTGAATTGGTTGGTTTGTGGATACTAAAGGTGCTTTTGATTTATTAAATGATGCAGCATCTCTAAAAGGGCGGCAACCCCTCTTTTGGGAGTGGTTCTGGTTCTCCTCAGCTAAAACTATGACAAAATCTCTGTTGGGTACATGGGCTGTTCCGGTCCTGCTGTCTCCTTTGTTCTCTTATAGCCCTGTGGTTTTGGAGGTTCATTGAGTTCATAGCAGTTCCCAAGAGTTCATTGAGAACAGCCATATCATTTTACTGATAAGGAAAAGGAGGCAGGCAAACATGAAGTGATTTGGCCAGGCTCATCCAGCTAGCCGGAGACTGAGGCTGCTTGTGACATGCTTTCTGACTCTCTCCATTACACCACGTTGTTTTTCTGAATAAGAGTTAGGTGTCACATCTAGATGAATTTATTCTTGCGTTTTGTTTTGCTCTGTCTTGTTTTTGTTCTCATCACTGAGGAAATGGATGATTTCAAGTGAACTCAATATTAACTCAATCCAATTCACCAATCATGAGTGTCTTTTAGGTGCCAGGAACCACGCTTGGTTGGTGCTAGAGACACAAAGACGAGAAACAAGAGTTCCTGCCCTTAAGGACCTTTACTAAAGATGATATGGCATGTATGTGGATAAGTAAATTTCAAATATCTGCATAGTAAACACAACCTAATTGTGAAGAAGGCACACTAAGGAAGAGGGATCAGGAAAGGCTTCATGGCAATTGGATGAAGCTACAGGAGGGTGGAGCCAAATTGGTGGAGTTAAAGCAGAAACTTACTTGGACTCATCCCCAATTACCTCAAATCCCTGGATTAAGCTATGAAGGGAGCTAGTGGGTCCAAGATGCCGCTCGTGGAATGACACAATGGTAGACTTGGATTTGAAAGAACTTCAGAGGCCATCTAGTCCAGACCCCTCATGTCACTGATGAAGAAACTGAAGTCTACAGAGCTTAAGCACCTTACTCAAAGTCACATAGGCACTAAGCACTGATGGTGGGACTTGAATCCAAGTCTTTGAAATTCAGAGATGAAGAGAACATTTATTATCTCTGTATATCAGTTACAGGAGACACAGTACTCCTGCATATGAAGTAAGTTTCCTTAAATCCTCTAATTAATAAAAGGGAAAAAATAGCCAGATTGTTTCTACCTTTTTTTCGTCTCTTGATAACATAAACCCTGTGAGCTCGCAGTCTAGCGACAATTCGGCTTACCCTATACTTATTTATTCAAAGCCATTTTTTAAAAACCAATTTAAAAGGTTTTTTTAATTGCCTTGATAACATCCTAATCCATCATTTTGTTACCTACCTAGGCAATCATGTCACTGGATAGTTGGTGATAAATGAAAGCTGAAGGCTTTTCTTACATGGCTATTTTTCACCAGAACCACTTTCCTGGTGCCAAGCCTATCAAAAGAGGCCAAGCACAGAAGCCTGGATCTCTCCACTAGGGACCTCTTCTCAAGTTTATACCCATTTTTTTTTAGTTCAATCAGCTCTAAGTACATTTAATTGTCCCATCGTGTTGCCCAAAGGAACGGTTTGGTTTAGACATAGAGTGCCACCATAGCTATCTGGAAAGGTAGATTGGAGAATGACTTTAATTGACAAGATGAGTTTCTATTTTGTCCTAGAAACAGTAAGAAACTACTGAAGAGCTTTGTATAAGGGGGTAACATTGTCAATTTTGTGTCTTTGGCGGGGGGGGGAGGGGGGAGGACAGATTGAAAAGAGGGAGATTGGAAGCAGAGAGACCAGTTAGGAGTCCATTATTATAATCCCAGGGAGAGATGAGGAAGACCTGAAACAGACTGATTGCTCTGTGAGTGAAGGAAACGGAATAGATGTGAGAGATGTTGCAAGAGTCAAAATCACTAGGATTTGGCAAGTGATCGGATACAGGGAGAGGGAAGAGTCAAGGATGGTGTCAAAGTTATAAACCTGAGTGATAGGAACATAATATCCTCTATTGCTCTGTGTCTTCTGTGTTAATTGGATAACTGAAAAACCGTGATATTCATGGGGACTATCAGTCTCACACTCTTAAAATTGCTTTGTTCTTCAGGTCAGTCGTTATGACTGAATGATGTTATCATTTTGCAATGTGTAAGAGCTAGTGGGTTGGGTGATTCATCCTTTTCCACTACCATGAGGCAAGAAATTGCATTATCCTTGCACCCCGTACATCGGCATTTCACAGGCGAAAGCTGAAAATCATATCTGTGCTACCTTGTGACTTTTATTTCTCACATCTGAAATTCACCAGTGATTATGTGAAGCATAAATAGGTCATGATAATGCCCAGAGATTGGCACTTGGCAGGGGCTGCAACCTTGGAAGCACACAGAGTGTTTCATAAATAGGAACTTTCTTTCCTACTCACCCAGCTAGGGTTGACAAGAGTCATGGGAAAATAGAGACTGCTCAAAATTGTGCAGAGATGATCAAAATTAAGTGACTGTGCTTCCTGAGAAGTTGTTAAAAAATAAATCATGGTTCTCTGTCAGTGTATTCCTTGGTTGGTCTTTTTAAGGGAGTAGAGAGGAAGACCAAAAGCAATCTGGGATTGAATTTCACCTCAAATACTTATTAGCTACGTGGCCCTGGATTCAATTTCTTCTAAGATCCCTGACAGCCTTTAGTATATGAACCTGTGTTAGGGCTTCAATTTCAACTTCCCAGAAAAGAACAGGAGAGGTTCTCACCTTTTGATGCAGTCATTGGACACCCTTTGACTATCATACACTGAATCTACATGACCAGCTCTAGGCAACAGTATGAAGTTGGTTGGGTGCCCCTGACTGCCCAGGGACTCCCACTGAAGTTTTAATGCTTTAAAACTCGCATAATGACTGGTACGTAGTAGGTACCTGGTAAATGTGAATTGATTGGCTGTCTGCTCTTCCCCTTTCAGAAGTGATTTATCCAATGCTGGGTTGTTGTTCTCTCCAAAATAAATCTAAATTGAATTGTTAATGGATATTCCTGGATTAATGGGCTAAACCTCTCAGGTAAGAATTTGCATTTTAGCAGAGGTCTTCCAAAGACAAAGGTAAGGTAAATGACTGAGTCATTTTGACTATTACAAATACACCAATTAATAATTAAGGACATATGAAGAAGGATGCTGTCTGCATGCAGAGAAAAAAATTGATAAATAGAAAGATGTATAGAACAATTTTAAATACCTGTATGTATATATGTATATGTGTGAGTGTGCATGTTTACACGTACATATATACATGTATATGTACACATGCATGTATACATACATATATACACATTCACACATATATCTATACACACACCGTCATCTCTAGGATGGGGCCAGAGAAAGAGAAGAAAAAAAGAAGAAAAAGAAATTTACATAATAGTTTTATTACATATTTAAAAGGAATAACAAGTTGTACATAATAGATTTGCAATTTCACAGGTAGTCAGCTTTTTTATTATATTGTTATGGAAGTGTGTGTTTTATCCCATAAATCAAAAATGAAATAAATTACAATGGGGAGAGGGAGGGGAAGAAAAGCAAAGAAGAAGAAAAGAAAAGGTACCTTATGGAAGGCAAGCTTTACCAATCCCAAATCATGCCATGTGGACAGCTGCCCATCCCATCTCCAGTGAGTTGACATGGGAATTCCTTGATCTGACTATCCAGAGTCATCTTGAAGGACATCACCCAGGTTCACATGCCCATTTTTTGCCCCCTTTCCTTCTTGTTCTATCATGCCACCTTGGATACCATTGCCATCACAACAACCACTTCACAACCAAAGACTCTCTTTTAAATACTCTCTTATACGCATCTTTCTTTAGTTTCTGCATGGATAAAACCAAAAGAGAGCAATTCCTTTCAATTCAACAAACATTATTAAAGTGCTTCTTATGTGGTTCTTCATAATAACCAATTAATCCTGTACATAGCTGATTTGTATTGCACTGTCTCTCTCATTAGAATGGAGCTTCTCAGGGGCAGGTAACGTCATTCACCTTTCTTCGTAGTCCCACATAGCAGATGTTTAATAAATGTTTATTGACTAACTGGCAGGAACTGTACTGGCTACCCGGGATACCTCAAGCCCTCAAGAACCTTATATTCCACCATACAAGGAGTATGAGTTATTGTCTGTTGTTTGAGCTTTCATCTCAAAGAAGACCAAGACATCAACAAGGTGATGCCATGACCTGTGAGTGAATTGGATTTAAGTGAGGCAGGGCTGTGCAAAGTCCCCAGCCTCAAGCTCTCTTCCAGAGCCATCTGGGTCTAGTGGCCAGATACCAATCTGGACAACTGGAGATGACCCCTATTATAGTAGAAGAAAGATGAAATAGGAGTCAAGAAAGAGAAATGAGTGGAAAGAAAGAGAGAGAAGAAAAGTAAGAAGATAATCAAATCAAAGAGAGAAGAATCATTCAACAGTTATCAAAGAAAAGATTTACTTAGCTGTAGCAGGAGAAGGAAATTCAGCAAGGGACACTGGGAACACTTCGGGCTGATTCAGCAGAGGGAAGACGACTGGCCTGAGTTTTCCATTTTGATGCTCCAGAGAAGCATGAGAGCCCCTTCAGCAACTTGTGGCTGCTTTGTATTCAGGCAATCAAGAAGTGGCATTAACAGTCTGAATCCTCAGACCCCTGAATCAACCAAAGCTCACTGAAGGTCTCAATACCTTTTAAGGAAACCTTAACCTAACCTGGAGCAGCTAGGCTCAAAGGAAAGTGTTTCATGTTTGGAGTCAAATCTGGCCTCAGACAGTTATTAGCTGTGTGACCCTGGGCAAGTCACTTAACCCTGGTTGCCTCTGTTTCCTCATCTATAAAATGAGCTGCAAAAGGAAATGGCAAAACACTCTAGCGTCTCTGCCAAGAAAACTCCCAGTGGGAACACGAAGGGTTGGACGTGACCAAAACAATGGAGCAAATCTAACACATGGAGGGAAATGTTGGGTTTCACTCCTACTTCAGAAAGCAACATACATATCTAAACATATACAAATATGTATGTATACCTATAAATACACAACAGATATGCACACATGTATCTGTGTGCGTATCTGTGTATCTGTATATATACATGCTTACATACATACATGTTTTAGCTACAATTTAAAGGAAACCAAGAATTTTAAAGCGTGAAGGTGAGAAATCCATGCAAAGGTATGTAGATAAGAGATTAAGTATTGTGAGCAAATAACAACAGTTACAGTTTGGCTGGACTATAGCATGGATGAAGCAAAGTGATATATGATAAGACTGAAAAGGTAGGTTGGGTCTACCATATGAAGGGTTTTAAATGCCCGCTGCATAAAGTCTCCCAACTACAAGTATCAATGATCAAGAGTTGATATAATCCTTTCACAAAAATGGCTCATTGCCAAGTTTAATTGCATTTTTGGAAATTCCAGCTTACTATTAGTCTGAGGGTGCCAAGTGATATGTTTCTAGGGTTGTCACATAATTCGATATACTTCTTCTAAACAAACTGCGAATAGCTTCATATTTCACTATTACCTCTAGAGTAACACAAGAAATCCATTTCAGGATACATTTTCTTGCTTATCTCTCCAAGCAAAATAGCATTTTTTTAAGGGAAAGAAAACTGCAGTGATAAGATGGCTAAACTCTGATTTCTGCTGAAGCAGCTGTTGATGGAAATGATCCTGGATGCTCCAGGCTGCTCATTCTAACTTTGGAAATTGTTCTACCTGCTGACTTTGAGCTTCTCTCTTGACTTGATGGCTGTGGATAATTTGGGCCCCTGGCTAAGAAACATGAACCTGTGTATCTGCATTATTAACGGGGTCTATAGAGAAGGGATGAGCTAGCATGGGCTCTGGTTGCTTTTGCCAAGGGACCAAAGAGAGAAGCTGTTTCTTGAGATGGAAAAGGGCAAAGGGATGAGCCTATTTTAAAGGCTGAATGCCAGGTAATGGCAACCCCATCCCCAAGATAGGTCTCTCACATCCTGCTCCCTGAATCAAATGCGGATCACGACTGAGCAAGAGATGAGAGTGATAGGCACAATCAATCGACAAAGCATAATTAAGTGCCTACTACATACCAAGAGACTCAACTAGGCAACGAGGGAGTGAAAATAGAAAGGAAGTAGTCTCTGACCTAAGGGAACTTTCATTCAATTATGGGAAACAGAATGTATATGAACTCAAGTTTATGGAACCAGGGAGGAGCATGTTGGGTTTCAGGTATAAGGCAGTTTTACTCAGACACGTTAACCTCCATCTCATTGCTTCTGGCTTCCTCCTTAAGGGTCTCTTTCTCTCTCCCCAGTCCACAAGCAGTCTGTATTGACTGTCTATCTCAGAGATCACGAACATTGGAAAAATTGTCTCTGTAATCAGTTCTTTCTTCCCATCTCCTCTTGAGATGAAGAAAATCTCTTTTCTAGGCTGACCCTCTTCTTTGAACTTCATACCACCCACATGAAGTCCTGATTGCAAATCACCATAAATGACCATGACTTTTTAAGAACAACTTCTAAGATCAGAGAAGCACAAATAATCATTTAAGGGAACAAATTTTCATTTGCAGTACACAACAGATAAACCTAGCAGGGAGAGTCTTTCCTCCTGATAATCTCTCTTCCCCCTCTCCACTTAGGAAACCAGAAGTGAATAGTTAGATTGGTAAATGATGGTAAATGTTTCCAAGGATAGAGGAAAAAGGATTAGATTTGATTTTACTAGGAAAAGGGTCCAGCTTTCACTCTCTCACTACCTTTCCTTGTTCTAGAGTCATTTTTCTATCATGTCTGACTTTCTGTGACCCCATTTGGGGTTTTCTTGGCAGAGTGGTTTGCCATTTCTTTCTCCAGTTCATTTTACAGATGAGGAAACTGAGGCATGTAAGGTTAAGTGATTTGCTTAGGGTCAGAGAGTTAGTCGGTATCTGAGGCTAGATTTGAACTCATGAAGATGACTCTTCCTGACTCTATGTCTGACACTCTATCCACTGGGACACATAGCTTCCCCCTCACCATCTTTACCCACACTCAGTCTCTCCACTTGCTTACTCTTGTGAGTAGGTTGCTTGATTTCTCCAAGGAAGTCAGGTCAAAAACACCTGGAGACTTGGACCACTATGAGTAATGCATGTATGTTGGCTTTCAACATCACTAGCTCTATCAAGGCTCCATAGCAATATCCCTGCAAGACGGGGGACATGTATGCAAGATATGGAAAAAGTAATACAAGCTAATTTAATAGTGATTAGAGAGTGGGAAGGGAGAAAAAAGAGAAGCACTATAAGCTAAGAGAGATCCAGAAGGGCCTCATGGAGGAGGCGGTGACTGATCTGAGGTTTGATGGAAAGGAGTGATTCTGAAGAACGTTAAATATGGTACCTGAGCAATCAGTTCAGAGTCCTGCCTAGGGGCAACAAAGCAGGTGGCTCCTTTACCCTTCACACTATCAGGTTCAACTCAACCATTGTCTACTGTGAGAAGGGCTGGCAATACAGAGGAAAAAGCAATAATTAAAGAGCACCAGTTCATGAAATCTTAGCAGCTGTTGCCCATGTTCATACACCATTGGCAGCTCCTACCAGGCATCCAGAGCAACGATCCTCTCAACTATTCCTCAGAGCTAAAGAGTGTGACAGAATGGGACAAGGGCAAAGGAGAGGTTCCAAAAATATGTGTATATATATATATATATATACATATATATATATATATATGTATATATATGTATGTGTATATATATGTATATATATATGTATGTGTGTGTATATATATATATATATATATATATATTTTATTTTAAAGCAAACCTGTGATTTTATGCACATAGGTAGCTCTCAATAACTAAACTCTTCACCAATGCAAAATCAGCACCTGCTTAGCAATTTACAGTCTCCCAAAGAGCTGCCTGGGGAAATCAGAGGTCAAGTAACTAGCCCAAGGTGGCACAGCTCATATATGTCAGAGGCAGAATGTGTCAGAATCTAAGTCTTCCTGGATCAACACACCAGTTCCATTATTCCATGCTTGCTGTCTCCAGACAAGATGCTCTCAAAAAAAGATCAGAGCAGGAGACAATCATTGTGCAATACCTCCCACCACAGATGCCATATATTTATACTTTTTTGTTTTTTTACGTGGACATGCCCTTCAGAGGATACACTTTTCTATACGACTATGATACCTATTGTATTTTTAATTTTTTAAAATATTTTTTTCAATATACACACATTTATTTTCTTTCCCTCTTAGCACTCCTCCATTGAGAAAAATTAGAAACAAAACCAAACCTTTGTAACAAATATACACAGGGAAGAAAAATGAACCCCCACATTGGCCAAATCCAAAAGTGCATGTTAATTCTGTGGAATGATCTCCATAATTGTGATCTCACACTCAGATTTGGTTTGAATTTATGGGGTTTATCTATTTTTACTACTTTCCCCATCTTTGAAATGAGTGAATTAGATGAAATGACCTCTGATGCTACCTTCTAGCTTGACATCTACTATCTTCTAATTCTGTTATCCAAATCTCTGCTTCTCTTCACAAAGCCTGGTTGATATGATTACCTATTCATCTGGACACATGCAGGGAAGGTTGCATCAGAAAGCATGGGGAAGCTGCAAGCAGTCTAGCTGGGTATTTTGGTCCTGGTTTCTGGAACACAAATGGTGTGGTCTTCCATTTGGGAGTTTATTAGATCAAAATAAATTAATTGTGTGTGTGTTTGATTTTTTTTTGTTTTATTTTCAAAATGTACTTTTGAAAAATATGTTCAAAGACTCAGGGAAAGGTACAAAAAATATGATTTTTTTTTCTAACAGAAAGGGCAAATGTGATTCAGTGAGAAAGAATTCTGGATTTGGAGTCAGAGAAACTGGGTTCAAATCTCAATTCCATCATTTATGATGAATGTGACCTTAAGCAAGTCACTAGACCTCACTAGGCCTCTGTCTCCTTGGCAAAAATGAGGAAATTGGACTTAATTGCCTCTTAAATATGTTGACAGCCCTAAACTTATGATCCCATGAAGCATTTCCTTGAATAGTGGTTAAGACAGACATAACCCACTGTCTGGAACCCTGATTCCCTGGTAGGAAAGAGTTGATCAGAAGGAGATATCATTCCATTGCTTTAAATCTGAACTCCAGACTGAACAGTGGGCTACAGCTGTTTCCTACTAAACCACCAGTAAAGAACTCATCTATTGATTTAAATTCTTTTTTTTTTCCTGCCCTTTACCATACAACAGGGTTGTTGTGGATCTGAGTTGTAGCTCCTGAGGACTATTCAGGAGATTTGGGTTGCTAAATCATATAATTAACTAGTTTTAGCATTGTCATAAAGACCATCATCATCCTAAAGTCTACTCCCAAAGTTGGTGAATTTCCATTATCCATCCTACCACCAAACAGTCTAGTGACTCTTCTCAAACACGCCATGTTCATTCCCATTTTGCACCTTCAATCATCTTCTTCCTTCTACCCAGCATGCCCTTCCCCTTTCTCTCCACCTATTCAAATCCTTCCCTTCCTTAAAGGGTCACTTCAAATCCTCCATGAAACCTAAGAGTGAGCTCATAGATAAGTTTACCTCCCATCATTTTAATTAAATTTCAAAAATAATAATTTTTATTGTTATTATTTTGTCTACCTGTGGAACAACCTGCTAAAAACTAACCATAAAAGAGATGAATATCATAGTGACTTGCCCCTGAACCATTTCTATTCATATTCCATTAAAAAGAAGACAAAACCAGAATAACAGCCATAATTAATAACAATAAAATCAGCAGTAGCAGCAGCAGCAGAAATAATGGTGATAACACCAGTTCCTAAGGAGCTGACCTGGATTCAAGGGTCCTCTCCCCCCAATTTGCATTTCGTATGTGGGAGGAATATTTAGGGCTCTCCTAGGAAGACTGGCTACTGTGCTTAAGCACAAATGAGCTATTGCCTCATTTTCTCCATGTTTGTATGTTTGCCTTGGACTTTTAAAAGCTGAGAAATGTATTAGAATCAATCAACAAACATTTATTAATTAATTTTGATGTGCCAGGAACCTCCAGATACAAAGATAAAAATGAAATCATCCCTTCCCTCAAGGAGCTCCCCCCACTCACCTCATCTCGGAAGGATTTGGTTCATCCATTTATTGACTCAATAATAAGGACCTACTATATGTATGAAGGCTACAGGTGGGGCAGGGATGTATGTGTATATATATATGGTGTCTATATATGATACATACACCTTTAAGTATATATGACATATATAAATGTGCTTATTTTGGCAGCACATATACCAAAATTGGAATGATACAGAAATTAGTATGGCCCCTAAGCAAGAATGACATGCAGACTTGGGAAGCGTTCCAGTAAAAATAACAAAGACATGTGCAAAATATGTTCAAGGCATATGCAAAGCAATAGCGAGGCAATTTAAAGAGAAGGAGCTAGCTAGCTGGGGAGGCAGGGACGGCTCCATGTAGAAGTTGGTTCTTATTCTAGGGATTCTAGAAGGCCAGAATGAAGGGGTACATTCCAGGGAGACCACGGCGGGCAGCTACAAAGACAGAGGTGGAATACGGAGTGCCATGTGTAAGGAACAGCAAGATGACCAGTTTGGCTGGACTTTGGAGAGCATAAGGCATGAAGGGATCACTCCTAGAATGTTAGCTCACTAAGCAGGGTATTTCCTCTCAGGTAATAAGTTGTCTTAAACCATTCAAAAGTTATGTCTGCCAGAGCAGCTAAGTAGAACAGTGGATACAGCAACTGGCCCTGGAATCAGGAGTCCCTGAGTTCAAATCCAGTCTCAGACACTTACTAGCTGTGTGATCTTGAGAAAATCATTTAACCCTGATTGCCTCCAATTAAGAAAAAAAAAGTTATATCGGGAGAAGGCCATAGAGTTATGAACCTTGTATGGAGTGCTTTAGATACTTTAGCAGGTACAGGAGAATCTGAAGTACAGAAGATACCTGGAGACCAGGCAGACCACTTAGGGATGCTCAGATCATACCAACCTGTAAGACCTTTCATGCCCGTACTGTTACCCAAAATACTGACACATTACAATACTAAGGCTTCATGGGATTCACCAGATAATCACATCTTGAGAAATGCAGCCAGTTCCATAAATGTTGTGTGTCTGGTTTTTCATGCATAAATTATTCTTTGCCTGGTCAATGGGGTAGAACACAGAATGGAGTCAAATTATCATGACCACCCTTGCTCTGTTGTTCTCTCATTTGCTAGTAAATGGCTTTTGGTGCTCCAATTATGAACATTTCTAAACAACAGTTTCAAATGACACAGTTTGACAATATTGTGATACATAGACAATGATTTTCCTATTTAATGTTTCCGATTTAATTTAAAATTACCGATTAAAATGCATCCTATGGTGTGTTTTTATGGGTTCTTTTTCCACATTAAGGAAAAGACTCTCTGGGAGTAATAAATGTACCCCTGAGATCTGATTTTTTTTGTAAGCACAAGGACCCCATTTATTAATCTTCTTCTATGGCTGTTACTGGGCTATTTGGTGGTAGGCTGGACCATTGAAAATCACCAGAAAGGCAAATAACTAGAGATCTGCTATGGTGTAGTAGTTTTATAGGACAGAGCATAGCATCCTATATTTAAAGCTAGAAGGATCTTTTTTTTTTTGGCTATCTAGACTCACCCACCCACCTCATTTTGCAAGAATTCATTCATTTATTTACTCAATAAACAAGCACCTACCCTACATATGGGAGAAGGTAGCTAGATGACTCAGTGGGTAGAGTTCTGGAGCTGGCATCAAGAAGGCCCGAGTGCAAATTTTGCTTTTGAGTTTAGACACTTACTAGTTGTGTGACCCTGGGTAAGTTGCTTAACTCAGTTTCCTCATCTGTAGTAAGAGGGAGAAGGAAATGGCAAACTACTCCAGTATCTTTGTCAAGAAAACCCCATGGAGAGTATGGTCCATGGGGTCACAAAGATTCAGACATGACTGAATGACTAAGCAATAACACGTTTATAAAACATTCTCTCTGTCCTAAATGGCAAGATATGGAAAAACACAGGAAAAGTTAAATGATAATATGGGGTGGTATATGGATCAAATGACTGTGACAGTTCAGAGAGCAGCGCTCACTCTTACCTTGGGTAGATAGGGAGGTTTCCTGGAGGCCTTGAGGTGACCCTTTAAGGAAGGGAAGGATTTGAATAGGTGGAGAAGAAGAGGAAGGGCATGTCAGGTGGAAGGAAGAAGATGACTGAGGGTGCAAAAAGGAGAATGAACATGGCATGTTTGAGCAGAGTGAGGAAACCCACCAGGCTGAAACCAAGGGATCACTTAGGATGGGCAGATTGGTAGGCAAGACAGGGCAAAGGCAAAATGAAACTAAACGAAATCCTTTATTAGAAGGATAAGGAGTTTGCTCTTCACCTTATAAGGAAGAGAGACCAGAGGCTTTTATAGAGGAAAGTAATGCAAATTGTATTATTGAGGAAGATTTGTCTGAATGTGGCCGATAGGATACATCAGTGGGGCACAGATTAGAATCATAGAAAGCAGATAAGAGATCCTAAAATAATCTGACATGGATTATAAAATCATTGATTTTGAGCCAGAATAGACTTTGGATTGATAGGGATTCTGATGAGTGTGGTGACAAGTGGGAAAGAAAAGAATAAACGGACGGAAGGGACATTATAAAATAAATAACCAAGAGCATTTCCTAACAGATTGAATATTGGGGCTGAGGAAGGAAGAAAAAAAAATTAAATTAATGACTCATGGGCTTCAGGAACAGTAAAGAAAGCACTGGGTTTGGAGCAGACTTGGTTCAGACTGGCTTACCAACACTGCGACTTTGGATTTTATCACTCTGTCTGACTCTTAAGTTCTCTCATTTGTAAAAATGAGAGTGGTGGGCTAGATCAGAGGCGTGCTGAAGCTCCAGTCAGCTCCCGAGGTCTGACTGGTAAATGTTCAGGGTGAACATTTATACCTTTGACATCAGAACCTGCTACAAATCAGGGCTTGATTTATTGGCTATTATTGTTGATTTCTACACTTAAGAATGTGATGGAGAAAATGATAATACTTCAAATTAAACTCGTCTTGGGTACATTTCTTTCTAGAGAGACTGTTGTTAAATATTCACCAGCACACTTCTCCTGATCTAGATGGCTTCCAAAGTATTTTCTAAGATAATTTCAGCATGGTGTTATTTGACTAAAGAGAAGAAGTAGCTAGTCCTTCCATCTGGCCCCTAAGGTGTGATTTTTTTTTTTAAGCACCAGGACCTCATTCATTAATCTTCTTCTAGTAATCTTCTGTTACTGGGCTATCTCGGAGTAGGATGGACAATTGAAATTCACCAGCTCCTCCCTTCAAGTGTCCCCATGGATATTACCTCTCTCGTAGTGACTAACCTCTACTCCTCACCTTGTGGTGGAGGATGGGGCTCTTGACACCTGTTGAGGACAAGTAATGAAGGAGAGATGGTCCTCAGAGTTGCAGTCTTGGGAAGATTTCTTCCTTCTACTTTAATAAAACTTCCCCCACCACACTGCTGGCTCATTTTGTATCTGTCTTCCCCCCTCCCCTACTTTGGAGGACTCATAACAATAAAAATAAAAATCTGTGATTCATCTCAAGACTCCAGCTGGTCATCCCAGCAACTGAAAATGATCATAAGTGCTAACCTTTATATAGCACATTAAGGCTTGCAAAGCACTTGGCATATACTCTCTCATTAGATCTTCACAACAGTTCTATGAGGTAGGTGCTATTATTATTCCCATTTCACAGATTAAAACAAAAAACTGAGGCAAATAGTTTACTGAGAGTCACTCAGCAAGTAAATGTCTGAGGCTACAAAATCTGACATTCTATCCTCACACTACTTAGAGGTCTGTGTCCCAACAACATCAGAAACTCCCTCTTAGCTGCTTGGGACACACACACACATACACACACACACACACACACACACACACACTGAATGATACCTTATAAAAACTGGTTTCTTTCTGAGAACATTTAGCAAATACAGAAGCAAACAAACTCTTTATAGAAATGAGAAATGAGACACATAAGTTCAGTGCAGAAGTCAAAGCAAGAAAAGAGATGGAGAAGTAATGGTTACATCATATGTTGTTCTTGCCAAGAAGGGATAGCTACTATATTTTCCCAGAATCTCACTTCTGATTTTTTTTGGGGGGGGGGGGGAGTGGGGTGGGACGGAATGGGGGAGAGGCCGTGGTAGCAGTTGGTGGTGGTAGTGAATTCCGGTCTTCTCTCATTCTACTTTCTGTTATCTTCTAAGAGCCCAAAGGACGTGTCTCCATACACTGTCCTTGCTAAAAAATCTTTTTGTTGAGATGACATTGAGCTCCAAGGGCATCTTACCATTCTTTATTCTTCCTTAGGGAGAACAGTTGGCTGCCCCTCCCTTCTTCCCCTCTCCTCTCCCCTCTCCAAGGCCCAAATAGTTAACCATTGCTGAGCCTCAGTTGCAGTCTGATAATATGTTCCCATGATCCCAAGAATGTGTGATTGGAAGAATGATAGGGTTGACAAACAAGAAAGACCAGAGGGATCACTGGTTTAGGGTTGAGGAGAGATGCTGATAATAGTTTTAGACATGGAATGACAGAATCCTGGAACTGAAAGTTTCCTTAAAGACAACCTAGTCCAACCTCATCCCAATACTATAATCTTATCTTCAGTATCTCAGAAAAGTGACCACCCTTCTCCCATGACAAGGTACTCATTACCTCTAAAGGCAGCTCACTCTGTTTTGGACAATTCTAATTATTAGAGGCATCTGTCTTTCATTAAGTCAAAATCTGCCTTTTCTGATTCCCTAATTCTGACCTCTAGAACTCTACAAAGAAAGCTGAATTCCTCTTCAAAATGACATCCTTTCAAAAATGTGTCCCATCCAAGTCTTATCTAAGCATTTCCAGCTCTTAAGAAAAAGGAAAAAAAAAACTTTCATGCGGCATATTTCTAACACTCTCAATGATCTGGTTACCCTCTAGTTTGGCAATACTGTTGGATGTTATCAGAGGGCACCCAAATGGAAACTTTTAGTAGATAGTTGGAAATATGAGCCAAGTTTTATGCCAGGGTAGAAGATTCTGGAGTCATA
The DNA here is from genome assembly GCA_028627135.1 of Pseudochirops cupreus. Classification (NCBI taxonomy): domain Eukaryota; kingdom Metazoa; phylum Chordata; class Mammalia; order Diprotodontia; family Pseudocheiridae; genus Pseudochirops; species Pseudochirops cupreus. The sequence continues at coordinate 349,414,103 of CM053581.1, forward strand.
TGTGTAATGGTTTTGCATTCCTGTGGACAGATGGAAAGATTGCACTTATCTGCTCTTTTTTTAAAGAATGGCAAACATCATAGCCCGATGCTGTCTATTGCCTTAGATATAAAATGGTCAGTAACAGGGAAGACATAATGCTGAAAATGGGTTCAGGTAGGCCTCTAGTCCATTATGATTGACTCTACACCCCTGACTCTATAACTGGGAAGTCAAAAAAAAGTCGCTGATAGCCAAGCAAATTAAGTCCTCCGTAATGAGAGCCCAGATGACTATGAGAATTAAATGGACTTTATTGCACAATGCCTTAATTTTTCAGAATAGAAGAAAGAAGGGAAGATGGGCAAGTGTGATAAGAGGAGAGAAAGGACAGAAGGATGAGAGTAAGTACGAGGAAAAAGAGAGGAAAAGGATGTGGGAAGAGGTAGAAGGGGGAAAGTAAAGGGGTGAGGGAAAAGAGAGAAGGAAGGACAAGTGGGAAAGAAGGTGGGACGTAGATGTGACAGAAATAGTGAAATTGGCCTCTAACCTGGTTTCAGGAAAGAAATCCTTTTCCCTACTGAATTTCCTACTTACTGATTTACTATCAAGTAGGCTTTTCTCCCTTTCCATAGTGAAGTCCCTTGTGAAAATGTGTAACTGATCCGTGCATTAACTATTCTACTTGACAAAGTTCAAATCACAGAAATATGTCCTTGTCCATGGTAATGGGTCTACAGCTGTAATCTCTAATTTTTTTTTAGATAAAATAGTCATCACTCTCCCTTCCCCCCATCACTCTCTTACTTGGACTCATTTAAAGGCATTCTTTATTGTTTCTCTCCAAAATATATGGATCCTAATATTCCATAATTGAGGTCTTTTTTTTTTCTACCTCTTACGGTTATCTTATTTCCACAGAATCAGATTCTATCAGCAGAAACTATCTATTGAACATTCACAAGGCACATATACAAATGTTCTGCTCACTTAGGGTACATCCTCAAGAACAAATATAAGTTAGGCCTTCAAGAAATTTGTAAGATTTCATGACCTAAAAAAAATGCATGAATAAGCTTAGTGTATTTGGGTTACGCTAGCCATAGAGCACTCTTCAAACTGAATCATCATTCTGTTGTACTCTCTTGCCCTGCTGTAACTCAGTACTGAAATATTCCTAGTAAAGACTGGAGAACGCTGATCAAGACAGTGACCCACCATGATTCCAGGAACTTGGTGATGAAACACATTTCCCATGTCCCGCCAGAGAGACAAAAGACTTAAACTGTGGGAGACAGACATCTGCGGACTTGAATGATGGGGAGGATTTGTCTTTTTGGACTATGAATATTTATTCTAAAGGTTTTCTTTGTTTTTCATTGTAATTACTGTATTGGCATTATTGTTACTGGCATTCAGTGACTGGGGGATGTGATGGGGAGAGATAATAAATGTTTATGTAAAATATAAAATATACTATTTTATAGAAATGCTTTCTTCATCCCATAAATTAAAAATAAACCTAATAAATCATAATGTTACAAGTAAATAAATTTTAAAAAGAACTAAAATAAAAGAAAGTTTGGGTGAAAAAGATATATTTATAGAATTTTTGAGGTAGGAAAAGGACTCATGTTGCCCACTAGATTAATAAAATCCATTCCATTCTGTTCAACATTTATTAAATGTCCATTGTGTTCAAGGTTAATGAACTTTGGTTAGTGTTTGGAAACACTGTGGTTAGTGTTTGGAAAAGAGCAACAAAAATGAAGCAGTCTTATGGAGCTTACATTCTTCTGAGAAGTACACAGATAACTAAATATATACAAAGTATATGAAGTATTTCAAGAAGTCAGGATAAAAGATAATAGCTTGAGGGGATGGTACAGTTGAACTTTTTTTTAGGATGAAAGATACATGGAAATATCTGTAAACAGTAGGAAGGAGCCTATGAAGATAAGAATTGGAAGATTAGAAAGAAAATGAGGGAATGATTGATGGGATAAACTCCAAGAAAATGGAGAGAGAGCTGTACACAAAAGGCTATTGACCTTAACAAGAAGAAGGACCATCTCTCTCCTCAAAGACTAGAGAAAAGAAGGAGAGACCAGGATATGGTGTCAAGGAGTTTTGAAGCATAAAAATGAGGTGGAGATGGATTATAATGTTTTTTTTTAAGATAAAGTAAGAGGGGAGACCCTCTGCTGAAAGGGAAAGGGAAGGGTAGTGTACATGACTTAAGGAGAGAAGCAACTTGGCAAAGGAAATAGTCACTGTAAAGAATTTCACAGAGAGTCAATCAAAAAAGAGGAAAGAAAGCACTGCTTTTCAGTTTAATTTAGACTTCACAAATTTGCAGCCTCTTTGCATGGCTATATCTTTTTACAACAAAAGGAAATAAGAGTTCTTCATGTTTCATATAATGTCTCTAACATTGTGGGTGCCATATAAAGTTTAAAGAATGGATGATGAATAGTGATTTACTACTGATGCAATACAATCACTGGTTATTAAATATAATTTAATACTAGATGAAGAGAAAGTGCATTTTGCCAAGTACCAACATGCAATACTTATCTAAGATATACTTCTTGCTCTCAGGGACCTTATAGCCTTTGTAGGGGGTTTTGGACACCAGAATCATGACAGTGATAAAATGATCACAGAGAGACCAACACAATTCTAAGAAGGCTGGCTTGTGTAGAAAGAACAACAAGGCTTAGTTTGTGAAATGCTAAATATCCATAATTCAGACCTTTGTGTGTTCTCTACAATCCACTGATTTTAAAAGTCAGTATCCTTTACAGTGGGGCAGCTTGGTGGAATCATAGTATGCACAGAGCACCTCCCTGATGTCACGGTCCTCTTCCAGAAGGAAGGACAGACAACAACAGCAACTACTGTTCCTAGTTTTGTCCTTTGAGGCAAAACAGAACAAAGCTAGTCCCTCTGTCATGTGACAGCTCTTCAACTACTTTGAAGATATCACAACCTTCCTCCCAATAGTCCCTGTCTCCCACCACTAAGACTGAGCATTCATAATAATTCCTTCAACCAATCTTCAAGTGACATGGTCTGCATTCACTTCATGGGCCACCCTCATCTGGACAGATCTTGGCTTGCCAAATAATTCTGCCCTGCCCCATAATTCCTATTCCTATAAAGCAACCAGTAGGAATTGACTATGTTCTGTACAATATGCTTAGCATTGGGGATACAAAGAAAATAAACAGTCCTTGCCCTCATAGAGTTCATATTCTAGCTAGAGAAACTATATTTACACATATAAATATAAAATTATTAGAAAGTTGCAAAGAGGAATGGGGGAGATCAGTAACAGATGGGAGAATCAAGAAAGGTGGTGTTTGAACTGAGCTTTAGGAGAAACTAGAGATTCTAAGAGACAAGAAGGGAAAAGGAAATGAATTCCAGGCAAGGGAAACAGCCTCGGCAAAGGTATGGAGATGGGAGATGAATTGTCATGCATTAGGAAAAAACAAAAAAGACAGTCTAGTTGGATCAAGGAGTGAGTGAGAAGAGGAGTTATATATAATAAATCTGGAAAGGAAGGTTGCAACCAGGTTGTGAAGAGTTTCTAAAGATAAACCAAGGAGTTTGTATTTGAGATAATCAGATATCAGGTGGAGTTCTGCCTCTAAAACTCTAGTACCCTTGACTTCCTTTTAGACTTAAGTCTATGGTCTTCTCCAAGTCACACAGTCATCTTGTCTGCTGTCAGACAGCTCTTCTTTCTCAAGTTTTATGTGTTTATGTGTTTCTCTAGGTGGTATTTCCCTTGTGTATCCCTCTGGGATGGGTGAAGATGATAAATCTGCTCTTCGTTAAGTCACCCATAATCAGTTTACTGAGATCTGGCTACAGAGATGAGGCTGCAGATGGGGCTATCTTTATGGGAGGCTCCATTATCATCAGGAACATCTTCTGCTTTCTGTTGGGGCCAGCTTCACTTCCTCCTTTTAATCAGTCATATGTTTCAGCTTGTTTCTGATTCCCCCAACCAACAAAGGCAGTGACATCACCACTACCTCCCCCCTGTTTCAGAAAGTCAAAGATTTTTTTTCCCCCTCTGTTTCATTTCCTTAACCATTCCTCTCAGTGTGACCTCTCCCTTTCAATATCCCTTCTGCACTACTTCCAAACAGCTAGGCTTTAAAAAATAATAACAACCTTCAAACCCTTTTCACAAACCCTCTCCATTCAGGTCCTGCCCAGCTCCACTTTCCCTTTCAGGCAGTTCTGATTCCAGTATTTTAGGCTTTACTCTCTTCTTCATATATTACACTCCATGGGGTTGCACTAGCTGCCCTCCGTACCTGGAATACTCTCCTTCACCATCACCTCTTACTTTCTTCATTTCCTTGAGATTCTACTGAAGTATTGCCATCTTTGCCAAGTATTTTATTTTAATTCACACAATTGCTATTGCCCTCACCCCAATTTACCTTGTACCTCTTTTGTGTGTGTGGTCGTATGTGAGTATGTATGTATGTATGACATATATGCACTCATAACTCCCCAGACACCTATTCATCTACACCTATGCTGTTTGTTGTTTGGTCTTTCCAGTCAGGTCCAATTCTTCATGATTCTATTTGGGGCTTTCTTGGCAGAGAGACTGAAGTGGTTTGCCATTTCCTTCTCCAGCTTACATGACAGATGGGGAAACTGAGGCAAATCTGGTTAAGTGATTTGCCCAAGGTCACATAGCTAGGAATTGTCTGAGGATGGATTTGAACTCAGGTCTTCCTGATACCAGACCTGGTGCTCCTGGAATCATAGACTTAGATTAGAGCTTAAAGGGACCTTAGAGGCCATATAGTCCAACTTCTCCATTTCCATAGATAAGGAAAATGAAGTTAAATGACCACATAAGATCACACACCTAATAAGTGTCAAATGTCAAGAGAGGGATTTGTCTTCCTGATTCTTAGCCAGGCACTCTGTCTATTATGTCTCTATAATTGTTACCAAGACAACTTAGATGAAGATGGGCATAGATAGATACACACATATGTAAATATTATTGTTGATCTGCATTAATAGAGGGAGTTTTTTTCTCACCAGGAGCACACTTTATCAGGGCTCAAACTGACCACCCACAGGCTACATGCTGCCCACACACAAACTCCCAAGTAGGAATGAAACCAGATTAAATGCAATTGGGAAATGTTTAAAAATAAATAAAGATATAAGACAATCTAGATAATGTTAATTTGCAGTTTTCTAAATCAATATGCAGCAACAGAGTTCCTTTCTACTTGACATCACTGCCCTATACCAATCAAATCACTAATCCATTTCTTAAATGTCAGTTCCCAGTATTAAATCCAGAAATTGCCAACGATTTTTTTTCAAATTATGTGAGTTAAAAATATGCTGCTCATTTACATCAGCAAAGGGATTTCCATATAGGGAGTTCTCCATACATCAAAATCACAGGTTCTAGACCTATCCTTCCCCCTTCCCACCAAAAATAACTTTGCAAGTTTCATCTATTCATTAATCCTTGAAGGGGTTGGGGTGAAAGGGAAAATGTGAGAGAATAGATATTTATTTCAACAGAAAAAAAAAAACCCTTGTTAACTGTTACCTAGGTGGTCTTTCATTTAAAAAAAAAGTACAGTTATTGGTGCCATTTTTATTTTTTCCAGACACTACAGATTGAGTCTGCTTCAAGTGAAGACTGCCCTGGTTAGTGTTGATTTCAGCCATGGCTTTGGACATAAACAGTCCTTAACTCACCAAAGAGAAAGGACCTACAAGTCACACAGTTCACAGCAATAGGTCAAATGAGAAATTGTTTCTCCTGAATCTCCCACTGTAAAGAATGGTGTTGTCTACAGAGTACCAAACTATTGTGCGTATGGGTGTGTGTAGGAGTTTTTGTTTGTTCAATTGTCTGTTTGATTTTGTTGTTGTTTTGAGTTTCATGTCAATGTGTCCAGTATTGAGAGAAGGGTATGTCTTCATGTGGTGTGACTCCAAGAATTAAAACAACTGCCATATTTCACTCCACACGTGTTTGTATTTTCCCTGACAGATGGAGTGGCTTCCAAGTAAAACCTGCTGTTAGCTTCAATAAGAAAAGCATTTCCTTGGAAAAGAGCTAGAGAACGTGTACTATAATTTCATCATTATGCTTTAGAATTTGACAGTCTATTATTAAGTTTCTCCTGTATGTAAAGCTCCGGGAATGAGTAGGTCCTTATGAAGGGACTTTGTTCAATCTGCTGATCTTCATGGCAGTGGGTGGGTTTCTATGACTGTTTTTGATTTTACATCTCACATACTGATGCTGTTTATCCACCATGATGTTTGTTGAATATATCCTCCGTGATCTTCCTTAATTCCTATAATCAGTTTCACCCAGTATTTCCCTTTTCCATGAGGTCCCTTCTAGCTCTGAATCTATAATCCTATGATCTCAATCCTTTTTATTATATACTGAATCTAAACTTCACAGAATAAATCACCTTAATAAAAGGATTTGTTCTATAAAACTTGGACTCAGTCAAAAGGCCACACCCAAGAACCTAAAAGTTCACATGTGGCCTCAAGACTGCAGGTTCCCCACCCCTGGAGTGTTTCAGTTGTGTCAGACTCTTCATGATTCCATTTGGGATTTCCTTGGTAAAGATATTGGAGTGCTTTTCCACATCCTTCTCCAGCTCATTTTATAGATGAGGAACTGAGGCAAACAGGGGTAAGAGACTTGCCTAGGAAGTGTCTGAGATCAGATTTGAACTCAGGAAGATGAGTCTTCCTGACTTTAGGTCCAGCACCTGTACCACTCTGAGGACATTGGCAACAACTTTATCTTGAAAAATTACCTATTACTGGCAACAACAGAGTATACAAAGTGGCAGTGAGATAAATTTAGCACCAATGGAAGGAAAAATTTCCTAAGACCAAATTTCAGAGACCAATCTCAATTGGAAGGAATTTTATCCAGAGGTAATGGAATGTCCCTCACTGAAGGTCAAGCAGACACTGGAAGACCACTTGCTAAATATGTTGTTCAGAAGATTCTTTTTTAGATATGAGTTGGACTACGTAACCACTAAAATTCCAACTCTGAAGTTCTCTTATTTTGAACAATCCTCTTACTTCTTCTTGTTTCCTTTCAATTTGAAGGCTCCAAAAGGGCAAGGAAAACTTGTCTTTTTTTTCCTAGTTTATTTTTAAATCTCTCTGGAAAATCTGTCCTGACTTTTTCTGCTTATAAGTGCTCAGAATCCAAAATTACAAAACTGTTTGTCCCTTTGATCATAGATCTAGTCCCAAAGTCACAGAATCTCAGAGATGGAAGAGTGCTTAGAACCATCTACTTGTTCTCAACCCAGCCCCAAAGCCTCTCTATTATATACCATGCAAGTGGTCACTGAGCCTTTGATGGAAGAGCTAAAGTTACGGGGGTTACACAAACTCCTGAGACATCCCATTCTATTCTGTGATAAATTCAATTGTTAGAAAGTTATTTTGCAAATTGAGTCTAAATCTAGCTCTCTCCAACTTCCATCCCTCATTTCTAGTTCAGCACTTGAAAATGGCCTTCTAGGTCTTCTTTCCTTTAGGCTAAATAGTCCTACTTGCCTCAGTGGTTATTTATTTGGTGTGATCTTGAGTCACTTTACCATTGTTTGCCTTTCTCTGAACACTCTCTACCTCACCACTATCCTTCCCTCTAAAACAGTGTTTCTCAACCTGTGGGTTATGTTCAATTTGTAACGATGAAAATATATCCTGCATATCAGATATTTATATTACAATTCATAACAGCAGCAAAATTACAGTTATAAATTAGCAAAGAAAATAATTTTATGGTTCAGGGTCACTGCAACATGAGGAACTATATTAAACGGTCGCGGCATTAGGAAGGTTGAGAACCACTGCTTAAAAGTACCTTCCACTTCCATTGTATATATCTGGTATTTTTACATGTTGTCTCCCCCATTAGACTGTGAGCTTCTTGGGGGAAAGGACCATGGTTACTTCTTGGTTTTATTTGTTAATCTGCTTGTTTGTTTTTTATTTTCTATATGTCCCCACTGCTTAGCACAGTGTCTGGAACATAGAAAGTGCTTACTAAATGCTATTGACTAATTAATCAATTCCCAAGACCTAGTCCCAGAAGTAAACACATGATCTAAGTGCCATCTGGTCAATGAAGAGGACAATGGAATGCTCATCTCCCTTGTTTTGAATTCTCTGCCTTTCTAAAGAAATTCTAGGCTTTCCTTTCCAATTGGCTGAGGTGCCCGTGAGGAGGGCTCTAAGCATCCATGGCACCCAGCTGAAATGGCATGATTCTGAAGCCCCATTTCCACAAAGAATGGCAAAGACAAGTTGCCACATGGTTTAACCAGCCTGCCAGGAAGATCAGAAGACGAAAGGCTCATCAAGCAAAAGCTCATCGTATTTCTCCTCACCCTGCATCTGATCCTATACGGCCCATCGTGAGGTGCCCTACCGTCCAATACCACACCAAAGTCCATGCTGGTAGAGGATTCAGCATGGAAAAGCTTCGGGTGGCTGGTATCCATAAAAAAGTGGCACGGACCATTGGTATCTCTGTGGACCCTTGTTGCTGAAATAAGTCTACAGAGTCTCTCCAGGCAAACGTGCAGCAACTGAAAGAGTATCGTTCTAAACTGATCCTCTTCCCAAGGAAACCATCTGTACCCAAGAAGGGAGATAGCTCTGCTGAAGAACTTAAGTTGTCAACCCAGCTTATAGGACCGGTTATGCCCATCAGAAATGTCTACAAGAAAGAAAAACTCATGTCATTACTGAAGATGAGAAGAACTTCAAGGCATTTGCTAGTGTTCGAATGGCCCGGGCCAATGCCTGTCTCTTTGGAATCCGGGCAAAACGAGCCAAGGAGGCTGCAGAGCAAGACATGGAGAAGAAAAAGTAAACAGCCTCTGAGAACTTTGAATAAAATAATACAAAATAAAAAAATAAAAAAGAAATAAAAAAAAAGAAATTCTAAGATTACATTAGGCATCTGTAGTGGATTGATGACCATGCAGTCCACTAAAACCACTAAGTATTTTTTTTTCATATGAGGCATTATTTTAGCCACACTTCCATAATATTACACTTGTAAGGTTGATTTCCTGACTCAAAGCAGGATTCCATATTTATCCCTATCAAGCTTCAATTTACTAGATTAATTTCAAAATACTAACCCATCAATTATCTTATTAATTAGCTATCCTTCCCTGCTTCCTCCAGTTTTGTGTCAGCAGCTAAAAATCCCCATTGCCTCTGGAATCAAATACAAGTCTCTGCTCTTTTCAAACTGGATTCAACCTACCTTTGCTGTTTTATTAACAATGACTCTCCTTAATTCACTCTATAATCCAGTCAAACTGGTCTTATTACTACTGTCCCCATACAACCCTCCTTCCGCCATCTTCATGCCCTTGCATGGTCTGTCCCTCATGTCTCTAATGCATTTCCTCTCCCCTCTCACATAAAATCTGGAGTTTCCTTCAAAGCTAAGCTCAAGTACTACTTTCTGTAAGAAGCCTTCCCTGAAAAATCTGCCAATACTGCCTTCCTCCCCTATACACATACATACTCTCTGTGAAGGCAGGAATTCTTTCTTTCTTTCTTTTCTTGTCTGTTTACCTAGCACTGAGCCTAGTGACTAGCACATAATAGGCACATAATAAATATATATTGGATTGATGCCGATATCAAGTAATCAGTCACAAAACTGTTTTTAGTCACTCAACTTGTTCCAAATCCACTTAATTATACTTTTGTCTATGCTGTCTCTATCTTTCCAACAAGGAAAATCCAAGATTTTGTTAAGATCATTGTTTGAAGACCCTATTCCCCTTTTTACCTATAATTACCTATAATAATTTCCTAAAATAGGAAATATAATTTCCTAAATATCATGTCTTGCTCTTTTTACTTATTATATGTATATATATATATTTTTTCCTTTTCTTAATTCATATTTCTTTCCCCCTATTCTCTAGTCCCCATCAAAAAAGACTACCCCAGAAAACACCGTATCTTCTTAATAAGTCAAAAGCAATAGGAATACCAAAGACAATGAGACATTATAATAGGGAAACTACTCTAGAATCATGAATTTCCTTGGCCATACATTGTCTCCATTCATATCCTTTCCACATTAGTTCCCTGACTACATACTTTCCTTTGTCATGTGTTCCCTCTCCCATTGGTGGCATAGTAATCTGCAGAAGAGTATAACCTTTTATATATGGGGGAATATTTTTGTAATTTATTGTGCTATGTTGTTGATTTAAACATCCTTTGCTTTGAATGAGTCTCATTTGGTAGAACTGGTAAAAAAATAAATCAGTGAGGACTCATAAGCTTTGACTTTTTAGTAAAGGTTGACCCAAAAGGAGTCTTAAACCTAGAATATCTTTCATTGGTTCTATGATTGAACCCAAGGTTCATAATTTTATGTGATTCAATTTTAAATTCAACAAAACATTTATTACCTACTATACCCCCTAAGTCTACCACTATATTCAAGGTACTGGTGACACAAAGACAAAATACAAGGGTTCCTGCCTTCAAGAAGCTTACTCATACCACCCATTGCTAAGAGGAGTCCAGATTCCCACTTACCACCACAATGGATTTTCAAATCTGACATAAAGAAGCACAGGAAGCCAGAACAGAGAGGGAACTAGCTCATCCTTTATCACATAGATTAGTTTTTAATTTTGCCACAATGCATTCAGAGATGTTCAACTTATTTCCCTTCCTCTTAGCACTTTGCTATGGTTCCCTATTCCCCTCCATTTGGGAAATCATGATGGATCAATCACCCTCGCTGTCACTTCAACATCCCTCCCTGATCTGCCATAAAACATTTCCTATGGATTTGATAAAACTCATTACCAATTTGTGTTTTGTTTTGTTTTTTTCCACATCGGAGAAGGCCAAGATCTTGATCTCACTGAGTCAAAATTAGTTGGTTATTTCATGAGGAAAATTTACCTGGCACCAAGTTATGTTCACTTGAAAGACATGCTAGCTAAGACTTTTCCCCTGGGTAAATTCAGGGAGATTGCCATCTGTAAGAGTTTGTCAGATTGCTACGTGCCACACCCAATGTTTAATACATTGTCCCAACTCTGCCTGCCCCCTCATAATAACTACTTTCCCTTCTAGATAGTAAGTTCCCATCATCTTGCATCTACTGAAATGTGAACAGAATAAAACCACTAACAATTCAGAGGGAGGACTTTGGTTAGAAAGAGAAGGAAAAAAAAGGCCTTAAAATATGGCCTTAGCTTGTGGTATTCCATGACCACAAACCATAGACTGAAAAATAGGATTTTTTTATTTCTAAATATGCAAAATAACTGTTTCTTCTAAAATAGTGTCATTTCGGTAAAGTAGAATAATTACCAGGATGGAAGGATGGGGGTAACTGGAGACCCAAAAGAGTGTGTCAGAAGAGATCAGTACATGACTGTTATTCAGATAACCAGCATGCCATTGTCTACGAAGCTTTCCTTATAGGCTCAGAAATCGAGAGCTGGAAGGGGCCTTTCGGGTAATCAAGTCATCAGGGAATACAGTTCAGGAAAAAGGAAGGGATTAAGCATTAATATGGCACCTACTATATGCCAGGCACTCTGCTTTGAAGACAGAGGACAATGGTTCCAATTTTGTATCTGCAATGTGTTACCCGTGTGACCTTGGGCAAGTTATGTGATCTCTCCAGGGCTCATTTTCTTCATCTTACAAATGATGAGGTTGCAAGAGATGGGCTCTTAGGTCCCTTCCAACCCTAAATCAATATTCCTATGATTCTTGTCCAACTCCTTCATTTTGTGGATGAGGAAGCTGAGGCCCAGATCACAGGTTTGGAACTGGAACTGTTACCCAACACCCTCATGTAACATAAGAAGAAACTGAAGTAGAGAAAAGTTCAGTGACTTGGCCAGGATCACACAGTTAGAAAGTATCCGAGGTAGGATTTGAACTCAGATCTTCTTGTCTCTAGATCCAGCATTCTATCCACGATGTCACCTGTTATTGTTGCTATTCAGTCATTTCAGTCATGTCTGACTCTCTGTGACCCTAGTTGAGATTTTCTTGGCAAAGATACTGGAGTGGTTTGCCATTTCCTTGCCCAGCTCATTTTACAGATGAGAAAACTTAGGCAAACAGGGTTATGTGACTTGCCCAGGGTCACAGAGCTAGGAAGTGTCTGTGGCTGGATTTGAACTTAGGTTCCTGCATTCTATCCACTGCACCACCTAGAGCAGGATACCTGGATTTCGATTTTAACTTACACAACCAACAGTTATGAGATCCTGGGGCATCACTGAATGTTGTGCTTATTTTTCCTTGTCTTTTCCATTTTCTTTTCTTTTTTTGTCATTTGAAAGATATTTTATTTGTTATATGGAATGGTTCTCTAGGATACTGGGGAAAAAACTATGATGATGTAAAAAAAAAATCAACAAAACCTTGTTTTTAAAACAATAGAAAAGAAGTCATTGCTAAGATGCCCAAATTCAGACTGCAGAGGGCTGATAGATGAAGTGTGTTTCCTTCCCCCTCTCAGATGAAGGGAGGTGGTAGACAAAGAGAATAGCACCATCAAACATAGTCAGTGGGTTTTCCTTGAGTGTTTTGCATTGTTACAACTGAGGGTCCTTTTATTTTAAGTAGGGAGGAGAGATTATTTGGAAGTGACAGTGATGTCAATGAGAGTCATCAATAAAATATGAATTAAAAAGTGAAAGAAAAAAACAGAAAAGAATGCCCACCAAATCTTTCTGTTTTAAAAATCTGAAAAGACTGTTTAGTAGCTCATTCTCCTGCTCAAAGCAAATAGAAGCTACTTCAATATGACTGAGGGCTGAATGTGGATTGTGCCCTCAGCTGCCTTAATTCCCCTAATAAATGCAGTCTGCAGAACTTTCCCCAACAGCAGGATCATTTCATGGGAGATCTTGACTGCCTGATCAATCTCAAGGGATGAGACTCCAAAGAAATTGAGCACATAGATCCAATGCTTACAGTCAAGGGAAATAAGGCATTTCTCTTTACAGACTAACAGTGCCATGTCTTTCCCATGGGAGGCATTCCATGAAACATCCTATTGCTTCAATTCTATGAGATATAAGATGGTGTCAGTCAAAAGCAAGACCTACTGAGAGTCAGTAAGGAGTACAAGGGGAGCCCTGGATTTCAGTTCAGCAGATGTGGGTTCACACTCCACCTCTGATACTTTGTCACTGTCTGGCTTTGGGAAAAGTAATTTACCTCCCTGGGACTCAGTTTCATGATTTGTCCAATAAGGGAGATGGACTGGATGACCTGAAAGGCTTCTTCTGTCTGGATATTCATCTTCAGATGATTTCACTTCTCAGAATCCAAAGATGAGGGAAGAGAAAAGGCATCAGAAATCAGTCAGAGTGCTGAGTGCAGTTAAGGACCAGAATCTAAAAGAGGTATAAAGATGTAGGCAGAGGGTCACAGGCATCCGTTGGCTTTTTCCATTACCTCAGAATGTGTGGCATTGAGTACTAAATCTGATGAGATGCCATAGTCACTTTCCCCAATTACACACACACACACACACACGCACGCACGCACGCACGCACGCACGCAATGCATATCTTCACATATACACAGAGGATCGATCATACATTTAGACTTGGAAGGAATTTTGGAGATCATCAAATTCAGCACAAATGAGGAAATTGAGCCTCGGGAAATAAAATAATTAACCCAAGACCACACAAGCAGTAACGTTGGAGGCTTGACTCCAAATCTGGAGTGCCCTTTCTGTTACAGATGGGAAGGGCAGGGAAGTAGAAGGCAACAAGTATGTGCTGAATGCCCACTTTGTGCTAAGTTCTTTATAAATATTATTTTGTTTCACCCTCACAATAATTCTGAGAGGTGGGTGCTATTATGATCCCCATTTAACAGTTGAGGAAACTGAGGCAGACAGAGGTAAAGTGACTTGCCCGAGGTCACATACCTAAGAAGTGTCTGAGGCAGGACTTGAATTCAGATCTTCCTGACTCCAGGCTCATACAAAATACTCCAGACCTAATACCCGCACATGTACAGATATCTCACACATCCACATAGCACACAAATACATATATGTACAACACAATATAGGACATATCACCTGTACATGCCCTATACACATAAAGCCCCCATTTAGCTGTGCTAAAACACTGAAAAGTTCAGTGAGCCACTACACCAGGCCTGCACAGGTTGTGTGGGCTACTTGCACCATGCCCAGGTGGCCCAGGAAAAACTTAGAGGAAAACACTCTCTGTGACCCGCTGGCCACAAGTTGTACATCACTGGTTCTCAACTTTCCTAATGTGGAGACCCTTTAATACTTGTATGTGGGCGTATCTGCATGTGGGCAGACCTGTCTAGAGACAGATAGAGGAGCACTGTCTTGGTTCCTAAGACCACCAGAATTATGTGTTTTCCAATGGTCTTAGGTGACCCCTGTGACGCTTGTGAAAGGGTCATTCAACCCCCAAAAGGGTCACAACCCACAGGTTAAGAACTGCTGTTGTATAGGCTTGTGCTAAGCAGAGACCGTTATGACCATAGCACCCAAATGTGCCTTTTGAGCATTTACTGCTTTTTCAAGTATTTCACTAAGTAGAATAAAGTGCAGCCGTGAACCTGCTTCTGACACAAAGGGTCTACAATATAGATAAAAAGGTCCACTCTTTTAGCCATAGGTTGCAAAAATATGAAAACTGCATCTAATAATAAAAACAGGTAGAGACAGCTTCAAAAGAAAGCAACAGCCAAGTATTCAATCCATCCATTCATCCACCCATATCCAATAAACATTTATGGAACATTGACTCTGTGCTAGGCACCAGCTGTTAGCACAATGCCCGGTATATAGTATATAAGGCACTTAAAAAATGCCAGCTGATTATGTGAGTCTCTAGGGATACAAAGGTAAAAACTGCCCTCAAGAAACTTATGTTCTATTGGAGGAGAAAAAATATGTATGCATGTAAGTGAATAAAAATTACTTTGGGTTGTGAGTCAGTGAAAGCTGAACCAAGTCCCAGTCAAAAGAAGACTTTGAGGATCTCTGACATGAACCTGATTGCTCTGAAGCCTTCAGCAGGCACAAGATAAGCAAATAAAAGGGAACTGAAGGAGACAAAGATACAAAGAAAGAGATAGAGAGACAGAAACAGAGAGAAAAAGAAAGAGATTAAGACAAAAGGAGCCTTCTTGACTCCAGGCCCTGCATTCTCTTCCCATGCTACCTATCTCCCCCATTTATGCTCCCAGCTTAGTATAAAGCCTGGCACACAGTAAGCACTTAATACATGCTTTTTCTTTCATTTACTTCCTTGTTAATTTTCATTCATTTCTCCAAAACATTGTGGTATTTGGGCTTGACAAAAAGAGCCACTCTGATGCCCCATGGTGGCATGGGCCCTCAGAGGCTCTGACAGCTGAACACAAGTTCCAGCAGGTCTTACTGAGCCCAAAAAGCTTTGCGTGCAAGCCCAGTGATGGGCAGGTCAGGAGGCAGGGAATCCATCAAGCATGACATGAAAATGAGAATAATAAATATAAATAAATGAGAATAATAAGTGTCATCAACAGCTGGCATTTCTATAATGCCTTCAGTTTGGGAAAAGTGCTTTACATGGATCATCTCACTTGAGCATCACAAGAACCTTGTGTTTTATTTAATACCCTTTTTTTAAAGCTTGCAATATAGGGTTAAACTGACAGTGAACATATCCCTTCATAGGTCTGAGTAGCAAAGGTTATAACTGTTAAATGTCATGCTAGTAATTGTTGGATTTCTGGTTTCTGAATGATTATTCTAGATACTGTATATATTATTATCTAGATATTATAGACATTTTTAGCTTCATTTTTAGAAAGGGGGAAACTGAGGCTCAGAGAGGTCAGGTGACTTGTCCATGGCCACACAACCAGCAAGTGTCAGAAATATGATTTTAATAGTCCTTTTTCTGTCCAAAAGTCTAGCAATTCAATTGTATACGGGAAGCATTTTAAGTGCCTGTTATACATCAGGAATTTTAAAATTCTTCTTTGCCTCCTAATAAACACCCTCAAGGAATTTAAATTCTCTTGGGAGAGAGGGGGCTGGTGAGGGGGGAATGAGCATGTATCTAGAAAATTAAATACACAATAATGACAAGAGCAAGCTTTTATCACTTTCAGTTTGCAAAATGCTGTGCATGTTATCTCATTTGCTTCTTAGAACAGCCCTGTGAGGAAGATGCTATGATTACCTCCACCTCACAGATGAGAAAGCTGAGGGTGAAGATGTAAGTGATTTGGCCAGGATCACATGGCTAGTCCATATCTGGGGCTAGATTTAAGCACTCTTTCCACTACACCACAAAATATATACAAGATTAATACAGAATCCCTTCTGGGCTCAGACTATCTAGACACATTCACCCTACTTTTTTTTTCTTTTTGGAGGGAAAAGGCAGGGCAATTGGGGTTAAGTGACTTGCCCAAGGTCACATGGCTAGTGTTCAGTGTCTGAGGCCACATTTGAACTCAGGTCCTCCTGATTGCAGGGCCAGTGCTTTATTCATTGTGCCACCTAGGGGCCCCTCACCCTACTTTCTAAAGGGATCAATGCTCTGAATCCATGGGCAAAGATCAGGTCCAGTCCTGAGGAAACTTGGTCCCTAAAGATAGTGGTCAGCCCCCCCTTTTTTTCTTCAATTCTCTGGCTCTTTACTGCCACCCCAAGGACCCCAGGGAGAATCACTATAACACCAATGCGATACTCATAGCAGGATTCCCAGGATTTGTTCACAAAATATAATAAACCCTCCTCCTCCATGACAAAATCAAAGTATTTGGGACATTGCTATTAGGATATCAAAAAGCAAGATTTAGTAAGATACTTATCACCAATCCAAGAAGCACTGACATTGCAAGCCGTCTCTCTGTCAAGCCTCCCCAGGAGCAAGTTCCTCTACTCAAGTTCTTCCCTTTGTCTGCTTCTCTCTCTGCCCACACCTTTCCCTCCAAGTAATATAAATTGTATTACTATTTCCAATCAAAGACTTGATTAGTTTAGTGCTGAGAAGCTTCTAAATCAGCACTTAATTGGAAAGGTGTGGAGATCCCTGTGACCTGGAGCCTAATTGTCTCTGCACCAGGGCTCCATGTGAGGCCTATTAATGGGCAAGGAAAATCTCATATCCATTAACATTACAATCACTTAAAACAGATTTGACTGAAATCTAAGGTCTTTCTAAAAGGGGAGTAGGAGAATATTCAATGAATAAATGCTTAATTTGGTTAATTTATTTCTGCCACATCAAAAGTACACTTGAAACACAAATGACACCAAAGTGTATATTGACAAAGGCTTAAACATGAAATAGCTACTTATAACTACTATCATACTCTCCTGGGAGATCCATACATAAAATATCAAAACAAGGGATATTTAGTGAGACTATTGGGTTAACATTTCACTTTCACCACAACTGTGAACTCTCCAAACAACTATTTCAACCATCTGTCTTTTGGAAGATCAGACCAAAGATTGTCTCCATCCTTCTCTCTAAGAATCTAAGTACTAGGTGTTGAAGATACCTCCTGTAATGCAGCCTACCTTGGCTTAGGGCCCCAGGAGCTCCTGACCTCTCTAAATCTCAAGATCTCCAGGACTGAAAATGTCCTTCTGGGAATCACTGTTGCATCACCTATTCTCAGGGAAAGAAACAAAGCAGAAGAGGCAGTTAGGAGTCCATGGTCCCACTTCAGCTCACTCAGGCAACATATGCTTCAGTAGTTTCTAACAGTTACCATTGCTGGGGGAGGAGGCAAAAGGGAGAAGGAAAAGAGGTAGGGGACAAGAAACACTGCCCCCCGCTTCTGTCCTGTCAGGAAGTCCCAGAGAAAGAGAGTTTTGTAATACCTATTTTGAAGAAGAGGAGGAGGAAAGAGAGAGACAAAGAGAGAAAGAAAGAGAGAGAGAGAGGGGGAGAGAAAGAGGAGAGAGAGAAAGAGAGAGAGAGACAGAGAGATGAAACTATCTCTCCTTTTAAATTGTCACTCCTTTGGGGATAGAGGAAAACGAGGACCACCCAAGGTTTGCTGTATCATCCCAAAGAACCAAGCTCCTTCAGCATTGAGCCAAAGCTCATAAGCCCCATCCAAAATGGCCCCAGGTCCTCCAGATAGGTCATAGAAGGCAGAAGCAATAAAAGTGATTTTCAGATTGAGAACACTAGTAGTTGGGGGTAGGGGTGATGGGAGTAGAGAATCAGAATAAGCTTCTTATGGGAGTTGGTACATGAACTGAGCTTTGAAAAAAACTAGAGATTCCATGAGGCAGAGGGAGGAAAGAGGGCCTTCTAGGCATGGAGGACAGCTTCAACAGAGACAGATGATGGAGTATTACCTGTGGCAAACAGCCCGTAGGCTGGAATGTAGAGGGGGTGAAGGAATAAGTGTGAAGGGCAGGCTGAGCCAGTGTGTGAAGGGCTCAGAAGGAGAAACAGGAGAGTTCATATTTTGCCCTCAAGATAAGAGGCAGTCACTGGAGCTCATTGATCTGAGAGTACCATGGTCAGATTCATGCCCTCTATCCACATAGGGGTGACCTCAGAAATAACCCTCTGTCTGCCTCTGGTTCCTGCAAGGGAAAAAGCACTTAGCATACATTACATTAGCATAGTAACAGTGGGGAGCTTGACTAAGAAAGATTGCTTCTCTGATTGTGGATCCAGGTGCCTTTGTTTTGTGAAATTATAATTGCTTTGCTACTTTTCCTTAACATTAGCATTGTCTTGGAGACAATTCAGTCAAGAAACCAATTCTGCTCTAATGGATCAGGCTGATAGGATAAAAGTGGATGTGGTAGGGCTGGAGAAAAGCTAGGGTGATCAGGCTGAAAACGAAAGACAATAATGAACAGAGATTAAAAAAAAAACAACACACACACACACACAAGCATTTTCAGTTCACTCCAACAGTATAATGAAGTGTTCTAAAAAATCTCACTGCTTACTTAGGAGGCTCAATTTATATCTAAGTCAATAGAGCCCTCCTTGTTTTCTGAAATCATACCATTTACTTTATTTCAAAGGCTATGAATCATTCTTTGCTGTTTTCCTTGCTTTTCTTTTTCCTTCTTCTTCTCTTCCAGGTGAAAAAGATGGTGAGCCAGAAAGAATCCAGAGAATGCTATTTCTTGACTCCCGCATTATATTTATTTTTGGAAAGTTAAAAAGTGAGGAGGGAAACTGGAATTATCCTGGCAGACACTTACTAGGTGCTAAATTTAAATTCCATTTTTCCTACAGTGGTACATCCAAACGGCTTAACAATGGGATATGCTTTTCTTCCTCCACCACCTTCCATCCCCATTGATTTTTAATTTAATTTAATTTTTAAAAGATATATTTTTATTAAAAAAAAAAAGAAAACACCACTACCACAGTCATTTCTATCACCCATATTGATTAAAGGTTAAAGTAGTACCCTACTGCCAGGTAGGGGGAAAAGAGAAGGAAGAGGTGAGATCAGAAGAAGACGCATTGGGTTAGAATTTGTTAGCTCTTTGTCCCTCTACTAAAAACGTCCTCTGAAATCTCATGACAGAGTGGTGGTGAGTCTGAGTTCAGAAGATCTTAGGATGGATTGCCAAAGTCTCTGCCAGGAAAAGACAAGGTCTGGCAGAACATACCAAGCTGGGAAAGATTCATGTATAGTTCCATTGATGGACAGCAGATTCAGCACCCAGTGACCTGTATGGCAAAGTTCAGAGATGCTAATCACCAGGCTAATGGGAAGTAGATGACTGCTTCCCAGCCTTACATGTTGGTATCTCTAGAAAAAATTTTCTTAACCTTTTCTTTTTCTTTGTGCCAGGGACACCTTCAGAAGTCTGGCGAAGCCTATATGGAATCCCTATAGTGATATTTTTAATATACAAAAAAAAAATACATGGGATTTAAAAGGAAACCAATCATATCTAGATACAATTATAAAAATGTTTTTAAAAATTCATAGTCCCTATGTTAAGAACCCAAGCCTACAGTCATACTTTGATTCCCTAGTCTTTCAGCACAATGACCAACTTCCCTCCCCTGCCTCAATATCCAAACATTTTCTGAGGTGGAAGAGACAATGTGGTAGAGTGGAAAAAATGATAGATTTAGAGTCAAAGAACCGGGGTTCATATGCCATCTCTGCCCCCTTACAACTTGAATGACCTTGGGCAAGTCACTGAGTCTCTCTCTCCCTCTCTCTCTCTCTCTCTCTCTCTCTGAGCCTCAGTTTCCCCACCTGTAAAATGAGGAAGATAGTTACACTTGATGCCTCCGAGATCCTGTATGGTCCTAAATCTATGATCTCATCAATTCTGCCTCTTCATCATCACTGATATCCATCTGCTTCTCTTCACTGACATAGTCACCATTGAAATTCAGGTCTTCACGTTTGGTTTAGACTATAAAATGGTCTCATGATCTTCTATTTTTATATCACCTACATTTGCCAATATAGCTCTCTCTTCCACCTAATCTTGGAAACAATCACTCATAATAAAGAATTTTAAAACACTCAGTTCAATAACTGGATTCAACAACACCATCATAGTAAATGAGTGAGCTTTTCCTTGAGGGAAAATAAGGATTCTGAGAAACAGAGATAAGGACAAGCTCAGATGTCACATCCTACAAGAAGCCTTTCTTGATTACTCTCCCTGCTCCCCCTTCCAATTGTTGGTGTTGTCTTCCTCAACTTTCCTCGTAAACAGTGGAAATAGATTGGACGAACAATTTGTGTGACTAAAGAAAATCAACTACTCCCTCTTTCTGGCCCCTACCCTGGTGTGGGCAGTCACTTTTCCCCAACTTCTCCCTTCAGGCATGACTCACTCTAGCTCTTCTCAACTCTACTCTGAAGAAAACGGGGTTTCCTTGAACTTTGTGCCGTTTAGTACATTGTAACAGGTCATTGGAAGAAATGGACCAATAGGAAGAGAAAGCTGCCCAAAGTCACTATCTCAGGGGAGATTTAGGAGAAAGCATCCCTTTAATCAAAACTCCTCCCCATAACACTGCTACCTCATTTGTGCTCAGGGGAATCTATGACAGTCCAGATTCAAGTAGCTTAGCATGTTTCCTGATTTGGGGAGCTATAATAATGTTCATCAATAAATTATCTTTGATTTATTTTGAGTGCCACCAGAGGAAACCCCAGAAATTTGCAGAGATTTCTTTCTTTTTGTGTATCTGCCCACATTTCCCCTCTCAATTACTTCAGCCAAAGAACTACAGAGACCAATAATGAAATTTAGTGACTGCAGTTTTATCTTCATATCCACATAGGAGATCGGGTGATCAGTAATGTAAAATATAAACTTTAAAAGAAGCAGAAATTAAGTTTTGGAACAGAAGCACCCTCTCCTCTGAGGGAAGAGGGAAGAGAGCTTTACCAATTATAGCCTCTGGCAAAGGAGGAGAGGGATAGTTTTGTTTTGTTTTCATGCAGTGGCCTTACATCCAGTCCCAGTCATATCAGCAACAAAGATGGAAGCAATAACACCAATGGTGGTGATCAGCCCAAAGAATTCTTCCTGACACACTTTTGGTTACACCTAGGAGAAGATGACGAGTACTCAGGCTCCATTTGTCCCCATAGTAGAAAGAAGGTACTTGATCATGGATTCCATGGAAGCAATGAGAAAGCATTCCTATACTGCTACCATTTTGGCTTCAGTCATCATGGTCCCAGAAAAGTCTTTGGTCCTCATCTACACATACTTTATGCCTTTTGTGAAATTTCAATTGTCTCTTCCCTCTGGGATGGAGGAAGGAAGAGGGCATAGTTTCAGGTATAGTCACATCCTCATGTTTTCCACGGGTTCCAACAAACAGTGGTTGGGACTTTCTATTCTTTAGCAGATAGTGATCTCCAATGCCCCACCACACCAGTACTACGCTGCTTTGTGTATATGCTGTAACCCCTAACCTCCAAGTAAAACATAAGCTCTTTGAAGGCAAGGACTATTTTGCTTAGCTTTATATGCCTGAGCACAGTGCCTCAAACATGATAAAATCTTAATGTTGAATTACATGGGATTTCCATCCATGGCAAGAAAAAAAAAATCACAAAGATTTGAAGCACTGAAGAAGGTGTTAACTCTGGATCATGAGGATGTCTGATGTTCTTGTTAGAATGAGATCATGCAATTCTGAACCATGGAAATGGGGCAGGTTACAGAGAAAACATCTCAAAACTCTTTTGTACCATGAATTTTGGTAAAATGGGTAAAAGTAAAAGCTCTTTCTTTGGGGAGAAAAGTTACAAGACCAAGGTCAGTTTTCATGTGCTCAACAGTCAGTTGTTGTGATCTAAAAGTGTCCTGGCTTAAGGGGTGGCTAGGTGGCACAGTGAATAGAGCACCAACCAGCTCTGGAGTCAGGAGGACCTGAGTTCAAATCTGATCTTAGACACTTAACACAAAAAACTACCTGTGTGACCTCGGGCAAGTCACTTAACTCCAATTGCCCTGCCTTCCCTCCAAAAAGAAAAAGCAAAATAAAAATAATAATAAAAGTCTCCTTAAAACCATGTGGATTTGGCATGGTACAGCGGAAAGAGAGAAAGATTTAGAGTCAGATGGACCTCAAACTTATGTGGGACTCAGTTTCTTCATTTGTAAAATGAAGGAAGGAGACTAGGACCTTGCAAGGTCTTTTTCTGCTCTTAATGTATGATCCCATGATCTTATTGCATGGTCTAGTGAAGGGATTTTTAATTTGGGTTATACAAGCTTGTTCCTTTTTATTTTTTAATATTTTGTTAACAGCATTGGGGCTATGAGGTGGAACAGTGGATAGAGCCCTGGACCTGGAGTCAGGAAGTTTTGAGTTCAAATCCAACATCAGATACTCACTAGCTGTGTGACCTTGGGCAAGTCACCGAAGCCTGTTTGCTTCAAATTCCTCACCTGTAAAATGAGCTGGAGAAGGAAACAGCAAAACATTCCAGTATCTTTGCCAAGAAAAACCCAAATGGAGTCATGAAGAGTCTGACGCAAGTGAACCACAACAACACAATAACAGCATTTCAAAATGTTTAATTTTCTTTGTTATCCTACGTATTTTACTTCTTGCATTTAAAAATATTATTCTGATCAGGGGTTCATAGACTTCTGCAGCCTACCAAAGGTATATGTGACATACAAAAAGATTGAGAACTTCTCTTCTATAGAGTAGAGAATGATTTCAACAGACAGAGACGTTGAGGATATGCCTTTCTGACATGATGAGGTTGTCCTATGCAAATCCTTAGGGGCTGGAGAGAGCAAGGATCAGGTCCTGTTAATAGTCCATGTGGAGCAGACCTCTGATTTGACTTTCAGGTCAGCATTGTAGTTGAGTAATATTGATGACTGACAGGGTCCATTCAGCAGAAAGTTGTGAACACTGGAGACCAAAGGCAACCTCATTGCAAGAATTTTCTACCAGGTTTGGGACATACTTCTACCACATTTTATTCCACAGCACTAGAGATATTTAGAGACAATACTTTTAAATGTTGAAAACATCTGTGCCTTGCTCATGTATTTTTGCCCAGCTGAGCCAACACATTCTTAAGTATGACCTACTTCCTCCAAGTTAAAAAAGGAAAAAACATAATAATGGGTGCAGCAAAAAAAAAAAAGGCCCACATTTGTACGTGCACATAAAGTTTAAATACCTCCCCACTGATAAACCACCTGCTTGGGCATGCAATGACCTAATTTATGTGATGAGATGTGCAATTACTCCATACATCAGGGGTTCTGGGATTAATGCCAGTGCGTCTGTTTTGGTGTCAATGATTTTTACATTCATTAAGAATTGACATTACAGAACTAGTAAAGTTCCTGCCCAGGAGACAAGTTTAGTTAGTACAAACAAGAAAATGACAGCAACCAGGGCATGGCAAAAAGAGTTAAACAAAGAACATGATGGGTAGGCCTCCAGGGTGTGCAGAACTTTCTGTGACAGTGTCCAGAACCAGACCACCTCAAGGGGAAATTGGGCATCTGCTCAGTGACCTATAGGACACCTTGGAATTTTTAGCACTTCTCTAGTAAAAATGAGAGATGGGGGCAAAGGGAAGGGAAGGGGAACAAGGATTCATTAAGCACCTATGTGCAAGGGACTGTGCTAAGCGCTTTACGAATATCATCTCATTTGATCTTCCCAACAACCCAGTGGTAAATGCTGTTATGATATCCATTTTATTGCTGAGGAAACTGAGGCAGGCAGCGGTTAAGAGACTTGCCCAGGGTAACACAACCACTTAATAGTTGAGGCTAGATCTGAACCCAGATTTTCCTGACCCCAGGCCCAGTGGTCTATGCACTGAAACACCTAACAACCATCTAACCATCAAACCATACCTAATCCAACTGAACCATTCCTAAATGGGAAAATATATATATATATATTTCCCTTCTCTTTTTCCCTCTCCTCCTTTCCTCCCACCTTAAAAATATCCTAGCATGTAATGAATTGTTCTTTTCTCTCTTTATGCAAAATGATGATCTGTCAGTGAACTCCCTGAGTCCATTAGGATCTCCCCATCATCTGCAGCTCATTTGTTGGCCAAAATCAGTACACACAGGCAGAATGACGACTTGTAGTCAATCTTTGTTTCCCACTTTCTATTTTATTTCAATTCAGATTAAATACGTTCATTACACCAATTGCCTGAGGAAATACGGTGAAGCAAAAAGAGTTTTGGATTTTGAACAAGGAAGATCTGAGTTCAGATCCTACGTTAGACACTCCTTGTGTGATCCTGGACCTCTCATCTAACCTCTTCCCCCCAGTTTCTTTGTCTGTCAAATTAGGCAATTGGACTCTATTGCAGTTAAACTCCCTCCTAGGTCAAGATCTATTATATCTGCACATTCATTTAAATGCCTTCTGGGTACCTGGGATTCAAAGATCACCACACCTCAAAATAAAAGCATTTCTTGTCCTCAAACCTCAAACCTCCAATCTTATATATTCTATGTTCAAGACACTAACTAGGCTAAGAAAGTGGGGAAAGAATAGAAACCCTGCCTTCAAACAACTTAATTTTATTTGTAAAAGAAAAAAAGAAATGAGAAGATTAAGGTGGTAATTGTCAGGGAGCTGCAAAATCAAAAGAAAAGAGATTTTTTTTTAAATTTTGTTTCATTGTTTTGTTTTTTAGGATAGGGGCAATCTAAGAATATTTGTTGGCAAAAGACAAAAAGACAATAAAAGGAGGGAAAGAGAAGATACTGGAGAAAATGACTCATAAAAAGAGTAAAGTCAAAGGGGAGTCCAGAGAGGAACAGGAGAAGAGAACAAATAATAAGATTAACCTTTGAAAGAGGATGGGCAGCTCATCCTCTGAAGCTGGAGGAAAAGAGGGAAGCAGGAGTGAAGACACAGAGAATTGTTGAGATAATTGAGAAGAGGGGAGCCCAGGGAAGTCGTAAGAGATCTCCTCCTTGATGGTTGAAAGGACATTAGGTTTAGATTCAGAGGCCAACTGTCAAAATTCCACGTCAGCCACATGTAACCATGGGGCAAGTTATTCAACCTCCTTCAGCATCATTTCCCTCATTCATGAAATAAGAGGGGTTGGACAAAAGCCCCCCTAGGTCTAAATCTATGACCCTGGTTGAATTCTGGCTCTACCACTAACTCTTTACCACTTATTTCTTTCAACATCAGTTTCCTCATCTGCCAAAGGAAGAGGTTGCATTAAATGGTAGCTATGCCTAAATCTATATTTCTATGGATTGCAGCTGGATGCTACACATTACTACATCATGAAACAGAACAAGGCTAGGAAGGGTGTTAGGATAAGCTTGTCCATTCTATTCCCCCAACTCGTCTCCCAGGCCTTCATCATCTTCTGGGAGTGATGGAGGTAGCATGTCCACGAGAAGAATATTTGCTCTGGACCTCGGTTTCCTCATCTGCAAAATGAAGAAGTTAGATTATTTGGTCTCTTCTAAATCTGAGTCGATGATGCTAAGAGTTTTTTAGTTTGTCTGTTTTCCCATTTCCTTTCTATAACCTAAGGGTCTACATTATCCTATCCTCCAAGATGAAGAGCAATCGAGTGAGTTCACTGTTTTTAAGGGAATAAGCTCTCTTTCAAGCAGTTCATAAATCTTAGACTTTTATGCCTAGAACTGGGCTTAACTGTCATGGAATTGAGCTCCTTTTTTTTAAAATAGAAATTCCCAGGGACATGACCAAGTGACCAAGTAACCCACTTCCCCCCATCCCAGTGTTCTTTTTTTTTTTTATGGGTTAACAGTCTTGCTTTAATCAATCAAACATGTATCATTTACTTAGTTCAGGGGGAAAAATCAGCATCCTGAACTTCAGAGAATACAAACAGAAATTACAAGCAGAAGTTACAAACAGACAAAGAAACAGATCAGCAGACAGGGCTTCCAGTCCTCTGACCATTACATCCATACCTAGTTAGTTACCAGAGAGGGAAGCACCAACATCTGGGTTTTCAAAGCCGGGGGCTCAATGGCTTCCCAGAATCTCGTCTGGCTAAATCACACAACTCTTTCCAAAGTGAGCTCCCCCCCGCCAGTATTCTTTCTACTATACCAGAGGTGGAGAACCACAGGTGGGTCTCTAAATCCTCAATACAGCCCTTTAACTAAGTCCAAGTTTTACAGAACAAATCCTTTTATTAGGGGATTCAGTCAAAGGGTCACACCTGAGGACCTAGAGGGCCACATGTTGCCTCCAGGCCACAGGTTCCTCACCCCTGTACTATACCATAGATTACTTGTTGAGCAAGAGGGTGTGTTCAGAATTTGAAGTACTGTGGCTATGAATCTTTTTCTTTCCTGGACTCAGAGCTACAAATCAGATTTCCTGGCCCTGCCAAAAGGTTTGGCTTCTACACCTCCTGACCTTCGGTAATGGAACACTTCCCTCCTTGGAATGGGAAATTGAAATGGTATTTTTCCATAGTTGATAAAGAAATTCTGGATGCAGACCAAAGGAAAATGACCAGGCCTCATCCTCCTCATTGCACAACATGCTGTATTTGGAGTTAGAGAACTTGGGATCAAATTCCAGCTCTGCCACTTACGAGATACATGGCCCTGGTAAGACACTTCATTCTTCTGACCTCAATTTCCACATCTGAAAGTTAAGGTCCCCTTATGAAACTGACCTCCCTCAAATCCTTTCTGGATTTTAACGGGAAAGGCTCTATTGTCTTAACCATTATTATACCACACCAGGTCACAGAAGGGTGAGCAAGGACATAGGAGGCCATCAATTCTAACCTATCGGTAAAAATAGAATCATCTCTACAAGCTGACCAACAAATGGCCTTACAGACTTTGCCTGTAGTGTAGACTCTAGGGAGAGAGAACCAACCATACCACCTGAGGCAACCCATTCCACTTGGGGGGGATCTAACTGGTCGATAGTTTTCCCAGTATCAAACCCACATCTGCCTATTTTACATTCCCATTCATTGTTCCTTGTTCTGCCCTTTGGGCGTAATCACTAGGACTAAAAATGAACAACAAAGTCTATTCCTTCTCCTGCAAGATAGAATCTCAATCATTTGAAAAGCAGCACAAAACTCTGCCTGAATCTTCTCTTCTTCAGGGCAAAATCCCCATTTCTTTCAACTCATTTTCACATGTCATGAACTTGAGGTTTTTTACCATTCTGGTTGCCCTTTTGGGGGCACTCTACAGTTTATTAATGTTCTTTCTAAAATGTGGTACCCACTACTGAACAAAGCACTCAAGATGTGACCCAGTTAGAGCAGAATGCAGTAGACCCATTACCTCTTCATCCCTGGATGATTATGTTTTGTGTGTATTCATGTGTATATATATTGGGGAGGGAGGAAGAGAGAAAGAGAAAGAGAAAGAGAAAGAGAGAAGAGGAGGGGAGGGGAGAAAAGCAGAGAAGAAGGGAAGGGAGGGGAGGGGAAAGAGAAGGAGAAGGGAGACAGAGACAGAGAAAGATTCAAAAAAGAGAGACAGAGAGAGACTGAGAGAGGTGCCTCAATGGATAGAGCATTGGACTTGGAGACAAGAAGTTCAGTCTGCCTTTGACACTTACTAGCTCTATGACCCTAAGCAAGTCACTTACTCTGTTTGCCTCACTAACCTCATCTCTAAAATGGGGATAATAATAGAACCTACTACCTTCTGGAGTTGCCGTAAGGATTAAATAAGATAATATTTGTAAAGCTCTTTAGAAACCTTAAAGAACTGTGTAAATGCCATCTATTCATCATCATTATTACTATTATTATTATTTGTTAACTGTATGACCGCAGGCAGGATAACTTGTTTTATTGGCTACCACGCTGTACTAATATTAAGCTTGCAGTCCACAGGAGCCCCAAGATCTTTTTCAGATAAATTTCTGTCTAGATATGACTCCTCCATCTTATACCTAGAATCATGGGATCATAGATTTAGAGCTCGAAGAAACCTCAGTTATCATCTAATTCACACACGTTATATGAAGCAGAGCTAAGATTTAGGACAAATTATTCTGACTCCAAATCCAGCGTTCTTTCCATTGTACTAGGTGATGACTGAGAATTATAGTTTGAATTGTGCTTTATTGAATACCTCAGGGAGGTTTGTGAGTAAGCCCATGTTCACTTCCCTGATCTGGGAGAAAGACTAAGAGACACACAGAGACAGACAGACAGACAGACAGACACACACACACACACACACACACACAGAATCAGAGACAGAGAGGGATTCCATCATAGATTGTGTCATTCTGTAATGTCCATTTCATTTTTCATTATATAGAAAGAAAGAATAATAAAACATCAAACAATGTTAAACATTTCAAGGATTCTAATGATATGACAAGAAGACCTTGACCTTGTCCCAGTCAACGTTCTGCTCAATGAATGATTTGTTCAAAGATAGAAAGAAAAACTATCTCCCAGTGGAATGGTCTGGTCAAAGAAACAAGGGAAAAAATGGGTTATTTGCTGTGATAATATCTGTTTCTACACATGTCAATTTCAGATTTCATACGTAATAAATACTACGTGTTCACAAGCACACATACACTCAAGATCAATTTTCTTTTTATTTTGTTTTATCATTATTCTTATTTCTTTTCTCACATCGTGGTTTAAGATAGTGCATAGTGGGTCAACCACAGAATCAGGAAAGCTTGGGTTCAAGTCTTCTTTCTGACAGACACTAGCTGTGTGACTCTGGGCAAATGACTTCACCTCTCAGGACCCCTGATAGCCTTCATCATAAAAGATGTTACCAGTTGGTCACAAAAAAAAAACAAACTGCACTGATGGAAGAGGGTTCCTCTGCTTGAGGAAGTCACAGGTCTGGGGACCTTGCCTCCATGGGAATTTTAAAAAAGTAGTTTTTATTTATATACCTGAATGTACCTACTTGTCAATGGAAGTTAAAGTAAGATGTTTCATTCAAACATGCTCTCTATGTATAGTCATTACATGAAGACATTCGATGATAGTAAGCCCCAGTGATTTGCCTCAAGAAACAGTTGGTTCCACATCATTGAAAGCCTTTAAGTGGAGGTGGGAGACCCCTTATCATATAAGTTATTTTCAAGTATGAAATAAACAATATATGATCACGGCATCTACAAACTCTGAGACTCTGAGATGGTCAGATGTGGAAGCCATTCTTATCAAAATGTCTAATGATGCACATCTGGTAGAGATGGGTCATGTAATATATGCCAGAATGGAGATTCAAAATAATTTCAATAGGTCATAATGGTTTGGTAGGAACCAACAAGATGAAATTTACAGAAATACCTTGTAAGTTCTACATTTATGTTTTAGAAAAAAAATGGACAAAGATAGTATGGTAGTGTAGTGGACTGAACACCAGGTCTGGAGTTAAGAAGATCTGAATTTGAATCCAGTCTCAGACACTTAATAGCTGTATGACCTTGGGCGAGTCATTAAACCCTGTTTGCCTGTTTCCTCATTTGTAAAACAAGTTGAGAAGGAAATGGCAAACCACTCCAGTATCTCTGCCAAGAAAACCTCAAATGGGACCATGAGGAATAAGACATAACTGAAATGACTGAAGAACAGTATGAAATTAGATTCGGCAGCCATGTATAGTGAAGATATCGGTGAATATAAGCTCATAGGAAGATGTTGTGATCTAGTGGATAAAAATCTGCCCTCAAAAGTCAGGAGGACCTGGGTTGAAGTCCCATCTCTCACTTATACCCCAGGGGTACTCCTCTAAGATTACAAATTGATGCTATGCATTGGTAAAGGGAGTTTCCTCAACAAAACATCCCTATATGAATAAAATCACAGTTTAGATCTATAAAAAGAATGGATTTGACATGAATGCACAGTGTTATATGACTGCTTAAAAGACAAATGGGTTCATAGTTGATATTAATAGAAGTATATTGTTTGGATCACAGGAAGTCATCCCTCTTCTGTCCCCTGCCCTGGTCAAAGCCCATCTGGAGATAGTGTTGGGTTCTGGGGACTGCATGTGGAAGAGTGATACTGACAGTCTGGACTTAATCCAAAAGGAGACCAGGTAGGTATAAAAGGCCTGGAAACTAGGTCATAGGAAGAACAATGAAAGGAACCACGACTCTTTGCCTAAAGACTAAAAGAAAGCATAAGAGATTGCCCTCAAATATTTGATTACTTGTCAGGTGGAAGCAAGAACTTGCTCACGTTGTACTGCTCTGGAAGGCAAGATGTAGACAAGTAGATAGAAGGCACAGTTAGGAAATTATCAGCTCAATTTAATGAGAAACTTTTTTAAAAAAAATAATTGCACCTGTGCACAAATGGAATGAGCTATTCCACCAGGCAGTGGACTTCCTACCTCACCAACAGGGTTCAAAAATGCAGTATGATCATCTTTGAAGGATGTGACACATGGAATTTCTGTACTGCAAGGGCTGTAGGAAAGGCAACTACTCTCACCTCCTCTAAGATAATATAATTCTAGGAGTAGGTTAAATATAGTATTTATGCCAATGGCAGCACCGAGTTGTTGATAGAGAGCACAGCTTGGAAACAGTAAGCTAGATAGCTGGGGAGAGAGACAGACAGACAGACAGAGGTGAAAGCATGGATACATGGAGAAAGTGAGAAGGGGAGAGAGAAAGGGAAAGATAATGGATAGGTAGAGATGAGTAGATGAATGGAGGGAGGGAGAAGACAGATAAAGGGAGAGAGAGAGAGGGAGGAAGAGAGGGAAAAAGAGAGGAGAGAAATGAAAGACAAATGGATAGACAGAGAGAGGGAGAGAGAGAAGGAGGGAGGAAGGGAGGGAGGGGGAGAGAGAGAAGGAGAGAGGAAGGAAAAAGAAGAGAGACAGATGGACACATACATAGATGTATGTTATAGTTAAAGATGGATAGATAGAGACAGAGTATATATTTAGCACTTACAATGAAGTTTTGGATTCAAATACTGCCTCTGACACATCCTAGCTGTGTGACTTTAGATGAGTCATCAACGTCTCGATGCCTGGACACAACTCTACAAGAGCTGCAGACCAATTGGCAACACATAAGCAGCTACAAAACTTTAAAAGGCATGTTCTATTTAATGTGAATCAGCATCACACAGGGTGGGCAGGTAGGAATAAGTTGGGAGTCAGTAACCCATGCTATCGATAGTTCCATTAGAATATGGAACTGTCAACCAAACCAGGCCTATTATTTTTTGAGCAGTCAATAAGCCTTTGCCTTCTGCAAAGACTCAGACTGTGAGGATTGTTGAGGCTGCCGCCACCACCAGAAGGAGAGGAACTCCTACTGAGGCAGCAGCAGAGACAATTCAATACAGTTCCATAACATTGGAATGTATAAACCTGGAATGCATAAACATTTTATGTATGTGCACAGTCCCACAGACCAAGTCTTGGTTGGTTAAACAGTTAAAAAGGTACTAAAAATCCTTACGGGTATTTAGTCAGCTTCTCTGCCTTGATTAAATTCATGGCCAGCCTCTGACAAAACTGAGAAGCTGATGGAGTTCATGTGTAGGGCTATCTCTTATTTTTAGCAGTACCAGGATCACTGCTAGGCACCCATCCAACGGCCCCTCCTCCAGCTCTCTAGTCTAGAATAGGAACCCTTCCACTTAGTATTTAAAGTCTTACACAATCTGCTTCCAATCTACATTTGTAGGCTGATTCCACATCATTCCCAGTCACACCCTTCACAGCTACGTAGGCATATTGCAGTTCCCCACCCCCAACATTCCACCCTATTTCTCCTTTGCTTTGACTTAGGCTGCCCCTCAGTTGGGTATTCTCTCCCTCCTTATTTCAGCCTCTTAGAAAATCCCAGGTATCTTCAAAGTCAGTATGAAAATCATCTCCTATAAGAGCATTTTCATGTTACCTGCTCTTCACTGCTGCTCCCTCCCCCTCACTCATGCAATTAGGGGTGAATCTGTGATTTCAAAGATATGGAAAATGCCCAAGTGAGGAAATGAAGAAGGTAAATGACTTTCCCAAGGTCACACAGCTAGTATAAGTAAGAAGAAGAATCTGAAACTCGGTAATCTTGATTCCTATGCCAGCTCTCTATCCACTATCTTCCATCCATGTGGATTCTCAATCATTTTGTTTTCATTTGAACTTTTATTGTTTTTTCTATTAACAAGGATTGATTTCCTCATTCCTACCTCCCTCTCCCAAAAAATGGAGAAGGAGGAGAAGGAGAAAAAGCAAGAATGAAAGGAAGGAAGGAAGGAAGAAAGGAGGGAAGGAAGGAAGGAGTGAAGGAAGAAAGAGAAGGAAGGAAGGAAAGAAGGAAGGAAGGAAGGAAGGAAAAGAATAAAATTTTTATAACAAATAAGGACATTCAGGAAAAACAGATTTCTCACAGGCTGTGTCCAAAACTGCAGATTCTATGTCACTCTCCTATCGGGAATTAGGCTCCCTGTTTCATCAAGGAGTCCTTAGAATTGTAGTTGGTCGCTGAATCTTACAAAGTCTTACAAAAGTGTTTTCTCAATTACTGTGTATTAATTTTGTATGATGTTGGAGTAGATCAGAGGGTCCCTGTTCAATTACACTTCCAAGCCAACTTTACTAGTTACTGAACTAATTATAAGAAGCCAGAGGATACTGACATTTTTCCTGTTTTCACATTTATAGTACTTGAATTTTCACCTTCCTCCAAAAGGCATCATTCTTCCACTGGCTCACACTCTCAGTGCCCTATTCACCCATTTGTTGCTGTTGTGATTTGGTCATTTTCAGTCATGTCAGGCTTTTTGTGACCCCATTTGGGGTTTTCTTAGCAAAGATACTAGAGTAGTTTTGCCATTTCCTTCTCCAGGTCATTTTACAAATGAGGAAATTGAGGCAGAGTTAAGTGACTTGCCCAGGGTCATACAGTTAGTATGTGTCTGAGGCTGGATTTGAACTCAGGTCCTCCTGACTCCAGGGCCAGCACTCTACCCACTATCCCACCCAGCTACACTATTCACCCATTGTAAAGAGTATAAAACTGAGAGTGGCCCATCAACACCTTGTAAAGGCAGCCAAAAGCAGTGCTTACTCTTAGTTGATCCTGTAGGAGAAATGAATTTCCATCATCACCTCAATGAAATTTTGGGGTTAACTACAAGAAGTATGGGAAACATTTTTGTTACCCTTTATAAAACAAGCCATCCAACGCTGCAGATACACTCTTTAAGAAGTCAAGTGTGGCAATTAAGAAGACAGACAACTATGAGGGAAGAACCTGGTCCTTAAGAGGAAGTCATTCTTTTCCTTCTCCCAGGTACTTCTTATAGAGTGTAGCAGGCAAAGGGGAGGCCATTTACCTCATCTTCCCCACCACATCAGCAATGACCAATCAAGAGGAAGTGTCATGCCTTAATAGAGAAACTTAATAGAGAGCATCGTTCTTGTCAGCAGAAAACTGAGGTGTAGAGTATAGGCCGAGGGAATAAAAAAAATGACCTCCCCAGCAGAGATGTTGTACCCCAAATAGCATAGTACCTCACTGGGAGACAGTGGGTCTGAAACTTGTAGCGTTAGAAATATGGAGGCATTAGATATTAAATTGTTTTGGTCATGTGTTCTTCTCTGTTGTGTCCCTTATATATGTGTCCACTCTTCTCACTGACACTATACACTGATGTATGTACACTTTTATATCATATTATATTATATTGTATTGTACTGTACCATATTGTATTATATTGTATTTTATTATATTTTGTTAATTAGATTAGATCATATATTATATTATAGCATATTATATCATATTATGTCATGTCATGTCATATTACATTACATTACATTGTATTGTATTGTATCATATTGTATCATATTATCTCATACCATATTATATCATATCATATACTATATTGTATCATATAATATCATGTATTACATCATGCTACTTCATTACAATAAATGCCTTTGCTTTGAGCTAATTTTGTCAATTGGCTGACTATTAAAAGTAAATATTCTAGTGGGGGCTTATGAGGTATCATTTCAGGCTGCTTCTCACACATTAGTAATTTTAGGAAGTACAGGCCATGTCAGGACGATGGATTTGAGTTTCCTCAAAGAATATCAGTGTGACAATTGTCTACCCAGCATGACCCTTATTAAAACAACCAGTTGAAGCTCAAATTCTTCTTGCTGTGTACAGTATAGCAGCAACTGAATGACAATCTGGGATGACACTCATGCTTAGAGACAGGGATGGTGCTAGAGAGCCCTTGCAAAGTGATGGATGCTCAAGGCATGGGTACTGAACTGAGAGATCTTGGTCTGGTCTGAATGTTACATAGACCTGACCTTGAAGAATACTTTGGAGTCACCATGTGAATCTTCTGTTTAGTTATACTGGCTTTCCTTTTCTTTGGTGACTGTTGGGTGGCAGAGTGGATAGATCCCTAGGCTTGAAGTCAGAAAGTCCTGAGTTCAAATTCTCCATCAGACACTTACCAGCAGTATGACCCTGGACAAGTCACTTGATGTTTCCTGCCTCAGTTTCCTCAACTTTAAAATGGGGATAACAATACTAACCACCTCCTGGAGTAGTTGTGAGAATCTGATGGGATAATATTTGTAAAGTGTTTAGCACAGTCCCCGGTATTTACAAAATACTTGTTCCTTCCCTCCCTCAACTCCTTTAGCTGTTTTTCTTAAATTTGCTTACTCTGATGTTCTGGGGGAAACTAGGGAAAAAAATCATCACTTCAAATATGTCTGTCTAGATGAAATGTCCTTTTGTAAAGCCAATTACCTCTCTGTTCATTCTTCTCCTCCTGAAGGTTTTTTAAAATAAATAAATGTTAAATAGTGCCAAAAGTATTTCAGATATTTACCAGACTCCTATTTCATATCAGACCTGTTTCCATTAGTTGAGCCTCAAATAGTATGTTAAATAGACCATGCCTTCAAAAAGATTTATAGCTGCATACTTTTAAAATAACCAACCTCCTTTTCTGAGAACTTTAGCTAATAAAATCTGGGGAGGGGAGGGTGCTTGGGGTGTTGGCAAATTTCTAGTAGGTGGTATTTCAGCTTTGATGTCTTTTTTAATAGTTGAAAAATCAGTTAAAGGTGGGTGTGCAAAGTACACTAACTTTGAGAATCTCTAGGTTAGCCAGGAGCTACTATAATTCCCAAAATGACTCAGAAAAGAGAATGAAATGTAGGGAGCAGAGCTTAGGACAGCACAAACTTCCTACATTTCTGCTTAGTGAAGGTTGAGTTTGTGAAATAATTATTGCTCAGAAAACAGAAATCAGCCCAAGAGGCCACATCTGTAAAGAGGCAGATGAACTTAATGAGATGAAAAGGGCAATGGATACAGTTCCCTATAGCTCACATGCAGGAAAGAGGTGAACACCAGTATATATTTTCTGTTAGCATCTTAATTAGTATCTGGTCTCATGTCAAGCAAAGAGAGAGTATAAATAGCACACTGTCATTTTCTGGGAAGAGGGAAGTCAGCATTGGAGAGACATTTTCAATGTCATGCTTCATGATCTGGCCTTGGTTCTTTGTCACTCAGCAATTTTTTAGCATTATTTCATCATTGACTTGAATTAGAATGTAGTTGTCATGCTTATTGAAGTTCTAGCTACCATGAAGCTGGGAGGGTTAACTAACCCATGCAGTGAAAGAGACTGATTAGAACAATGAGCCAAATCTAATTAGATGAAATTTAATAAAAATAAATATAAAAGTCACTCCTTTGGCTCAAAGATTCAACAGCAGAAGGATAGAAATGGCAGCCAGAAAGGCTGAGATGATCAGAGACCACAGGGGGAGTACAGTGTCCAGACCAAGAAGGTGAGGTCCCACTGTCCTCTACCCTAGTCTGACTATACGGGAAGTTCAGTCTTGTGAACCACATTTTAAGAAAGATATTGATGAGTTGGGGAGCATCAAGAGAAGGGTGATGAGGCTGAGACCGTGGCACACTATGAGTTATCAACTTAGTCAATCAGTAAATCAGTAAACATTTATTAAGAATCTACTGGATAATAGGTATTATTTTACCCTTCCACATCTCATTTCCTGTATCTATTAATGAGGAGTTGGAGCAAATGGCTTGAGGTCTTTCCCAGGAATGGGTCTACCATCTTATGTTCTTATCATGTGAAATAAAATGTATATCCTAGAGAAGAAAAGACTTACAGAAGACATCAGCTCTGACTTCAAGGATTTCAGAATTCAGAAGACTTTAAGACTTACAGAATTTCAAAGCTTCAAGGAATCTCAGAGGCCATCTACTCCAACCTATATCTGAAAAAGAATTCTCTCTAATATATGTAGCAATTGTTCATCTGCCTTTTTTTCTTAAGTATCTCTAGTAAGAAGGAAAAATCTACCTGATGAGTCAATCCATTCCTCTTTAAGGTAGTTTTAACTTAATAAGTTTTTTTTTTAATTTCTTCTTGAAGGGCTGTCATATAGAAAAGGTATTACTCAGGCTTATTCTACTGGACTCTACAGATCAGAACTAAGAATAGTGAGCAAAAGTTGCAGAGAGAGAAAGGGGGGGGAGAGAGAGATACAGAGAGAGAAGGGGTGGTGGGGGTGGGGGGGAGGGTTTGGATTCAATGGAAAGAAAAATTGAGTTACCCAAAAGGGAAATGAGCTTCTGTGGAAGGTAGGTCCTTATAGGGTCATAGATCAAGTGCTGAAAGAAACACCTGCTTGCTTCATTTGCAAAATGAGTGATTCAAGTGATTTTTTGGAGGTCACACTGACAGGAAACATCAGGTGGTCAAATTAGAACCCACACCTTTTGACTCGGTTAGCCAGGAGCCACTATTTTTGACTACAGTAGGTTTTCCATATTACCTCTAGAAAGAACTAAGCAAGCACTTGCTAGGATATTGTAAAAGGTATTCTCATGCAAGTATGGGTTGGACCAGATGGCTGCTGAGCTGCCTTCCATTTCTTAACTTTCTGTGAGTATCTATCTGTCTATTGCATCGGCTTAGCCATCTACTTATTTATCTGTCTGTCTAATTCTATCTACTTTATCTATCTATCCATCCGTCTATCCTACTTATTTATCTATTTACCTGCCTGTTTTTAATGGTGGAGGGGGAGCAGGTGAATAGATCTGTGAATACATTGCTTAGAGAATCCCTTCCTTCTACCAAGATCTGTGACAAGGTACACCAAAGTTGCCCAAGGTATTAAGCAGTCCCATTTCTCACCCATTTCTGCATCAATACTAAGG
Organism: Pseudochirops cupreus; assembly: GCA_028627135.1. NCBI lineage: Eukaryota > Metazoa > Chordata > Mammalia > Diprotodontia > Pseudocheiridae > Pseudochirops > Pseudochirops cupreus. The sequence goes on from CM053581.1 coordinate 349,451,881, forward strand.
GCCAGGGGTAGAACCAAGGACTCCTGATTCCAAGAGCAGACCTCCATCCATTAGGTCAATACTGTTGCTGTTGCTACTACTTTCAGCTCTTCCCAAGGCTGGAGCTCAGCAAAATCCCATCTCTCAGCTCTGGCCATCTGCTTTGGCTATCCCTCACATCTGACTACTCTCACTGCTGACCTCTCTGGTTTCCTTCAAATCCCAACTTCTCCAGGCAACCTTCCCCTCTTAATTCCAGTGCCTTCCCTCTTTTGATTATTCCCTATTTATTCTGAATACGGCTTGCTTTGGATGTATTTGCTTCTGTGTTGTCTCCCCCGTTGCATTGTAAATTCCTTGAAGGCAGAGGCTGCCTTTTGCCTATTTTTATGTCCCCAGCATTTCCCACAGTGCCTGGCACAAAGTGGGCACTTAATAAACATTTATCTGTTGATTGACGGATGTTGGTTAACCTCACGTCTTAATTAGTTGGGTGACACAATGGGTGCAAGGTTTGACTTGGGAGTCAGGATAATCTAAGGCCAAATCTTGCCTCAAATGCTTACTAGCCAAGTAACTAACTCCAGGCAGGTCATCCAACTTCCTCATTCCTCAGTTTCCTTATCTGTAAAATGAGAATGTCATAATGTCCATCTCACAAGGGGTATGTGAGTATAAAAATGAGATAATTGGTGGAAGGCGTTTTGCCAATATTAAAATGCCATATAAATGTTAGTTATAATAACTGGTTGTGTGACCCTGGATAAGTAACCTAATCTCTGTTTCCTCATCTCTAAAATGGGCGTGATAATAACACTTAAGTCACAAAGGTGGTAGTAAGGCTCAACTGCGATAATGTATGTAAAGTGCCATATAAATATTTGCTATCATTATCTCCTCTCACATTCTCTCCCCTCCTCCCAACAGAGGTAATTTCCTGGGAATTGCCTTTCCTAATTAAAATGTACCAGTCCTGCATTCCATTGCAGAGGATTAATTAATTCAACCTAAGGCATGAATGACTGATAAGGCTTTCTTATAGATCTCCTTCAGGGTTCCTTGCATACAAATAAGGGACTTTTGGAGACAACGCCTTACCCCAAAGGGGTGTATCGAATAATGGAATGGCGAGAAGTTCTACCAGGCCAACGAGGGACTTTTTGTGGAGGAAGGGGAAGGATGAAGACTCTGGGGGATTTTTCCAAACTCTTCATATTGCCCATCTAAGACAACTTGGGCAGGAATGATAGGTCAATGACTTAACACCATATAATGCTGGACTTTTTGCAAAGTGAGTTTAGATGTCTTGGCTCCTTCCTTTTGCCTGCCTGAGAGGAGAGGCTAGTGTGGTGCTTAAATCGCTTGCAGCCACATAATAAATGCAATAATATTACAGAGTCATGACCTGTTCTCATCTCTTTTCTTCCCTTCCACTAAAAGAGAGGGAGGGTAATTTAGTGGGTAGAGCACTGGTTTGGGAGTTAGGAATTCTGCCTTCTTGAGGCCAGGCAAATTGCTAAGGGGTAAAGATACAAAAACAAAAAATGAAATCATTTTAACTCCAGCGACTTCAAAGTCTATCAAGAAAACAATATGACTATATATAAATATGCAAATATATATATGTCTACATATGCACTGTATATATGTATATACGTGTGTGCCTAGATTGTCTATATATCCCACCGTGTGTATATATATGTAGGAATATATACTCATATGTAAATACATATGTATATATGTAGGCATATGTATATAAACACATGTGTTTGTATGCACATGTCCATGTGTATCCTTATGTACATGTACACACTGATGCATTTTGTTGCCTTTGTTGTTCAGTCATGTCCAACTCTTCCTGGCTTGATTTAAGGTTTTCTTGGCCAAGATCCCGGAATGGGTCGCCATTTCCTTCTCCAGTTCATTTTACAGATGAGGAAACTGAGGTAAACAGTGTGAAGTGATTTGCCCAGGGTCACACAATCAGGAAGTATCTGAGGCCAGATCTGGATTCAGGAAGATGAGTCTGCTCTAGGTCCAACACTACCTTTCCATTACACTATATGTATGTGTATGTGTATACACACACACACACATCATATATGCATATATATGTGTTTATGTGTATATATCCACACATATACACACATGCACAGGCTTTATATGTACACATATGTATATATGTTTGTGTGTATATATACACACATTTCATGTATAGGTATATGCATATATACAGATTGTGCATATGTCTATACACACAAGATGTGTGTATATACACATATATATGCACACAAGACGTGTGTGTATATATACATATAAATATATACATGCATGTTTGTCACGTATTACACACACACACACATACACACACACACACATCTTGTTTCCCTTAATAGAATGTAAGCTTCTTGAGGGCAAGAATTGTTTCACTCTTGTCTTTCTCTTCCTGATGCAATACTTAGAACATAGTAGGCGCTTAATAAATGTTTGTCGAATGATTTATGTCCACATAGGAATTTTAAAAATCTATAAAAAAGAAACACAGAGCAATTTTTGTCAGTAGGGAAGATAGGGAAGTGATCGATAAAAGGCTCCTTTAAGAGGCGTATTCTACCTAAGCTTTGAAAGAAGCTAATCATTTCATGCACCAAAAAATGAGAAGGCACTGAATTCCAGGCATGAGGCACAGCCTGTGCAAAAGCACGGAGACAGGGAATGTAATGTCATTGTTGTTTGTTATGGAAAGGAGACAGAATAGTCCAGTTTACATAGATCATAGAGTACAAGTGGAAGAGTAAAGTGGAATTAGTCTGGAAAGAAAGATCATGGCTTTACTGTGAATGTCTTTAAATGCCAAAAACAGGACTTTGTAATTTATCCCTGAGGAAATAGCAGTCATCGATGTCCCTTAAGGAGGAGAGTGACATCAGTTTGGCAGCTGAGTGGAGGATGTCCTGGAAAGGAAAGAGCTAGAACCAGGCCACATTGACCTCATCTCCTTAGAAGAAGGTTTTCTATTCTGAGCAGGCTCCCATCCAACCCTCTGATGGAGTTCCATACCCCTCTGGCTCATGCCCTTTTAGGATCCCTTATCTCAGAATGAAATACCAACAAGATCATCATTCCAAGTTGCAAAATGAGCAAAAAGCTTCCACCATCAGTAAGATGGTTGATCTATTTCTCTTCATCATATGGTTAATTATGGATCATTCACTTATGGGAAAAATGGCAATGAAGCAGAAAGTGTACTGGATTTGACTCAGGAGATCTCACTTCAAAGCCTGGACCTTCACTACCTGGACCTTGGGCAAATCAGCTAACTTCTCGTGCCTCAGTTTCCTCATCTGTAAAAATGAGAAGGCTCATCTAACAACTTTAAAAGGAACCTTCCTGCTTCAAGCCAATAGGTCTGTGATGTTTTGTCTTCTTCATTTCTTTAGGTCTTTTCTTTCCTCAAAGAGAAGGCAAAGGGGGAAAGGTTTCAGTATTGTTTGATGGAGTTTTTTCCTATTAATCTGCTTGTGAATTCCAAGCAGCTCAGAGGAGTTCTCTGAATCATCATCCAATGACAACCAGCTAATAAGCATTCAGAGTATGCTGGATTTCTCAAAGGCAAAATGGGTAGTTTTTTTTTTCCTGTTTCAAATTATACATAAAATATTTGCATTCTGATATTAATATTTATCAATTTTTGAATTTGGATTGATTTTGGATAAATTCTCGTGATAATTCTCAAATCTGGAGAGAAACTCTGTATTTCTAAATAATAAATTGTGCTATTATCCACATCTGTTCCCACTTTCTATAGGTTTAAAAATTCTGTAATTACCACGGGAGCCAAAGAGAAACGCCTATCCTTCATTATCTCGCCCAGATTCTGGCCCAGATTCTGACTTCCATCTAGATTTCAAAATGAAAAGACTTACCCTGAGTAAATAAGGATTCCACTCAATTGAAGTGATTAAAATGAAATGTAAGCCACAGATTCCATTTGCCTATGGAAATAAAGCAAAACTTAATCTTTGCAAGGCTGCCTTCAAGTAAGCTTTTGGACTACACTATTTTAACTATGGAAGTCGCTACCTTCCTACTCACATTGCTCTATCCTTAACTTGGGTCATTCACTAGTAGGAGGAAAACTGTTGATTTTCCTGGTGGTTTTCCTTTTCTATAAAGAGACACTGAATGTTTTTTTTCTTTTTCTTTATTTCTGTCCTTCTATCTCCTTACCTTCCTCCTTCCTTCCTTCCTTTTCTGCCCTCCCTCCTTCTTTCTCTTCCTTTTTCTTTCTTCTTTTTCTTTCTTTTTTCCTTTCTGTTTTTTCTTCCTTCTTTCTTCCTTCCTTCCCCTCCCTTCCTTCTTTTCTTTCTCCTTCCCTTTCTTCCTTCCCCCTCCCTTCCTTCCTTACTTTCTTCTTTCTTTTCTTTCTTGCTTCTCTTCCTCCTTCCCCTCTTTTTCTTCCTTTCTTCCTTCTTTTCTTTGTTTCTTTCTTTCTTTCTTTCTTCATTCCTTCCTTTCTTTCTTTTCTATTTGCTTGCAGTGTGTTTGTATATTTGGGGTTAAAGCAAGGGAGTACTATTTCAAACCAGCAGCCAGATGCTTTCACAAAGTATTTACTTTTAATGAGTTAGCACAAAAACATGTATAGAATAAAGCCCAAAGAATTTTGAATGTGAAAATCAGCTGTAAATTTGGGGAGATAGCCAGAGCCTTAGAAAGCATAGATTTGGAGTTAAAAGGAACCTTACAAGCCCTGGAATATAGGATATGGATTGAAACTCTGAAAGGGACGTTAGAAGTAATATGATCTATTAATTATGAAGAGGCATTACGAGGATGGTTGAAAGACTGGACTTAGTGTTCCGAACACTTGAGCTCAAATCCCACCTCCAACATTTAGTAGTTAGGTCATCCTTGGCAAATCATGGAACCCTTCTGAACCTCAGCTCCTCTTAGGTAAAATGGGAGAGGGGATAAGGAGATGGATGATGTCTAAGGTTTTCTCTGACTCTAGCAATAATAGTAAAATTATGGAGATAGTCACTAGAGTGTTGGAACTGCAATCTATAAGACGAAGGTTTCAAAAAGTGGCCCTGGTCCATGTTATTGTTAGCTTCATGATCTTGGGGCACTTGCTTAACTTCTGAAATCCTCAGAGATCATGGTGGCAATATAGACCACCATAACTATCTCATGGAGTTCTGATGGTGTTTAAATGAAATAACGTCCAGAGACTCCCCTGTGGTGAATTCATGTCAGGACACAGACAAGGACTACATAGTACTGGCCAATCTGCATGGTTTGTGTTGGCATCACTAGGGGATCAGAGCTTTGAGATCACAGAGTATTAGAGAAATGTATATAAAACACTTACCCTTAGATCTTATATAAATGTCAGTGACCATTAATCACAGACTTAGAGCTAGAAGAGCTCTCAGATGGAGAAACTGAGACCCGGAGAGTAAATGTGATTGGTTTAAGATCAGGTGGATAGTAAGTCCCTTCCACTTTCATTGCCTCAGTTTCCTCATCTGTAAAATGAAGAGAAGTTGGTTTTAATTACCGCTAATGACTTTCTAACTCTAAATCTACAATCTTCTGCTCCCCAGTTGTAGGGCTAGAATTTGAACCCAGATCTTAAAAAATTAAAAGCTGTGTTCCTTTTGTTGTACTGCACTGTCACTGTTGTGTGCTTCTCAGCTTAAATCTTTCTTAATTTGTGATCGATAAATAATTGCATGTGTGTATATACACAGAGAGATAGAAACATAGATATAAAAGTATATAATTTGTGTTTATTGCTATTTATTTAGATAGAGCTGATATTAATTCAGTTAAGGCATTAAACCTATTATCAAGGTATTGCAAACGTGCTGACGATTGTAGTTTTTCAGCACCCAGAAACCTAAGTCTGAACCCTGACTCTGCCACTAACTACCTGTACAACCTTGGCCAAGCTACTTCAGCCTTTGGGCCTCTGTTTTCCCATCTGTAAAAGAAGCAGTTGGGCTAGGTGATTCTAAGGTCCCTTATAGGGGGAGCTTACCTATGATCCTTTGGCCCTTTGCACTCTTCAAGAAGGAGGAAAGGAAGCATAGTGAATAGAAGTGAATAGAAGAAGACAAAAATAAAGTATGGGGGAGGGCAGTGAGGATCAGTGGGAGATACTGCAAATTCACTTTCCATTTGCACATTGTCAGATGTCAAGTTAGAAGTGTGAATTCCAGAAACATGTTCCAATGAATGCAACCTGCCTTGCCACTCACCATGGAAACTCATGACTCCAGAAGTCACTGCCAGTTGGTCCAGCCAACATCCCAGAATGACCTTCCTCCCCTCTACCTCCACCAGGATCTTAGAGGCATTGCATCTAGGACAGAGGATACAGACTTCTCAGGTACTCTTGAAGTTGAATTTGACAACAGTGGAAACAGAGCACTGAAGGTGCCATAGGGCTTGGTTTTCTAGCAAAGTGGATTACACAAAGAACAGAGATCACTGTACAAAGGTGGTGAAGCTCAGTTTTTGTTATATTGTCAGATTCTTTAATGTCAGAAATTCAGTCTTTGCCCTCATGGAGCTTACATGAATTGCTAGTTCTAACTCATCTCCCTATTGGATTATAAAGGACTGGAAGATGAGATATACTCCTCATCTCTGTGTCCCCTTTATTGTTCCAATCACAATCCCTGTGACTTTTTAGACCAAAATATCCTTTCTTCTCCTCTCTTCCAAATACGTTGTCTCCCACTATTAAAATGCAGTTTCTTTGAAGGCAAAGATTGTTTCTGTTTTGTATGTTTATCTCTAGTGTTTGGCGTGATGCCAGGTACCTGATTTTTTTTCCTGAATTTATTCTGTAATGGGGAGTCAGATATATGTACAGATATCATCAATTTGTTAAGATTATGTCATCTACAGGAAAGATCCAAGGATTCTGCTTCCAGGAGTCCTCCATGTTACAAACTCATTTATTCATTTACATTGCTAAATGTAATTGTAGTGATAATTTGTCCTTTGTTCTCAGAGAAGACCATGATATCAGGGAGGTGATACCATGACATGCAAAGTGAATTGGGCTTAAGTGAGGCAGGGCTGTGCAAAGTCACCAGCCTCATTCTCTTCTCCTGAGCCATCTGGGCCAGATAAAGATTAGGACAACTGGAGATGGCCCCAGAAGCAGTGGGAAACCTTGGCCTGGAGACCTGGTAAGCCTAATAAATACTTGTGCAATGCTATAAAGGGTACAGTTGCTGTAGAGTCATTTTCTAGTCATATCTGACTCTCCATGACCCATTTGGGGTTTTCTTGGGCAAAGATACTGAGATAATTTGCCATTTTCTTCTCCAGCTCATTTGACACATGAAGAAACTGTGGCAAATAGGATTAAGTGACTTGTGCAGGGTCACACAGCTAGTGTCTGAGACTGAATTTGAACTCATGAAGATGAGCCTTTCTGGTTCTAAGGCTGGTGCTCTGTCCACTATGTCATTCCACTATGGAGCAGAAATACAAAGGGTTTTACCTTTGATCCTCAAGACAATCCTATGAGCTCCATGCTGAAATGACTTTTATCTGCAGGAGGAAACTGAAGAGGGAAGAAATTGAATGATTTCCCAATCAAATAGACAAGGAAACATTCTGGGACACAGCCAGGAAAGAGAAACTTAGATGGATGACAATTCCCACCATGACCTACACAAAGTAGCCTTTTTTCAAAACAAAAATTCTTTAGCTTTTGGGGGTTCAGTGGTTTTTGCAAGAAACTCTTTGCCCTAAGTCTGCCCCTCCTTCCTGGGCTCTCTGTACTGTCCCTTCTCTGAATACCCCATATCTGGAACCTGTTACATTTATGTCTTACACTTCCAAGCTAAAATCCGCTAGTTTATAGTTCATTGGCATCTCTTAGCCTTTGATGAGAGAGGCAGGGAACTAGTCCTTTTGTCTCCTTTTCCATTGCCCTTTGGGCATCTGAAAGAGAAGCACTTTTCCTGGTCTGAGCTCTCCAGGTTTGTTCTCTTTGACGTTGTTGTCGCTGCTGAAACCTAATCCCTTCACCATCATTGGCATAGTCCTTCTTCCATGGAAACCTCTCAAATCAGTTGCTATTGACCAGGACCCCTCTGGTTAAGGGAGAGTATTTTACTAATTGTTATACTCACCATGAAGTGGATATAAAAATCTTTCCTCTCTAGAACAGAATGATAGACTCAAGAGTTGGGAGAGACCTCAATGGCCATTTAATAGAATCCATGCATGAAAGGAATCACTACCAAAACATTCCAGACAAGAACATTTTTTAATCAATCAATCGATCAATAGTATTTATTAGGTGCTTACTAGATGCTAGGCATTGAGCTAGGCACTGAAGCTGCAAAAACAAAAGTGAAACAAACATACCCTACCCTCAAGAAGCTTACACTCTAGTTGCAATAGACAACATGTATATATAAAAGAAGAAACAGAATGGATACAGAATTATTGGAAATGGGGGTGGGGAGGCTAAAGGACAGACTTCATGCTCAAAGTAGCTCTTGAGTTGACTGTGGAAAGAAATTCCAAGAAGTAGAGCTGAGAAGGGGTTGCATTTCAGAGAATGAACAACCAGTGCAAAAGAATGGGAAAAAAATGAATGGGAAGGTGTTGAAAACAGATGGACTAATATCTCTTCACCAGATTCAAAGATGCCTTGTTAGAGTTCTTCTAGGAATGAAGGAGGGAATTATCTTACTATACCTCACCTTTATCTAATCAAATCAATCAAAAGACATTTATTAAGTGCCTACTACATCCCAGGCACAGTGCTAAGCATTGGGGATACAAAAAGAGGCAAAAGACAGTCCCTCCCTCAAAGAGCTTACAATTTAATGTGGGACACAACATGCAAAAAATATATATACAAAGCAAGCCTTTTTTTTTTCACTTCTTTCAGTTGTGTTCAACACCAAATGACTCCTTTGGGGGTTTTCTTGGCAAAGATACTGGAGTGGTTTGCCATTTCCTTCTCCAGCTCATTTTACAGATGAAGAAACTGAGGCAAACAGGATTAAGTGACTCGCCCAGGGTCACACAGCTAGTAAATGTCTGAGGCTGAATTTGAATTCAGGAAGAAGAACCTTCCTGACTTCAGGTCTCTAATTCTACCTGCTGTGCTACCTAGCTGCCCCAAAGCCAGCTATATACAAGATAAACAGAAAATAATTAATAGAGGGAAAGTGCTGGAATTAAGAGAGGTTAGGGAAGACTTTGAGTGGAAGATGAGATTTTAGACTGGACTTAAGTGAAGTCAGAAAAATCAGTAGAGAGTGTTCCAGACATGGGGGACAGGCAGGAAAAAAATGCCCCAAGCTGAGAGATGGACTGTCTTGGTGGAACATCCAGGAGGCTAATGCCATTCTATTGAAGAGTACATAACACATTAGTCTGATTGGATGAAAAAAGTCATTTTTTTCTTTCATTAGATTCAACTGGCAAGTATGTGACTGTCTGTATAGCTAAGTATACTCTTTGAATAATTGTATATGTTTAGCCTAATCACTATTCACTTCTCCAAGGCTTGTCTCTTCCACAGCAGATGCTTTTAATCAGTTAATCAAATATTTACTGAACATATACAATGTGCAAGGCATTATGCTAGGCAGTGAAAAGGATCTGGAGAATTCTTAAAGGTTTGGGACAACTGAGAGGAGAAAGGAAGGCATTCTGGGCAGAGGAAATGACACAGAATAAAGAATGAGTGTCTTAAAAAATATGAGACATGTTTAAGGAAAATAAGGCAAGGAATTTTACCAGGAGCACAGTTTTAAAAGTCATGGAGGTAAGTCTAGAAAAGGGGACTCAGATCTAGAACCTAGAAGAACCCTCAGAGACTATCAAAACTAAGCCCCTCATTTCAGAGTTAAGAGATCCAAGGTTATGGCATTATCTACCCAAGGTACAAGGGAAAGAACACTCACTCTGGAGTCAGAGCTAGAGTTCAAATTCTGACCCCTGCTACTTTCGATCTGTGTCACCTGGGGAAAGTCATTTACCTTCCCTAGACCAGAGGGGTCAAACTCAAATAGAAATGGGGGCCACATATTGACTTAGAAAACCATGTATTGATTTTATTTATGTTTTATTGTATCTTTATTTACTTTGTCAAATATTTCCCAATTACATTTTAATCTGGCTCAGGCCGCACTCAAAAGTGTCATGGACCACATGAAGGTCTTGGGTCACCTCTGCCCTATACTCAGAAGTCCTTTACATTTCTAGACTTATAATTCTACAATCATTTTGATCACAGTGTCAGAGGTTGGATTTGAACTCAGGAACTTAGATTAGGGGGAGCTACGCGGTGCCATAGTGCACAGAGTGCCAGGCTTAGAGTCAGAAGACTCAAATTCCTGAGGTTAAATCCAGCCTCAAACATTTACTAGCTACATGACTCCGGGAAAGTCATTTTACCCTAGTTCTCTCAGTTTCCTCATCTGTAAAATGAACTGGAGAAGGAAATGGCAAACCACCCCAGCATCATTCCCAAATGGGGCTAAAAAGAGTTGGACTCTACTCAAAACAACTGAATAACAACTTTTGACTCCAGAATCAGTACTCTTTCTACTATTCCACACTGTGGAAGTTTTATGTAGGGCCGTGAATACAAGACTAGGAAGTTTGGGCAATGGGGAACCATTGAAGATTTTTGAGCAGGCATATAGCCTGGTTATGTTGTTCTTATGGGAATCTTAGTTTGGTGATGGGAAGGAGAAGAGACTTGAAGTCAATAATCCAGTTAGGATTATTGTTAGGATCTAGTTAGGAATCAGTTAGGAGATTAACTCTTGTGATTATAGTGGATCAGGAAGGGGGAAACAGATACAAGAAACATTAGGGAATAACAATTGGTGGGGTTTTGTCACTGATAGGATATAGGGAGGGAGAAAAGGAAGGAGAGGCAAGAATGAAAGATGCAAGATTTCAAGCTGGGATAATAGTGGCATAATTATCCCCTCTCTCTTCTGCATCATCTTTCTCCCCACTGATCCCTTCCTCTCTGCCTTCAAATGTGTTCAGGCTTGAATTCATCCAAATGTTTAGAAAAGGTGAAAAAAAAAGTGTATATCCTCAAAATGCTTTGAGGTAAACCATAGCTGAAAAAAGAGCCTGTTCTCCAGCCAAAACTCCATTTGCATTCACACTGTGGCTTCAGCATTCAGTCCAAACATAACAGATGTTTGGGATAAATTGGTCTGCTGCTCTATCTTTTCTTTCTTTTGTATATTTTTTTTGCCTAGTTTTGCTAAAACAGAATCCCTTTCAATTATCCTTTATCTGAAGTATTTAATAAACACCTGCATAGATGATATACCATAGGTAGGGCTTGTTGAAGTTATTCCAAAAGATGGAATCCCAGCCTTTAAGTACTTAGGGGAAAAGCAGCATGGACAGAGTTGTGTAAATTATGGTGCTTAGTAAAAATGAATAATAAACTCCAATAGGAATGCCAGAGCAGAAGCCAGAATCTGCTTAGCATCAAGTCTTCCAGAATCCATACAGAACAGTGTCAGCTTGGAAAAAGAACTGATTTAACAAAATAAGTCACTTTTACCTTTGCATGGAGCACAATCACAAGGTTTTAATAAAAGTAAACAAGGCAAATGAACCTAATATATCTCTGTGTGACAACAGGCCATAGCAGCAGAATCATATAGTGGTAAGAGAGCCAGAGCTTAGAATCAATACAAGACCTGAGTTCAAATTCTAGCTCATACACTTAATTATTACTTGTGTGAACTTGGGCAAATAACTTGAGGTCAGGATGGTCACCTGTGAAATGGGGATGATAATATTCCCAAGGTCTGACTATCAGAGTTATTCTGGCAGGGGCACTTTGTGAAACTCAAGTTAAACAGGAAATATTACTTGATAGCAGGAAAATATAAACTGCTGGAGGGTGGGAACTATTACTTCTTTGGTCTGTGTATCCCTAGCACTTACTATATTGCTCCACGTATATGTGAATATAAGAAGGATCTATTATTTCATCAGTAAGGAGAGTTGCCTTCAGGAAAATTCTCCCTGCCCATCCTTGCCTCCTAGTTGTCCTGGCTTCCTTTAAGACACATCTAAAATCTGTCCTTCAGGAAGACTTTGTCCAGTTTCTTTAATACAAGCATCTTTACTTGATCATTGTGTGCTAATAATTATCTCCAGCTTATTAAATATGATACGTATACAGAGACAGAGACAGAGACAGAGAGAGAGAGAGAGATGGAGGGAGAGAGAGAAGAAAGGAAGGAGGGAGAGATGGGGAGGGAGGGAGGGAGAGAGAGAGAGAGAGAGAGAGGAGGGAAGAGTGAAAAGAGAGAGAGAGAGAAAGAGAGAGAGAGAAATTAAAAAAGAGACAGAGGGAGAGGAGAGAGAAGAGGAAGAGGAGGAGAAGGAGGAGGAGGAGGAGGAGAAGAAGAAGAACAAGAAAAGAACAGAGAGAGAGAAAGAAATGAAGAGGAAAGAGAAAGAGGGAGAGGGAAGGGGGCAGAGAACAGGAGAAAGAGAGAATAAAGGAAGAGAGAAAGAAATTTAAAAAGAGACAGAGGGAGAGGGAGGAGACAGACAGACAGACAGACAGAGAAAGAGATTACTTGCACGTAGTTATTTACCTGTTGTCTCTGCCATTCAGTTGTGAGTTCCTTGAGATCCAAGGTACCTTGCATATTATAGGCGCTTAATAAATGCTTGTTGAAACCCAGGTCCTATGACTCCAAAGATCACATGCTTCCCACTCTACGCCATTGCCTCCTCTGAAAGGTCATGAGGCAGAATTTTCTTTCATATTGCAAGCTCAGGACTGTACCCGCTACACTTCAATGATTCTTGCAAAATAAATGTTTGTCAAGTTGAGTCAAATTATTATTACCATCAACAAACACCAATTGAAAAATCTCATGTGTTTAGAGCACTATTCCAGGCATGGGCTAATGTAAGGGGGGGCATTTTCCCAATTGTAAAGTGCTGGGTAAATGGATGATAATACAGAAAAGGAGAAAAGGAGCTGTGTTCAAACGCAGCCTCAGATATTTACTAGCTGTGTGATCCTGGGCAAGTCTCTTAGCCCTATTGGCCTCAGTTTTCTCATCAGTAAAATGAGCTGGAGAAGGAAATGGTGAACCACTCTAGTATATTTTGGAAAGAAGACTCCAAATGGGGTCATGTAGAGTCAGCCATGACTGAAAGGACTGATGATGATGATAAGAATGGGGATGGTCACCATAATTCCCTGTGTCAGGAAAAGGAAAGAGAACAAAAGGGAAATCATTTCCATCTAGATTTGGGTTTAGAGTTTATATTTCAGTTGTTGGTTTTTTTAATTGTGTGTTGCACACACATACACACACACACACATGAAGTGTCCAGAGGAATCAGACAAAAATAAGACTTTTCATGAACCAAGTCTTACAATTCGGATCTCTCACTTACTTATAAAGCACTAACTAACTATGCCAGATGCATGAGTGAAGGCCTGTTAACTAATTAAGCACCCTAGATCTTCTAAATCCTGTGCAACAAGAAGGGAAGGGATCTTGCAGAAGATTACAGGTATGTAAGACACAATCCAAACCCAAACGAGCTTTTGGAGAGGCAGCTCGTGGCAGAGAACCAGAGCTGGACCCACAAAATACGGATTTAATGCCGACTTTTGCCACTTGGCAGCCACGTGGCACTGGAGGAGTCACTAATTGTCCCTTCGTTGCCTCTCCTATTGAATGAGATGATAATGATGCCTTTGGTGTCTACCTTAGAGCAGCGGTTCTCAATCTGTAGGTCGTGACCCCTTCAGGGGTCACCTAAGACCACTGGAAAACACATATTTGTGATGGTCTTAGGAACCAAGACATGGCTCCTCTACTTGTCTCCAGGAGGGTCCACCCACATGCAGATACGCCCACATACAAGTATTAAAGGGTGGAGGCTTTAGGAAGGTTGAGAACCACTGCCTTAGAGGCATGTGGTGTCGTATAGATAAGATCATGTTTTGCCAACAAAAAGATAAGTATTTTGCAAACTTTTTTTTTAATATTACTCCCTGAGCTATGGTTTCCTCATCTTAGAAAATGAGGGTAACACCTATAACACTCATTCATTCATTTACTCATTCAACAAATATTTATTGACCTGCAGGATTATTGTGAGGCTTTAATAAGGTAATGTATGAAGAATGAGAGCCACCCCGTAGAATGGGGCCGCTATCCCTGAAGTCAGAAGGACCTGAGTTCAAATCCCCGCTCAGACAATTCTTAGCTATATAACTCTGGGCAAATCACTTAACCTTAATTTTTCTCGGTTTCCTTGTCTGTAAAATGGGTGAAATAATAGCAGCTCCCGCCCAGGGTTGTTGTGAGTATCAAAGGAAATAATAAATTAGTGGCTACAGTACCTGGTATGTCATCTGCACCATCTAAATGTTAGCCATTATTATTAGTTAGTGAATTAGTTAGTTCCTAATTTCTCATTGCTCTAAGCAACTCTCAAAGATTGTAAATTGGGGAGAAGGAGCTGCTTGGCATTGGTAAGAGGGAGTTTCCTCTTAAGACATTCTCTCAACTAGTGAAATCACAGGTCCAATTCCATCACATTCCATTATAAGTAATGTAAATGCCAAAACCGTTTAACATATGAATCACATTACCAGGTGATGAATGAGATTAATACAATACTGACGCTGGCCTCCTAAGACTATGCTGAGAATTAATTGCATAGGAAACTTTCAGGAAAATTCACACAATTCTTTACTAATCTAAATGAAAATATATGTCTAGGTCTTGTGCTTAGTAAGGAATGATGACTGTTATGGGAAAGGATAAGGAAATCTAGGCTATTTCCCTAATTCTACAATGAGGTGGTTTTGCTTTCTCATGATAAGGGGAGCTTGAATCGTTCACTGTGTAACTGACTGCTCCCTATTGGAAGTATTTAAACGGAGGGGCTCCTGAGCCCAGTGTGATCAGTTTCAGAAATGATGGGATTTTGTTTCATTAATTTGTCATTTTTCTTGCCTGTGTTCACCGGCACCATTCACAAAACACTATTCTCCTGTTTGCAAAAGCCTTGTGAATCTGATATAAATAAGGCATTCTGAAATCTGTTTCCATTTTAGTGAGGGAATAGGTTTCTTGGAAGGGACTTTAAACACCAACAAGGAAAAACTTTCCACTTTAAAGATGAGGAAACTGAGCCCCACGCACAATTACTAAGTAATAGATCTTAGATCTCACCCCCAAAATGTCTGGCTCCAGTCTAGTACTGGGCTGCCTCTATACTGGAACAATGATAGAATAACAGGATCCCAGGTTTAGAGGTAAAAGCACCTCATGGACCAAGTCTTTGCAATTCTGATTTCTCACCTACTTAAAAAGCATTACTAAATATACCAAATAAGGGTCATTTACTCCAAGACCTTCATTATACAGATGAGGAAACTGAGAGCTAGATAGCCTAAGTGATTTTTTTCAATGTTACACAAGTAACTAATTGGCAGAAGAGGATTTGAATTAAGGTTCCTTGGGTCCCAATCCAGTATTCTATCCAATATATGATGACAATAGGTTAGAAAAGAATGTTATAAGCATAATATGACTAGGTATCAGATAAAAATATGTTTGTTTGTTTTTTTAAATCTTACTCAATCCTGGTAAGAAAGATAAATATATGATAACTACACTACTCAATTTAATTTAACAAGAATTTATTAAGGGCCTACTATAGCTGGTGTAGTGGAGAGAATGCCAGCCTGGAGTCAGGAAGACTCATCTTCACAAGTTCAAATCTGGCCTCAGACAATTCCTAGCTGTGTGACCCTGGGCAAGTCACTTCACCCTGTTTGCCTCAGTTTCCTTATCTGTAAAATGAGCTGGAGAAGGAAATGGCAAACTCCTCCAGTGTCTTTGCCAAGAAACCCCAAAGGGGTCCTCAAGAGTCAGAGATGATTGAAAAATGACTGAGCAACTACCCAGGGTAACAAAAACAAAGGGAAAAGAGTGTTTCTGCTTTCAAAGAGTTCACCTTGCACAACATCACAATTATATAGATTCAGAACTCATTGAATGTCTTAGATATAAAGAGTAATCATTAATGTTTTAATGGTGACTGAAAGGAAGGTCTTTGGTGAAGTGTCCCAATGATCTTTTTGGATAAAGGCAGAGATAGCATGCTTCACAAATGTGTAGACAGCATGATTCTGGGAGGGTCTGCTAACAGCTTAGATGATAGACTCTATCTAGACAAGTTAAAATAAGAGGCCAGATGTATGGTCAGTATAGTGAGACATAATAGGGATAAATGTAAATTCTGCATGTGGTTTCAAATAATCAAGATTTAAGGGGGAGAGGACTGGGAAGAGATAAGGTTAGCAGTAGTTCACCCCCAAATGGTCTGAATGTTTCACATTGCTGGGAATTCCATTGCCATATGCCCCAAAACCATGCATGAGGGGTTACCATGGGCAATAAGGGCAAAACCTACTGGTCTGGTCCAAGAGCCCATTAGCTCCCAATAGCCCTTGCCTATACCCCACCCATCCCACGAGGATATCCCCTAGTCATCCTAAGGATCCCTGGGCCTTTCTATTGGCTCTGTAGCTGCCCTCTAAGCAGCACAAAGCCTATCTACCCAGAGCTTGAACTCTTTCATGTAAGTTATTTTCTCTAATGAGAAGTTGAGTTGTTTGAGAGTTGGGGCTGTCTCATCTTTCAATTTTTTTTCCTAGTGTTTGACACGACACTTGGTACATTACAAGTGTTTAATAAATGTTTGGTTTGGTTCTGGGTTTTTTTTCCCCCATTCCATCCAGTCTGAAGCAATAGTGTTATATTGTGGCCAAAAGAAACTACCAATGGGACCCTACACTGAATTAAGAAAAATCCAGCATCCAGATGGAGGGAGGTGATGTTGAGTCCCAATGTACCATACCCATGCCACACATGGCTTATTACTGTCAGTCCTAAGTGCCACAGAGAAGTAATTGCCTCAGGGTGCAGGAGGAGAAATATTTTCTGGACACTGTCGAGGCAGGAATTTGTTTTGCTTGACCATGTACACTTATTAAAGGCTACCTATCCCCCTCTTTAAGGAAGGGAGATTGGTTTTGTTTTGTTTCAGTGTCGGTGGAGTGGAAAGGAAAAAAATAGATTTTTGTTCATTAAGAAAAATACAATTAAAATAAAATTTTAAAAAATGAAGAGATTGGACTAGACAGCTATCCATAGATATCCCTTTTGGCTCTAAATCTACGATCCCATGGGCTTGTGACTGCTTGTCAGCCATCTTGCAGGTGTCCTTGCTTAGCTGCCGGTTGGATTACGCGGTGTCAGTGGTCATCTCAGTTTTAACATGGAGCCAAGCAGAAAAAAAAACTAGACCATATTCTACATGCCAGTCCTTCAAATAATTGAACCGTAGACATCTTGCCATCTGCAACTCAAAGGTCCTGTGATTCAGTAAGAGAAATCAGGAGAGGGGCAGCTAGGTAGTGTAGTGAATAGACCACCGGCCCTGGAGTCAGGAGGACCTGAGTTCAAATCCAGCCTCAGACACTTAACACACTTACTAGCCATGTGAATTTGGGCAAATCACTTAACCCCAATTGCCCTCCAAAAAGCAAAAAAAAAAAAAAAAAAAAAGAGAAATCAGGAGATAGCTGGGAGCAGAGTAGAATTATCAGTGTGTAAGAGGTGACTTTGGGGGAGCAGGGGTGGGTAGAACACCCTAGGAAATGTAGCCAATGTAAGAACAAAGACAGCAGTGAGAACATGTCTTTTTAAAAGAATTGTCAAAGATATCTGTTCCAGAATAATGGCATGTCACGCTTCAGTTACTGTGTAGAGTAGATAATCGCACATGTTCCTTTTCATACAAATATTCTGCACCTACAGTCAGAGACAAGCAAAGGACTCAGTAATCAAGAAGGGGAAGCAATGGACTTCTGCAAGCTAAAGACTGGTGAGTTTGACGTCAGTCCTTGGCAAAATTATAGGCCAGATTATTAAACAGATGGCATGTAAGCCCTGAGAAAGGGAAGCGGGGCTTACTAGAAACCAGCATGCTTTCACTAAGAGTAAATCATATCAGACCAGTCCAGTTTCCCTTTTTAACAAGGTTGACCAGCTGACAAAGCAAGGAAATGCTAAAGATTTATTTAAAGAATTTTAGCAAGGTATTTTACAAAGCCTTTCATGATCTCTGTGGACAAGATGGAGAGACGTGAACAGGAAAATAATTCCAAAGAGTGGTTTTGTAGCTAGCTGAATGACCATGATTGGTATCCCCCCCCCCTTTTTTTTTCCTTTTAGCAGGTATATACCAATACACATGCCAGAAACCAGATGATGCATAGCAGCAAGTTACTTAAAAGATACACATCTCCTGGTACATTTACTAAATGTATTTTCAAGCTAAAATGAAGAAGCAAGTAAGAAGTGATGTGTAGTTTAACAAATGGAGTTTCATGTACTCACTCCTTTGACTTTGTTACAAATTTTCAGTCTCTTTGTCTTTGTCTCTGTCTCTCTCTCTCCTTCCTTGCCTCCCTCTTCTTTTTCTCTTCTTCTCTCTCCCTCCCCCTTCACTCTTTTCCTCTTTCCCTTCCTGCCTCTCTCCCTTTCTGTGTCCTCTCTCTCTCTCTCTCCCTTTCTCTTTCTTTTCCTTCCTCTCTCTCTCTGTCCCTCTCTTTCTTAGCCTCTCTGTCTCTTTCTGTTTCTCCCTCCGCACATTAGCCACTGTTCATCCTCAACAGTCCCATTCTTCAGTGAATCTGTACAAATCCAAACTAGATTTGTATTCAGTGATATGGTGATGTTCTTGGCTTTCTATCCTCGAAATTTGTTTAACTTTATGTTTTAGCCAACATTACACCATTATTCATTGTCAGTTTTAAAATGTTTTTCTATTTTTCTCAGTCTCTAAGCTTATTTTTAAGAAATTAACTCATTTTATATGTATTTATAATTTGTTCCATTGAACAACAAAAATTTAAAAAACCTCTCATCTAGCAAAACAAATTCCCACACTAGCTATCCCCAAAACTGTTATGTCTCTCTTTGCATTTCTAGTTGATCCCGTCTGGCAAGACATAAGTGGGATTGCATCTTCATTCTTCTGAATTCATGGGTCCATTGCATCAACTTCATTGTCATTGCATCAGTCAGAAGTGTAAAGTCACTCAAAGTTTCCCCCCTATAATATTGTTGTCATTGTATAAATTGTTCTCCAACTTCTGCTTTG
The DNA here is from genome assembly GCA_028627135.1 of Pseudochirops cupreus. Lineage (NCBI taxonomy): Eukaryota > Metazoa > Chordata > Mammalia > Diprotodontia > Pseudocheiridae > Pseudochirops > Pseudochirops cupreus. The sequence continues at coordinate 349,471,117 of CM053581.1, forward strand.
CATCATTCTTATGTCATCCTACTTTCCTCTGAAACCATAGATTTCATCCATCGCTTCATATGGTATAATCATATTCTCTAACATTGATATACCATAATTTGTTCAGCCATTCTCCAAAGGGAGGGCAGACCTTTAGTTTCAAGCTCTTTGGATTCTTTGAAAAGAGCTATCAGTAATTATTTTGTACATATCGGTCTTTTTCTTCTTTTTTTTTGATTTCTTTAGACTGTAAGCCTAGTAATAGTATAAATGGGTCAAAGGAGATACACAGTTTTGTAGGCTTTGGAAGAATAGTTCAAATTGGCCAGAATGGCCAGACCAATTCAGTGATTTTCCTAAAGTTCAGATTCAATCATGTCACTGAATCCTACTCAATAAATTCCAGTGACTCCCTATCACCTCTAAAATCAAACATAAAATATTTTCTTCAGCACTCATAACCTAAGATATTTCATGATACCATAATAATATAATACAATTCATAACCATAACTCTTCATAACCTGGCCCCCTTCTCCCTTCCCAGACTGCTTAAACTTTAATCCCTACCACATATACTCTTGGATCTAGTGATGCTGATCTTCAGACTTCCTTCAACAAGAAGCTTGTCTCTTTGCTCCAGGCATTTTCTTTGCTGTCCCCTGTGCCAGAAACACTATCCCTCCGCATGTCTATGTATTGACTCCTCTGGCTTCCTTTAAGTCTCAGCTAAAATCTCACCTTCTACAGAAAGCTTCCCCCAATCCTTCCTAATTTCTGTGCCTTCTCTCTGTTAATTATCCCCTATTTATACTGTATAGAGTTTATTTGCAAATATTCGTTTGTTTATCATCTCCTCCATTAGATTGGAAGCTCCTTGAGGGCAGGGTCTGTCTTTTGCCTCTTTTTATATCCCTGGCACTTAGCACAGTGCCTGCCACATAGGTCATTAATAGTAAACATTATCAAATTTTTCCTGACCGGCTGACAATTCACATCTCCAACAACAAAGCATTATTATACCTGTTTTCCCACAGCTTCTCCCACATATGATCATTTTCCTGTTTTGTCATATTTGCCAATCTGATGGGTGAAAGGTAGAATTTCAAGGTTGCTTAGATAACTTAAAATAATTCAAGAAGTTAAAACTAGCTGCTGATTTTAATTTTGTTTTCATTAGAGTGGTAGAAAATGTGTTTTGGAGAACCTATCCAAAGAATCTTTCTTTCCCTTTTTTGAATTTATTTCATTCATTTTTGCATTACCTTCATTTCTACATATATTCCTCCCATATTTCTTCCTTTCTCCTCCCCAGAGAGCCATGCTTTGTAACACAGATTTGAAAAGAAGGAAAGTTGTTCAAAAAGAAAACCCAACACATCAATCATGTTGGACATATATAGCAGGGGTGAGGAACCTGTGGCCTGGAGGTCATAAGTGGCCTTCTAGGTCCTTGGGTTCAGCCTTTTGACTGAGTCCAAGTTTTACAGAACAAATCTTTTATTAAGGGGATTTGTTCTATGAAGTTTGGATTCAGTCAAAGGTCTGCACTTGAGGACCTAGAGATCAGGTTCCCCACCACATCAGGTTCCCCACCACACCCATAGTCTCCCATCTCTGCAAAGAAGGAAAGAAAGTACAGTTTCTCAACCCTTTTCTGGAGCTAAGCTCCAGAATCATTACACAGACCTCAGTATCTCATTTTTGTTCTTTTTGCTTACATTTCTGAAGTCATTTATAGTATATATTGTCTTTCCAATTCTCCTTATTTCGCTTTGAATAAGTTTATCACATGGGGTAAGTTTTTCCATGGGATACAGTGAAAAGTATGTTGGTTTTGGATTCAGAGGACTTGACTTTGAATCTTGTTCCTGTTATAAACTACAGTGTGACCTTGGGCAAGTCATTGAGCATTTCTAGGATCTCATCTGTAAAATTAGAGGTTGGATTAGATGACCCATAAGGTCCCTTCCAACTTGAATTCTGTCATCCCATGCTTCTCAGAATCCTTCTTAGTCATCATTTCTTCTGACATAATAATTATCCATTACATGAATGTACCATAATTTGTTTAGTGATCATAGATTTTGCACTGAATGGAACCTCAAAGAACATCTAGTCGAGCCCTCTCATTTTATAGAGATGTTAAATAATTTGCACGAGATCATAGAGGTATGAAGTGGCACAGCCAAGTTATGAAAACAAGTCCTTTCATTCTATGGGACCTATTTTATTTCCCAGTTTTGTTTTGGTTTTTCTTGCAGCCACAAAAAATCCTATATACCAAAAAATGTTGGTTCAAGGCTGTCTGGTCCCAAGGGTTATCTCTAGCAGCTTGCCTGCCACAGAGCCCAATGGTTGGTCCCGACTTATTCCATATTTTTATTAATGATTTGAATGAACCCATAGATGGCATGCACGTTGAGTTACTGATAAAATCAAGCTGGGCATTATGTTTAATTCACTGATTCACCGAATTAGGATAAAAAAGTTCTCCACAGAGTAGAAAGATAGGACAAATAATAACAACAACAAAACGAGCAATTATTAGCACGTCTACACCACTTAAAACTGCAAAGAATTTTACACGTGTTGTCTCACTTGACCCTCACAACAACCCTGAGAGATAGGTACTATTAATATCCCCATTGTAGAGAAGAGGAAATTGAAGCAGGCAGAGATTTGTGACTTGACCAGGATCATACATTATTTCCCAACAAAAGACATTCAATTAGACATCATAGAAAAGAAAGTGACATGGAAATATCAGCAACTGTACCCATAAAGTTAAAGGTATATTCTCTCCCACAGATTGCAATACCAGCAGAAGCAGATATACATTCAGAAAACATGCATGACCTGTGAATACATGTAGACAGTACACACTGAGGGAAATGCATTGCCAGAGCACCTCACAACTTGTTCCAAAAGACCTAGTGCAATTTTAGGTTTTTGTAGCTATTTTTAAAAAAACTATTATTTAATTGTATTAATATAAGGCTACACATATCCTCACATTGTTCTCTACTAGCTGTTTCCCTTCTATTAAGCATCTCTGATAGGATCATTGTTACTCACCTCTCTGCTACTATCTCCTGGGCTTTAGGATCATCTCTTCAGCTCTTGCCTTCTATCTGCTAAGGTACAGTGACTTGAAAGCCTCTCCCTGACAAGTACAGGAAGATATATTGCCCATAGCCATTACCCTTCACTAAACATAGACAACAGAGGCCAGTCAGTGCCCCAGAATCTATTCTTTTGACTTGCTCTCTCTAGTAATCACTAACAGCCTATAATTCAAATTACCTATTTTATTTAGGTACTGGTCGTGTGGGGATTAGGTATTATTTAGGGATTGAAAATTCCTTGTAACTCCCAGTTATTCTTGGATGATAAATCCATGCCCCCTAAAGTTCATTTGGGGAATCATGCCCATCAAAACAAAATAAAACAAAAGACATAACCTATACAGAGGGCTATCAAACCTTCCTCACTCCTAAAAATCTTGTCTTATTGGCAAGCACACGTGGTAAGACAAGAACAAAAACTAGGGGAAAATATCCAGAAAATAACCTTCTACCCTTCTGGTTTGCATTTTTGTCTTCATTATACATGTCAGCAGCAACAACAGCATCCTGGATTTTATGCCCTACTCCAGCCAGCACAAAATGGTGCTGTCTCCTTAAATGTCTTCAGAGTTTTAGTCTCAGAAGCTTACAATCATTTCCGAGTCTCTTTCTCCCATATAATTTTAGTCCATCATTTCCTATCTATTTTTCTCTGAATCTTTTGAAGTGTAGTGTCCCAAAATAAAGGATATGTGTCAGATTATACTCAGCTTTATTCTCTTTCTGTTCCACAAATTCTAAGATGGAGTGTTTAATCCCTTTCCCAAGATTCCCATCATTTCCATTCCAACAACCAGTTCTTTCTTGTTCTGTGAAAAACAAATCTGTAATAGAATTCTCCTTTGGTCCCTCCACCTTTTTGAAAGATACAGTTATCATTAAGGCAAGCCAACAAAGCATTCTCTGTTCTACTTTTTGGGCAGAGAGAGAACTTACTGATGTTTACATAATTTAAATTCCCCGTCACTATTGTATTATGCCTCTTCTCCACACTTCTGATCTTTTGCTCAAACTCCTCATATATTTAGTCTTTGTCCTATCTACCTAGGTGGTCTGTAGTCTAGGGACTAGGCTTATGATTTTACTGGGAAGGAGAACTCCTGGATGGCAAAACTTCCTCTACCAATGAAGGCTGATACCTTCTTTGCAATTTATTTTCTTATAGCTCAATGCTATTCATTTTCATCCCTTACCTGTCCTGTTCTTTGGAATAAGTTAGTTACATCTGTATTCTAGATGTGGATTTCATCTTGCCAAGTTCCAGTGGTACCTGTGGGGTCAAATTACCTTTCTGTGTTGGAATCTCTACTTCAACTCTTTTGGTTGTTATTGCTGGAGAATGGGAGCAAGGAGTAATCTCAGGTAAGAGCTCAAAGAACCTGTTTAGTTGTTTTCAGTCCTGTCCAACTTTTCATGACCCCATTTGGGGTTTTCTTGGCAAAGAGACTGGAGTGGTTTACTATTTCCTTCTCCAGCTCACGATACATGTGAGGAAACTGAGGCAAACAAGGTTAAGTGACTTGCCCAGGGTCACACAGCTAGTAAGCGTCTGAGGCTGGATTTGAACTCAGATCTTCCTGACTCTAGGCCCAGTGCTCTGTCCACTCCACCACCTAAATGCCCCTAGGTCAAGTTCCATTTTTATAGTTTTTTAAGTTTCCCAGAGCACTTTCTTCATAATAACGTCTTGTAACATTGGGAAAGTTTCATTATTATGCCTGGTGATAAGGAAAATGAGAATATGAAAGATTTAACTTGTCCTTGGTCACATAGTGAGTGTCAGAGCCAGAATGTGAACTCAGACCTCCAGGGGTACAGTGAATAGAGCACAAGGCCTGGAGTCAGGAAGCCATAGGTTTCCTCATCTGTAAAATGAGCTGGAGAAGGAAATGGCCAACCCTTCTGGTATCTTTTCCAAGAAAACCCCAATGGGGTCAGAAAGAATCAGACATGCCTGAACAACAGCAACAACTGTTGTGTCCAAATGCAAGGCTCTTTCTACTGCATAATGTTGTCTCTCAGTTTTCCAGAAGGGTGGCAGCTGGGGAGAACACATCCCAGCTGGATTGTCTTTGCTGCTGTTCCTCTTCAGCGTCTTGGCTCTGTTCCTGTGCATTCCCAGCCTCTGCCTAGCTGACAGCTGGCACTGCCAATCATCCATCCGTCCTTGGCATGGCTTCTTCCAAGAACACGCAAACTTGTTTACTACCCATCAAACATCTCTGTAACAGGGAAGCATTCCCTTACTGTCAGCCCTGACAGGTGGATAGCGCTGACCATAAGAACATGAGAAACTGTGGAAGGAACTGGGGATGTTTAACCTAACGGACTTGAGACATGGAGGGAATTTGACCACTGGCTTCAAACCTTTAAAGATGTCTCATATGAAAAGAGAGTTAGAGTTCTCCTCTTTGGTTCAGCAAGGCGGAACTAGATCCAATGGATAAAAGTTCTAGGGAGGCACAATTTGGCTCAGTAAAAGTAACATGAGCACTGTTCTACCTTGGGAAAGGCTGTAATGGGAGCTCAAGCTCTCCCACAGTGGAACCTGCTGCCAGACAAAAAAATTGTATTAGATAATATCAATAAAACTGTATAATTACTATATTTATTAATTGTTTTTAATAAAACTGCATTACTTATTGTATTTATTAACTAATATTGCTAAAATTAAATTAATTGTACCTATTGGTTGATATTAATAAAATTGTATTAATTATATTTATTAACATTGATGATATTTTATTAATGTTTGAGATAAGGATATTAACTAAAAGAGACAGCACAAGATAAGGATACACTAAAAATATTCATTCTGACCAGATGGAATCAATAGAGGGGATATAAGGATGTGTCACTGATAGGAAAATTATGAATTTAGGGAATTATATTAATACATATATCCAAAATTATATTGTTATCAATAGAAACAGAACAAGCCTTTGACAAAATCAAACAGCCACTTACTATCACTTGTTAAAAATACACATAAAGGCAAAGCTTGGACTCAAAGAAGGGATAAGAAAAGATAATGCTTTCTTCACAGAAGTGGGGAACAATAGCTATCATTGTTTAGTAGTATCCAGCTCTCTATGATCTCACTGGGGTTTTCTTCACAAGGATCCTGGAGTGATTCACCATTTCCTTCTCCAGCTCATTTTACAGATGAGGAGACTAAGGCAAATAGAGTTCAGTGACTTGCCCAGGGTCACATAGCTAATAAGAGTCTGAGGCCAGATTGGAACTCAGGAAGATGAGTGTTCATGACTTTAGACCCAGCGCTTTAGTCACTGCAGCACCGAGCTGAGTCAACAATAGGTGGAGAAGATTGTAGATACTGTTAACTCATTTGATAGTGTGGTTATTTTAGCTTAATTGCTTTTTTTCTCTTTCTTTTTCATTTTTTTTTCTGAGGATGACTTTCTGGGTAAGGGAAAGAAAAGGATTGTATCCATAAATGAAGGAGATAAGGTATCAATGAAATTAGTCTCATAAAACACATATATTAAAAATAATAATAGATGATAAACATGATTAAAAAGCAGCTATGTGAAACTCCAAGCTAGCATGATATACAAACTGCCATGGAATCTCTGTTAGAAAGGTTGGCAGTTGCAGTAAACAAGGTAAGAAATGAGGGCTATCAATGTCAGAAATGAATAGTCAAATTCTCATTGTTTTCAGATGGCATGATTTGATTTATAGAAAATCCTAGGAACGCAATACAAATTACCAGAGCCAATGAAGGAGTATAGCAAGAAAGGTAAACATAATCTGCATTTTTATATTCTCTTAAAAGAACAAGAAAATGTATTTTTAATATTCCACTTAAAATAGTGGAGGGCACTAGATCTTCATGTTTGAAAATTCATCCAGACGCATGTACACGTCCATTGTGAAGTTAAAGTATATTGGGCAGAAACTCTGAAAAAAATTATTTTGCATGGATAAAGACAAGAATCTCACAACATAAAAAGGTATGAAAATGTTGTGATGGGCAACACTGGAATAAATATACACATCCAGGAAATCTGTGAACTATCTGTGTGTGTAAAACTGTGCTGAGAAAAATAAAAGAAGAATGAAATCACTGGGGAATACGGGAAGTTCATTGAGGGAATCAGATCAATAGTAAAATGCTTTCTAAATTCATTTGCAGATTTGAGGTCACGTCAATGAAATTACCAACAAATTATGTTTTTGTTTTTGTTTTGTTTTTTATAGAACAAGACAAAATTGAAACCAAATATAGGTGGGGAGGCATATAAAAGGGGCAAAGATATAAAATAATGTTGGAGGCAAAAAAAATGAAGATGGGCATCATCTTCTCTGAAATATTAAAACATTTTATAAATGGTTAACATCAAACCTCTATTATACTACTACTACCATTAATAATAATAATAATAATAAACAAGTATTTATATAATACCACCTATGTCCCAGACACTGTGGTAAGTGCTTTACCAATATTATTTCATTTGATCCTCACAATAACCTTAGGAAGGTTTTGTTATTATATCCATTTTGCAGCTGAAATTGCAAACAGGGAAAAAAATGTTTAAGAATGAAGATTTAAAAAAACAACCCTACAAAGTTTATTTGCATATAAGAATCTGTCATTTCATTGGTATATGTGACCCCCTTGACTGAAACAGATTATGAGCCCTCTATAATTCAGTAGACAGACTTACCAAGTTGCTGTGTCTGAAAAGTTCACCAATCTACATCCAACAATATGGCAATCATTGACATAACTTCACCTGCTCCTCTGCCCACAAATTTACAAATGTACAGTCCAGTTTGGGATCTGATCCCAATGCCCTCCCAGCGAGGTTGGATTTACTGGAATCTAGACTCAGAGGGTGGTCAGCCATTTTTCAGTCATGTCTGACTCTTTGTGGCCCCATCTGGGGTTTTCTTGGCAAAGATACTGGAGTAGTTTGAGTGTAACCTTCCAAAATCTGGGGTCACCTTCATGCCATGAGAAGGTATTGGGGAAAATAATGCCATTTTAAAATAATTGATTCAACATGACAAAGAACATGTGATGTTCCAGGGATCTAATTATCCCCCCCCTTTTTTTTCTGTCAATAATTTTAAAAAATATCGGCTATCTTGCTTAGTTAAATTCTGTGTTGACAAAAAGGGGGGGTATTAACTTCTTTCTGGCTTCAATTAATTACTGAATACTTATGCCTTTCTCCCATTTGAGAATAGCTAAGAGTTAACATTTATATTGCTCTGTAAGGTTTGCAAAGCACTGTCCTTAGATAATCTCATTTGATCTTCATAAAATCCTGAGACATAGGTACTATTTTTGTCTCTACTTTAGAAATGAGGAAATAGATCAAATGACTTGCCCAGGGTCATTAGTCCTTTCAGAAAAAGAAGGACAAACAACAATCTGTGAATAGTTGTAGCTGCCCCAATAGAGACCCAGCTGGCCAGTTCCAGTGGGGTAGCTCTGTCCAAAAGGATATAAATTTCTTGAAGTAGAGTTCAGTTACACCAGGTTTCGATAAAGTCCATTCAGATTCAAATGAAGCTACTAGACTTTGCCTTAAAACCAAATCCCTCTGGTACTCACTGATTGATCAATAACAAGTCCCAGCCCAAGTCTTAGTTGATCATTGTCTGAGTTTCTGAGGGTCAGAGTGAATGTGAATAGCAATTGTTTCTGTTTTGGCCAGAAACCCCAATGGTCTTCCCCCTCCCATATAGATAAAAGATTCTTACTTAAGCCTTAATCACTGAATGGGTATTGCCTCAGATGAACTGACACCTGAGAAAGACCTTAGCTTAAAAGGACCAAGTCACTCCCTGCATTTGGGGACATCCTAAGTCATCCTGATCTGTCTTGCTGCTGGACCAGATGGCTATGAAGGAGAGAATGAGGCTGGTGACTTTGCACAGTCCTGCCTCACTTAAATCCAATTCACTTGTAAGTCATAGCATCACCTTCCCAGTGTCTTGGTCTTCTTTGAGAATGGAGGACAAACAAGAACAGTAGTAGTAGTAGTAGTAGTAGTAGTAGTAGTAGTAGTAGTAGTAGTAGCAATAGTACTAGTAGTAGTAGTAGCAATAGTAGTAGTAGTTGTATTAGTAGTAGTAGTAGTAGCAGCAGCAGCAGTAGTAGCAGTAGTAGAAATAATATTTATGTAGCACTGTAATGTTTGTGAAGCATCGTACTTGTATTATCTTATTTAATTCTCACAAAATTAGAAGGCAGGTGCTATTATTATCCTGGTTTTATTTTAGCTGAGGAAACAGAAATTAGAGGACATCCCCCAAAAGTCACAAAAATATATAATAATGTTAATAGTAACTGACAATGACAAGGAACGTTTGTGTTTCTAAAGCACTGTCCATGTGTTACCTCACTGTTCCTCCCAACGACCTTGTGAGATAGGCATTTACGATTCCGGTTTTAAAAATAAGGAAAATAAACACTAGCAGTGATTATGTGATTTGCCCAGGGTCACACAGCTAATAAGAGTCTGAGGCAATAGTTAAACCCGAATTCTCCTGACTCCAAGCCTAACACACAATATACTCTGTGAGAAGTTTTAACTCTGCTCTGGGTCAGTGTCTCTCATCCATCTGAATGGTGATACTGTCTATTCCCAGGTTGAAGAGCAGTCAAGCGTTATGTTTGGTATATAGGAGATGATTAAAACATGTTTCAAATTGTGGTAAATTGAGTTGAACAGAGAAGAAAAGGAAACAATTCTGCGTTCCAGTCTCTCATAAGTATGATCATTCCTATATAGCTTCATTACATATAATTGGTCTATATTATACAAATATTATATTATACTATACACTTATATTATTGTAAAATTATGAGAATTTAGAATTTATAAAATTATTGCAATTATTAGAATTTTAGGATTCTATTATTTTTTGTCTTTTTGGAGGGGGGAAAGTAGGGCAATTGGGGTTAAGTGACTTGCTCAAGGTCACACAGCTAGTAGGTATCAAGTGTCTGGGACCTGATTTGAACTCAGGTCCTCTTGATTCCAGGGCCAGTGCTTTATTCACTTTGCCACCTCACTGACCTAAATTTTAGAATTCTTATAAGCATTATACATTATAGAATAATTTTTTAGAAAATCAATCACACCCATATTCCAATGTAACTGTAAAAACATACTCTGAAACAATATGTCATCTTTGATAGGACTAATATCTACCAGCATTCCCTACATACAACACAGGTTGGGTCTAGCTTCTTCCTTCCAACCACAGAATTACAGCTTCTTTTTTCCAACCCCCAACATGGAGGGAACAAGGCCTCTCCTCTTTCCCTCCTGTGATAAGGGGTTTCTTTTCCCTAAAAGGAGACAAGGCTTTCCCCAGGACATGATTGGCCCTAGTTTCACTGACACAACTTCCAGGTCACCTAAAGGCATAAAAACCTTCAGCCATGTACGTTCTGGGCCTTTCAGGCACTAGCTCTCATTCTTGGTGGGTATCAGAGATCACAAGAGTTGCCACATCCTACTCTGATGGCTTGCCATACCCTGCTCTGACAAAATGCTGACCAGCTTCCATAAGGAGCCAAGGGCAGCTGTTGTCTACCAAAACTGAAAGTAAAGGATACTCTATCCTTGTTGAATGCCCTTGCCGTACATTGGCAAAGTCCTTTTCCTTTAAACTGTTTAAAAACATCTTTTGTTCCAAAATCAAACCTGGACTAAGAGAGTGCTGGCCTTATTCCCTCTTGTAAACTCATCCTTCCTACACTGCCCAGTGTTCTCTCTTTTTTACCATAGACAATTGAAAGTTGTTCATATTAGGGAAAGCTAAGATTCAGAAGGGAACAAAACGAAAATTACTGAATTAGTCTGTAAGAAGAAAAGAAGTAAATACCCATGTGTTCAGTCCACTAACTAAGGCTTAACATTGAGCAAGTTAATTGTAGCTGGCTGAGCCATTGTCAAAGCCCCATTCTACAAGTTCAGAGCCATATTTAATTCTAAGTGGGCAAAAACACAGCTTTGTCTATCTTCCCCAAGATCCTAGAATTCTGTCTCCTGCATGCCTCACTCTTTTTCTAATGCTTAGTGACCACCTCACACCTGTTGGGCTCCAATAGCAAAATAAACATAGGCTAAACTCTGGTTGAGTTCCCTATCCTTGTGGCCAGACCTGTATTAACTTGCACGAGCACTCTTTTGAAATCAGAAAATGCCAAGGAAATGAAAAGTAGAAATATTTCAAAGCATACTGCTTTGAAGAGATTCAAGGAGTTTTCCAAATCTATGTAGCATGAGATAGAGAAGTGGAAAAGGGATTGTGACTGCTTTACAAAGCAGCGGAGTTTGAGATGGGGGAGCCCAGCACTGGGAAGAGAAGGAACTCCAGCTCATAAGACTCTCCCCATTGAACTCCATATCTGTCACCATATTGGTGAATCATGCACAAAGCATGTAGGATCAACGCGTCCTGCTTTGTACACCTAAGCTGATAATTTCTCTTTTTCCTTTCTTTCATTTCTGTGACTCCTCACTCAAGAAGATATTGGTCTTTTTTCCCAAATGCTTGCTTCTTTCTAATTTATTTTTAACTTTTTACAATTCTGAATTTGACTGGTACAAATATTAATATTTCCATATACAAAGAAAATAACATGAAGATGATTGTATATGCAACTTTGAATCTTTATCACATGCAGCTTATATCTTAAAGTATATAATGAATTCAGGAGAGTAGCTCTAAAATTATCTCAATTGTCCATTTCCCTCCAACTCCCTTATGTTCTCATCTGTACATTTTTAAGGCTTCATTAATGTTCTTTTCTTTCCTTTTTGTTATGCCTATCACTAGGCTCTATCCCCCATATAAAGCTCCTCTCATTCCTCCCAAAATAACCCTTCCATAATAAATGAGCCTGGACGAGCAAAGCAAATGCACACATTTGGTTACATCTGAAAATGTATTTCTCGTGCTGTATCTCTAGTCCTTCACCTCTCTTCCAAGAAAGAGAAAACCTGTTTCATCATCTGGAGTCGTGACTGGTCATTACTTTGATTAGAGTTCTTAAGCCTTCTAAAGATTTCGTTTTAATAAAAGTAATATCATTATTATATAGATTGTTCTCTTGGCTCTGTTCACTTCACTCTGAATTAGTTCATATTTCTTCTCAGGCTTCTCTGAATCAGTCCCTTTCATCATTTCTTATGATGCAATAATATTATATATGCATACAAATGTATATGAATGCATATATAGATGTATAAATATACTTATATAAATGTATATGGATATATATCTACATGTATGCACAGAAATATATGCATAGTATTATTATGTCATAAATGATGGAAGGGACTCTTACAAAATATTACATTGTAATGGCTAATATTTGAATATCGTTGTGTATGTGTATATATTTTAATATTATGTATATGCATGCATATATATATGTACACATTATATGTGTGTGAACACACCTGTATGCATATTACATATACACCAATGTACACACAATAACATTAAAATATATACACAATAATATTCAAATAATCTAATTTGTGTAGCCATTGCAAAGTTGTAAGAGGGTTTTTCTGTCTGAGTGCTTGGAGCTGGAAACAAGAAAATTATTGACTGATTCTATAATCTCAGAAGTCAGTCTAACACATGCTGGGAACCCTCTCTTTGGGGAGTGAATCAGGCATGTATTGGAGGTGGTGGCTATAACTGTCTTAATTAATCAAGTAGGCATGTCTTTATCATTCTTCTTCCCTTTGCCCCCTCCCACCCAGGGTATTTAAAGAGGAAAAACACTCCTAAGAGGAAGAACCAAGGGGGCGGCTGGAAAACCCACACAATGGTGTGGGAAGGAGGATGTGGTAATAACTGAGTAATAGTGATTGAGCAAGCCTGATCACCTACACAACATAGCAACACACCATCCATACATACCCATTGCTAAACTTTATTTTGGATTGTCCTCCTGTAAAATGGGAGCTCATTGAGGGCAGAGATTGGTGGGTTTTTGTTTGCTTGTTTGTTTTGTCTTTTTTTTAACTGGTGCAGTCAGGAAGACTCAATTTTCTGAACACAAATCTAGCCTCAGACATTTACTAGTTGTGTGACCCTAGGCAAGTCACTCAACCCTGTTTGCCTCAGTTTCTTCATCTTAAAATGAACTGGAGAAGGAAATGACAAACCACTCCAGTATCTTTACCAAGAAAACCCCAAATGGAGTCACAAAAGACTCTGACATGACTGAAAAAAAAAAAAAAGAACAACTGTCTTTTTATCCCTACTACTTAGCACAGTGTCTTGCCCATCACCTCCAGCCCCCACAACTAGTTTTTCCTTGTTGTCGAAAATTGGATCCAGAGGAAATTTCCCTTGTTGCTTATTCCCTCTTTCAAACAATAAAACTATCACAAAGGCAAGTTAAGACCTTATTAACTGCTTTATTTTGACAAAGACAGAGAGCCCCAACAGATGTCCAGATCATTAAAGTTTCCCAGGTTTCTATATCAAAACTCCATGATGGATTTCATTTCTCCAAAGTCTCTTCTATTTCTTTGTAACCAAGTAACCTTTGTACTATAATGAAAATTCCACTTTTATATGAATATGAGACAGCAAGTGGTACAATGGAAAGAGCACAGGTTCTGGAGTCTGGTAGACCGTGGTTTCAATCTAATGCTTTCTACCCAAGTGATCTTAGTTAAGTCTCTTAACTTCTTTTGGCTTCCACTTCCTTATTTTTCAAATGAAGGAGTTAGACCAGATTGTCTACAATAACCTTCTCAATTCTAAATCTGTTATCTAAATTCTAACCTTGGCTAACTATCTATGTGACATTCAGTGAGCTTTTTAACCCCTCCTGTGCCTTGGTAAATGACCTCTGATGTCCCTCCCACTTTAAATCAATGAAATGAGTAAATGTGGTCAAAGATTAAGTCTTTCACTACTTCAGGTTCTGTCTGAGTTATCAGTTTTGTTTTGTTTTTGTCACACAATAAGATCCACAGTATCCTTGATATTGTATACTGGGGCAAGATGCAAAGGAACGGGGAATAAATATTGGACTTCTCTTCGGTTTCAATTACCAAGGAAACACCAAAGCACCTGGTTTCTTCTTGCATGGCATTCAGAAATAAGTCAAGTTCTTTCCTGGAGTTTGTTTTATGTGATAAAATCATCCAGCTGTACATGGATTAAGTCTCTAATGTAAAACCCTGACAAGCTATAAAGAAGAGATTCAGAACTCATTTCTCTTTTGATCTTCTAGGCTTTCAAGATCTTTGGGGTAGTGGAGGTAGCTACAAGAATATTCAGTAGATAGAGGCGGTGATTTTTTTATTTGTAAAGTTCCTGGAGGAGAGGAGGATGTGCAAAGAAAGATTCTCTTCTGTGGATTGTCAATCAGAATATATTTACAAATAAAAACATAAAACAGAGGAGGAAAAGAAATATAGTGAGAAACTATTGAACTAAGTAGTTATTCAACCTTGGAACTCAGAAAGTTAAGGAGGGATTTCCTCCTTCCAGTTTCTATTAGTTAAAATCCCTGGGAAGATACCCTTGACTGCTCACTTGTTGCTTCAGATATAACTTTTTAAACCTGTTGTTTACAGCTTTCAAGACCATTTTCATGTAGAGCTTCCAAGGATTGTATCATAATTATAAGAGCACTGGAGATTTATCTAGCATCTTCCTTCCACCAAGGTCAAAATTCAAATACTTTTTCATTCATCTTCAACAGCATCCTTGCAAGATAAGCAAAGGTCCAGGGTATTTGTCTGCATTTAATAGGTACTTCATTGAGGTCATTTTCCCATGCACCATTGTAGTATAGAGAAGACTTTATGGTCTTGTAGTCTATTCCAGACAAATGCAAGCTGAGTTAAAGTCAACCAATCTGGAAAGGCTTCAAGTGTGGCTCTAGATGCTGAACTATACATCTCTTGTTATCCTAAGACCCAGCCTAGCAAATTTCATAGAGGTTCATTATTAAAGGATTGAATGATATAGAAATGAATTTTTTCATCAATCAATCAGTATTTAGCAAGTATGCATTATGTTCCAGGTACTGTACTATGAACTGGTAATATAAAAAGCATCATTTCTCACGAAATGATCTACTTAGTCACAGAAGGGGTACAACCTATATTTTACAAAGATGAAACTCTAGATAAAGGGAATATTTAATGGATGGGAAGGTTTCTATATAATCTTTCCTATTTGTAATATCAATTCTGCTTCTAAGGCATGAAGAATGTAAGGTTCTTGAGAGGAGGAACCGTTTGATATATTTTTCTCTCTCCTTTTAGCCATTGGACCTAACATAGTAAATGCTTAATAAATACTTGTTAATTACTTAATTATATGCATTAGTAAACAGAGCATTTAATTGAAAGCCAAATTCATAACTTTATCTAGTATGTTCACATGTCCACTGGGTGCTGAATGGCTTCATTGGGGGCATTTGTTTAAAAAATCAGAGACGATTTTAAAGAAGTTTACAATCTTGTATGAATCACACAAAACTAACAAACAGGTCATCAACAGAATAATATAATTACAGATCTGTGTAGGCAGTGAGTTAAGAAGATCTAATACTCAGACGTTTGTAAATGGGCGTATTATCCCAGTGGTCTTGAGGTCCCTGGTGTATAATAATGCTCCTTGCTACAAGTTTCTGGGTTTCATCTCTTCAGAGTCATCTGATAATCCTCTCAGTTCTGGTCTGCCAAAATATGAGAAATAAAAGCCTCTCCCCTATATGGCAGGCCAACAGCTCTTTAGTCCTATTCAGACCACATCTAGCTACCAGAAGCCAAGTAGAATACATACAAGTTAGATTAAATCTTACCTTCTTAACCCCTATCACTGGGGCTGAAAGAGTAGTCCTTTGTTGCAGACAACTGACTTAGGATTAGAAATTCCCAAGATACTTTCTGGAAAAGAATTTGAGTCAGAAGAAAAGGAAAAAAGAATTAGGTGAAGGCATTGTTCTCCACTCACTAGCTTGGATTTCTATTTTGTTGACGAAGTTATTTATCCATCAAAATCAGCTCATTCCTTTGCTGGACAATTTAGACTTATATTTCATTAAAGTGTACCCTCGTATCTTCCACTCATTCTGTCCTCTGGAATAACGGAATACATACATACATGCATTATGTATATACATAGGCATATGTGTATATATATACATATATATATATGTGCATATATCCATATATATGTAGTAATTACTATTTACTCCATACCTTCAAATATTTGAAAACAGCTGCTCACATGCCATCTAAATCTTCCCCCCTTTTTACATTCCTATTTCTCTCACATCATAATAGCTTACAATTCTATAATTTTCTGAAGTTGACAAAACACTTCTTTCCAATAAACCTGTAACACAGGTAATGCAAGTACTATTATATCCAATTTTACAGATAAGAAAAATGAAGCTTAGAGACTTAACCATGGTCTACTAAGTGCCAGAGGAGAAATCTGAAATCTAGTCTCGTACCTCCCAACATTCTTTACCCTCTCCAGACTTCTTATCATCCTGACTACATCCATCTCTATACTCACAACTGTGTTCCTTGCTTTCAGTCTAAGAGGGGTACAGAACTAGACTCTGGCAGTATGGTCAGACAGAGCTGGGCTCCAGTTCTAACTCAAACCCTGAGTGGTCAAGTCAAATCATTTCATCATCTATCTAAGTCTCCATTTTGTCATCTATAAAAGGGGTCTAAGAATTGATATTTATATACAAATATCACATGTTGGTATATAAATATGTATATAACATGTTTATGTATGTATATATATGTATGTATGTATGTACGTATAAAAAGAGAGAGGTGAGAGACAAAAAAAGAGGAGGAAAAAGAGAGAGGCGGGATTAAGAGAGGGAGAGAAGAGAGAGAGAAGGAAAGAGAGAGGGAGGAGAGAGAGAGGAGAGAGGATCTATTTCAGGCTTTTGAGGCTCAAGTGACATAATGTCTATACAGGACCTTGCCAACCTGAAGGTGCTCCCTCAGTATCACTTATCATCATAAATATTCCAGCTGTGTTCTGACTAGCTCAGAGGAACACTGAGAAAATCTTACTACCCTAGATCGGTTCATTATCCTACCATTAACACGGTCTTCACCTGCATTGCCCTTCTTAGTTATCTTGCCAGAGTATAAGCTCATGTCAAATATCCTAAAAATGGATTCTTTCTGTAGAGAGGTCAAGGTACATGAAACTCTTGTAACTTTAATGGAAGGTAAGGTCACCGCGTGCCTAAGTGACCTCATTGATTAAGGAAAAGATATTCACACGCAGTTAAGGGTGATGTCACAGGACAAGTGACTGAGTATGATCTAAATGAAAGATCACCAGTCTGGGACAATTAAAGTCATTAGAGTTACTCCTTTGAATTAAAGCATGATTTTCAAAAGGACACAGATAAAATGCATGTAAATTACTTGGTAGGACAATATTTAGAATCCATTAACACATTTGTATCCATTAAGTTATTTGTTAAGTTGGCCCTCAATATATAAAGCAAAGAATCAGGACCCCGAGGACATAGGGCACAGGATATATGTAAAGATCATGTGGCACAATGAAAAGAATCCTGGATTCTAGATGGAGGAACTGGGTTCAAATCCTGACTTTACTCCTTACTTCCTCTGTGACCCTGGGCAAGTCAAATAATAATAATAATGATGATGATAATAATAATAATAATAACTAGCATTTACATAGCACCTATTATATTCCAGGCACTGTGCTAAGCATCTTATAGATATTCCATTTGATCTTCAAGATAACCCTGTGGAAGGAAGGTGCTATGATAATCCCATTTTTACAGTTGAAGAAACTGAGGCAAACAGCAATTAAGTGACTTATCCAGGATCACACAGCTACTAAGTACCTGAGGCTGGATTTGAACTCAGGTCTTCCTGACTCCAGAACCAGCATTCTGTGCACTATGGTGCCCCCTCACTCCTCCTCATTTCTATGGTCCTCTGATTTCTCACCTTGAAAGGAGATTTGATTATATGATCCTGGATACTTTTCTAGCTCTAAATCATAGGATAATCCAAGATTCAGAACCAGTTTAGTGACTAGACTAAAGAGTTAATAACTCAGTGTCTATATAACCAGAGTCCCCACTGGAATAGCCCAGGGATTTACATTGTTCTATCATTTCAGTCATGTCTGGCTCTCCATGACCCCATGTGGGGTTTTCTTGGCAAAGATACTGGAGCGGTTTGCCATTTCCTTCTCCAACGCATTTTATAAATGAGGAAACTAAGACAAACAGGGTTAAATAATTTGTTCAGGGTTACACAGCTGGTAAGTATCCAAGGCCAGATTTGAACTCATGAAGATGAGTCTTCCTAACTCCAGGCCGAGCACTCTATCTAATGCAATACCTAACTGCCAGGGATTAACAAATTTATAAATATATAATGTATACTTGCACCTATACTGTTTAATATTTTTAATCAATGATTGGGTAAAAGCATAGACAACACAGCCATTAAATTTTCAAATGGTACCATATAGAGATAATTAACACAATTTATAATTGAGACAAAATCCAAAAAAAATTTGACCGGCTTGAACATTGGACTCAATTAAATGAGATGAAAATCAACAGGGCAAAATGTAAAGTCATATTTTAGCACAAAAATTCAAATCCACAAATACAAGATGGGGGACATATGGAGAGGCCACAGTTGTTCCCAAAAGGATTTGGGGTATTCATGGATTATGATCCAATAGTGCTGGTCTTTCCCAATCACTTTTAATTCTGGTACCTTCTGTCTCTCATTTATTTCCTATTTATCCTGTAATCAGCTTATTTGTACATATTTGCTTGTTGCCTCTCCAATTAGATGGTAAGTTCCTTGAGGGCAGGGATTGTCTTTTGCCTTTTTTTGTATCCCTAGTACTTAGCACAATGGCTGGCACAAAGTAGGCACTTAATAAATATTCATTGATTGACTGACTGTGAGTTAAACATGAGTTTAAAAAAAATCAATCTTGGGCTGCATTAGAGAGTTACAGCTTCCAGAAATAGCGAAGTGATATTCCCAATGTACTCTGCCCTTCAGAGACTTTGTCTTAGAGTACTTTGTTGACTCCTGGACAATACGGTTTAAAATAGGCATTGATATGCTCAACAATGTCTAGAAGAGGTCATTCAGGATAGGAAAGATCTTTGTGTTCAGGGCAGATGAGGATTAGTTGAAGTTATTGGTCAAGTTCAACCTAGAAAAAAGAAGATGGTGTCAGGAGATGAAAACTGTATTCAAATACTTGAAGAGCTGTCTGTGGAAGAAGAATCAAATGTCTTTTCTTTGATCTCAGAGAGCAACACCAGGAGCAATGGGTGGAAATGGCAAAGAGAACAGTGTAAGCTTGATGTCAGGAAAAAACTTCTTAATAATTTTCATGTCTAATAATAGCCATCTCTAGGGCAGGGGAGGGGGAGAGGGAAGAAAAAAAATCATTCACATGATCATTTTATGATACATTTAAAAGGAATAGGAAGTTGTACATAATAGATTTGCAGTTTCATATACAATCTTTTTTTGTTACAGAAATACCTGTTTATTCTAAAAATTAAAAATTTTAAAAATGAACATTTAAAAATTAGAATAATAATTCGAGCTGTCCCAAAATGGAAGGAGATTTCTCAAGAAGTAATAGGAGTCCCCTTTCCTAGAAGTTTTCAATCAGGGACTGGACAACTGATTGTCAGTAATGGTATAGAGGAGATTTTTTTTCTGGTGATAGGTTTGACTTGATGGCTATTGAGCCCTCTTCCATATCTCAAATTCTTTGATTATGTGATGTAACAAGATACAGTGGGAGAAGCCCTAGACTAGAAGATAAGGAAACTCAGCTTCTCTTCTTAGTTCTACTTGAACAGGTCTAAGACAGACTCCTGGGGTACACTTCAAAAGTCCTTCATCTAAGTTGACTTAAGCTAGTCACTGATGTTTTTTTCAGTCAGTCATTCAACTAGTTCTGAAACACAGCTAACTGTATCATTGACGAGCCAGGTGGTGGGGAACCTGCAGGTTCCGGACCATACATGGCCTTCTACATCCTTGGATGATGCCTTTTGCCTGAGTTTTAGAGATCAAATCCTTTTATTAAGGGGATTTATTCTGTGAAGTTTAGATTCAGTCAGAGGGCCGTACTTGAGGATCTAGAGGATTACATGTCACCTCAAAGCCACAGGTTCCCCACCCCTGCTAGCCCATAGCTCCCCATCTTTTCTAAAATATTAGTGGTGTCCAATATTTTGCTAAAATCTAGGTGACTTGTATTTAAAGCTAGATTCTCAATCTTTATGAGTATCCTGTACACCCTGGACTGAAACCTACGGACCTCTTCTTAGAATTGTAGTTTTAGATAAATAAAATAAACCACAAAGAATTGCAAAGGAAACCAATTATACTGAAATATTTATCAAGTTGTTTCTTTCTTATTTGTAAATTCTAAATTAAGCACTCCTGATTTAAAGCATTCCCCTGATCTACCAGCTTTATAAGTTTGTCAGTTAAGAGGAAAAAAATAAAAAGAATAATCTGTTATGATCTACTTTTGATCTCTTTATGATCAAGCCTCTTTTTCTAGATGTTAATAAACCATCCTTTTAATAATGACATCCAGCCTGCCATACCTCTCCCATTCTCCACAGTCTTCGAAAGATCAGTGACATGCGAATATCTACCAGGTTCTTTTTTTTTTTCTTTTAGTCCTCTGGGACATCATTTGCCCAACCCTGGTGGCTCAAATAAATTAAATAAATCAAAGATAGAGAGACAGACAGACAGACAGATAGTTGGACAGAGGGATGGATGGATGGATGGATGGATGGGTAGATAGATAGATGATAGATAGATAGGCAGATAGATAGACAGATAGATAGATAGATAGACAGATAGACAGATAGACAGATAGATAGATGATAGATAGATAGGTGTGATAGATAAGATGCAAATATGACAAAACAAAAATAAACACAATAAATCAAGCTAGGTGCTCTGTGACTATCTCCCTAATTAGCTAGTTTTGTTCTCCCCTTTCTAGTCAAAAGATCATTCTCTTGGGCAGGGGGAAAAAAGGCAAAATGAGTACTGAGCACTTCTGCCTTCATTTTGTCAAATGTTTTCATTGTCCCCTAGGGAAGGAGTATGAGGAAATTGGCACCTGAATCAGAAGGACCTGCCTCTGATACACACTGACCCGGGAACTGGAAGTAGTCACCTAATCTTCCAGTGCCCAAGGTCACTTTTTGAGACCATGAGTTGGACAAAAGGCACTGATTTGTGTTAGTGCAGGGATTTTCCTCACCTAGTAGTTCCATAAAAACATTAAATCACAGATTTAGTTCTTACCTGTAGTTATTACTGCTTTTTTTTTTCAGTGTTGATGGGCGACAGGAGGAAACAGAAATAGAGAGAGGGGAGGGAGAGATAGGCAGGGAAAGGAAGAGGAGAAACAGAGAGGCAGAAGGGAAAGGCATTCTCCTAATTAGTAGTGAGAATACTTCTCCGATACTTCATGATTACATGAGTGATGGAGTTCTCATAAAAGCTTAAAGGTAACAATGTGTCCAAAAGAATGAATACTGTTCACTCTAAACTTGAGAAAGTGATAAGAAGATTTCACGCTCCCTTTGGGATCAACTCAAGGAAGAAGAAAGAGATTCTCTTGAATACACATGGAGGAAGCCAATTACTCAAAACACTTCTGATTTCCAGCTTACTTCCACTGAGACTTCAGGGAACTTCCTCTTAGGTGACATCAGTCTTACTCCCTTGACTGAGCTCTTCCAGTGGGAAAACTCATTTATTCTACATATTTTCTAGTATATTCTAATACATATAATTTCTCTGATTTCTGTTTGTTCTTTGTTTGGATAAATGTGATTTTACTTACTATTCATGATTTGTGGATTTTGTATAACTAGAATTTGGGGTAAGAAGAATTTAAACTAGCAAGCTAAGAGCTACCCTTTCTCATTTAAGGGATAGCAACCAGAAAAGTTAATGACTTTGTTCTCAACCAGTCATTAACCTAGACCACCAGTGTTTATGGGGGCAGATAGATGTAATTCTAGTCTGGTACCCTTCTCAGAGACTGGCAAAAAGAGTAATCTCTGTTCTCTTCAGAACAGGAATCCCCCTGACTCGTCTCCTTTTGGACTCCAGAGATCCATCAATGCCTTCCCTCAAGCTTCCTGCATTTAGCTAACCCATATGGAAATGCACAACTTATGCGGGCACATACACCTAAAAGTTCCTTTCTTAAGTTCTGTCTCTGGTGAATTACTTGGTGCCTCTGTGGCCATTTTTCCTACAATGCTGCTTTTCTCTATGGTGTCTAACATGTCATCTAGTTCTACATAAGCACTCTTCTCCTTCCCCCTCTCTTTTCAGTTCCAAGTCCTCGTGATCAGGCTTATACAAGTCCCTGCAAAATAATCTTTGTCAACAAGAAGGACATCACCAATTCTTCTGTTAAATGGGTATAAACTATAATACTCTAATAATACTGGGCCTTTTGACGTTCTCAAAGAAATGTTTGCTTCAAGGGATTTGTATTACAGGCTTTCAGAGCTGGATGCAGGTAGGGACATGGGAAGGAACTTTAAAGACATCATATAACAACGTCTTTATTTTATACATAATGGTTGTAAATAAGGTCATTGATTTAGAGTTGGAAGGAACTTCAGAGATCATCCAGGTCAAGCCTCTCATTTTACAGATGAGGAAACTGATGACCAGAAAAGTTAAGTGACTAGCTAGGAAATGGAAAAGCCAAGATTTGAACCCAGTCTTCTGACTCCAAATTCACTGCTCTTTCCACTGGACACAAACTAAGAAATTAAAGCTCCAAAGAAGATAAGTGATTTGGTAAGAGTTACACATTCAGAGCAAAACTGAGCCAAGGTTTCCTAACTGATCATTCACTGACCTCTCCATGATGCCACTTAATAAAATATATACTCATGGAAGATCTGGAGTAAATGAACAGTCAGTTCAGGTGGCAAGAAGGAGGAAGGAGAGAAAAATACGATCCTTAATCTACTACCCCCAGCTCCTTATCTTCTAGAGTCTCCTCAATCCCTTCCTTTTGCTACTGACTTTCAACTGCCCTTCTCCTCTTCTTTCCTGTTCCTGTTCCTCATACCCTTTCTCCCTGGAAATCAATGCCACTCCAATGGAGTAATGAAATTTCAATCCTTCACACAATGACAAATACATCTTTCCCCCTGTCTGTTGTTAGGACCAGAAGACTATAGGCATGGACTGATTTCTGAAATCATTATCTACAAAGAACCAAGTGAGTCAACCACTGAAAGTTCCCTGATATGAAGCCAAAATGAATTATCAAAAGCATTTAACTCACATAGGAGTGTCTCGGTGTCTTTTTCTGTGAACACCAGAATTGGTGTGGGGCCCTACTTCTCTCCTTTAAGGCTAGTGTCTTCCCTCTGTTAATTATCTCCAATTTATCCTATATATATATATCTTGTTTGCACATAGTTATTTCCATGAAGTCTTCCCCTACAAAGTATGAACTCCCTGAGAATATGGATTGTCTATTGCCTCTCACTGTTGACGTCAATGCATAACACAGTGCCTGGCATCTAACAGGCAGCCATTAGCTGACTGCTTTTAGGAAAAGGAGATTAAAATTCTACATTGAATTATGAGCCTGCATTCAAATAGCTTTGTTGGTTCCTGTTGTTGGGAGAAATAGAATTGGATCCCTCTTAGAAGGAAAACTCTCAAAGTTTGAGGAGCAGAGGATTAGTTTTTCAATTACTGAGAAGATAGATCTACAATGGCATATCCATTTATACAGAGGAGGAAAGAATGTAAGCTCATTGGGGACAAGAATTGTCTCTTTACTTAATGATTGATTGATTGATTAGTCTTTTCATCACCAGTGCTAAGCATCACACCTTACTTGTAATAGCTCCCACATAATAAATCCTTGTGGAGTGGCATGGAATGGGAATATTTAAAAAGTAATGAGACACTCCTTTGTAGAGGTAGGAGGTCCAGAGGTATGGATCGCTGTATTTATTTTTATATTTTTTTAATCCATTGACCTGTTTTGCTGATTCTCCCCGCTTCTGACTCTTTCCTTTTTAAATTTATATACACATATAGAGAGAGACAGACAGACAGACAGAGGCAGAGACAGAGAGAGAGAGACAGAGAGAGACTGGATCTTTGAGAGATGGAGGGGCTCAGAGTAAGTGATGTAAAAACAAAAGATATTAATTTTTTTAAGTGAGTAGTCATAGAGTGGAATGAGCACTGACATGTCCTATGTTACCTTGAGAAAGTAATTTAATTTCCTAGGTCTCAGCTACTTCTGGAAAATGAAAGGGATGGACTAGATGACCCCCAAGATCCCTTTCAGCTAACGATCTATGTCCTAATAACAATGACTTTACCTCTCTGGGCCTTAATTTCCTCATCTGTAAAATGCAAAGGTTGGACTAGCTGGCCCCTGCAAATCTATGATCCCATTATCTCCTCAATGGGATAACAATATATCATGTTAATTATGTTATATTAATGATATTATATTACATTATGTTATATTAGAATTGCCATTTTATACTATGGTATATTATGCTGTTATACTGTTGTGTTGTTATATTACATTGTTACATCATTTCTTGTCACATCATGCTATATTACTTTTCCCTATATCATTTAAAATATAGTATCCATTTAAATATAGTTCTTTTAATTCAAGACCTTTTCTGGGATACATTTCAAAGAACTGGCCTGTCTAGTATTGTATAAAGCAGTTTCCTTAAATAAAGCTAGCAGATCAGAGAGGTTGGCCATCCTTCCCACGCTCTCAGATTCCCTGCAGTCACAGAATTGTGCTTGGGTCTTAACTGCCAGAACTTGAAAGCACCCCATCTGATTTTTCTTTGCCCCTCCCTCAAATTCCTGAAAAGCTCTGGACTCCCCACATGATCATTTCCTTTCTCTTTTCTCTCCCCCAAAGGACAGTCCAAGAAGACCCCACTTTTGGAAATCAATGCCGCCCCACTGGAGTAATGAAATTTCAATCCTTCACACAATGACAAATACATCTTTCATTTTTTCCTCCTGTCTGTTCTGTTAGGACCAGAAGAATAGCAACTGCCCGGTGTGAACAATAGCCTGACTTTTTAGTTCTGACTCATTGGCAGCTGCTGAAAGGTCTTGCATAAAAATAATCCCCTGTCCTCCTGTGGCTGACATTCCTCATTTCTTATCATCTGTGCCGCACACAGCCAGAACTTGATAAGACATCCAGAAAGATGATAATGGCTGCTATCAAGCTGTCTAGGTAGAAATAATAATAATAATCTGTTTATGGAAAAATCAGCTGTCAGTCTACTTGAAATTTCATGAAATCCCAGAGAGAAATCCATCCTTCCAATACCACCCCAGTCTAATCCTTCTCCACCCAATCACTTTAAGAATTTACTGACAGAATTTTTTTTCATGTTTTGATGCAGTCCACACAAGTAGCCATGGAAATATTGGGAGATGTCATGATCCAGCAGAATTTTTGAACACTAGACTTCGAAAAGGAGAACCTGGGTTCAAATCTTAGCTTTGCTGCTAAATACCTGCTTGACTTTGGGCAAGTCACCGGATCTCTTAGAGCCTCAGTTTCCTCATCTATAAAATGAGCTATGTGCGATCACATGCTACCTTCTAGCTTAAGACTAAAATCTTATAATCCTAACTCTAATCAATCATGAAACAGACTTGAAAAAAATTAAAGGCTTCTAGCATCATCTCTGAATCAAAAAGAGGCTTGTGAGCTGGGTTTTATGGAAACATCTGGGGAATTTTCAGAGACTTAAAAACAACAACAACAACAACAACACCACACACACACACACACAGATGTTCCTGGCAGGCTTGGGGGGGAAAAAAACCAAACATATTCTAACTTCATTACAAAGGAACAGTCCAAAGTTCCTTCTAGTCTGTTTTTCCCTTAGACTTTATGCCCAAAGGAAGTTACCAATTTTGTGCAGGGTATATGGAAAGCACTCTAATGCTTAAGTGTGATGGCTTTATTTATTTAACACATTTTCTTACGAGACAAATCAGGTCCCGTCTCTGACCACTGTTTATCCCAAACAGGGCATCCAGAGACCATGAAGGGGCTAAAACTTCAGGTCATTTTTCTTTCTGAACCTTGAGTCCAGTGTAACCCCTGTCCCCCAATCCCCATCAAGACTTTCAGGAAGAAAGCTGGTAGACACAATGAGATGCCCTCTTGACAGTGGTCCTGGTCATTTTCCTCCCCTAAGCATTGCTATCTTGCCTGAGTCTCCAATCAATGCTATTTTCTCTGTCTGCCAAACTATCTCTCATACATGTATGATGCAAGACAACATAGGGGCAGCTAGGTGATGCAGTGAATAGAGCACAACTCCTGGAGTCAGAAGGACCTGGATTCAAATCTGGCCTCAGGTACACACTTACTAGCTATGTGACCTTGGGCAAGTCACTTAACACCAATTTCCTTGTCTCCCCCCCTCCAAATGAAAAAGTTATTTAAAAAAGAAAGAAAGAAAAACAGTGTTGTTTTGTTTTGTTTTGTTTTGTTTTCTCCTGTAGACATTCTGGAGAATCTCTGTATTCCTCTTAGCCCCAGGGAATACCTTTGTTTACCTTGGAAGATCCATGACCCAATGAGCACCTTTGGTTTCTGTGGGGGGAACCATAACCCAAACAGGGAGGAAGCCCTCTCACTTTACTCCCATTCTAATTAGCCTGAGGATCAAGGCTTCTTCAGGCATTTACTCAGACTCCCTGAATGTCATCTCTATCTTATGCAGATTTCTTTCCACCTTCCACCTAAACTGGGAGTTACTGTAGTCAGGAGAGAATAAGTAACAGTTCACTGCTCTTCTATCAACAAGAAACATGGCGCATGGTGGAGTCATACAGCACTCAACGCTGCCTAGTCCCTAGGCTCTTCATGGTGAGTTCATTGGGTAAGTTTTCTGCTTATTGTTCTTCCTTTCTTCCCTACAGTATCCACAGTGAAGAGTAATGTAGGGTTTGGAGTCAGAAAGACCTAAGTTCAAATGAAACCTCAGACCCTTCCTAGCTGTGTGAGGCAGCATGGTTGTTTTCCGAATTTACATTGCTCTGCCTCCCTAGCTTCCTTCAAGACCGCACACATTCCATCTGGCTTTTCCCAGTCTCTTCCACTGTTAGTGTCTGACCTCTGAGATTACCTCCCATTTACACAATTGTTTGACATTGTCTTCCCCATTCAATTGTGAGCTTCTTGAGGGCAAGACCATGTTTTTGCCTTTCTTCATATCTCCAGAACATAGCAAAGTATCTGTCCCATAGAAAGCACATAAATGCATTTTGACTGAATGGGGCCAGAGAGGTTATGATTTGCCCAAGGCCACAGAGGGAATGAGTAGGAAAAGAAAAACAAAAACAGAACTCTAACCTAGATGCTCTGACTCTATACCAGCATTTTTTTCCCACTATCCCATCAGCTTGACTCTTTAGTCTCATGAGTGTCCATGAAGACAAAATGACAGGGAATGAAGTTATAAGCCGATCTGCCAGAACTTGTCACTTCAGGACTTGGAAAATGGTAAGATGTAGCTTTTGACATAGATGTCCCTCTCAAAATTACTTCTCTTCTGTTTTTCTCTCAACTCACTATAAATCAGTTATAGTCACACAATTGGAATCATGAAATCCTGTAACCTTCTGGCTTCAGACTCAAGCATTTCTCTCCAAGAGGACACCCAAAGGGTTAACATCTGGTCAGCCATCAAATGCTATCAGCCCTCAGCCAGAGCACAATGGGCATTGTTGTCCCTGAGACTTGTCTGTTTTTTCTGGCAGGTATTATTATTTTGGAACCAAGTCTAAAATAGAAAAGGGGTGGGGGGTGGAGGGCATCTGTCTGAATTTAAACGCGCACGCGCACAGGTGCATACACACACACGGGTGCACACACACACACACACACACACACACAGCAAAAACATGAGGTTGACAGAATTGTTCAGCTGAATTTCCAGGAAAACTTATTGGTCCATTGTTCAAAGAAGATGATTTCCCTGCTTTAAAAACAATTAGCTCAGAGAAGCTCGTGTGTGCGTGTGTGTGCGCGCGCGCGCGCGTGTGTGTGTGTGTGTGTGTGTGTGTGTGTGTGTGAGAGAGACATCTCTGAGGCCATTTCTATCGCAAATATGAAGCAGCAGCATATTATAAATGTATTAACTGATAAGTGAACTGTGAATATTCCATCTCTCTGCATAGAAAATCCATTTGCATGACATTACTGATGGAAGACTCATTAGGCTGCCTGCTCCACTTACAATCTCAACGCTTGGTCCTCATTCCCTCTCCAACAGCTCCCAGTTGTTCGTGCCTGGGTCCATTGGGGTCTCCTCTTCCTCAGTTCTAAATAGAGCAGAAATCCTTTGGAAAGTACATCACTACCATATGCAAGTTTAAAAAAATGGCACTGGTCAAACTGCATCCTTGGTGATACCTAATTATATACATGGTATCTCACCCAATTGTGCAAGCTCACTGAGGGCGGGAACTGGTTTTGCCCTTTCTTGTGTTCCTAGTGCCTAGCACATGGTAAGTCATTAGTAAATGAATATTGATTAACTGATTAATGAGGCAACATTACTTGGTGAAAAGATAGGGGAAAAGAGGAATCCTGAAAAGACGGAGCAGCTGGGGCAGCAGGGACAAGTTGAATAACCTCTCTGAATCTCGGTTCCTTCATCTGTAAAATGGGAATGCTAGGACCTGTCTAAAAGAGATATTGTGAGGATCAAATGAGATATTATTGAACATAGTGTGTTTTGTAAAACTTAAAGCATCAAATTAATCTTTTATGTACAGTACTATGATAGATTCAGAGTTAGAAAGGACTTTAGCAAGCATGTGGTCTAATCTCTTGTTTTTCAGCTGAGAAACTGAAGGCCATAGAAGTTACATGACTTACCCAGGGTCACATGTAGCAAACAGGAGAGTCAGAATTTGAACCAGGTCCTTGGACTAACTAGAGTTAGCCCCCTTTCCACTGCGCCTCAATCCCTTGTATATGCCTTTTGCTTGAAATCAGACTGTATATAGATATAGAGATAGATATTGCCATTAATAGAGGTAAAATATATAAGAAAATAAGATAAAATTAGTTTTAAAGGATAAAATAAATATAGATATTACTTTTCCCAACCAATAGACCAATCAATATCTATTAAGCACCTGTGTGCCAGGCACTGTGCTAAAGGCAGTTCCCCCAGCCACGCTCCACAATTCAAATAATTCAGCAAGCATTTGTTAAACTCCTACTGTGTGAAAGGTGGGCAGCTAGGTGGCACAATGTGTGCGTTGGTCCTGAAGTGAGGAAGACCTGAGTTCAAATTTGAACTCAGACACTTACCACACTACACTACTTGAACCCTGCTTGCCTCAGTTTCCTCATCTTCCAAACGAGCTGGAAAAGGAAACAACAAATCACTCCAGTATATTTGCCAAAAAAATCCCAAATGGGGTCATGAAGAGTTGGACGCAACTGAAATGCCTGAACAGCAGCAACAAAAGTGAAAGAAACCACCCTGAAGACATAAGGACAAAAGGGAAACAAGCCCTGCCCTCATGGAGCTTCTATTCCACCCTAAGGGGATACCACGTAAGCTCTCGGCATCACAGATCTCAGGAACAGACCTCAGTGGACATCTACTCCCACTTCCTCACCATACAGAATAAGGAAGCTGAGACCCAGGAAAGTAAAACACCCTGTCCTAGGCCACACAGGTAGTCAGTGTCACAGACACAAATTAATACAGTAGAAGGAAAATGGAGAAGGGAGAAGATTTCAGCAATTGAAAGGGGGGAAGGGTGAGCAGGGGCGTGGTTATCACATCACAGAGAAGGTGGAGCCCAGACTGACCCTTGAAGGAAGGTAAGCTTTAGGAGAAATAGGAAAAAGGGAGTAGGTTCTTGTTGTTCTATGGGGGAACGAAAAGCTGATACAAATGCATGGAGACTGGAGAGGCAATATCAAGTTTGGGGAATGGCTGGTTGTCCAGTTTGCTTAGAGCACAGAGTCTGTGAAGGGGTATACCTATTTATAGCATTGAGAATGGAGGTGAAGCCTTCAAAGTAAGCTGGAGTTGGCATTTTATCTTACAGGCAATGAAAATACCGAGGGTTTTTGGCATATGAGGATGGCATGGTTAGAGTAGTGCTCTCTAATCATATTAGACAGAAAGGAAGCACAGTGGATATGAAACCTGGACTTCCATTCAGCATAGACCTGAGTTCAAATCCTGTCTCAAACACTTAATAGCTATGTATCCCCCGCAAGTCACTTAACCTCTATTTGCCTCAGTTTTGTCATATGTTAAAATGGGAATAATAATAACAGACCTTACTTCCTAGGGTTGTTGTAAGGATTAAGTGAGATATGTAAAGAGCTTCATAAAGGTTAAAATGCTATATAAATATTATTTCTTTATAATTCTGCCAGTTGTGTGAAATTGAACTGGGGAGAAGAAGGACTCCCTACATACTCCAGTCACTTTAAATAGATAGATAGATTAGATATCTATCTATTTATCTATCTCTGTAGATAGAGAGAGAGAGATGGATAGATAGATAGATAGATAGATGGATATAGATATAGATATACACATACCTACATATATATTTCTCGATATATAAAATTTCTCAATATAACACCATGGATAAGAGGTTCCAACAAAGACCAGCCCAAGCAGTGGTGCGCTGGAACCATCTAGTACTTGCTGACTTGGGGGATAGTGTTTCCAATGGACTTGGAGCCTGAGGATGTGAGCTGAATCTTAACTCTAACACATCTAGTTTGAACGGCCTTAGGCAGACTAACTCCTCTGTATAGATCTCAGTTTTCTTATCAGGGCCATTGCCAGTCACCTTGACTTATGTCTTGCTATTGGACCTGGGTGACTCCAAAGGAGAGAGTAAGGCTGGTGACTTTGCACAGCTCTACCTCACTTAAATGCAATTCACTTGAAAGTGAAGACATCAACTTCCTGATGCCATTGGTCCTCTTCAAGAATGAAGGACCAACAACAAGAAGAATTTACTGACAAGAGTCCTTGTTAAATCTTCCCCTTGAGCACTGACACCTCAGAAATCTCCAAACACTATAAATCAGGGCTTGGTTTATTGTTTTATTGATTGTCTAGACTTAAGAAAGTAAATTACTAATAATGCAGGTTAAACTTAAATGTGTGTCTTGTATGTGTGTGTGTACATATATCTATATATATATATATCTATATATCTATATATATAGATATATATATATATATGTCTCTCTCTCTCTCTCTCTCTATATATATATATACATATAAATTTTTTTTTTTAAAGAGCTGATCATTAGCCATTGTGTTAACTCAGCACCTAGGGTCATCTCCAGTCATCCTGATCTACATCGGGCCACTGGCCCCAGATGGCTCCAAAGGAGAAAACGAGGCTGGTGACTTTGCACAGCCCTGCCTCACTTAAATCCAATTCACTTGCAAGTCATGGCATTATCCTCCTGATATCATGGTCTTCTTTGAGAACAAAGGACAAACGAATTCAGCACACCAATGGCCCTAGCTAGGCATGGGTAAATGACCATTTAGCCAGTTAGATTTAAAGAGCTTCACTATTTCATCCACCACACCCCCAACTGCTCCACCAGTTTGGGACCACTACCACCTTTCATCCTCTCCCAAATCTCCATTTCTACCCCCATTGCTTGGGCTTCATATAAGAGGCAAATTGTTAGCTCTAGAGGTTACTACTGAACTGCATGTATATTAATTGTCTATTAAGGCAGGAAAATATTCCCTGCTAAAATGAATTAGGTGATGAAATTCTCTAACTAGTTATCATAAAAGGCACAGGGTGCCTAGGTTGGGCAGCACAAGTTGAACTAAAGAAGATTGAACTAAATGATCTCTGATGTCTCTTCTGGCTCTAGAGCTATGATCTTATGAAGTTATTATATGAATAATAATTATTATATGATATGATTACATTCAGATAAAGCTATAATATAATATAACAATATATTATAATATTATTCAATATTTTAAGAATTTAATTATCATATATTATCATAATCTATAGAGATGCGATTATTAAATTATAATCTATTATAATTGCACTGTTCTCTATTATCTATTATATTGATATGTTATATAATTCTATTATATAGAT
>CM053581.1:349504013-349523137 GCA_028627135.1 Pseudochirops cupreus
GGGATATAATTATTAGTTATAGGTTCTATAAGTGTTACTACATTATAATATTGTATATTTTATTATAATGGGTTAATTATAACAATCATAAAATACTTGGGCATGTTTCACTTAGTTTTTCTATTTGAGGCCTTTGAAAGAAATGCAATGTTTTTAAAGTCATTTTTGTCCTTCCCCTTCCCTTGTTACACAGAAAATAATGAGGGCTTGGCAACTTAAACAATGTAGGGATGGGAGAGGGGAGAGGAAGGAAAACTGGTGGCAAACATTCAGGCAGGCGATTGTTTTCACAAGGATGGTGTTTCAACACAGTCCTCCTGTGTCCCAGGGCCAGCTTGCAAAGCTCACAAAAACAGATCTGGCCAGAAGGGAATAGTTTCCATTATGAATGTTTTTCATTCTTAAAAATAAAAAAGTAATGAGATGTTGAAATTGATTTGAATTTTAAGAAGGTCTAACTCCAGAACAGTCTTTCTCACTGAAGGCATGAGAAACTTCTAGCAATATTGAAAACTTTCACCCATATTAAAGGCAAATATGTTGGCTGTACAAAATTGCTTTTCTTTTTCTTTCTTTTCTCCCCTTTCCTCACCTCCAATGTCTCCCTGAAGATTGACCAGGAGAAGATAAAATGATAATGTGTAATAGATGTGTAATAGCTTTAGAGACCAAGCACCTGGATTCATATCCTTCCTCTGACATTTACTACCTATACATCGTTGGGCAGGTCATTTCATTTGTCTGGGTCTTGGATGCCTTATCTGTAAAATAATTATATTGGATTATATGGTCTCTGTAGTAACTTCCAACTTTATGTCTAGGCACCCTTACTGTTCAGGAAGAGTTGTTTTGTAGCTCTTGAAAAAGAAATTAAATGAATGAATTGATGGATAGATGGATGGATAGATGAATGGATGGATGGACCAACAGACAGACAGATGGATGGATAGAGGAGATAGATAGATGGATGGAAGATAGATAGATAGATAGATAGACAGATGAGATAGATAGATGATAGATAGATAGACAGACAGATGAATAGACAGATGAGATAGATAGATGATAGATAGATAGATAGATAGATAGATAGATAGATAGATAGATAGATGGATAGATGGATGGATGGATAGATGGATGGATGGATGGATGGATGGATGGATGGATAGACAGATGAGATAGACAGATAGATAGAGAAGATAGGTTAGATAGGTAGATAGATAGAAAAGTAAGAAGGATAGACAGACAGACAGACAGATGGAAATGCATTGTAGTTGACTTGCCTAAAGAATGAATAAAGTTTGGCTGAAGAAACCCCCCCCCCAAAAAAAAACCAAACTAGATACAACTACAACATATGAAATTTCAATTCTTTGTTGATTCTTAGAGATAGTACAGTCTAGTGGATCGAGGGCCAAAGTCAGAGTCCCAGTGACTTAGGTTCAACACCCACCTCTGACACACGGTGAATGTGTGATGCAGGATAAATTACTTAATTCTTCAATGACTCCAGAACATTTTCTAAGAACATGAATTGGTGTCAGCCTGTATGGGTAAGAGGGAGTTCTCTCATCTGGAATTCCCATTGCTAATGAAGTTTCAGACTGGTCCACTCTCATTCCATCCCATCCCATCCCATCCCAGAGTATGCAAGGGTCCACCTTACATCCAACAATATTAATTTGTTGTTATACAAGATTCTGCCCAAATATAAAAATCACAGAGCAGAATATTGTAAGCCCTAGGAGAGGAGGCCTCTGGAGATGAGTGGCAGATAAGGACAGTGTCTGGATTGCTAGACTTGGAGGCAGGGAGACCCAGCAGGTTCAAATTCCATGTCTGATACTATATGATCATGGGCCCTTATAACTTTCTGAATTATAGTTTCCTCATCTACAAAATCGGGATAATAACAATTGGAGTAACTACTTCATGGGGCTGTTGTGAGGTTCAAGTGAGAGAAAGTATCTAAAATACTTACAAAGCTTAAAGTGATATTCATGCCAACTGTTCCTATTATTATTATTAACAAATATTATAGCCTGAGTTACAACCGATGTAGTTCTCATATATGTTATTTTATTCAATCCTCATAATATATCTGTGAAATAGGGGCTAATATTATTCTATTTCTACAGATGAGAAAACTGAGTAGGAGTGAGATTAAATAGCTTACCCATGTTATTTAGCCAGTAAGGGTATGAAGGGATTGGCGCCATAGTGCCCAGAGTGCTGGACATGAAGTCAGGGGGACTCATCTTCCTGAGTTCAAATCTAGCCTCAGACACTTACTAGCTCTGTGACCCTGGGCAAGTCACTTAATCCTGTTTGCCTCAGTTTCCTCATCTGTAAAATGAGTGGATCGGGTTATATGAACTCCGAGGTCCCTTCTAGATATGATATTTATGGTTGTTTTAGATGTGAGTGCTCTAGTATACTTCAAATAGGTTTGGGTTTACTCTGAAACTCTACAATTTGCAGGAAAGAGCATTATATTCAATAACCTACTATTGAAACAAGCCATGATTATCTACACGAGCATTGGTATGGATAATGGAAAACAGTCATTGGTCACCCAAAGAGGTTGGAATGCCAGTATGGCAATGAGGATGCAGAGAAGAGTTTCCAACTTTGAAAGATGGTTTCATACACAAAGAGTTCTCAACCTGTGGGTTATGTTCAATTTAAATACATCCTGCCTATCAGATATTTACATTATGATTCATAACAGTAGCAAAATTACAGTTATGAAGTAGCAACAAAAATAATTTTGTGGTTGGGAGTCACCACAACATGAGGAACTATATTAAAGGGTCGCAGCATTAGGAAGGTTGAGAACCACTGAGTTAGATGCTGAAAATGCAACTTCGAAAACCACTGAATGTTAACTGTGGCATATGCAAGAATAACACAAAAGATGGAAATTGGCCCTAGAATCATGAGGACCTGAGTTCAAACCTAGCCTTAGACACTTACAAGTTGGGTGACCCTGGGCAAGTCACTTAACCCCTATTGCCTCAAAATTTAAAAAGAATACAAAGAAAACATGATCTTAATCTAGTCGTCATATTGTAAGCATCGAACAAAAAGCAACTTAAGTACATGCATGGGGGAGGAGAGCAGGAGGGGTAGGAAAATGTAATGATAATTAATTGCTTACTGATATAGACAATACTTTGAGACTGGATGACACAATTTGAAATGATACAAATAACCAATATTTATCTATCTCTTAATAGACCTTCTCTCATATGGTTTTCACTATAACCTTGTTAGATTGTACTATAATAATACCTATTATACAGATGAGAAAACTGAGACTCAGAGAGGCAGTATGATATAGTTCAAAAGTGGAAAACCTGTGGCCTTGAGGTCACATTCTAGGTCCTTGGGGGAGGCTTTTTGACCAAGTCCAAGTTTTACAGAACAAATCCTTTTATTAAGAGGATTTACCCTATGAAGTTGGATTCACAAAAAGGGCTGCACTTAAGGACCTAGAAGGTCACACATGGCTTCAAGACTGCAGGTTCCTCACCCTCCATATAGATTAATGAGGACTAGGTACAAAGCCAAGACAGCCATGTGCAGATCCAGGCCCTGCTTCTTAACACTTCGGTGACCCTTGAAAAACAACTTAACTTCTTGGGTTCCTCATCTATAAAAAGATGTTAGACTAGAGACCTACTAAATTCCCTTCCAAAGCTAGATCTTTATGACCCTAAATGGCCTGATGATGTGTCCAAGGTCACAACTACTGAGTGTGAGAGGTGGAGGTCAAACTCAGATCTTAGAGGTCAAGCTCAAATATTCCTTTCTTCTGAAGAAGACCTGAAGCTGTCCAACTCTCTCTTAGTGTCTATAGATAATTCATCCATTTTCCTTTGGTCTTTAATTGAAAGATACATAAACCAGCCCACTTCCTTTTTTCTTTCTCCCACTTCAAATACTGGAAAGTCTATGCATTATTCTAAAAGTGAGTTATTCAGATTAGGAGACATGAAAGATACTTCCTTTTTGATGACAGGGAAAGGTTTTTCTCTCCTCCCATATTTCCATCACTTGCTCCATAGAAGGGAATAAAGGGGCAAGGGCTGATGAATTCCTGCATGCTCCTGTAGTTATATTATCTATTCACGCCCCTCCATCTGCACTGGGAAGATTTTAAACATTGTCCCTCTATCAGATCTGTTCTATTGAAAATGAGGAGTTTGTGCACTGGATAGCAGTTACATCGTAATTATATTATTTCAGGCTGCAATTTCTTTGAAATCTAAAGAACCCACTATCTGGGAGGTGAGGACAATGGGGACTGAACACGTCAGGGGCATGGCAAATTCCTTGAGAAGAGTGCCAAACATATTATTGCTCAGGTTTCTTTGCAAAGAGCAAATTCGCCAAACCAAGGGCGAACAGCATCAATGCCAGCACACCGAGAAGTTTTGATCTGCTCTCTTTTTCTGCCAGGGGTCCCACTGCCAGCAAACGAACTGGCGATTCATATTCCAATTAGGAGGAAGTGAGTACAAAGCATTTCCACTCATCCCTTTTCTTTCCTTTCTTTTTTTTAAATTACTGTCACTTCTTTGGGAGGTCACATGTTCTCATACTTTTCCAAATTCTTCATATTTATCTCTTTTTTTTTTACTTGTAAACTTATTACCACCTACCAATCTCCCAGACTTCCTTTCAAGTCCCAACTAAAATCATGTCTTCTACAAAGAGCCTTCTCTAACCCCTCTTAACTCTAGTGACTTCCTTCTGTTAGTGATTTCCCATTTATCCTGTATATAGATGGCTTTGCATCAATTTGTTTGCATGTTGTATCCCTCATTAGACTGTAAACTCTTTAAGGGCAGAAATTGACTTTTGCCTCTTTTTGTAGCCACATAAAGTAGCATAGGGCTTGCAAATTGTCAGTGTTTAATAAATGTGGATGATGGATGTAAGGATGGATGGATGGATGGATGGATGGATAGATGGATGGATGGATAGACTGAGCCAGGAAGCTCCAGGATGAGAAAATGCCCTCTTACCAATCAATGTAGGTCAGCATCTCTTCAGCAATGTTATCATCTTAAAAGGTTGACTGGAGTTATATTGTTCAGTGGTATCCAACTCTTCCTTAGTGAGGGGGATTTCTTGGCAAAGATACAGCAGTGGTTTTCCATTTCTTTCTCTTACTCATTGTACAGATAAGGACACTGAGGCAAACAGAGTTAAGTTAAGCCAGTGTCTGAGGCCAAATTTGAACTCAAGCTGATGAGTCTTCCTGACTTCAGGGCCGGCACTATCCAGTGTATCACCTAGCTGCCCCACAGCTAAGGGTAATTACTAGGGTAGTGAAAGAGAAATTTCTTTTTAAGGTCACACAGTCAGTGTATAGTCAAGGCAGATTTTGAACTCAGATCATGCTGACTACAATGCAAGGCTGGCTCTCTATTCACTACATCACCCTACCTTCCCATCATTTTTTGCTGTGCAATAATATATATTATCTTCATACTCCACAATGTGTTCACTCATCTCCCCCTAGAACATTTCCCTTGTCCCTAAAGGACAGGGACTGTTAATTATTTTTCTTCATATCACCAGGAACCTAACATAGAGCCTGACATAGAGTTGGTGTTTAATAAAGACTTACTGTCTGACTGAGTCCCCAATCAATGGGCACTCACTTTTCTCCCATTTCTTTGTTATTATAAAAAGTCTTGATATAAATACATACACATATGTATATTAAACTGAATTTAATAAACAGGTTTTATTTGTTAATCATTTTTTTAAGAATTCCAGTGTGTGGTCTTTTTGTGGTCTGAAGACAAATGTGTTCTTCTGTTTTGTATCCCCAATCAAAACTTCTTTATAACTGAGGTGAACACCAGGATCAGAGAACTAAAGCACAAAGCCTTGCAGGAATCTTAGAGATCATCCAGTTTGACCTCCTGATTTTACAAATGAAGATACAGAAGTTCAGAGAGGTCACCCAAGAAGTAAGCTGCAGACCTGGGGTTCATTCCCAAGTGCTCAGACTATAGTTCCAACATTCTTACCATAGCATCATACCTTGGCATAATATCAAAGGATTTTGGAATCAAAAAGGAAACTGAGGCTGAGAGACAGAGAGTGACTGACTTGCCCAAGGCCATAAAGATAATATATAGAAAGAATACTGGATTTAAAGTTAAAGAATGTGGGTTCAAATAGTGGCTCTACCACTTGGCTCTACTTGTGTGACCTTGGTCAAGTCACTTCATCACTGTGGGTCTCCATTTCCTTTTCTTGTAAAAAGAGAGGGTTGGACCTCTGAAATTCCATTCAGCTCTAGAGCTGTGTGACCCCACCACTTGCAAAAGAACCTTATAAATAGATTCCATTCCGACTATCCACATGTTTATAAAACATCAAATCAAAGAAATGAGCAAGTTCTCATAAATACTAATACGTTCCTCTGCTATATCCTACATAGCCCTGAAACTTTTTTTAATGTTTATTGCCCTAAATTTACTCTCTAAATATCTATAAATATTATTGCTGGCATTGTCCTGAAGCACTACGAGACTCAAGATTCTTTACAATATCTTCTGTGATGGAAGAGGCCATTTAAAATAACTAGGTAGGACAGATAGACTGTCAAGAAAAAACCTTAACCTGGAGGAAGATTTTTTTTTCATAAAAATCATTACCAGTAAATAATTCATATAGTTAAACACTGCTGAGCTTTAAGAAGTAGAAAGGGGAGTTCTTAAGTCTAAATTACTCAGGTTGGCTCATTTATACTTCAGCAGGCTATTCCAGCTTTGATAAAGAATTCAAGCTTATTTGGAATCCGGAGTTCGAGCTGGAATGGAGCTCAGAGGCTGTCTAGCCTGCCTACATTTTCTTACAAATGGAGAAACTGAGGGCCAAATATGTTGTGTTTTTGTTGCTGTTGCTATTCAGTCATGTCTGACTCTTCATGACCCCATTTTGGGGGTTTTCTTGCAAAGACACTGCAATGGTTTGTCTTTCCCTTTTCCAGATCATTTTACAGACATGGAAAGTGAGGGAAAGAGGGTTAAGTGGCTTGCCCAGGGTCAACCCGCTAGTAAGTGTCTGAGGCTGAATTTGAACGCAGGTCTTCTGGACTCCATGCCCAGCACTCCATCTACTGCACTGCCTTGCTGCCCATGTTGAGTGATTTTCCCAAGGTCATCTAGTTAATGAGTAAGTGGCAAAGGCAGGGTTTAAACCCAAGTTCTCCTAGCCAGTTTTCTTTGCAATGGACCATGTGCCTCCCCAAACCTTTATAAGCTTTTGTTAGAAACATTAAATACTTTGGACAAGCCTCAAAATTGAATGATCCTAAATACACCGATTTTCTATTTCTCTCCAGTCCCTCGCACATAAAAGATTAAAGTTAATAAGGGGCAGGGGGAAAACACAGGGATGGATGGACAAGAAACAATTAGATTGCACAGAGGTATTTTCTTCTCGCCCCCGCAAAGATAAGCCGAAAGCTGGACTGCCAGTAATTGGCTTGTCCTTGGCCAGGTTTTTTGGCTCCCTTCTTCTTCCTGGAGACTTCACATTATGGAGTTCCCTGGACATTCTCCAATCTGTGCCTTTGTGTCAATGAATCTTGTTTCTCATAAAGCCAATTCTTATTTTTTTCCCCTTAACTTGATTCCAACTCTTAAATATAGCTCCAAGGAAAACAGAAAGCAATTAAAATGTCAACACTTCCCTGAAAAGGAACATAAACTCTTTTGAATCACTTTATAGCAGAAAGATCCTCAGAGTTTTGTAAAAGGAGGCAGACCTGGCCGATAAAGCAATATCTCAAAGCAAAACTGGTCTGATGGGGAATGAGGATAAATGTCACTTTCTATAATCCCACGACGGCATTGCTTTATTTATTAGTATTTTCTAAATTGAAAGCTAATCTTCAATTCAAATCAACAAATATTGATTGGGGGCTAATTAATGATAATAGTTACCATCTATGTGGACAGCTAGGTGGTGCAGTGGAGAGAGTGCCAGGTCTGGAGTCAATAAGGCTCATCTTCCTGAGTTCAAATCTGACTTCAGACACTTACTAGCTGTATGATTCTGGGTAAGTCACTTAACTTTGTGACTCAGTTTCCCTCATCTATAAAGTGAAGAAGTTAGACTCAAGTCTGTCTGCTTCATTTTCCTTAACAGTAAAATCACGGTAATAAGAATGGATTGGACAGAAATTGAGCTATAGGGAGGGAAGACAGATAGGAGGCGTGACAATAATCCCAGAGAAAGACGACAAGGATCTCCAGCAGCATGGAAAGAAAGCACGGATACAAAGTCCTTACAGATTTCTTTTATAATGAACTAAGAGACAGTCCATTGGAAAAGAGTTCAGTTTTATGGGATTTGATGTGAAGTGAACTCTGGCAACTTGATCCCCTCAAGGCCATGATGCATAGCTCTACTATTCAGCAGGGTGCACTAGTTTGACTCAGCTGCATTGGGAGGAAGGGAGAATTCATGCTTCATTCTATCTGCATTTAGACTGGTTTGTCTAGACTCAGAACCTTTCTGGAGTCCCACTAAGCAACAATTCCTTTCTTGATATGCTAGAAATACGAAAAATGGAGACCAAAAAAGAAATAACTTTTGCTATTACCCAATAGATTTTGGTTTGCAATCATCTATAGTTTTTCTAGCAAAAAGACCTCCTCTCTTAGCTCACTGACTGTCTCAGATTGACCCAGTGCAACAGGGACAAGGCATTCATGGCTTTCCCATCAGTCTCCTTCTTATTCTGGATTTCATATATAGATTTTTGAGGTTTCATTGATTCTTCTTTCCATAAGACACCTTTAACTAGGAGATCAATTTTTTATTCTCTCACCATGAATCCATTTGGAGGGCATTCTCAACTCTTTTTGCATCTATTCTTAGGGGCATTTAGCCTACATTTCCAATAAATTAATATTGCAAGAAGCACCATGAAGTAATACAAAGACCCAAAAGGTAAGCACAGGTTATTAAATCAGGAGACCTTGGGTTCTGGTTCTGATTCTGACACTTACCAGCCATGTGGCCATAGGCAAGTCAGGAAGCCTCTCTGACCCTTATAGGGACTTGAGAGACCATCTTTTTCAATGAGGGAACTGAGATCAAGAAGAGATCAAGTGATCTGAGCCAGGTAACACAGGTATTGACTGACAAGAGAGAGGATGTAAATCTAGGTTCTCAAAATCCAGAGGCAGCCCTACTTCCACTGTTAGTTTCCCTGTTTGTTAAATGGGGATAAAAAAGGTTTGTACTAATCACCTCACAGGACTGATGTTTCAAAACCTATGAAATACTGTTTGTATACTGTAGTTTAGTATACTACAGTATAATGTAATAATAATATCTATTATTAAAAGCAGCATGGCAGAATGACTAGAGGTTTGTCTTGTTATTGAGAAAGGCTTGCTTCTGATACTAACTGTGTCAGGTCACTTAACAACTCTGTGACTCAGTTTCTTTATCTGTAAAGTGAAGCAGTCAGCTTTGATGACCTCCAAGGTCCCTTCCAGCTCTAAACTTACCATTTGATAATGCTGCCATTCTTGCCCTGACATTTATTGGCCATGTGACTCAGAGAATGTCATTTAACCTCCCAATGCCCCAGGGGACTTTGTTAGGCTGTAAGTTCCAAAGCAGATACCTACTGCCATTGGCAGAGGAAGTACCTTAATGGGAACTCCCTACACCATGAAATCATGAGTCCTTTCAAAATCATGATGAGAACAACAATAATATCTATGCTTTGATGTTGTTGTTCAGTTGCGTCTAACACTTTGTGACTCCATTTGGGATTTTCTTGGCAGAGATACTGGAACCTCAGTTTCCTCATCTGTGTAATGGGAATAATAACAATAGCACCTACCTCCTAAGGGTGTTGTAAGGACTATATAAGATGATCTGTGCTTTAGAAATCATAAAGCACCAAAAAAAAATGAGTTATTACTATTCCCCTAAGTATTTCCTTCTCAAGGGTAAATGAACCTAGTTCTTTCAACAATTCCCAAGTAGTAGGTCGCCATCTTCTTTTTATCCTGGTTACCTTCCATGGGACATACACTTTGATTGTCAAAATTATTTGTAAAATATGTAACCCAGAACTGCAATACTCTGGCCATTATCTGACTAAGGCTGAATACAGCTTGACCATGATGTGATGGCTTCCCAGGTTCCAAGTGGTAGGTTTCTATTATTATGACTTAAGATTGCCTGAGATGTAGAGGGAGGCAGTCTATATCACACTATGAAATCTTGGACAGTTATTACAGATGAACAAAAGCTTGTTTTAACAAATCCTAAGACTCTCTGGCCTTCAGTATTTCTGCTATGAATTTTGTAATCTGATGATCCTGTGCATTTCTTCTTAATCATATATCTAACATCAAAGCTTCAATATGAACCAAATGATCAAACATTATTATCTTTTAAGAAAAAGGTGTCTTCAACAAGTATCTACCTGTGTTGGAGCAGACCTGCCTGCTTTTATTTTTCAAAGTTTTTTCCTCCTGGAAGAATATCATTATTTTGTTTCTGTACAGCATTAAGAAGCAATCATTTCATACACTGTCACTCTGATATGTGATACAATCTTGAATAAAAATAAAAGTCTGAAATTAACTTGGAATCTGAAGTTTTGGAAAGCATTGAGGAATGAATCTGTATATGGATCTGCATGCATATGTATATGCATGCATTCACATATTGGTGCATATATGAGCCTGTGTGTGCATGTAGGCATGCATACAGACATGTGTATACAAACATATTATGTATAGATTTGCAAGTGAATGTGCACACATGTGTCTATGTAATCTGGGAATATATCGATGTATACCAGGGTAGCT
The DNA here is from genome assembly GCA_028627135.1 of Pseudochirops cupreus. Taxonomy (NCBI): domain Eukaryota; kingdom Metazoa; phylum Chordata; class Mammalia; order Diprotodontia; family Pseudocheiridae; genus Pseudochirops; species Pseudochirops cupreus. The sequence goes on from CM053581.1 coordinate 349,514,885, forward strand.
AGGTGGCACAGTGCATAAAATGCCAGGTCTGGAGTAAAAAAGACTCATTTTCATGAGTTCAAATCTATCCTCAGACACTTATTAGCTGTGTGACCCTGAGCAAATCACTTAACCCTGTTGGCCTCAGTTTTCTCATCTGTAAAATGAGCTGGACAAAGGAATAACAAACCACTACAGCATCTTTGCCAAGAAAACCCTAAATGTTATCACAAAGAGCAGGACACTACTGAAAGAACTGAACAGCAATATATCTATGTGTATATGCAATGTGTACATTTGTATATATGTCTGTAGTCATTGCCTTATAAAGACCTAGCTTGGACCCAAGAGGTAAGAGCATGTACTTCCTTCTCTCCTTTGCAAGAGTGGGAGAATATGGAAGCAGAATGCTATATATTCTATATAGACTATTTATTAAATGTATATATATATATTTATATACTATCAAATTTGATTGGTGTTGGTTAGTTTTGTTTAACTTTTTTTTCTTTTTATATTCTTTGTTTTCTTCTCTTTTTTTTTGTCTTTTTGGAGGGGGGAGGGCAGGGCAATTGGGGTTAAGTGACTTGCCCAAGGTCACAAGACTAGTAAGTGTTGTATCTGAGGCCAGATTTGAACTCAAGTCCTCCTGACTCCAGGGCCAGTGCTCTATTCACTACACCACCTAGCCGCCCCTTGTTTTCTTCTTTTGGATCGGGAAGGAGAGAGATGTACTGGAGAATGCAACAAAAGAAGATATTTATTCATTTTATACTTATATATGCATTTGTTTATTCACTTTATATTTATGCTCCTTATATTTTTATATAGACTTATTGTCTAAATAATTAGAATGTAAGCTATGTGGAAAGAAATATTGGGATTGACACATAATAGGTGTGTACTTATTGAGTTATATCAATGTCTTATCTTTTTAAAAAGTCATTACTTTATAAAGACCAAGCCTGTCTCATAAGGAGAGATGACCAAATGGGTGTCCCTTCCATCTTTGCTTGATGTGAGTTCATTTTACGGAATTCTTTCTTCCTTCTTTTTTCTCCTTTCTTACCAAAACATGACTTTCTGGAAAGGAGAAGGAACAGAGCTACATGGGGAAATAAAGGTAATGTAAAAACCAGTAAACATTTTTAAATAAAATTAAAAAGTAACTACATGGTCCTCCAGTCTTCTAGGGATGATCTTTTTTTTTTTCATATTTAACTAGGTTGGACCTCAGAGAGTATACACATTGTCAATTGCCCATCCTAGAAGGTTCATAGATTTAGGGACAGGAGGGGCCCAAGAAGTAACCTGATCTAAACCCTTCATTTTACAAATGAGGAAATTCTATCAAGATAAGATCAAAATGGGTATATGATTTAGACATAAAGGGTGATAACATAAGCAAATTAGGAGGGCAAGGAATAGTTTACCTATCAGATGTATGGAGAAGGGAGTTTACTTCCAAACAAGAGAGAAAGAACATTGTGAAATACAAAACAGATAGTTTTGATTACATTAAATTAAAAAGAGATAGTTTTGATTACATTAAATTAAAAAGGTTTTGCACAAACAAAGCCAATGCAACCAAGATTAGAAGGAAACAGTTTTTACAGCCAATATCTCTGATAAAGGCCTCATTTCTAAAATACATACAGAACTGAGTCCAATTTATAAGAATACAAGTCATTCCCCAATTGACAAATGGCCAAAGGATATGAACAGACAATTTTCAGAGAAAGAAACCAAAGTTATCTATAGTCATATGAAAAATGCTCTATATCACAATTGATCAGAGAAATGCAAATTAAAACAGCTGTGAGGTACAAGTGAAGAAACTGTAGCCCCACCAGATAGATGAAGCAACTTGCCCATAGTCATATAGAGAGTAAGTGGCCCGTCTTGGATTTGAACTTCAAATTTTGTTCCATTGCCTCTCAAACCTTTTCAGGTTTCCCAGAACCTTTAGAGCTCAGGATCACTAGTTCAAGATCCACTGGCATACTATTTTCAAGTCCTTGTTTATCTCTAACCTGCGATAGTAGATGAGGCATTACTAGAGGAGTATTATACAAGATTATAAAAAAAAAATGCTGACTGACAATTTTCCTGATTCAATACTTCCTCCTCTGGTACTTCCTCAGAAACAAGTAAACCCAATTGGATTCTAATCGTTTATTGAATCCAAATGTTTGTTGATGTTTTTAGTTTTTAAACAAAGGTTTCTGCCTGGCTACTTCATACAACACACAAAAGGGGCTAGTTATTGTAAAATGTGTAACAGGAATGGGTAACCGGCAGCCTCAAGGCCACATGTGGCCCTCTAGGTCCTCAAGCGAGGCCCTTTTATGGAACCCAAACTTCCATTAAAGGGTCATGCTTAAGGATCTACAGGGCCACATGTGGCCTCGAGGCCACAGATTCCCTACCACCAGGGTAGGATAGATAAGACTTCTCCTCCGAAGGACTTGGTCCCACCTAATGTAGGGTCTAACTAAAAGATCTCTAAAATGTAATTCTAACCCCTAAAACTGAAAGCAATGAAAGAATTAAAAGCAATGGCCATCCATTTTTAGGACTGGTCCCTCCAACTCTTCCCCCTTTCCTTAAGGCTTGTAATAGCCAGTCCTGCTATTCAAGGCTCAGTTCAAGGTTAAGGACACACCATTTTAAAGACTATTTTCTTTTTCCTTCTTTGGAGGGGGGAGGGCAGGGCAGTCAGGGTTAAGTGACTTGCCCAAGGTCACACAGCTGGTTTTTTGTGTTAAGTGTCTGAGGTCGAATTTGAACTCAGATCCTCCTGAGTCCAGGGCCAGTGCTTTATTCACTGCCCCACCTAGCTTCCCCCCCCCCCCGGGGGCACACCATTTTAAACTTTTATCTTCTAATTTCTGGGACACGAAACTTTCATTTTCACTAAAGAGGGGGGAAAAGTTAAAGTGAAGCAAATGAAGGCACTTTAAGAAAATCTTTCAAAAACCTGAAATGAAATCAAAGCAAAGGGAGAATTGCAGTCTTCCGCATAAGCAAAAGGAGAAGGGGGACTACTATCACCAAACTTTGCTAACATGTTATCCAAGGCTCTGAGCTGGAGGGGAGTGAGCGTGGAGGAAGTTTTACATGGGAGCCCTCTGGTCCCTGCCAGTTTTAAAATGACGATTTATGGTGAAATGAAACCATGGTTAAGGGTTGGGGGAGGGTCGGGCAGGTATCAGCAGAGTGGCACTTGGGTCTGAGGGGATGTATCTGGGTGCCAGGGATTAGAGGAATAGGAAGTGAGGAGATGAACAGGAGGATTTGGTTAGTTAACCATGGAGGAATGGGACTGCTGATCCATCGGCCAGACAGAACCAGAACGAAAGAGTTTTCGCTTCCATTTCGGAATTGTGACGGGGCCCTTATTTCCTATCCTAGTTTTCCCCAGCCTAGACTTCATTGAGGCTGTGGAAACACAAAGCTGCCCTTCTTGTATCAGACTCCCATTGACAGGGTTGGCTTTGAACTTCACTAATCCAATGCTTATTGTTCTGCTCCAAAATGGGCTTAGAGGAAAAACAGGTCATACATCAAGAAGTAGTCTCTCAGTCCATTAGTTATTTGTGAGATGTTTTGCTCTTTACCACATCTCAGAAGGGAAAAACAAATAAGCCTTCTTAATAATAACATTGCACCATCAAGGATACAAATCATAAGTAATCAGCAGTTTGCCTGGGCAACGAAGGACTCATCTACCTCCATATTCTAATTAGCTAAGGATGATAAGTGTACCCAAAGTTTTGTGTCGTCCAACTCTCTAGGCTTTCCATTTTAACACTATTGCATCTTTGCTTTAAATGGAAATCAATCCCTGGTCTCTGGAATGTGTAATCATGACCTCTCTAAGACATGAGAATTTCACAGGCTAACAGAGCACCCTCTCAATAATTGACTTTGGATGCATGAAAAACAGTGCATAGGGGCAAAGAACTTCAATTCTGTACCAGGCACTACTAGCCCAGTAAATAGTGACTGGGGTCATTCAGCCTCCCTAACCTCATGCTATGCTAAAATGTGGTTAATTATAATACATGTCATCAGCACAGCACTACTTGGAGTCATCAGTGAGACCTTAAAGGTCATCAAAGCAACCCCCCAATTTACAGAAAAGGAAACAGAGGCACAGAGAGGTTAAGCCATTTTCCCAGGGTCCCATAGCTAAAAGTATCTAAGTTAAGACACGAAGCCAGGACCTCTTACAGTTAGGTCCATTCTTAACACTTTATTTTTAATAAATATTTGTTCAGCACCTACTGTGTACCAAGCTAAACATTTTACAAATGTTTCATTTGATCCTCACAACAACCCTGGGAAGTAGGCATATCATTATTTCCATTTTGCATATGAAGAAACTGAGGCAGGAATAGGTTAAGTGACTTGCCCAGGGTCACCCAGCTTGTAAGCGTCCAAGGCTGGATTTGAACTCAACTCTTCCTGACTCCAGATACAACATTCTGTCCACTGTTCCCCCAGCTGCCTCTTCCCTGTCCTTTGTACTGTGCTGGTACTAGATTAATTTCCTTTAAGATACAATTCATGTGGCACCTCTTACACAAAGCCTTTCCCTGAATTAGAGAGTTAGTGCTCTCAAACTACTTTGGATGTGCTGCAAAGTGATAGAGTAGACAGTACTCTGGACCTTAAGTCAGGAAATCCTGAGTTCCAGTCCTGCCTTGGACATCTCCTGGTTATGTGACCCTAGGAAAGTCTCTTAATTTTGATCAATGTCACTTTCTTCATCTGTAAAATGGGGGTAATAATAACACCTGCCTCACAGCATTATTGTGAGAATCACACCAGATACTAGACATAAAGTGTTTTAGCAAGATTGTAACTACTATGCAAATGTTAGCTGATAAATACATAGACACATATTATATATATACGTGTGTGTATATAATGTGTGTATATACATATATAGCATGTATGTGCGTATATATGTTCTTAATTTATGGAATAAAACAAGCATTTCCATAACATAGTACAATTTAAAAAGACGATTGTACCTGTAACTGCAAATCTGCCATCGTCACCTTGTCAGTCCTTTAAACTATACAACAAAATCAGGGAATTTTTTTTCTTTTTTTCTTCTTTCCTTCCCCTCCACCTACCATTAGACACTAATAGGAATGTGTGTATATTATATATATATGTGCATACACATACATACATGTATGTGTGTGCATGCATGTATATATAATTATTCTACATATACATGTCTATCAGTTCTTTCTCTGGATACAGACAACATCTTTCTTCATATGTCCTTTGTAGTTAATTTGGGTATTTATAAAAGACTATCTGTGTATATATGCATACGTGCGTGTATATATATATGTATATATGTATAAATGTAGATGTATTTATACACATATATGCATACACTTATACCTATATATGTATATATATGTACACATACTTATACCTATATATGAATATACATATACACATATAATATACTTATGCCTGTACCTACATATGTATACATGTGTCAGCATTCAGCAGCCCTGCCCTAAGGGGCAGAAGGTACTTACCTTTTCAATGAAGATGGCGCTGGTGTTTTCTCCTTAATGAAAGTCATGCCAGAGGATAGATGTTTTTAAGAGGGTTTATTAAAGTTACACCCTGGAAGCCTTACTGCAGGACTCCAAGGCCACCCGCCCCTCCAAGGCTTGGATTCTTTTATCTACCCCAGATCCACACCCCACATGTGACATAGCCCAGCTGAGCGGGATTAAGAGAAGGGAGGTAAATTGTAATTATAATGGCATGAAGACCCCAAGGTGTGGAGACATCAATCGGGAACCTCAGGCATCCCACGCAAGAAAGTTCTGAGCAATGCAACATCCCCTGGCCAGGGACGCAACTGCGCAATATGCTCTGACCTCCACGTGACCCAACTGATTCCTGGGCCTCAAACACATCCCTGTGTCTCAACATTACCATTTGCAATCTGGTACTTATTTGTGACCCTTACATACATGTATGTGTGTATATACATATACTTATGCCTGTGTGTGAGTGTGTGTGCATGCATGTGTGCGCACGTGTGTGTGTGTGTGTGTGTGTGTGTGTGTGTGTGTGTGTGTGTGTGTCTCCTAGTAGAATATTCCCCCAGTAGAAAGCTCCTTGAGGTCAGGGACTATGGGGTTTTTCTCTTTCTATTTCCAATGTGTAGCACAGTCACTGGCATTTTCGAAATGTTTCCTGAATTACACTGAAGTGAATTCAAAGGATTACCTCTTTCTCTGAAGACTCTTTTGTAAAGACCTGCGCAGTGATCTGCTCTTTCAGCCAAGGGCAGGCGGGCCTTGGGATTGCACCTTCTGCAGCGCTGGCTGGGAGATAAACTACCTGAGTCGATAAATGAATCAGTGCCCATCCAGTTTATCGACCTCGATGTCATTTATCTCCTCACTCCAGAGAAAGCGAAATGGTAATTAGGTTATCACTTAGCACAGGCTGGCTGACGTTCTCCAGCAGGGCTTTAGATTTCCAGGGGGGCTCACTGATATGGGATCTGAGCCAGGGTCAGGCCCACAGAGAAAGTGTACTATCTATCCCTCCCCCTCACTTATCTACCCCTTTCCCCATTCTAGGCTCATAGAAAGAGACTCCATATAGGAAAACAGTCTGGCCAGAGCAGGCATCTGGGACAAACAGCTTCTTGCACTCGTTTCAGACTGGTGGGAGCTAAGTGAAGGAAAATGTCCTGACTTGACTGATAGGAAAGTCACCCTGTGAGGTCTCCAAGACTGAATGAGGGATTTAGGAGCAGACAGCCAGGCATGCTAAGCCTGGTGAGTGCAGGATGATTAGATACATTGCTGGAGCCTCACAACAACCCTGTCAAGCAGATGCTACTCCCATTTTATAGACGAAGAAACTGATACTCAGTAAGGCTAAGTGATTTTTCTACAACCACACCATATGAAAATGCCAAAGATGAAATTTGAACCCACATTTCAGTAAACTCCAAGTTCAGCATTATTTCTTTTTAGCATGCTACCCCTTTAATCATAATAAAAATAATTATTATTTTTCTTTAAGAAAAAGTGGGAAGGGGGTTAGGGGAAGGGGATTTGGATCTGTGATTCCAGGCTGATATTTGTTATAGGCATGAGCTTGGACAAGTTGACTAAACTTCTTAGGTCTCAGTTTCCTCATTTATAAAATAGAGTTAAAGTAGATGACCTCAGAGGTCTCTTCCAAAGCTAAATCTAGGATCCTATGACCTGTGTAACTCTGGGCAAGTTGCTTTCTTTCTATTGTCCTAAATTTCCCCACATGTAGAATGTAGGGGTTAGACATGATAACCCCTGAGGTTCTATCTAGCTCCATGATTCTGAGACCTGCCCAATGTCTACTAACTGTGTAACTTTGACCAAGTCATAGTCTCCCTGGGTCTCAGTTTTCATATCTGTAAAATGGGGGTGTTAGACTAGATGGCCTCTGATTTTGTTTTTGACTTTACAGCTATAACCCCATGAGCCTGTTGTTAAATGTGAAATTCTATGTTTGGTCTTTTGCTCTAATAAAAGAGGCAAAAGAGAAAATTAAAGGGGGTTTATTTAAAAACACCAAGGTTGAAACACATTGGGATGGCCACAAAGGACCAATAATAAAGATTCAAACAGGCACCACTTTTAAAGACAACTTTTCCTAAGAGCAAGATAGCTCTGATAGGTACACATTTGCAAAAAGGGGATGGACTATTGCATTTCTACTCCTAAGTATTGTGATTGGCCCAAATTTAAAATGAGTGGATAGGTTAGTGAGCATGTTAGTGAGGGGTAGGTGTCTCATGTACTCAGTAAGAGATGGGATGACCACTGAGGAGCATGGGGACAGCCCTTTCCTGCAGGACCACTGTCCTTCCATGCAATCTGGCTTCATGTAGTCAATCAGGCAAGGTTAAAATATGGCATCACTTCAGAACGATGCTGCATTAACAACTCATCTTACACACTGTTATGTGAACTGTCTGTGGTTCCACAGCCACATACGAGTCAGAAGCAGGACTCATACTGTCATTACTCCTATAGCAGAGTCTCACTTATAGGAGGTACTTAATAAAATGGTTGCTTTTCAACTGTTCTTGTATGCGATTTGAAATTGCTCAGGAAAAGTTTCTAAGTTGTTCATACCTTTTGATGCACTTTCAGGACTATATAACCCAAGGGAGTAAATGATGGAAATATATGCACACACACAGATGTTTGTATATGTTTACACATG